>CM055117.1:6978982-7712607 GCA_029206835.1 Rana muscosa
GGAGGGAGAGAGGGTTCCTGCCGGCGTCATTTTCCAATGGCCCGGTATGGAAGGGCTTAAACTGGCTTAACAAAAAACAGCAATTATTTCAAAATGG
This sequence comes from Rana muscosa, assembly GCA_029206835.1. Lineage (NCBI taxonomy): Eukaryota > Metazoa > Chordata > Amphibia > Anura > Ranidae > Rana > Rana muscosa. The sequence continues at coordinate 6,979,080 of CM055117.1, forward strand.
ACCTCTAATAACACACCACAGTCTTTGATTTCAGAAACATGTTTACAGTTTGGGTTCGAATGGAATTCGATGTAAAGTTCGATTCGAATTTCAATTAGAATTTTGGAAACTCAGACAAATTTAGTTTCGTTGTTCGGAGCATTCGTTAAACTTCGTTTATACTGTAATTCGGGTATTCGGATATATCGGAATCTCTGAATAACGAAAAATTTGTCCGAATATTGATGCAGAACGAAACCGCACATGTCTACTGGCAGGACATTATGGGGTTGATTTACTAAGGGCAAATAGACTGTGCACTTTGGAAAGTGCAGTTGCCCTCTGCAATGGTAGTTTCTCCAGAACTTAGTAAGTGAGGGGAAGCTCTGCTGACTCCCATCATCCAATAATGTGCAAGAATGCTGTTTTTTTTTTCTTTTCACATGATTGGGTATTTTTTCCAAAGTGAAGCTTCAACTCATTTACTAAGCTCTGGAGCAAATGCCCTTGCAAAGTGCAAGTTCTCCTACAAGGTGCACAGTCTATTTGCCTTTAATAAATCAACTCAAATGTCTCTCTCTTAGAATATGAGAATGGAAAAAACTCCAAGATGGAGGACACATCGGGGGCCAATTTACAAACTGCACTAGATACCAGGACAGAAAGGGAAGGGAAATATTATCAATCTAAAAAGTTTAGAGTTTTCCATACTTCATCCAAAACTAATATAGACTGCTAAAGTTCCACTTTAAAGAGTAGCTCCACTTTAATAACTCCACTCCAATAAAAAAATAATAATAATAATAATATAGCATATACAATTGTGACACAAGTCATATTGTAATTGAATGTTATTAAAAATGACCTTTCCTTTCCAATCTGCAGAGCTTTAATTTTCTGTAGAATGCAATATGGCCACCTGGAGGCGCTCTGTACACAGATGTATACAGAGCACCCCCCAGAAATCAAATTTTCTCCTGTATTGGAAAAATAATTTCCAAAATGAGTGAATAAACAAGTGGTATGTATATTATATATTTTTATATCCTGAATTTTGATGTGAATATTATATGTATATTCTCTTGCAATAGAAGGCTTGTACCTCAAAAGGACAGCATCCCCTGAAGAAGCCCGGAATCTGGGCGAAACATGTTGGGAATTCGATTCAAAAGTTCTGCATCCATAAAACTGAGTCTTGGGTACTTGCCATAATTGTTTTTAAAGAATTTTTTATTCTGTCTTTAAATAAAGACTTTTACATTATCTCTTGAGATCACTGTACCTCATTTTGCACCCATAAAATTCCCCTATACCTAATTTCCTGCTTGTCTGATTGGTTCACTGATTTTCCCAGAAGTCTGCACTAAGATACAGGTCAGTGTTTTGGGCATCCCCTGCAACACAAATGTCATTTTTGGTGAGATGCTCCCAAAGGGAAATCACATCTAAAGGGATGCAGACCCTGCCATTTTACTCATTAAAGCCCTGCAGGTGCAGCAGTTGACTGATAATAAAAAAAAATACTCCTATGCAGATTCACTCAAAAAGTAGGAATCTGCAACAAAGTTTGGTAAAATCCCTGCAATGTACACAGATCACCCAGAGGGGGAGGGTTTTTTTTTTCTCAAGTGGAGTTACTCTTTAAGGGATGGATCATTCTGACTGTAGCAAGAAAAATAAACAATTAACAGATTATAGTAAAACTTGGGAACACCACACAAGTGTTCCAGAATGCATATTACAATCCTATCTTCACAATAATGTGTACAGGTTACTACCTCGCAAAAATAAATTACCGTATGTAACCCAATAGTTATAAAGTGCAACAGAGAAAACTCTTAAAAGTGCTTCTAAAATTTGATTTTGTTTTATTTTTTATCCTAATGCCCCCTCTTGTACTCACCTGAGCCCGATCCAGCGATGTGCAAGAGAGCAGTGGCTCTCTCCCTTGCCACTGGCTCAGAGACAGCAGTAGGAGCCATTGGCTCCTCTCAATCACAGCCAGAGAGACCATGCGACTCGGGAGAGAGTACGTACAAGCAGTGCTGGGACAAGGCCATTTGGTGCCCAGGGCGAAGATGGAAAACTGCACCTCACCCCCACACAGTATTGCCCCCTTCACATATCACCCCCACACACAGTCTCTTTACATATCATCCCACACAGTATTGTCCCCTTTACATATCACCCCCACACACAGTCTCTTTACATATCACCCCACACAGTATTGTCCCCTTTACATATCACCCCACACAGTATTGTCCCCTTCACATATCACCCCCACACACAGTCTTTTTACATATCACCCCACACAGTATTGTCCCCTTCACATATCACCCCCACACACAGTCTCTTTACATATCATCCCACACAGTATTGTCCCCTTCACATATCACCCCCACACACAGTCTCTTTACATATCACCCCACACAGTATTGTCCCCTTCACATATCACCCCCACACACAGTCTCTTTACATATCACCCCACACAGTATTGTCCCCTTTACATATCACCCCACACAGTATTGTCCCCTTCACATATCACCCCCACACACAGTCTCTTTACATATCACCCCACACAGTATTTCCCCCTTTACATATCACCCCACACAGTATTGTCCCCTTCACATATCACCCCCACACACAGTCTTTTTACATATCACCCCACACAGTATTGTCCCCTTTACATATCACCCCCACACACAGTCTCTTTACATATCACCCCACACAGTATTTCCCCCTTTACATATCACCCCACACAGTATTGTCCCCTTCACATATCACCCCCACACACAGTCTTTTTACATATCACCCCACACAGTATTGTCCCCTTTACATATCACCCCCACACACAGTCTCTTTACATATCACCCCACACAGTATTTCCCCCTTTACATATCACCCCACACAGTATTGTCCCCTTCACATATCACCCCCACACACAGTCTTTTTACATATCACCCCACACAGTATTGTCCCCTTTACATATCACCCCACACAGTATTTCCCCCTTTACATATCACCCCACACAGTATTGTCCCCTTCACATATCACCCCCACACACAGTCTCTTTACATATCACCCCACACAGTATTGTCCCCTTTACATATCACCCCCACACACAGTCTCTTTACATATCACCCCACACAGTATTTCCCCCTTTACATATCACCCCACACAGTATTGTCCCCTTCACATATCACCCCCACACACAGTCTTTTTACATATCACCCCACACAGTATTGTCCCCTTTACATATCACCCCACACAGTATTGCCCCCTTCACATATCACCCCCACACACAGTCTCTTTACATATCACCCCACACAGTATTGTCCCCTTTACATATCACCCCACACAGTATTGTCCCCTTCACATATCACCCCCACACACAGTCTCTTTACATATCACCCCACACAGTATTGTCCCCTTCACATATCACCCCCACACACAGTCTTTTTACATATCACCCCACACAGTATTGTCCCCTTTACATATCACCCCACACAGTATTTCCCCCTTTACATATCACCCCACACAGTATTGTCCCCTTCACATATCACCTCCACACACAGTCTCTTTACATATCACCCCACACAGTATTGTCCCCTTCACATATCACCCCCACACACAGTCTCTTTACATATCACCCCACACAGTATTGTCCCCTTTACATATCACCCCCACACACAGTCTCTTTACATATCACCCCACACAGTATTTCCCCCTTTACATATCACCCCACACAGTATTGTCCCCTTCACATATCACCCCCACACACAGTCTTTTTACATATCACCCCACACAGTATTGTCCCCTTTACATATCACCCCACACAGTATTGCCCCCTTCACATATCACCCCCACACACAGTCTCTTTACATATCACCCCACACAGTATTGTCCCCTTTACATATCACCCCACACAGTATTGTCCCCTTCACATATCACCCCCACACACAGTCTCTTTACATATCACCCCACACAGTATTGTCCCCTTTACATATCACCCCACACAGTATTGCCCCCTTCACATATCACCCCACACACAGTCTCTTTACATATCACCCCACACAGTATTGTCCCCTTTACATATCACCCCCACACACAGTCTCTTTACATATCACCCCACACAGTATTGTCCCCTTTACATATCACCCCACACAGTATTGCCCCCTTCACATATCACCCCCACACACAGTCTCTTTACATATCACCCCACACAGTATTTCCCCCTTTACATATCACCCCACACAGTCTCTTTACATATCCCAGTGCAGAATTTTCCCGACGTCCGCTCCTCTCTACTCTGCTAATGATAGCAGAGGAGGCTGGGGACAAAAGAGGCAATTAAATGGCATGACCGTGGTGGTCCAAAAAAGAGCAGCGGGCCAAACGCAGACTGCCATTTAGTTATGTCTGGCATAGGATAATGATACTCTTATACCTGCTAACAACCCGCCCCCCTCACACTCTGCCCAGGGCACCCACCCCTCCCGCCCACCCCTTGTACCGACTCTGCGTACAAGTGCCCCATAGCAAGTGGCTTGCTCTGGGGGCACTCGGCAAGAAGGAGGAGCCAGGAGCGCTGGTGGGGGACCAGAGAAGAGGAGGATCAGGGCTGCTCTGTGCAATACAATTACACAAAGTGGGTCAGTATGATGTGTTTGTTATTTTTTTAAATAAAATGATCCTTTAAAATCACTAGGTGGTTGTAGACATTAATCTTAAAACAAACTAGTAAAAAATGTAACAAAGTATAAAATATATAATATATATCAAAGTTACATAAAATTTGAAGGTCTATTTATAAGAGTTTTTACACAAGATTTGGCCGTTTTTCCAATTAGATTCTATTACACTTTTGAATCTTGAGTACAAGTTGCGTGAATCTTGGGTGAAAACCTTTCTAAATAGACCTCCTTGGTTTCTTATGCAATCTGTTTTTAGGTAGTAGAACAATTTGTGTACAATACATTGGATTTACAAATATATCTAGATGGTTCCTGATGGTGGGACTGGCTTGGGTGGACATCTCAGCCATTACAGTAGCAAACCTTAGTGGTGGAAAGCCAACAATTCTGTGCTCTGCAACCAGGAGCAACCAAATCTGCCCTTACTTGTGTGGGGTGGACGGGCAAGACTGGGGGCTCTAGAGACTCTGCAAAAACTCCCAACCAGATCAGTCAAGGAGACTTTATGAACTGTATGAAGGGATTACTAATTTCACAATATCGGTAGTGCAATGGGAGTTAGACATGTGCACTGCCGAAAAATTTGTTCATTTTCGTTTTTTAGCTTTTTTTGGAAATTCAGAAAATTTTCAAATTCTGAATTTGGAAATTCTGAAATTCAGAAATTCCAAAATTTTCAAATTCAGAATTTTCGAATTTCCGATTTTTGAATTTTCGATTTTTAAAATTTTTGCATTTCTGAAATTTCAAATTTTCTCATTTCCGAATTTCCGAAATTTTTCGAATTTCCGAAATTAAAATTTTCGAATTTCCGAAATTAAAATTTCCGAAATTTAAATTTTAGAAATTCGTAATTTCGGAAAACGAAAATTCGAAAATGTTAAAATTCAGAAATTTCTGAATTAACGAATTGCACATGTCTAAGGGAGTTATTTACTAAAACTTGGTGAGTCATCTGATACAGTTCTGCATAGAAACCAATCAGCTTTCAGGCTTTATTGTCAAAGCTGACAATGCAAAGCTAACATGCAAAGCAGCACCAGATTTTGAGTGCTCCAGTTTTAGTAAATCTCCCTCAGTGGCTGCGTTTGATGGGCACAGTGTCTGCATTTGATGGGCACAGTGGCTGCGTTTGATGGGCACAGTGGCTGCGTTTGATGGGCAAAGTGGCTGCATTTGATGGGCACAGTGGCTGCATTTGATGGGCACAGTGGCTGCATTTGATGGGCACAGTGGCAGCCACAGAAGAGGAGAGCTTATCAAGAGGATGATTTTATTTTTATGTGGCTGTTTCTTACTCTGGAAGTTTTGTTTCAGGGACGCTGACTGTTCTCCCATCTGTAAAACAAAACATCATGGTAAATGTCTCCTCTTCATCCAAACATTCTCCATAACTGAGCTTTAATAAAACATACATGAATATTGTAAGCCCTCCAAATCCAACCCATTCTGCAAGACCAGATGAGATTCCTTCCTATTTATTCCATGAACTTGGAGCTTGTTTATAGAGCCCCGCTGGCCTCACTCTCTGACCTCCAGGCAGAATGTGAAGGAACTTATGAGAACATCTTTGTTTGTGACGGAGGTGTGGGTGAAACTGAACACACGTGGAGAGTAGGAGGGATTTTAAGGCCCCTGACCAAGGGGTTCTTTATTTGGGAGGGGGGGTTAAAAAACAAGGAGTCATATAAGGGAAGGCAACAGGGCAATAATTACAACATGGTGAGGGGCATGCAAAATATAACAGGGGGGCAATAGGGCACATCTAGGGATAAGTCCAAAGGCACGGGGCATCAATCTAGTACAACAGAGACTTGGTTCAGAATTACAGGGCACAATCTGGGCACACAGAGTAGCAGGTTACATTCCAGTACAGACTTCACCTACAGACTTGTAGACTTTGTCTCTAAAATGTGCCCCTTTTTAATTAATAAAACCACCAAGCTCCTCAATCAGCTTGTTGTCGATCGCTTTGACTACTGCAACTCCCTTCTCATAAGTCCAACTCTCCATAGGCTATCACCTCTTCAATCTATTATGGATGCTGCTGCTAGACTCATCCACCTCACCAACCACTCAGTATCTGCCACCCCTCTCCTCCAATCCCTACACTGGCTCCCGATTGCCTAGCAAATTTAATTCAAAATACTAACTACAACATACAAAGCCATTCACATCTCTGCCCTGAGATTGTCTACAAATATCACCCAAACCACCCTCTCCGCTCCTCTCAAGACCTCCTGCTCTCAATCTCTCTCATCTCCTCTTCTCATGCCCATCTCCATCCTCTGGAACTCTCTACCTCTATCTATCCGGCTATCTCCTACTCTAGCTGCCTTCCCCTGAGGAAGCCCAGGATGTGGGCGAAACATGTTGGGAATTCCATCTAAAGTCCTGTATATATAAGAACCATGTATGTATGTATATGTAAATTTTCCCAAAAGGATAAAAAAAACAGTTCGCTGTAACTAATTATAAAGTGTGAGCTGGACTTTGGCTTCAGTTTGTTAGTGTATCTAAATCTGCCAATACATGTAACACTCCACCCCCCCCCCGACTGACAATGTCCAAAGGTTCTCCCTGTGCTTCTTCATCCAGAGTAGGGGGCGCTCTAATACAGGAGCTGTGTTACTGGCCAGATCACCAGGTGAAAACAGAGGGGGAGAAAAATCCTAAAAAAAAAAAATGAATGCAACATCTACTGATCATAAAATATGCCACTTTTAGCAATATATGACACTTTTAGTTTTGGCTTTAATACCGCTTTAAAGTACTTTCTAGCAGGTTTTATTGTGTGGGGAAAATGTAAAAAATGTCCCCAGGAGAAAAGTGGCTAGAGCGATGTTACATCCATATTTATTTATTTATTTTTAGAAGAGGAGGTCCACACTTATATGATTTACAATATATGTGTAGTGCTACCCCCAGTTAAGAGAGCCGCTGATATTGATTTGGGCCCTGTAGTGCACTGCTGTCAACCCCCGGCAATCGGCTCTAACCTCCCGTGGCACAGCTGGTGATAGAGAGATAGGACCGCGTGATCGCAACTGTTGGTGACGCAGTCCTATAACAAACATACACAGAATATACTTTAAAACTCCTATTAAAGTAAGCGGAACTGACACCAAATGTACTTTACCCAGATATTTTACTGAGGCTAATGGGCAAGTAATAAACAACAGTATAACAAGTTGCAGATCCCTGCAATAAACAGTAATAAAGATAAACAGAGTAATCAGAATAATTAAGTATTGCTATGCAACTCTAGCGCTGCCCTTTTACAGCTACTTCCCCTCATGGGTAGACTAACACCCAGCAATGTCTACCTATGCAGTCAGGCCTGACTGATCTAAATGGAAGTTCAGTGAAACAATATTTGCTAGCAATCTCTCGGTGGTGCACTTGAAGAACAACTTTGTAATCCCAACGAATAGTAAAGATAAAGTATCTGTCTTTAAACAGCTCTCACCACCTGGACAAGTCCAAGTCCGTTTCCTCCATCGATTCGTCTAGGAACAGGAATCCACCGACATCCAAGTCTTCAATCCTTCTGGTGTACTGCAGCAAGGAGGATTAGATGTCTCTAAGGCTCTGCTAGGCTGGCAGAGGGCTCTTTGGAAAGGAGCACACGGCCCGGGCTTCAGGCCTTGTGCACACAGCAGTTCAGCACAGACATCCTCTTGCTAGGAGAGGGGGGTCCAAAGAGGCCGACCAAAACTCCGCCTCCCCTTTATAAAGTCTGCCCCAGCAGTCTCTGTTCTGGAGCAATGCACCCTGGGTGCTGCAAGATGTACTGGGAGATGTAGTCTCTCTCTCCTCTGCTTTCACTTCCATAATGTCTCTTTACTTCCTCCCGACTCACCTCTCACCTGGAACTTCTTGTCTCTCTGCATTAAAGGGGAACACCCCGCTACACACTCCCCCCACTTGAACTCTTTGGTCCCCAAAGATAAACTTCAACAAATACTGTTTACCATTTTGGACAATGTCGAGCATGATGTTGGCATAGGGAATTCCCACCAAAACTTTGGGATGGAACTCTCTTGCCCACAGGTCACACTACCATGAGTGGCCTGCCTAACTGTGCCAGAGAGTGAGCTGGGGTTGCCCTCCACCAAATGGACGGTGGAAGGATCAGGTTGTTCAACACTTCTCCTGGCCGTTACAACAGAGTCCTCTGAGCTCGTCCCCATTTGGGGGTAAGTTAGTTTCTTGGGAGGCCTGATGACTCTGCGAGCCCTCTGCTCTCTTGGTGCTTCTGACTCTGGCACCACAGGCTCTTCTTCAGGAGTAAGTTCAGGTAACATTGCTGGTTCTGGAACCTCTGATTCAGAAGTCGACTGACGTATGGAATCTCTAGAGTCCTCCTCTGCGCAAGTGTCAGGAACATCTTCCCAGTAATCAGCTGAGGGACTGAAGGGTATGAATTCAGTAGCCTCCGGATTCAGCGTTGCATCTGGGGTATCCCCTCCATTTGGGAGATCTATGGCGGACGTTCCCAGAGTCGAGGGAGGCCACAGCCAGTCCAGTTCTCCACCTTCTTCTGTACTCAATTGGGAGGCCTCCCCATCTTTGGCTCGAGAGGTCTGGGACCGAGTGTTCGGCCTAGGAATATCCAGGATAGAGGCCGGTTCAGGGGAGTCTCTCACGGGAGGTATTCTGACTGCCTCAGCAAGTGGGAGCAGGTGGTTCCGATGCCACGTCTTCAGTGGACCCACCTTTCCTTCTGGCTTTAGTTTGTAGACAGGCAAACCAGGCAACTTCCTACAGACAACATAGGGCTCAGATCTCCACCTGTCGGCAAGCTTGTGTTTTCCAGGGACCCCCAGATTGCGTAGCAGTACTCGGTCCCCGGGCTGCAGATCTTGCACTCGAACCTTCAGATCAAAATTTCTCTTGTTGCGGGCCCCCCTTTGATCCGAAGCCGCCTGGGCTTGTTCATAGGCCACCTGCAAGCTACGTCTAAGTCTGTCCACGTATCCCTTGTGGGATGTAGCTGAGGTATTGTCTATAGAAGTGCCAAAGGCCAGGTCCACAGGTAGCCTTGCTTCTCTCCCAAACATAAGTCGATAAGGGGAGTAGCCAGTGGCGTCACTTGTGGTACAGTTATAGGCATGTACTAGGGCTGATATGTGCTGACTCCAGTGTTGCTTCTTCTCTGTTTCTAAGGTTCCCAACATGTTGAGCAGGGTCCGGTTAAATCTCTCCGGCTGAGCATCTCCTTGTGGGTGGTAAGGCGTGGTTCTGGTCTTCTTTATTCCTAATGAATCCAAAAGTCTTCGGATCAACCGACTCTCAAAGTCCCTTCCTTGATCTGAGTGGAGTCTCTGTGGTAGTCCGTAATGGACAAAATACTTCTCCATAAGTATCTTGGCCACGGTGGATGCCTTCTGGTCTTTGGTTGGGAAAGCTTGAGCATAGCGGGTGAAATGGTCGGTTATTACCAGAACATTCCCCAATCCACTCAGGTCGGGTTCGAGGCAGAGAAAGTCAATGCATACCAGATCCATTGGGCCTTGACTCTGTAAGTGGCCCATTGGGGCAGCTTGATGGGGTAGGGTCTTTCTCTGAATGCATCGTGCACAGGAATGGCAATACTCCTCTACTTCTGCCCTCATGCAGGGCCAATAGAACCGATTTCTGACAAGCTGGAAGGTCCTTTCTGCCCCTAGGTGACCATGATGGTCATGCAGGGCAATTAGTACAGTCTCTCGGTGCTTCTCTGGAAGAAATAACTGCCACTTATCTTCTGAGTCATCAGAGGGGCCCCTTCGGTAGACCACTCCCTGATGTACCTGTAGCCTGTCCAATTCCTTCCTCAACAGGCGAGCCTCCTTTGAGGGGTGATGTAGGAATTTGTTGGGATCCTGATTCTCCAGGGCTTCGAGGACCAATCTCCCCATGGGGTCTTCCAATTGGTCACACCTCAACTCCTTCTTGGACAGTCTCGGTAGGTTGTCTTCCTCCAGTTGAGTTACCCCACAATAGTGTTTGGGGACTCCTACCATGGTAACCCCTATTTCTTCTGCTCTGGAGCCTCCTCTGGCTTGGAATTCAGCCCCTTGACAAAGGGCCCGCACCCCGTCCGGTGCCACTTGGGTCCAATCTTCCCAGTCATTTGTCGTGGCATGAGACCTCCGGGACAGGGCATCTGCATCCCTATTTCCGGCTCCTGGTCTGTACTTCAGACTGAAGTTGAATCCAGACAATGCGGCCAACCACCTGTGTCCGGTGGCATCTAGTTTCGCGGTGGTGAAGAGGTAGGTCAGGGGGTTGTTGTCTGTCTTCACAGTAAACTCTGCCCCATACAAGTAGTCTTTTAGCTTGTCTACTACCGCCCATTTGAGGGCCAGGAATTCCAGCTTATGAGTGGGGTAATTGTTTTCTGAGGGGGTCAGGCTCCTGCTCACATAGGCCACTGGTCGCAGTTGTCCTTCATGTTCTTGGTAGAGTACACCACCTAGACCCTCATGGCTGGCATCCACATGTAATTCATAAGGTCTGGTAGGGTCGGCGTAGGCCAGGACTGGGGCAGTGGTTAAGCTCCTCTTCAGAGCATGAAAGGCCTCTTCACACCTTGGGTTCCACTGATCTTGAACTGACTCACCAGGCCTCCTGGGCCCTGAGTCATCCTCTTCCCCTTCTGCCTTTAGCAATTCATTCAACGGGCGGGCAATCCGAGCAAACCCCTCCACAAACCTCCTATAATAGGAGCAGAACCCCAGGAAGGATCTGAGCTCTGTTACTGTGGTGGGTCGTGGCCAGGAAGTGACTGCTTCCAACTTCTCAGGATCTGTGGCCACCCCTTCTTCAGACACTATGTGCCCCAGATAGTTCACAGAAGACTGGTAGAACCGACACTTCTCGGGGGAAAGCTTAAGTCCCTCTTCGCTGAGTCTTCTCAATACTTTCTCCAACCTGGCTTCATGTTCTTCCAAGGTTCTTCCAAAGACAATGACATCGTCCAAGTACACAAGGACTTCTATAAGATTCATGTCTCCAACAGTCTTCTCCATAAGGCGTTGAAAGGTAGCAGGAGCTCCAGACAGACCCTGAGGCATCCTATTGAATTCGAAGAATCCCACCGGGGTTATGAAGGCTGTCTTCTCCCTGTCTTCTGGGTGCATAGGGATTTGATAGTACCCACTCTTGAGGTCCATCACACTGAACCATTTGGCTCCAGACAAACTTTGTAGGGCATCTTCTATCCTTGGCGTGGTGTATTGGTCAGGGATGGTTCTCCTGTTGAGAGTCCTGTAATCGATACAAAGCCTCAACGACCCATTCTTCTTTCTGACCACCACGATTGGGGAGGCATAGGGACTTCTAGACTCCCGGATCACACCAGTCTTCTTTAGTTCTACAAGTTGTTCCCTCAGATCCTCCAGATCTGCCAGGGGGACCCGCCTGACCCTCTCTCGGAAGGGCTTATCTTCTTGGAGGCGGATCCGATGGGTGGCACTTCTTGCACACCCCACATCGAATTCATCTTCGGAAAAGATCTTCTCCCACCTGGACAGCTGGGCCTTGGCTCTTTCTTTCCAAGCCCTGGGTAGGTTCGGGTTTTCCACGGACAGTTTCTCCCAAACATCTCCTCCGTCACCCGTCCCCTTGACTTCGGACCAAGTGACCGGGGCAGCAGGGCTCACCTGACCAAGCAACACTCTGGCAGGGATCTCCATGGGTCCTCCCGTAGTGTTCCTAACACTCACCGGAACTCTGCCATGGGCCTTCTTCAGGGCCTTGAACGGAATCACTTCTGATATCACTTCCAGGCCTGAGGACTCTTCCCTTGGGTCTGATTCCAGCATGACAAAGGGGCCAGGTTGTTCCCACGAAAGCTTCACAGTGGCCCTAAGACAGGTTACTTCTCCGGGCTGTAGCACTACTCCTTCTCTGCCAAGTCTCCACACCTTCCCTATCCCCTCTCCCGGGGTCTTCTGCTCTAAGACCAGTCATTGGTAGGCCGTCTTTAGCATGGGATGGATTTTGGTGGCTGAATGGTTTCTCTCTTTCACTAGAGGGGTCAGGAGTCTCCTGACTAGATCCGTGTTTGTCCCAATGATCAGGGAAATCTTGCTGGCTCCAGGCGGCCGGGGACACACAACTGCCAGGGTGTCAAACACTTCAGCCTCCCCAGCCACGGATGGGTCGAAAGTCATCTTTATGGGCAGGTACCCATCATAAGGGAAACTCTGGGTTCCAAGTCCCCATATCTCCAGCTCTTCTATCTTCTGGATAGGCAGATGACTCAAGTGCCTATCATAGAAGTCCCGGTATAGTAAAGTCACCTGTGCTCCGGTGTCCAAAAGAGCTTTAGTATAGACTCCTTCCACTTGAATGGGCACAGTAGGAGACGGGCCCACCAGTTCCTTTGGGTATGGCCGGACTGGGGTCACCTCTTTTTTTTTGGCTTTCGACCCTTGCCCTGCTCCTTTTGGACTTTAATTTTTCCTGAGCCTGGCATGCATTGACTTTCTCCCTCTCAATGGGGGCACAAACCCGCTGAGGGATGTTATTGTTCCTTTTAGGTGGATGTTCCTTCTTTGGGGTGCTGTACTTCCACTAAGGGGTCTTGCCCCCTCCCTCTGGGGTACATCTTGGTGGGGGTGTACTATACCTCCTCCTAGGAGTTTTGTCTCCTCCATTCTTGGCCTTTTTTTTTAGTTTGGAGCGCACTGAAGATGATGGGCACCCGGTTGATTCCTTCAGCAGGGCCCTTTGGAGTTTCCCGCCGGCTTGCAATTATCTGTTCTCTTCTTCTTTGGGCTGGAGCATACGTTAGCAAAGTGGCCACTCCCTCCGCAGTTATAGCAAATCACCTCTTCTCGGTCCTGTAGGGAGGCCGTGCTGAGGTGTTCGGGAACAACTCCTTTCTTGGGCTTGGTTTCTCTCGTCTTCTCTGATCTTTCTCCATCAAAGAGGTCAGCATCTCCAACACTTGGGCCATTTGCGATTTCAGAGTGTCAACCTCCGCATCTCTTTCTGGGCTCTTGACCGAATGGACCAACACTGGTACAGGTGTGACATTCGCCTTGGCCACCTGCTGATCTTCCTCCAGCGCCTCTTCGTCCCTAATAATTTTTATTAGATCAGAGTAGGTTAGTGACATTCCTCCTCCTGAGGTTTTCAGGTGCAGCCAGACCGGGTCTGAGCGCCGTGCTCCCCTCATGATCTGCTTCATGCGTGCTTCATCTGCATCTTTGGGCAGCATTCCCTTCTTCAGTACAATCTTGCATAACTGCCTGTTCAGCCTTCTAACATATTCTGACAGTTTCTCATTCGGCTGCTGGAGAGTGTGTTCAATTTGATAAATCATCTCTGACACCTTCTCCAGCTGACCAAACTCTTCCTGCAGCATGGCCAGGCAATCTTGAGCTGTACAGTTTTCATTTCCAAACCGGAAGCTCTTCACCGCTTCTGCCGCGGCACCTTTCAGACTTTCTAAGACTCGCTGTCTCTTCTGTGCCTCAGGCACCTCCCATGCTTCTACTGCCTGCAATGCCTGTTCCACCCAAGTGTCAAAATCTTCCTCCCCCGCAGGGACGGGGAGCTTCCCTGAGAAGGTGCTAAGCTTCCGGTAACCGGCCTCCACATGCACCGTACTGCTTTTCTGGCACTTAATTACAAGGTCTCCTAGAGCATTCAACAATTCAGGCCCTATAGCGGCCAGCGGTGATCCCGGGCTTAATAGTTCCTTAAGCTTTTCTGCTTTAGGGGATAGTGGTGGAGATAATTGTGGGAGTGATGGTTTTGGTGTCTGAAACCATTCTTCCTTCACTGGCAGCGTATGTATCAAGTGATAGATCTGATTATCTATGGCTTGTATACTCTGACTTTTAAAATGCTCTGGGATTTCGTTTTTCCATTCTACCAGTGCGTATGTAAACGAGATCACTGGATCTGGCCTAAAATCCATCACCCATGCTTTTTGGCTCGGAGACAGTAACAATACGAGCTGTTTTATCTCCTCTTCCTTCCATCTTTCCCCCGGGAGTACAATGACTACCGCCGCGGTTGGATCGGCGCCAATCGCTGCGCACCACTGTGACATTGCCAGCGGGTCCATGCTGGTACTTCTGACCGGCATGATTGCAGCGTGCAACGTACAAGGATCCCGGACGAGCCCCCACGTGTAGCGCTACCCCCAGTTAAGAGAGCCGCTGATATTGATTTGGGCCCTGTAGTGCACTGCTGTCAACCCCTGGCAATCGGCTCTAACCTCCCGTGGCACAGCTGGTGATAGAGGGATAGGACCGCGTGACCGCAACTGTTGGTGACGCAGTCCTATAACAAACATACACAGAATATACTTTAAAACTCCTATTAAAGTAAGCGGAACTGACACCAAATGTACTTTACCCAGATATTTTACTGAGGCTAATGGGCAAGTAATAAACAACAGTATAACAAGTTGCAGATCCCTGCAATAAACAGTAATAAAGATAAACAGAGTAATCAGAATAATTAAGTATTGCTATGCAACTCTAGCGCTGCCCTTTTACAGCTACTTCCCCTCATGGGTAGACTAACACCCAGCAATGTCTACCTATGCAGTCAGGCCTGACTGATCTAAATGGAAGTTCAGTGAAACAATATTTGCTAGCAATCTCTCGGTGGTGCACTTGAAGAACAACTTTGTAATCCCAACGAATAGTAAAGATAAAGTATCTGTCTTTAAACAGCTCTCACCACCTGGACAAGTCCAAGTTCGTTTCCTCCATCGATTCGTCTAGGAACAGGAATCCACCGACATCCAAGTCTTCAATCCTTCTGGTGTACTGCAGCAAGGAGGATTAGATGTCTCTAAGGCTCTGCTAGGCTGGCAGAGGGCTCTTTGGAAAGGAGCACACGGCCCGGGCTTCAGACCTTGTGCACACAGCAGTTCAGCACAGACATCCTCTTGCTAGGAGAGGGGGGTACAAAGAGGCCGACCAAAACTCTGCCTCCCCTTTATAAAGTCTGCCCCAGCAGTCTCTGTTCTGGAGCAATGCACCCTGGGTGCTGCAAGATGTACTGGGAGATGTAGTCTCTCTCTCCTCTGCTTTCACTTCCATAATGTCTCTTTACTTCATCCCGACTCACCTCTCACCTGGAACTTCTTGTCTCTCTGCATTAAAGGGAACACCCCGCTACACATGATTCCTCCTTTTGATCCCCTGCCTTCGGTCCCCAAGCTGCTGGCACACCCGTCTGTTTGTAGGTGTCTCCTTTAGCTAGCGAGCTGCGGATTCCCAGCTGTTGTGTGCATCCATAGACAAACACAGCAACTAGCGAACCATGCCCCTGCTCCCCCAAACCACCTTCTCTTAGTAATCTGACTAATGGACACAGGAGCTTGTCCCTGCACTGTCTTCAGTACCCTCTGCTACACTTGGAAGATCAGAGGAGGTTCCAGTGGCAGTGGTCCTATGGCCAATTGTGGTGACAAGGGACCCCGGGTAAGCTGTTTGGGGATGAGGGGGTGTAGAACAGTAGTGGGGTATTTTTTATTGTAATGCAGATAATGCCTAGCATTTAGTACTATAAATACTTGCATAATTTATCCAAAGAAAATATATCATACTTCCTTACTGGGCATGTAGGCAGGTGCAGTCTACCTTCTCCACTGTAGGTGGCACTCGTCTGCAGTGGTACTGCAGTTGGAGATGAATTCAAGAGGAACATAGTTCCTCTATGGTTTCCTGGGTCACTGAGGAAGCTATCCAGTTGGACGCTGCCCCCCCATGTGACACTAGTAGCCATTTTGGGTCAGGCAGAGCCTATTTAAATCAGTGTTCCGCCTACCGCTGCAAAAATTAAAAGCCAACAGCTATACATACTGCAAGTGCTGGCTTTTAATAATAGCACACTTAACTGTCCTGGAGTCCAGCGATGTCAGCACCTCAGCTGATGTTTTCATCAGCTGTCAGGTTTATGCCGCCACCATTGGGGGTAAGGTAACCCGGCAGTGTAGCCTTACGGCTTCACGCCGGGAACCCTACTGCACATGTGCGAGACTCCGCTCCTCTCTCCTACTGGCCCAGCGGCAGGGGTAGGAGAAGGGAGTCGAGTGGTGACGTTATGGGAAGTGGCCTGGACTCCCGGAAGTGGAATCCGATCTCCCCCGAAAAGGTGCCAAATGTGGGACCGGAGGGGGGGAGGAGACAAATCAGCGGAAGTTCCACTTTTGGATGGAACTCCGCTTTAAGGCCATGGCTCCCAGGCTTGACACTGCTGCCCCACCTGGTAGAGACACAACTATCGGCAGGGAAAGGTTCCTGATGAAGAGGGAAAGCATAGGGTTTGCAACTTCTCTGGACATATTCCCATTTGGGGGAAAGATAGCCAGGCAGCATTCTGCCCCTTCCATCAGACGCTGTCAGCTCGGCTGAGACCGGTTCTCTACATGCTGTTGGACCTGTGAGTGTTCCCAGTTGGGTTGCCTTGCCCACCAGGTTTATTTTGAACTGTCTTTGTATTATTCCAATACAAGTTCTTTCATTGCACTTGAGCTGTGTGTTATTGCCACTGCACCACGCTGCACCCCACCTACATGCAAATGGCACAAAGTTGTTGTAAGTCCTTCATTATTATTATTGTTATTATGATATAGGAATTATATAGTGCCAACAGTTTACTCTGTAAATATACACTAGGGATGAGCTTCGAGTTCGAGTCGAACATCGTCTATTCGATCGTTAGCCGAATTTCAAACATTATGGGCCATTCACGCTAAATTCGAGTGGCGCGCCATGGCCCATAAATCAATGCGTCATCGCAGTGCATTGCTGGCTGGTAATTGGCCAAGCATGCACTATGACCCGCATGCTTTGGTCAATCACAGTGCGGTCAGCACAGAGAGACATAATTGGCCAAAGGAAGGGTGCCTTTTTGCCAATCATGGCTCAGGGGAGTAGGTACACGCCCCACACTATATAAGGCCGCCTGTGCGTCGGCCTTGTGTAGTGTGTTGCGGCGTTGTGAGAGAGATAGAGAGAGAGTCAGAATGTCATTTCATTTCAGTTAGATAGAGCAGGCAGGCGATTCAGGTAGCTGCAGTCAGTGTATTTAGTATATATATGCATTCCAGGCATATATATATATATATATATATATATATATATATATGACTGTATTCAGTTTAGCTAGATATCACTTCAGAGTGTTCCTGTTATTCTCGCTGCAGTATATTAAGTCAGTGTACTGTATACTGGGCAGGCACAGTGTGCAGGTAAAGCTGACTGCAGACCATCCCTGTTCTATTCCTAATAATACAGGCAGGCAGTTGATTGAGCTAAGCTGCAGTATATTAAGTCAGTGTACTGTATACTGGGCTCAGTGTGCAGGTAAAGCTGACTGCAGACCATCCCTGTTCTCTTCCTAATAATATAGGCAGGCAGTTGATTGAGCTAAGCTGCAGGATATTAAGTCAGTGTAATGTATACTGGGCACAGTGTGCAGGTAAAGCTGACTGCAGGCCATTCCTTGTGTACCTATTCCCTTCCAATACATCAAATACAGTATGTCTTTAAGGCCAACAAGGAGAGGCAGACACTCACAAGCCAATAAAAGAGGGCCAGCAGGCTCTGTGTCTAGAGGCAACAGTGCTGGTCATGGACATGGTGCATCCTCATTAGCACGTGGCCGTGGGGCACGCTTATCCTTTTTTTCGACAGCTGGCCATGTTGAGCCACAACATGCAGAAGAGTTGGTAGAGTGGATGACCAAGCCTTCCTCATCCTCCGTCATTCAGGCTACCTTGGCTGCCAATGCAGGTGCTAAAGCGGCCTATTCCATCGGCTCAAGGTCATCAGTTACTCCTTCCCTAGCCCCACCATCATGCCCTGCTGAGTCCCCCAAACTGTAGGGTACATGCTGCAGGAGGATGTGCAGCGTTTTGAAGGCTCCGACGATGGTACCCAGCTTGAGGATGAAGGCAGTAACGTGAGCCCAGGGAGAGGGGGTGCCCAAGAAGGACAACAAACTGGCAGTCATGTTCCCCCAGCAGCAGCATACTGCCAGGTTTTCTCCAGTGACGAGGAGGGAGGGGATGATGAGGTCACTGACTCTACGTGGGTGCCTGATAGGAGAGAGGAGGAGGAGGAGGCACATCTCCAACGAGGCAGGATGCCCTCCAGGGGCCAGTTTAAGGGCAGCCAAACGACTGCATCACACCGCAGAGCTCCGCATGTGCAGGGCGCTGCTGACTCTGGGCGTTTTTCCAAAAGTTCTTTGGTGTGGGCCTTTTTTCGGCATCAGATTGCACCATTGCTATTTGCAACATATGTCTGAAGCGTATCAAGCGTGGCCAAAAAAGCAGCCACTTGGGCACCACATGCTTGACCAGACATATGTCGAACTGCCATGCAGTCCGTTGGCAAGCGTACATAAAAGACCCACACCAAAGAACAAAGCGGACCTCTCCTTGCTCCTCATCAGTTGGGATCTCCAACCCCACTATACCTTCAGTCCTCTCAGAAACCTGCACTGAGAGGCATGAAGGTGTAGAATTAGGTGTGCCACTGCCAAGTACTTGCGGGAAATCTGCTATCGGTACACCAACGTCCGATTGTACCAGACAAATTTCCCTGCCCCAGTTGCTACACCGGCGAAAGAAATTCGCTCCCAGCCATCCACATGCCCAGCGGTTAAATGCTAGCTAAATTGCTAGCACTTCAACTGCTGCCTTTTCAGTTGGTAGACTCGGCCCCTTTCCATGAGTTTGTGGAATGTGCGGTACCTCAGTGGCAGGTTCCCAAACACCACTTTTTTTCACGGAAGGGAATTCCGGCTCTTTACCGGCATGTGGAAGGCAAGGTCTTGGCCTCGCTGGACAGGGCGGTCAGCGGTAAGGTGCATATTACCGCTGACTCATGGTCCAGCAGGCATGAACAGGGACTTTACCTATCTTTTTCACTGGGTGACTCTGCTGGCAGATGGGAAGGATGCAGGACAGGGTGCAGTAGTGTTGGAGGTTGTTCCGCCACCACGCCTCCAAAATGCTACTAGTGGTGATTCTGACACACCTCTCTCCTCCACCCCCTCCTCTTCTTCTTCCTCCATGGCCTCTTCCTTTGCTGATTTGTCCTCGGAACCAGCGGTGCACCGTAGGCGTTCAAGGGGCTAAGCAATTACGCAGGCAAAAAGATGCCATGTGGTGCTTGAGCTGGTGTGCTTGGGGGACAGGAGCCACACTGGGGCAGAGATTCTGTCAGCTCTGCAGGGGCAGGCTCAGAGGTGGTTGACGCCACGCCAGCTTAAGCCAGGAATGGTGGTTTGCGACAATGGCACCAACCTCCTCTCCGCCCTCCGACAGGAACAGCTGACCCATGTGCCCTGTTTTGCTAACGTCCTTAACTTGGTGGTGCAGCGGTTCTTGGGCAGGTACCCAGGCTTACAGGATGTCCTGAGGCAGGCCAGGAAAGTCTGTGTGCATTTCCGCCGGTCATATAATGGCAGTGCTCGGCTGGCTGACCTACAAAAGGAATTTAACCTGCCCAAAAACCGCCTAATCTGTGACATGCCCACCAGGTGGAACTCAACGTTGGCCATGCTGCAGCGGCTGCACACGCAGCAGAAGACCATTAAAAGTACCTGTGCGACTATGGCACCAGGACAGGGTCAGGGGAGCTTGTTTTTTTGCCTTGCCAGTGGGTCATGATCAGAAATGCATGCACTGTCCTGTCACCATTTGAGGAGGCCACAAGGATGGTGAGCAGTGACAGTGCATGCATCAGTAATACTGTCCCTCTTGTCCACCTGTTGGAGCACACGCTGCATGGAATAATGGACAGGGCACTTGAGACAGAACAGAGGGAGGAAGAGGAGGACTTCCTTACCTCTCAAGGCCCCCTTTATCCAGACCGTGTTCCTGCGTGCCCGACGATCACACAGGAAGAGAATGAGGAGGAGGAAGAGGAGGAGGATTGTGTCAGCATGGAGGTGGAGCCTAGCACTCAGCATCAGCAGCAGTCTTCAAGGGATCATTTACAGTCCCCAGAAACCCATGGACTTGTACGTGGGTGGGAGGAGGTGGCTGCGGATCATGACGTCCTTAGTGACCCAGAGGACACCGGACCAAATGCCTCAGCAAACCTACGCTGCATGGCCTCCCTGATCCTGCAAAGCCTGCGAAAGGATCCTCGTATTCGTGGTATCAAGGAGAGGGATCATTACTGGCTAGCAACCCTCCTTGATCCACGTTACAAGGGTAAGGTGGCAGACCTTATCCAGCTGTCGCAGAGGGAGCAGAGTATGAAACATCTTCAGGAGGCCTTGCAGAAAGGTTTGTGCAACGCGTTTCCAGAGCCTGGGAGGTTACAAATTCCTGGTCCTGAACAATGTGTTGCTGAGGCGTTCAGACAATTTTTTAGTCAGCAGCCCCAAGGTATGATCGGTTCCAGCAACCATCGCCAGTGTCTGATTCACATGGTGCAGCAATACCTAGGGGCAAGATTAGACTTGGACACCTTTCCCACCGAAAATCCTCTGGGTTACTGGGTCTTGAGGATGGATCACTGGCCAGAGCTTGCACAGTATGCAATTGAGCTACTGGCCTGTCCTGCATCCAGCGTTCTTTCAGACGCACATTCAGTGCTGCTGAAAGCTTTGAAACAGATCACAGGGTGTGCCTGTCCACCGACTCGGTCGATCGGCTGACTTTCATAAAAATGAATCAGTCTTGGATCACCAGCTATCAGGCACCTGATGCTGATGTAACCGAATATTTTTTTTTGGAATGCGTGATCCCTTCAAGACTGCCTATGCTGATGCTGAGTGACTATCCTGTTATGCTGAGTGACTACCCTCTTCCTCCTCAATGATCATGTTGATAGCTTGTAAGAACATTTTTGGTTCTGGGCACCGCCACCAGTGGCTAAGGCCCAATTTTTCTGCCCCTTTTTAACAGGGGCGTGTAATTATAATTTTTGTTGCAATACTTTGCAGCAGTGCTCATTCCTGCACTCCAACTAGAGTATATGTGAGAGGTTGCAGTGTTGTGGCACCAGTGCCTAAGGCCCAATTTTTCTTTAACAGGGGCGTGTAATTACAATTTTTGCTGTAATACTTTGCAGCAGGGCTCATTCCTGAGCTCCAACTATAGTATCTATGAGGGGTTGCAGTGTTGTGGCACCAGTGCCTAAGGCCCAATTTTTCTGCCCCTGTTCAACAGGGGCATGTAATTCTTGATCTAATATTTCACAGCAGGGCCCATTTCTGCGCCCACCAAGAGTAATTGTGAGGACTTACAGTGTTGTGGCAACACCAACACCTAAGGCCCAAATTTCTGCAGAGTATATACGGCAGGCCCCTACTTTCAAACATCCAACTTTCAAACGACTCCTACTTACAAATGGAAGGAGACAACAGGAAGTGAGAGGAAATCTACCCCTAGGAAGGGAAATTCTCTCCTGTAAGAGTTAATATGCGAAAAAGGTGTCTCCTCTCCACTGGTGCTTTATCGCCAATCCTTGTTTCCCTAAAAACCCCAAATTTTCAAAATCCAATTGTCATTGGGACGGAAAGTGAGGTGAAATCTTGGGGCACAGACAGCAAAACAAATGTTACAGGAGTGATAACACTTCCCCATGTTATCCAAAAAGCTTAAAAATGAATTTTTTGTCTGGAGCTACACTTTAAAAATGTACCTGTTCCAAATTACAAACAGATCCTACTTAAGAACAAACCTACAGTCCCTGCCTTGTTTGCACCGCCTGTATAGTGCTGATCAGAGTATATAGGGCCTGGGGCCCCCACGCCTTTCCTTTTTTTAATTTGGATGTGGGGTTCCCCTAATATCCATACAAGACCCAAATGGGCTGGGGGGCGGTTCTCAATGATTTTTTTTAATGATTTTCAACCATATTGCCGGGACCAGACATTACATTAAAGCCGCAAGCAGTTTTAAATGACTTTTATTCCATTAGAAATGTCATTTTGTGCAGGGACAGTTCTAAACACGGGAAACACGCACCACTTTACAGGCATACTATAGACACCCCACAGGGTAGATATTTAAAGGAATATTTCACTTTTATTTTTTCACTTTAAGCATCATTAAAATCACTGCTCCCAAAAAAACGGTCGATAAAACTTATTTTTTGCATTGATACATGTCCCCTGGAGCAGGACCCGGGTCCCCAAACCCTTTTTAGGACAATAAGTTGCATATTAGCCTTTAAAATTCGCACTTTTGATTTCTCACGTTCGAGTCCCATAGACTTTAACCACCTGCCTACCGGGCACGAAAACCCCCTTGCTGCCCAAGCCATTTTTCAGCTTTCAGCGCTGTCACATTTTGAATGACAATTGCGCGGTCGTGCCACGTGGCTCCCAAACGAAATTTGCGTCCTTTTTTTCCCACAAATAGAGCTTTCTTTTGGTGGTATTTGATCACCTCTGCGTTTTTTATTTTTTGTGCTATAAACAATAGAATAGCGTCCAGTTTGAAAAAAAAACAATATTTTTTACTTTTTTGCTATAATAAATCTAAAAAAAAAAAAAAAAAAAAAATTCCTCGATTTAGGCCGATACGTATTCTTCCAAATATTTTTGGTAAAAAAAAAAAAAAATCGCAATAAGCGTATATTGATTGGTTTGCGCAAAAAAGTTATAGCGTCTACAAAATAGGGGATAGATTTATAGCATTTTTTTTTACTAGTAATGGCGGCGATCTGCGATTTTTATTTTGACTGCGATATTGCGGCGGACACATCGGACACTTTTGACACATTTTTGGGACCATTCACATTTATACAGCGATCCCTGCTATAAAAATGCATTGATTACTGTGTAAATGTGACTGGCAGGGAAGGGGTTAACACTAGGGGGCGAGGAAGGGGTTAAATGTGTTTCCTAGATGTGTTCTAACTGTGGGGGGAGGGGACTAACTGGGGGAGGTGACCGATGGTTGTCCCTATGTACAAGGGACACACCATCGGTCTCCTCTCCCTGACAGGACGTGGATCTGTGTGTTTATACACACAGATCCACTGTCCTGCTCTGTTACTGGGCAATCGCGGGTGCCCGGCGGCCCCCTAGCTGCTTTTAAAGGCAGGAAGTCATATGACGTCCTGTCAGAACGAGAGTCTTCTGCCCGCCGTCATTTGATGGTGGGCGGTAGACAAGTGGTTAACGGTGTTCGAAAGTTTGCGCGTTCTGGATGCGAACCGAACCGGGGGGGGGGGGTGTTCAACTCATCCCTAATATACACTATATTACCAAAAGTATTGGGACGCCTGCCTTTTCACGCACATGAACTTTAATGACATTCCAGTCTTAGTCCGTAGGGTTCAATAGAGTTGGCTTGGTTTGTGCACTTGTACAAATCATTTGGTGGAGGGGGGATTATGGTGGGGGGTTGATTTTCAGGGGTTGGGCTTGGCCCCTTAGTTCCAGTGAAGGGAACTCTTAAGGCATCAGCATACCAAGACATTTTGGACAATTTCCTTCTCCCAACTTTGTGGGAACAGTCTGGGGACGGCCCCTTCCTTTTCCAACATGACTGTGCACCAGTGCACAAAGAAAGGTCCATAAAGATATGGATAAGCGAGTTTGGGGTGGAGGAACTTGACTGGTCTGCACAGAGTCCTGACCTCAACCCAAAAGAACACCCTTGGGATGAATTAGAGAAAAGACTGAAACCAGGCCTTCTCGTCCAACATCAGTGCCTGACCTCACAAATGTGCTTCTGGAAGAATCGTCAAACATCCCACTCCTAAACCTTGTGGACAGCCTTCCCAGAAGAGTTGAAGCTGTTATAGGTGCAAAGGGTGGGCCAACTCAATATTGAACCCTACGGACTAAGACTGGGATGCCATTAAAGTTCATGTGTGTGTAAAGGCAGGCGTCCCAATACTTTTGGTAATATAGTGTGTATATCTAATGACACTTCCACTTTTACCACCTTGTTTACAGTAAAAATAAGGGAGGTGGTTTTATTTTGCAAGCTCTTCTTTGTGGTAAAGTATCACATCTTGTTTCTTAGCAGATCACTCATCTTAAATGTGAGGGAGTGGAACTGAGCTTCCGCAACGGATGTCAACAAAGAAATTGTAAAAAAAAAAAAAACAGTGTTATTTTTTACATGTTGTACTTTGCCATTTCAGTATTTTATCTCTCAATGTACCTGAAGAAGGAGGTTTGTTCTCTTGAAAATGTGTTATATTTAAATATTTATATTTTCTTCTACAATGTATCACTGTAACAATATCTCCTTCCTTCCCAACCTGAGTAATTCCCACCAAAAATCTGACCTGAGCCCAAACACACAAAACACTGCACACTCGTACTGTGCAAATCCCATGCAGCAGCTACTCAAATAATCACATACAAGTCAATATACTCAATTGATAGAGGTGTATCTCTTTATCTCTGCAAAAAGTGACAATTACAAACTACAAAGTGTCCATTAAAAAGGTCCCACATCCAAAAGTGTGAATAATAAAAAGTGTCCAGGATCGGTCCAGGCGGCAGGCAGAATTGTTGTCAATAAACAGGCCAGGGTTAGTACAGGTGGCAGACGGAGGCAACACTGCACTGGTGTGGCAGTGATCAGGAAGACTGTTGCTTGCTGCATTGCTCTGGTGACAGTGGGACTTGCTGACTTCCACTGGTCTGGTGGCATTGGGACAGATGTGGAAACAATCCGCTGGCTTACACTGGTGTGGTGACACCATGACTGGTGTGGAGGTAATAAGGACCACTGTAGCTGGCATGCACTGGTCTGGTGGCACTGGGACTGGTGTGGCAACAATCAAAGACACCGTTGCTGGCTTACATTGGCGTGGTGACAATAAGGACCACTGTTGTTTGCCTCTACTGGTCTGGTGACACTGGGACAGGTGTGGTGACAATCAGGGACACCGTAGCTGGCTTACACTGGTGTGGTGACACTGGGACTGGTGTGGAGGTAATAAGGACCACTGTTGCTGGCATGCACTGGTCTGGTGGCACTGGGACTGGTGTGGCAACACCCAAAGACAACGTTGCTGGCTTACATTGGCGTGGTGACAATAAGGACCATTGTTGCTGGCATATACTGGTCTGGTGACACTAGGACAGGTGTGGTGACAAGCAGGGACACTGTAGCTGGCTTACACTGGTGTGGAGTTAAAAAGGACCACTGTTGCTGGCATGCACTAGTCGGGTGGCACTGGGACTGGTGTGGCAACAATCAAAGACACCGTTGCTGGCTTACATTTGTGTGGTGACAATAAGGACCACTGTTATTTGCATATACTAGTCTGGTGACACTGGGACAGGTGTGGTGACAATCAGGGACACCGTAGCTGGCTTACACTGGTGTGGTGACACTGGGACTGATGTGGAGGTAATAGGGACCACTGTTGCTGGCATGCACTGGTCAGGTGGCACTGGGACTGGTGTGGCAACAATAAAAGACAATATTGCTGGCTTACATTGGCGTGGTGACAATAAGGACCATTGTTGCTGGCATATACTGGTCTGGTGACACTAGGACAGGTGTGGTGACAAGCAGGGACACTGTAGCTGGCTTACACTGGTGTGGAGTTAAAAAGGACCACTGTTGCTGGCATGCACTGGTCAGGCGGCACTGGGACGGGTGTGACAACAATCAGGGACACCGTTGCTGGCTTACACTGGTGTGGTGACAATAAGGACCACTGTTGCTGGCATATACTGGTTTGGTGACACTGACAGGTGTGGCGACAATCAGGGATACCGCTGCTGGCTTATACTGCTGTTTCGACACTGTGACTGGTGTGGAGGTAATAAGGACCACTGTTGCTGACATATACTGGTCTGGTGATACTGGGATAGGTGTGGCGGTGATCAAGGACACTGTGTGGTGTGGCAGTTATCAGGGACACTGAGTAGACCTCATTGATTAGGGACACTGACTGGCAGCACTGGTCGGGTGACATTATATTGCTGTGGCAGGAATCAGACAATGGCTGGCAGCACTGACATACAGTGATCACAGAGCAGCAAGCTATTCTACGTGATCACTACCACAGCAATACTATGTCACCGTAGTGACACGGCAATTTCTCCGGTGACAGCATGTTAAAAAATATATATTTTTTGTAATTCTATTTTACATACTGTCACCAGAGCAGTGCAGTGATACCCTCTGGGGGAGTGATCAGGATTTTTTTTGTACACTACGATTGCTTATTACAGTGATGATCGCTGTATAAGCAATCGTTTTAACATTTATTCATGATGCCATTGCTTACTATTTTGACTGTTGTGGTTGGCCCTGTACCATGTGATCACTGTGACCAATCACATAGATCACAGTAGTAAGCAATGGCAACATGAATGCTGTTGTTTACTACTGGACATGTGATCGCAGTGATTGGCCACAGCGATCACATGGCGCCAGTATCAATTGCAATGTATATAACACATTGATATGATATTTTTCACATTTGCATAAGTGCAACCAATACCACATATGGGACTACTTGAACAGAGCACTGTGTTTACATCTCGAAACGCCCATGCACATTGACATATGTAGACAAGACGATTGGCCCATTCAAACCATGTTTCCAATGATACACAGGACAGAATTGACTTGCGCAAACCAGTGGCAGTTCAATTTGTTACACACAAACATCAAAAGCACAAGCTCAGGGGCATGGTATACAGTGCCTTGCAAAAGTATTCACCCCCCTTGGCTTTTAACCAATTTTGTTACATTACAGCCTTTAGTTCAATGTTTTTTTTAACTGAATTATATGTGATGGATCAGAACACAATAGTCTAAGTTGGTGAAGTAAAATTAAAAAAATATATACATAAAACAATTTTTCAGAAATAAAAAAATGATAATTGGCATGTGCGTATGTATTCACCCCCTTTGTTATGAAGCCCATAAAGCTCTGGTGCAACCAATTACCTTCAGAAGTCACATAATTCGTGAAATGATGTCCACCTGTGTGCAATCCAAGTGTCACATGATCTGTCATTATATATTCACACCTTTTTGAAAGGCCCCAGAGGCTGCAACACCTAAGCAAGAGGCACCACTAACCAAACACTGCCATGAAGACCATGGAACTCTCCAAACAAGTAAGGGACAATGTTGTTGAGAAGTCAGGGTTGGGTTATAAAAAAAAATATCAAAATCTTTGATGATCCCTAGGAGCCCCATCAAATCTATCATAACCAAATGGAAAGAACATGGCACAACAGCAAACTTGCCAAGAGACGGCCGCACACCAAAACTCACGGGCCGGGCAAGGAGGGCATTAATCAGAGAGGCAGTACAGAGACCTAAGGTAACCCTGGAGGAGCTGCAGAGTTCCACAGCAGAGACTGGAGTATCTGTACATAGGACGACAATAAGCCGTACGCTCCATAGAGTTGGGCTTTATGACAGAGTGGCCAGAAGAAAGCCATTACTTTCAGCAAAAAACAAAATGGCACGTTTGGAGTTTGCAAAAAGGCATGTGGGAGACTCCCAAAATGTATGGAGGAAGGTGCTCTGGTCTGATGAGACTAAAATTTTACTTTTTGGCCATCAAAGAAAACGCTATGTCTGCTGCAAATCCAAAACATCACATCACCCAAAGAACACCATCCCCACTGTGAAACATGGTGGTGGCAGCATCATGCTGTTGGGGTGTTTTTCAGCAGTTGGGACTGGGAAACTGGTAAGAGTTGAGGGACAGATGGATGGTGCTACATACAGGGATATTCTTGAGCAAAACCTGTAGCACGCTGTGTGTGATTTGTGCCTAGGACGGAAGTTCACCTTCCAGCAGGACAATGACCCCAAACACACTGCTAAAGCAACACTTGAGTGGTTTAAGGGGAAACATGTAAATGTGTTGGAATGGCCTAGTCAAAGCCCAGACCTCAATCCAATAGAAAATCTGTGGTCAGACTTAAAGATTGCTGTTCACAAGTGCAAACCTTCAAACTTGAAGGAGCTGGAGCAGTTTTGCAAGGAGGAGGAATGGGCAAAAATCCCAGTGGTAAGATGTGGCAAGCTCATAGAGACTTATCCAAAGCGACTTGGAGCTGTGATAGCCGCAAAAGGTGTCTCTACAAAGTATTGACTTTAGGGGTGTGAATAGTTATGCACATTGACTTTTTCTGTTATTTTGTCCTATTTGTTGTTTGCTTCACAATAATAAAAAAAAACATCTTCAAAGTTGGGGGCATGTTCTGTAAATTAAATGATGCAAATCCTCAAACAATTCATGTTAATTCCAGGTTGTGAGGCAACAAAACACGAAAAATGCCAAGGGGGGTGAATACTTTTGCAAGGCACTGTATGAACATGTCACTCGACTCGCAATAGGTGGAGATGGGTATTGCCTCCTCGTACACTAAGACTTTCTGGATTTATACTCTTGGCACCATACAACCAGGTGGACTGAATACTATTTTTTTTAAATAAATTCTTTATTGATGAATTCAAGCTCTTGCATACAGAATACAAAAGGTCACAGCATCCATTGTAAATCAGTGACTTACATCCATCGTAATAGGATAGAACAAAGTAGTATGCCATATAAGATATCAGAGAGTCATCCCTTCAAAATCAACAGTGAGTTAGAAACAGGGAATATGCTGAATGTAGGCCTTAGAAACATACCCAGAAACATACCCAGAAATGACAGAAAAAGGGATACAATCCAAAGCGACTTGGAGCTGTGATAGCCGCAAAAGGGGGCTCTACAAAAGTATTGACTTTAGGGGGGTGAATAGTTATGCATATTGACTTTTTCTGTTATTTTGTCCTATTTGTTGTTTGCTTCACAATAATAAAAAAAAAACATCTTCAAAGTTGGGGGCATGTTTTGTAAATTAAATGATGCAAATCCTCAAACAATTCATGTTAATTCCAGGTTGTGAGGCAACAAAACACGAAAAATGCCAAGGGGGGGGGTGAATACTTTTGCAAGGCACTGTATGAACATGTCACTCGACCCGCAATAGGTGGAGATGGGTATTACCTCCTCGTACACTAAGAGACTGTCTGGATTTATACTCTTGGCACCTTACAACCAGGTGGTCTGAATACTATTTTTTTTTTAAATAAATTCTTTATTGATGAATTCAAGCTCTTGCATACAGAATACAAAAGGTCACAGCATCCATTGTAAATCAGTGACTTACATCCATCGTAATAGGATAGAATAAAGTAGTATGCCATATAAGATATCAGAGAGTCATCCCTTCAAAATCAACATTGAGTTAGAAACAGGGAATATGTTGAATGTAGGTAGGCCTTAGAAACATACCCAGAAATGACAGAAAAGGGATACAACCCCCTATGAAGGAGTAAGTCTCACAAATAGTTTTTCATGCAAGATGTTAAGTGTCATTTTATTTATAATGAGACGAAGGAAGGAAGGGGGGTATTGAAGTTTAGGCCTCATGCACACTGGAAGTTTTTGGAAGTTTTTATAGTGGCTATTTTTGGCTTCAGACTTCTTTTCTACAGTCATTAAACTCCCGAGCATGTTATCCTATGTGTCCATGCACACATAGGCTGTTATCAACTGTTTTTGGCTGGAGCGTTTTTTAGCTGTAAAAAAACACCAAAACTAGTGGGTTCTGAGAAGCATTTTTTAGATGTAAAGACGCTCTAACGTCAAAAAACATCTAAAAAAAAAGATTCGCGGTTCACCAGCGTTTTTTTTTTTCAGTGGATCAAAAACGTTAAACACTATTGCAAAAACGTTTGAAAAACTCACTGCAAAGCTACTGGTGTTTTTATAATATTATTATAACGTCCAGTGTGTATGAGGCCTTAGTACCATTGAAGGCAGCTGAATGAAGCTTAAATCAGAAAAAAGGAATCAGGGAATCTGGAAGGCAGGAAAGAAATTATCAGGAAGGGGAAGAAACTCAGAATAGAATGAAAAAAAATGCCTCTCATTCAAGAAGGCTCCACCAACAGAGATTTGCCCTGAGATCAAGCCTTGGAACAGAGATCTGAACAATAATTTAAATGACCTGGTTAGTAATGACTTTATCATGACTGAATTTTTTCTGTACATAACTCCTTTTTCTTTTGTCTTCCTCCTTCTTTCTTCTTTTCTTTAAGGTCTTTTTGTTCCTTTCTGAGGTTTTCCCCTCCCTCTCCCCCCTTTTCTGTTACTTTTGTTTTTTGTTTTGTTACTTTTTTTGTTTTGATTATTATTATTATTATTATTTTTTTATTGCCATTCTTTTTTTTTTATTATTTCATTTTCATCATATTTTTCATTTTATTTTTTTTTTCCTGTTTTTTTTTTTTATTTGTTCAGTTTTTTCATTGCACACTTTTATTTCACTTTCTTTTTTTTTTTTTCTTCTTTTTTTTTTTTTTTCGTTAATTCTTTTTTACTGTGCAAATTGTTTTATAAATAGACAGGCGGCTCATACATGAATTATAATAAGTAGTCATATAATATTCAAAGTTCTTACAAAATATAACTTAATATAGACTTATGTTGATATAAACAAAAATAGAACTTCTCTATCCAATATTTTATTTTTTTTTATAAGGTGAAAAAGCGCTGGAATCATTGTTGTTATTGATGTTTGTATTCTGCTGAGATTTCATTATTTTTTATGGTGTCTCCAAGACAAGAAATGCAGGAAAATGTCCCTGCAGGCACCCAGCAACAATAAAACCTACCGCCACCCTATTTTGAACAAAATGTATATACTCGAGTAAAAGCCGAGATTTTCAGCCCTTTTTTTGGGCTGAAAGTGCCCCCCTCGGCTTATACTTGAGTCAGTGTACCCGGAAATATTGAGAGGCTGCGGCGTCCATCGTTTAAAACTCCTGATCTCCACCAGGTCCCTTCCGTGATAGGCGGAACTGTGTCTGCTGAGAATCGCCTATCACGAACGTTCTCTCATCCTCACCCATCCCAGCAGACACTGTGTTCAGTGTTCCGCCAATCACGGACGCCTTTTCATCCTCGGACAAGAGGACGTCCGTGATTGGCAGAACACTGATCACACTGTCTGCTGGGAAAATGAGTCAGAGGTTACGAGAACGTCCGTGATAGGCTGAACTGTGTCAGCTGAGAAACGCCCATCACGGAAGGGACCAGGAGGAGACCGTGAGTTTTAAACAATGAATGGACGCCCGCAGCCTCTCAATTTCAAGGTACAGTGACGACGGGCACAGTGAGTATGGGCACAGTGACGACGGGCACAGTGAGTATGGGCACAGTGAGTATGGGCACAGTTAGGTTGCAAATGGGCATTATTGACCCTCTGCATTCTCACCCTCGGCTTATGCTCGAGTCAATAAGTTTTCAGTTTTTTGGGGTAAAATTAGGTCCTCGGCTTATACTCGGGTTGGCTTATACTCGAGTATATACAGTATATATATATGAATCATCTATTTGCTCCCCAAGTTAATACATCATATTATGAGGGGCATAATGTGATTGGTGGATCGTGTTCTCCTTAAGGCTTCGTTCACACCTACGCGTTGTGAAATTGTCGCGATTCTGCCCGCATTTCCAGAATCGCAGCAAAACGCGGGACACACATGCAGTTTCATTACTGTCAATGGCTCCCCCAATCGGGACATGATTTCGCCGCAATTGTCCCCTGACAAATTCATGGCAAAATTGCGCAAACAAAAAACGCGGGATGCCTGTCGGCCAAATGAGGTTTGCGCTGATTCTACCCGTGATCTGGAACGCCTAGGTGTGAATGGAGCCTAAAACATCATATAATGGACATAATGTGAAAGTGTAGATGGTGAAAACAAAACACTGCTCTGAGCATGATGGGAAAGGGGGTTGAGTAACTGGTTGGGTTGTCTTCCCACTGGGTTTGTTGTTAACTGTCTTTGCATTATTCCAATAATTCTTTCATTTCACTTGGACTGTACGTGTTATTGCAGCCCCATCACACTGCACCCCACCTACATGTGCCACCACTGAGCAGATCTGAATCAGCTGTAATGGTGGCCAGCGTCAGAACCCCTGGGGACCTCTTGTGAAAATCGGATCATGGCACTTAGACCCCTTTCACACGGCGGGTCGTTTTGCAGGCGCTATAAATAGCGCCTGCTAACCGACCTGAAACAGCCGCTGCTGTGTCTCCAGTGTGAAAGCCCCGAGGGCTCTCACACTGGAGCGGTGCGCTAGCAGGACGGTAAAAAAAAGTCCTGCTAGCAGCATGTTTGGAGCGGTGAAGGAGTGGTGTGTATACCGCTCCTGCCCATTGAAATCAATGGGGCACCGCAGCTATACTGCCCGCAAAGTGCCACTGCAGAGGCGCTTTGCGGAGGTTTTTAACCCTTTCTCGGCCGCTAGCCGAGGGGTAAAACCCCCCGCTAGCGGCCGAATAGTGCCGCAAATCCGAAGGTAAAGCGCCGCTAAAAATAGCGGCGCTTTACCGCCGATGCACCTCCTGTCCCAGTGTGAAAGGGGCCTTGGGGGTTGATTTACTAAAACTGGAGAGTTGTAAATCTGGTGCAGCTGTGCATGGTAGCCAATCAGCTTCTAACTTTAGCTTGTTCAATTAAGCTTTGACCAAAAATCTTTTTTTCAAAGCTGATTTTTTTATGCAAAGTTGCTTGAGATTTTGCACTCTCCAGTTTTAGTAAATCCCCCCCCCCCCCCATTGTATTACCGATATCTTGAAATTACTTAGTAATCCCTTTTTTTTGTCATTTTAGATAGCGTAAGGCCACTTTCACACTGAGGCGCTTGAAAAACTGCCAGTAAGACACTGAGCGCTTTTGAAGCGCTTTTCAGGCGCTTTTGAAGCGCTTTCAATTCATTTCAATGGAGAGGGGCGTTTTTTCAGCGCACTGCCCCAGTGTGAAAGGATTCATTGATTTTAATGGAAATAAATTTTCAGGCGCTTTTTTTAGCGTGAAAGCACCTGAAAAGCGCCTCAGTGTGAAAGGGGCCTAAGTGAGGGTTAAATGGCCTGCCAACTTACGGTATTTTCTTTTTACTTTCGGTCTTACTTTTCTGAAACGCAACTGGAAGCTAGTGATGGGAATTTGTCTCTTATGCCGTGTACACACGATCGATTTTCTCGACGGTGAAAACACCGTTGAGAAAATCGACGGGAAACACGAGGAACGGCTTGTTCCCCTACACACGGCCATTTTTCCCGTAATTTTTTTCTCTTGGTCGAGAAAAACGACCGTGTGTAGGCTCCCCAGCAGTGTTTCCCTATGGGAAAACTGCCGCGGAAAAAAATGCTGTGAATCACGACGAGAAAAATTAGAGCATGTTCTAATTTTTCTCGTCGTGATTAATGGAATGCCGTTTTTCTCGTCGGGAAAAAATGACCAAAAGCCCACAGACGATCGTTTTTCTCGTCAAAGAGAAAAAATTTCATTTTTCACGACGAGAAAAATGGTCGTGTGTACGCGGCATTAGACAGTTGTCCCTGTTACAAGTGCCCCCACTGGAAGAGTTCCCCTCTCCTCTTGTTCTGGGGACAACTCTAACATTTTGGATTTAGGAATAAAAACAGAGGGCTTAACCCTCCCCCTCTATCCAAAGCCAAAACAAAAAAAAGTTTCCTAGAGATACAGTATACTTTCATATCTGTGCTGGTTGTGTCGGGTTCTTCTAGTTGCACCTCTGGTCTTTCTCTTTGTTTCTTTGTTGTGATTTCGCCCTTACATTAGACATTGTTAGGTGATAATACCTGATATCACAGCCCGGGCGGTCCTCTTCAGTCTCCCTTCTTTCACCTGACAGAAGTACGGTTTATTTTTTTCCACATCAAAGTCCAGCACGGACTCCACCATCTTCCGGCCATTACTGACGTCAGTTATATTCCGTGTTCCATATTCGGACAGATCCATACAATGCTCATCAAACCACCTGACCCAGGGATTCCTGAACACACCGATATCGATACACTTCAGACGCTTCTTCCCATCAATGTGAACGATGGTAACTGTTGACTCCTCTGCATTTAAATCTAAAAAATAAAAGAAACTTAAATGTTACAAAAGAACTCCAGATTTACATTTTGTTTACCCGCTTCCGGACCGCCCCTACGCATATGTACTGCGGCAGGGCTGCCCTTCAGTGCGGAATCACGTACCCTGCACATGATTTTGATTTATGGGTCTGGAGTGCACACGACCAGCTCCCGCTGTGATTGGACACAGCAGGAGCCAATCAGCAGGTGCGGCGGACCGGATGTCTGCCGGAACCTTCCAATCCTTCTCGAGGCAGACAGAACAGCGGTCTGCCTATGTAAACAAGGCAGATCGCCATTCTGTGACAGGAGAAGACAGAGATCTTGTGTGTCTGCTAGGCAGGAATATGGATCTCGGGTCTTCTTACAGTACAAGCATCTCACCCACAGTTAGAAAGCACTCCCTAGGGACGCATTTAACCCTTTGTTCGCCCCTGATGTTAACCCCTTCCCTGTCAGTGTCATTAGTACAGTTACGGTGCATATTTTTAGCACTGATAACTGTATTAGACCCCTTTCACACTGGAGCGCTTTGCAGGCGCTATAACGCTAAAAATAGCGCCTGCAAAGCGCCCTGAAAGAGCCTCTGCTGTCTCTCCAGTGTAAAAAGCCCAGAGGGCTTTCACACTGGAGCGGTGCGCTAGCAGGACAGTAAAAAAAGTCTTGCTTGCAGCCTCTTTGGATCGGTGAAGAAGCGGTGTGTGTACCGCTCCTACACCGCTCCTGCCCATTGAAATGAATGGGCAGCACAGTTATACTGCCGGTGTCTTGTCGTGCTGGTCCCCCTATCTATATGGTTCCGAGCTCAACTGCGCAGGCGCAGCCGAACAGCTGTTGAAGCTCTGAGATTTCCGTCGGCTTGGCTTGCGCCTGCGCAGTAAAGAGGGAACCAGAGCGATAGGAGGAACCATAGGCTCGGCAACTGTGGACGCGCTGGCCCCCGATGCTTCATTACACACGCCGCTTTCCTCTTCATACAGCAAGGGGCGGCTCAGATGTCATATTGTGCAGTGCGATTTGTTTGTTTAGCTGCCCCTCGCTGTATGAAGAGGAAAGTGGTGTGTGTATCTAAGCAACGAGAGCGAGCGCGTCCTATCGATATGCTTCCCCCCCTTGACTATGCAGGCGCTGCCCAACAGCTGTTTAAGCTCAGAGATTTCCGTCGCCTTGGATTGCGCCTGCGCAGTCAAGCTCGGAACCATACAGATAGGCGGAACCAGCTTGGCAGATCACCGGCATATCGCTGCTGCAGTAGTGCTTTTCGGTTGTTTTAACCCTTTCTCGGCCGCTAGCGGGGGGTAAAAGCGCCCTGCTAGCAGCCGAATAGCACTGCGAAATTGACGGTAAAAATAGCCGCGCTTTACCGCCGATGCACCCACCGCCCCAGTGTGAAAGGTGCCTTAGGATCACTGGTCCCCAAAAAAGTGTCACTTAGTGTCAGATTTGTCCTCCGCAATGTCGCAGCCCCGGTATAAGTCACTGATTGCCGCCATTACTATTAAAAATAAATAAAAAAAAATCCATAAAAATATCCCATAGTTTGTAGATTCTATAACGTTTGCGCAAACCAATCAATATACGCTTATTGGGATTTTTTTTTATCAAAAATATGTAGCAGAATACATATTGGCCTAAACTGATGAAGAAATTCGATTTTTGACTTTTTTTTTTTAGTGTATGTATTTTAAAGCGGAAAGTAAAAAATATTATTTTATTTTTTTCAAAATTGTCGGTCTTTTTGTTTATAGCGCAAAAAAAAACAAAAAAACGCAGAGGTGATCAAATGCCACCAAAAGAAAGCTCTATTTGTGGAGAAAAAAGGACATACATTTGATTTGGGTACAGCGTCGCATGATCGGATATACCAACGGGAATTGTGTGATGACAGGCTTTTGTCGGAAAATCCGACCGTTTACACGCTCAATCGAACAAATGTTGTCGGGTTTTCCGACAACAAATGTGGGATAGCATGCTTTAAAATTTTCCAGCAACAAATGTGTGTTGTCGGATTATCCGATCGTGTGTACAGAAGTGCTTCGGAAAAAAATCCAAACTACAAACATGCATGCTCAGAAGCAACCCTAACCATAACACAACATTAGCAGAAGTTGCCCAAAGGGTGGCGCTAAAGAGCTGAAAAACCACGTAGTTTCTTGTTTGTAGGTTAACAATTCTTTGCCGTTTGTATGCAATACAAGTTCACGGCCAACGCCCTTTGGACAAAAGTCCTACGCTTTTGTCCGCGGAAAATCCGATCGTGTGTACGAGGCTTAACGAATTGTCGTATCGCAAAAAATGGCCTGGTCATGAAGGGGGAGGGGGAAAACCCTCTGGAGCTGAAGTGGTTAAATAATACGTTGACCACTCATTTTAAGAACAAAACCTTATTGCTGCAGTACCCAACATGTCTCCAGCACTGTCCCTTACAGAAAGTCCTCTCCACTGCCAGTCCTCCTCTGTTTTGTCATAACATGCAGTAAAATATAGGGATGAGCCGAACACCCCCCCGGGTTCAGTTCGCACCAGAACCTGCGAACGAACCGAAAGTTTGCACAAACTTTAGAACCCTATTAAATGCAATGGACGCGAACGTTCGAAATCAAAAGTGCTAATTAAAACGGCTAATGTGCAAGTTATTGTCCTAAAAAGTGTTTGGGGACCCAGGTCCTGCCCCAGGGGAAATGTATCAATGCAAAAATATTTTTTAAAAACAGTCGTTTTTTCGGGAGCAGTGATTTTAATGATGCATAAAGTGAAAAAAAAAAGAAGTGAAATATTCCTTTAAATATGGTACCTGGGGGGTGTCTATAGTATGCCTGTGAAGTGCCACGTGTTTCCCGTGTTTAGAACTGTCCCTGCACAAAATTACATTTCTAAAAGGAAAAAAAGTCATTTAAAACTGCTTGCGGCTTTAATGTAATGTCTGGTCCCGGTAATATGGATGAAAATCTTTGAAAATCATTGAGAAAAATGGCATAGCTACCCCATCACCCCCCCCCCCACCCCAGCCCATTACCAGCCCCTTTGATGAAGCTGACTTCCATCAGTCTTGCCTACACACCATCAGTCAAAAATCCGACCGTCCCAAACGCCGTGACGTAAAACACTCCGACAAGCCGAGAAAAATGAAGTTCAATGCTTCTGAGCATGCGTCGACTTGATTCTGAGCATGCATATGTTTTTTTTGTCCGATGGAGTTCCACACAGACGATCGGAATTTACTATTGGATTTTCTCCAGCTGGATAAATTTAAAACATGTTCTATTTTTTCTCACCGATGGAAAAAAAGACCGATGGGGCCCATACACGATCGGTTTGTCTGATGAGAAAAGTCCATCGGACTGTTTTCATCGGTAAAACCGATCGTGTGTACACGGCAATACAGGAGAGAATTTCCCTTCCACTCCCTTACTTCCTAATTTCCTCTCACTTCCTGTTGTCTCCTTCCGTTTGCAAGTAGGAGTCATTTGTAAGTTGGACGTTTGAAAGTAGTGGCCTGCCGTATATAGTCTGCAGAAATTTGGCCCTTAGGTGTTGGTGTTGCCACAACACTGTAAGCACTCACAGTTAGTCTTGGTGGGCGCAGGAATGGGCCCTGCTGTGAATTATTAGAGCAAGAATTTTAATTACATGCCCCTGTTGAACAGGGGCATAAAAATTGTGCCTTAGGCACTGGTGCCACAACACTGCAACCCCTCACAGATACTGTACTTGGAGCACAGCAATGAGCCCTGTTGCAAAGTATTGCATCAAAAATTGTAATTACACGCCCCTGTTAAACAGGGGCAGAAAAATTGGGCCTTAGGCACTGGTGGCGGTGCCCAGAACCAAAGATGTTCTTTCCAGCTATCAGTATGATTATTGAGGAGGAAGAGGATAGTCACTCAGCATCAGTCTTGAAGAGATCTGACATTTCCAAAAAAATTATTCTGTTACATCAGCATCAGGTGCTTGGTAGCTGGTGGTGATCCAAGACTGATTCATTTTTATGAAGATCAGTCGATCGACCGAGTCGGCGGACAGGCGCACCCTGTGATCGGTTACAAAGACGCTGGCGATGGTTGCTGGAACCGATCATACCTTGGGGCTGCGGACTAAAGAATTGTCTGAACACATCGGTCAGACGGCCACCTTCTCCACTGCTCCTTCTTTGACTGACCGGAGCCTCAGCAACACGTTGTCCAGGACCAGGAATTTGTAACCTCCCAGTCTCTGGGAACGCGTTGCACAGACCTTTCTGCAAGGCCTCCCGAAGATGCTTTATCCTCTGCTCCCTCTGCGACGGCAAGATAAGGTCCGCAACCTTACCCTTGTAACGTGGATCAAGGAGGGTTGCCAGCCAGTAATGATCCCTCTCCTTGATCACATGAATACGAGGATCCTTGCGCAGGCTTTGCAGGATCAGGGAGGCCATGCAGCGTAGGTTTGCTGAGGCATTCGGTGCAGAGTCCTCTGGGTCACTGACGACAACATGATCCGCAGCCACCTCCTCCCAGCCACGTACAATTCCATGGGTGTCTTGGGACTGTAATTGATCCCTTGAAGACTGCTGCTGATGCTGAGTGCTAAGCTCCTCTTCCTGCCTCTGTTCTGCCTCAAGTGCCCTGTCCATTATTCCACGCAGCGTGTGCTCCAACAGGTGGACAAGAGGGACAGTGTCACTCATGCATGCACTGTCACTGCTCACCATCCTCGTGGCCTCCTCAAATGGTGCCAGGACAGTGCATGCATCCCTGATCATGGCCTACTGGCGTGGGGAAAAAATCCAAGCTCCCCTGACACTGTCCTGGTGCCATATTGCAACATATACTCATTGATGGCCCTCTGCTGCGTGTGAAGCCGCTGCAGCATGGCCAACGTAGAGTTCCACCTGGTAGGTATGTCACAGATAAGGCGGTTCTTGGGCAGGTTGTAATCCTTTTGCAGGTCAGCCAGCCGAGCACTCGCATTATATGACTGGCGGAAATGCTCACAGAGTTTCCTGGCCTGCTTCAGGACCTCCTGTACGCCCGGGTACCTGCCCAAGAACCGCTGCACCACCAAGTTAAGGACGTGAGCCAAACAGGGCACATGGGTCAGTTGTCCCTGTCGGAGGGCGGAGAGGAGGTTAGTGCCATTGTCGGAAACCACCTTTCCTGGCTTAAGCTGGCATGGCGTCAACCACCTCTTGACCTGCCCCTGCAGAGCTGACAGAATCTCTGCCCCAGTGTGGCTCCTGTCCCCCAAGCACACCAGCTCAAGCACTGTATGACATCTTTTTTCCTGCGTACTTGCATAGCCCCTTGAACGCCTACGGAGCACCACTGGTTTCGAGGAAAAAGCACAGGTAGAGGCCATGGAGGAAAAAGAAGAGGAGGGGGTGGGGGAGAGAGGTGTGTCAGAATCACCAGTAGTAACATTTTGGAGACGTGGTGGCGGAACAACCTCCAACACTACTGCACCTTGTCCTGCATCCTTCCCAGCTGCCAGCAGAGTCACCCAATGCGCCGTGAAAGATAGGTAACGACCCTGTCCATGCCTGCTGGACCATGAGTCAGCGGTAATATGCACCTTACCGCTGACCGCCCTGTCCAGTGAGGCCAAGACATTGCCTTCCACATGCCGGTAGAGAGCCGGTATCGCCTTCCGTGAGAAAAAGTGGCTTTGGGAACCTGCCACTGAGGAACCGCACATTCAACCAACTCACGGAAGGGGGCAGAGTCTACCAACTGAAAAGGCAGCAGTTGAAGTGCTAGCAATTTAGCCAAGCTAGCATTCAACCGCTGGGCATGTGGATGGCTGGGAGCGAACTTCTTTCGATGATCCAGCAGCTAGGGCAGGGAAATTTACCTGTTACAATCGGACTTTGGTGTACCGATAGCAGATTGTTCGCAAGTACTTGGCTGTGACACACCGAATTCTACACCTTCATTCCTCTCAGTGCAGGTTTCAGAGAGGACTGAAGGTATAGTGGGGTTGGAGATCCCAGCTGATGAGGAGCAAGGAGAGGTCGGCTTTGTTTTTTTATGTGGGTCTTTTAGGTACGCTTGCCAACGGACTGCATGGCAGGTCGACATATGTCTGGTCAAGCACGTGGTGCCCAAGCGGCTGATGTTTTGGCCACGGGAGATACGCTTTAGAAATATGTTGCAAATGGCAAAGGTGCAATCTGCTGCACACGTCTGAAAAAAGGCCCACACCAAAGAACTTTTGGAATAACGCGCAGACAGCAGCGCCCTGCACATGCGGAGCTCTGCGGTGTGATGCGGTCGGTGTGCTGCCCTTAAGCTGGCCCCTGGAGGGCATCCTGCCTCGTTGGAGATGTGCCTCTTTCTCCTCCCTCCTATCAGGCACCACTTGGAGTCAGTGACCTCATCATCCCCTCCCTCCTCATCACTGGAGCCAATCTGGCAGTATGCTGCAGCTGGGGGAACCTTGTTCGGCACCCCCTCTCTCTGAGCTCACGTTACTGCCTTCCTCCAGCTGGGTTCCATCATCGGAGCCTTCAAAATGCTGGGCATCCTCCTGGAGCATGTACCCAACACTGTGGTCAAACAGTTCGGGGGACTCCTCAGGAGGACATGGAGGGGCTAGGGAAGTAGTGACGGATGCCATTGAGCCGAGGGAAGAGGCCGCTTTGGCAGCTGCTTTGCCAGACAAAGTACCCTGAGCCTGGGTGAGAGAGGATGAGGAGGAGGACGGCTTGGTCATCCACTCTACCAAGTCTTGGGCATGTTGCAGCTCAACATGGCCAGCTGCCGAAAAGGACAAGCGTGTCCCACGGCCGCGTGCTAATGAGGATGCACCGTGTCCACGACCAGCAGCACTGTTGCCTCTAGACACAGAGCCTGCTTGCCCTCTTTTATTGCCTCGTGACTGTCTGCCTCTCCTTGTTTGCCTTCCAGACATACTAATGGCCTGCAGTGAGATGTAGCTGCACAAAGGTGGGATGTATATGTATATGTATATGTATATGTATATGTATGTATGTATGTATGTATATATATATATATATATATATATATTGTGACAGCAGGAAGGTAAAGTCACCTGGTTGCATCCAGGGGGGTAGATATATTTCGCCCAGATTCAGGCTTTACGCCGACTTATACAACTAGGTGGAGAGTTGTATAAGCCCAGCTGAGGCTAGTGGGCTCATGGATGACTCATACCTCTAGGGAGAGTGTGGGGCGTCGTGCAGACAGGGAGTTGATGAGACCAGCTGAAGCTTGTCAGCTCATTTAGGCCTCTATAAGAACTCCCAGATTCATTAGGTGTTTGCTCATGCCTGGAACCAGACCTGTGTGGACTGTCTAGGGAGAGTGAACCCCTGTGCGGTGAGACAAAGCCTGTGTGGCTATTTGCTTGGACATTTAAAATCAGGGACTTAGGGACTAGGACAGCACTAGGCTGATCCCAGTTGTTAGTTAGGAAACCTGTATGTTTAGTCAGAGGTCAAGTTGACCAGGATTTATTTTATTTATGTTTCTTTTGCTTTGCTGTGTTTTGTCACTGTAAATAGAAAATAAACCGCACCTTTTTGATTTTGAAAACCACAACCTCCGTTTGCTGGGCCTGTTTTTGTGTGGGGAGCCCATCCCGGGGGTCCCACACACCCGCTGCCGAGCTAACCCTCTCACAGTTGGTGGAGAATGCGGGCAGTTTTTTTTTAAGCCAGCATGGAGGAGATACTGAAACAGCTGGCTCTAGCAAATGCCAATCAACAGCAGACAAATGCAGGTTTGCAAAGGAGCCTTGCAGCCCAGCAGCAAGCTCATCAACAGAGCCTTGCAGCCCAGCAACAAGCCCAGCAGCAATCTGAGGCCCGCTTCATAGACCTGTTACAGAAGCAAGAGCAGAGACTACAACAAATGGAAGCAGTAGTGCA
Organism: Rana muscosa; assembly: GCA_029206835.1. Lineage (NCBI taxonomy): Eukaryota > Metazoa > Chordata > Amphibia > Anura > Ranidae > Rana > Rana muscosa. The sequence continues at coordinate 7,021,515 of CM055117.1, forward strand.
GCAACGTCCGCAGACCAGTGAGGAAAGCCGTCCCACCAATACCGCGTCCTTTGGGGTGAGTCGTTTATTGACAAAAATGACTGGAGAGGATGATCCAGAGGTATTTTTGACCACATTTGAAAGGACTGCTGAAAGAGAAAAGTGGCCTGAGGAGCAGTGGGCTGGACTGGTGGCTCCTCTGTTAACTGGTGAATCGCAGAAGGCTTACTATGACCTAGAGCCTGACCAAGCAAAAGACTATGTGATGCTAAAAGCGGAAATATTGGCAAGGCTGGGTGTCACCCTGGCTGTCCGGGCTCAGCGTGTGCATAACTGGACTTTCCAGCTTGGAAAACCCCCCAGGTCTCAAATGTATGATCTCATTCACCTGAGCAGGAAGTGGCTACAGCCAGAGACTTTGTCCGCACCAGAGATTGTGGAACGTGTTGTAATGGATCGGTTTTTGAGAGCTCTTCCTACTGCCATCCAAAAGTGGGTAAGCCATGGAGACCCAGAGACGGCCGGTGGTCTTGTGGATCGTGTAGAGAAATACTTGGCTACAGAGAACCTGACGGCCTCTTCCAGAGACTCTCGGACTTTCCACCCTAAGACCAGACCATCCCCAGGGGCGGATAAGAGGATTCCAAGGGGTGAGGGTGGAGAGAGTGAGAGGGTGGGAGCTCTGCCCAAAGTTTGGCGAGAACAGCCTGGGAAGTCAGGGGCTCGAGAGGCAGCCAAAAGGATTGTTTGCTACCGCTGCCGGCAAGCGGGACATATTGCAGCAAATTGCCCGGTTGTGGAGGAACCCATGCAATGTGACTCTCTGACGGACAGACGTCAGTCGCTGTGTGCGACAGTCGCATGCACTGCCATTCGGGGAACTGAGAAACATTTATGCAAAATGTGTATTAATGGTAGAAATGTTGTGGTATTGCTGGATTCAGGTAGCCTTGTGACCCTGATAAAGGCTGAATTAGTTAAAACAGAGGTCTCTGGGAATAGCAAGGTAGCTGTTATTTGTGTGCATGGGGACACCCGAGAGTATCCAGTGACTACAGTGTGTTTCGAGACCCCCAAAGGTACCCTCTCTCATCCAGTGGGGTTAGTATCTCAATTACCGCATGATGCCATTGTGGGAAGGGATTTTCCGAAGTTCTGGGAACTGTGGGATGATCCTGAGCCCCCCACTGGTGCCCCTATGTACCAGGAATGTGATAGCCAGAACTCCTCTGAGAGTTGTGAGGACTCTCCAGAATTTCCCTTGTCAGTATTGGCAGGGGAGACTCAAGAAACTGGAGAGGAGCCCACCTCCTCAGACGAAAACCTACCGTCTGTGGAGTTTTCTGATCTGGAGGTTCACAGGGAAAATTTTGCCACAGAACAGTTAAAAGACCCCGCCCTAATAAAGGCACGGGAAAACGTAGTGGAAATAGATGGCGAGTTAGTGAACCCAGATAATACCTGCACTTACCCATACTTCAGCGTAGAGAAGGACCTACTGTATCGGGTGGCAAAAAGGGCAGAAGAAACCGTTGAGCAGCTTGTGGTGCCCAAACCTTACAGGAAGTTGGTGTTGGAGTTGGCCCATGGGCAGATTCTTGGAGGTCATCTGGGGACAGAGAAAACCCGAGAGAGGGTATTACAGAGATTCTATTGGCCTGGGGTGATGAAGGACATAGAAAATTATTGTTCCTCCTGCCCTGTGTGTCAGAGGTCGGCCCCGATGCCACATTTCCGTAGCCCGCTGGTCCCTCTACCCATCATTGAGGTCCCGTTTGAGAGAATCGCAATGGATTTGGTAGGTCCTATAATCAAGTCCGCTAGGGGGCACCAGTACATATTGGTTATAATGGACTATGCCACCCGTTATCCAAAAGCGATCCCTCTCAGAAATACCTCGGCCAAAACCATAGCCAAAGAGCTATCTCTTGTTTTTAGCCGGGTGGGTATTTGTAAAGAACTGCTTACGGACCAAGGTACACCCTTTATGTCCCAGGTTATGAAAGAGCTGTGTAAATTGTTCAAAGTGACGCAATTGCGTACATCTGTGTATCACCCCCAAACCGATGGGCTGGTTGAAAGATTCAACAAAACCCTAAAACAAATGTTGAAGAAAGTGGTGGATAGAGATGGAAAGGATTGGGACTGTCTACTTCCTTATTTGATGTTTGCTATTAGGGAGGTGCCCCAATCCTCTACGGGATTCTCCCCCTTTGAGTTACTGTATGGGAGACACCCAAGAGGGCTGTTGGATATTGCCAAGGAGACTTGGGAAAGTGAGTTCTCCCCACAGGAGTGTGATTGAGCATGTCGCCCTGATGCAAGATCGAATTGCACAGGTAATGCCCATCGTGAAGGAACATTTGGCCCAAGCGCAGTTGGCACAGCAGAGAGTGTACAACCGTGGAGCCAAGACCCGTACCTTTTCCCCGGGGGATAGGATATTGGTACTTGTCCCTACGGTTGAAAGTAAATTCCTTGCCAAATGGCAAGGCCCCTATGAGATAATGGAAAAAGTGAGCGAAGTGAATTACAAGGTCAGACAACCAGGAAGGCGAAAGCCCGAACAGATCTATCACGTTAATCTGTTGAAAGCCTGGAGGGATAGAGAGTCCCTAGTCGCAGACACTTGGTCACCAGCTCAAACTGGTTGCGTGATTCCTGAGGTTGGAATAGCAGCCACCTTGTCACAACCCCAACAACAGGAGGTTAAGGAGTTTGTGCTTCGCAACAAGGAGGTATTCTCTGAGCTGCCGGGACAAACATCTGGGGTAGAGCATGACATCATTACCCCGCCCGGTGAAAGGGTGAGGTTAAAACCCTATCGGATCCCAGAGGCCCGACGGGAGGCAATACGGGAGGAAGTACAGAAAATGCTAAACTTAGGGGTGATAGAGGAGTCCCAAAGTGATTGGTCTAGTCCCATTGTGTTGGTGCCTAAACCGGATGGGAGCTGGCGATTTTGTAACGATTTTCGTCAGTTGAACAAAGTTACAAAATTTGACACCTACCCCATGCCACGTATAGATGAGTTGATCGACCGGCTGGGAACAGCCCGATACATGACGACTCTTGACCTCACAAAAGGGTATTGGCAAATCCCCCTGGCCAAGTCGGCCAAAGAGAAAACCGCATTTGTAACCCCAGACGGGGCGTTCCAATATAAAAGAATGCCGTTCGGGTTACAGAATGCGCCGGCCACATTCCAGCGGAAAATGGACCAGATGCTGAGGCCCCATCGGAAGTATGCGGCGGCTTACCTGGATGACGTAATTGTCCATAGCACAGATTGGGCCTCACATCTGCCAAAAGTGCAAGCAGTCCTGGACTCTGTTCGGGAAGCGGGGTTTACGGCTAACCCCAAGAAGTGTACCATTGGGCAGGAGGAGGCCAAATATCTTGGGTACACCATTGGGAGGGGAGTAATAAAACCCCAACTCAACAAAGTCGAGGCCATCCAGAGTTGGCCACGTCCCAACAGCAAGAAGCAGGTACAAGCCTTTCTGGGAATCGCTGGGTATTATCGGCGATTCATTCCCCACTTTGCTTCTAAGGCTGTGCCCCTAACCAACCTGACGAAGGGGAAAGGGTCGGTCATGATTAAATGGACCCCCGAGGCTGAGGCAGCATTCCAATTCTTGAAACAAGCCTTATGTAGCCAGCCAGTGTTGTACTCACCCGACTTCTCTAAAGACTTTGTCGTACAAAGTGATGCGTCAGATGTGGGGTTAGGAGCAGTATTGTCCCAGGTCTGGAACGGGGAAGAGCACCCAGTCATTTACCTCAGCAGGAAGTTGAAGTCCCATGAGGTAAATTACGCCACCGTTGAAAAGGAGTGTTTAGCGGTGAAGTGGGCTCTAGATTCCCTTCGGTACTACCTGCTAGGTAGGCACTTTGACATGGTTACGGATCACGCTCCGTTAAAGTGGATGGCTCAAAACAAGGAAACAAATAGAAGAGTGAATAGGTGGTTCCTGGCCCTCCAGGAATTCAACTTCACAGTAAAGCATCGCCCTGGCGTTCAAATGGGGAATGTGGATGCTTTGTCTCGAGTACATGAATGCCTGATTGCTGGTGTTCCAACCCCGAGGTTAAAACAAGAGGGGGGGGTATGTGACAGCAGGAAGGTAAAGTCACCTGGTTGCATCCAGGGGGGTAGATATATTTCGCCCAGATTCAGGCTTTACGCCGACTTATACAACTAGGTGGAGAGTTGTATAAGCCCAGCTGAGGCTAGTGGGCTCATGGATGACTCATACCTCTAGGGAGAGTGTGGGGCGTCGTGCAGACAGGGAGTTGATGAGACCAGCTGAAGCTTGTCAGCTCATTTAGGCCTCTATAAGAACTCCCAGATTCATTAGATGTTTGCTCATGCCTGGAACCAGACCTGTGTGGACTGTCTAGGGAGAGTGAACCCCTGTGCGGTGAGACAAAGCCTGTGTGGCTATTTGCTTGGACATTTAAAATCAGGGACTTAGGGACTAGGACAGCACTAGGCTGATCCCAGTTGTTAGTTAGGAAACCTGTATGTTTAGTCAGAGGTCAAGTTGACCAGGATTTATTTTATTTATGTTTCTTTTGCTTTGCTGTGTTTTGTCACTGTAAATAGAAAATAAACCGCACCTTTTTGATTTTGAAAACCACAACCTCCGTTTGCTGGGCCTGTTTTTGTGTGGGGAGCCCATCCCGGGGGTCACACACACCCGCTGCCGAGCTAACCCTCTCACAATATATATATATATATATATATATATATATATATATATATATACATACATATATATATATATTGTGAGGGGGTTAGCTCGGCAGCGGGTGTGTGTGACCCCCGGGATGGGCTCCCCACACAAAAACAGGCCCAGCAAACGGAGGTTGTGGTTTTCAAAATCAAAAAGGTGCGGTTTATTTTCTATTTACAGTGACAAAACACAGCAAAGCAAAAGAAACATAAATAAAATAAATCCTGGTCAACTTGACCTCTGACTAAACATACAGGTTTCCTAACTAACAACTGGGATCAGCCTAGTGCTGTCCTAGTCCCTAAGTCCCTGGTTTTAAATGTCCAAGCAAATAGCCACACAGGCTTTGTCTCACCGCACAGGGGTTCACTCTCCCTAGACAGTCCACACAGGTCTGGTTCCAGGCATGAGCAAACACCTAATGAATCTGGGAGTTCTTATAGAGGCCTAAATGAGCTGACAAGCTTCAGCTGGTCTCTTCAACTCCCTGTCTGCACGACGCCCCACACTCTCCCTAGAGGTATGAGTCATCCATGAGCACACTAGCCTCAGCTGGGCTTATACAACTCTCCACCTAGTTGTATAAGTCGGCGTAAAGCCTGAATCTGGGCGAAATATATCTACCCCCCTGGATGCAACCAGGTGACTTTACCTTCCTGCTGTCACATACCCCCCCTCTTGTTTTAACCTCGGGGTTGGAACACCAGCAATCAGGCATTCATGTACTCGAGACAAAGCATCCACATTCCCCATTTGAACGCCAGGGCGATGCTTTACTGTGAAGTTGAATTCCTGGAGGGCCAGGAACCACCTATTCACTCTTCTATTTGTTTCCTTGTTTTGAGCCATCCACTTTAACGGAGCGTGATCCGTAACCATGTCAAAGTGCCTACCTAGCAGGTAGTACCGAAGGGAATCTAGAGCCCACTTCACCGCTAAACACTCCTTTTCAACGGTGGCGTAATTTACCTCATGGGACTTCAACTTCCTGCTGAGGTAAATGACTGGGTGCTCTTCCCCGTTCCAGACCTGGGACAATACTGCTCCTAACCCCACATCTGACGCATCACTTTGTACGACAAATTCTTTAGAGAAGTCGGGTGAGTACAACACTGGCTGGCTACATAAGGCTTGTTTCAAGAATTGGAATGCTGCCTCAGCCTCGGGGGTCCATTTAATCATGACCGACCCTTTCCCCTTCGTCAGGTTGGTTAGGGGCACAGCCTTAGAAGCAAAGTGGGGAATGAATCGCCGATAATACCCAGCGATTCCCAGAAAGGCTCGTACCTGCTTCTTGCTGTTGGGACGTGGCCAACTCTGGATGGCCTCGACTTTGTTGAGTTGGGGTTTTATTACTCCCCTCCCAATGGTGTACCCAAGATATTTGGCCTCCTCCTGCCCAATGGTACACTTCTTGGGGTTAGCCGTAAACCCCGCTTCCCGAACAGAGTCCAGGACTGCTTGCACTTTTGGCAGATGTGAGGCCCAATCTGTGCTATGGACAATTACGTCATCCAGGTAAGCCGCAGCATACTTCCGATGGGGCCTCAGCATCTGGTCCATTTTCCGCTGGAATGTGGCCGGCGCATTCTGTAACCCGAACGGCATTCTTTTATATTGGAACGCCCCGTCTGGGGTTACAAATGCGGTTTTCTCTTTGGCCGACTTGGCCAGGGGGATTTGCCAATACCCTTTTGTGAGGTCAAGAGTCGTCATGTATCGGGCTGTTCCCAGCCGGTCGATCAACTCATCTATACGTGGCATGGGGTAGGTGTCAAATTTTGTAACTTTGTTCAACTGACGAAAATCGTTACAAAATCGCCAGCTCCCATCCGGTTTAGGCACCAACACAATGGGACTAGACCAATCACTTTGGGACTCCTCTATCACCCCTAAGTTCAGCATTTTCTGTACTTTCTCCCGTATTGCCTCCCGTCGGGCCTCTGGGATCCGATAGGGTTTTAACTTCACCCTTTCACCGGGCGGGGTAATGATGTCATGCTCTACCCCAGATGTTTGTCCCGGCAGCTCAGAGAATACCTCCTTGTTGCGAAGCACAAACTCCTTAACCTCCTGTTGTTGGGGTTGTGACAAGGTGGCTGCTATTCCAACCTCAGGAATCACGCAACCAGTTTGAGCTGGTGACCAAGTGTCTGCGACTAGGGACTCTCTATCCCTCCAGGCTTTCAACAGATTAACGTGATAGATCTGTTCGGGCTTTCGCCTTCCTGGTTGTCTGACCTTGTAATTCACTTCGCTCACTTTTTCCATTATCTCATAGGGGCCTTGCCATTTGGCAAGGAATTTACTTTCAACCGTAGGGACAAGTACCAGTATCCTATCCCCCGGGGAAAAGGTACGGGTCTTGGCTCCACGGTTGTACACTCTCTGCTGTGCTAACTGCGCTTGGGCCAAATGTTCCTTCACGATGGGCATTACCTGTGCAATTCGGTCTTGCATCAGGGCGACATGCTCAATCACACTCCTGTGGGGAGAACTCTCACTTTCCCAAGTTTCCTTGGCAATATCCAACAGCCCTCTTGGGTGTCTCCCATACAGTAACTCAAAGGGGGAGAATCCCGTAGAGGATTGGGGCACCTCCCTAATAGCAAACATCAGATAAGGAAGTAGACAGTCCCAATCCTTTCCATCTCTATCCACCACTTTCTTCAACATTTGTTTCAGGGTTTTGTTGAATCTTTCAACCAGCCCATCGGTTTGGGGGTGATACACAGATGTACATAATTGCGTCACTTTGAACAATTTACACAGCTCCTTCATAACCCGGGACATAAAGGGTGTACCTTGGTCCGTAAGCAGTTCTTTACAAATACCCACCCGGCTAAACACAAGAGATAGCTCTTTGGCTATGGTTTTGGCCGAGGTATTTCGGAGAGGGATCGCTTCTGGATAACGGGTGGCATAGTCCATTATAACTAATATGTACTGGTGCCCCCTAGCGGACTTGATTATAGGCCCTACCAAATCCATGGCGATCCTCTCAAACGGGACCTCAATGATGGGTAGAGGGACCAGCGGGCTACGTAAATGTGGCATCGGAGCCGACCTCTGACACACAGGGCAGGAGGAACAATAATTTTCTATGTCCTTCATCACCCCCGGCCAATAGAATCTCTGTAATATCCTCTCTCGGGTTTTCTCTGTCCCCAGATGACCTCCAAGAATGTGCCCATGGGCCAACTCCAACACCAACTTCCTGTAAGGTTTGGGCACCACAAGCTGCTCAACGGTTTCTTCTGCCCTTTTTGCCACCCGATACAGTAGGTCCTTCTTTACGCTGAAGTATGGGTAAGTGCAGGTATTATCTGGGTTCACTAACTCGCCATCTATTTTCACTACGTTTTCCCGTGCCTTTATTAGGGCGGGGTCTTTCAACTGTTCTGTGGCAAAGTTTTCCCTGTGAACCTCAAGATCAGAAAACTCCACAGACGGTAGGTTTTCGTCTGAGGAGGTGGGCTCCTCTCCAGTTTCTTGAGTCTCCCCTGCCAATACTGATAAGGGAAATTCCGGAGAGTCCTCACCACTCTCAGGGGAGTTCTGGCTATCACATTCCTGGTACATAGGGGCACCAGTGGGGGGCTCAGGATCATCCCACAGTTCCCAGAACTTCGGAAAATCCCTTCCCACAATGGCGTCATGCGGTAACTGAGATACTAAGCCCACTGGATGAGAGAGGGTACCTTTGGGGGTCTCGAAACACACTGTAGTCACTGGATACTCTCGGGTGTCCCCATGCACACAAATAACAGCTACCTTGCTATTCCCAAAGACCTCTGTTTTAACTAACTCAGCCTTTATCAGGGTCACAAGGCTACCTGAATCCAGCAATACCACAACATTTCTACCATTAACACACATTTTGCATAAATGTTTCTCAGTTCCTCGAATGGCAGTGCATGCGACTGTCGCACACAGCGACTGACGTCTGCCCGTCAGAAAGTCACACTGCATGGGTTCCTCCACAACCGGGCAATTGGCTGCAATATGTCCCGCTTGCCGGCAGCGGTAGCAAACGATCCTTCTTGCCGCCTCTTGAGCCGCTGATTTCCCAGGCTGTTCTCGCCAAACTTGGTGTAGAGCTCCCACCCTCTCACTCTCTCCACCCTCACCCCTTGGAATCCTCTTATCCGCCCCTGGGGATGGTCTGGTCTTAGGGTGGAAAGTCCGAGTGTCTCTGGAAGAGGCCGTCAGGTTCTCTGTAGCCAAGTATTTCTCCACACGATCCACAAGACCATCGGCCGTCTCTGGGTCTCCATGGCTTACCCACTTTTGGATGGCAGTAGGAAGAGCTCTCAAAAACCGATCCATTACAACACGTTCCACAATCTTTGGTGTGGACAAAGTCTCTGGCTGTAGCCACTTTCTGCTCAGGTGAATGAGATCATACATTTGAGACCTGGGGGGTTTTCCAAGCTGGAAAGTCCAGTTATGCACACGCTGAGCCCGGACAGCCAGGGTGACACCCAGCCTTGCCAATATTTCAGCTTTTAGCATCACATAGTCTGTTGCTTGGTCAGGCTCTAGGTCATAGTAAGCCTTCTGCGATTCACCAGTTAACAGAGGAGCCACCAGTCCAGCCCACTGCTCCTCAGGCCACTTTTCTCTTTCAGCAGTCCTTTCAAATGTGGTCAAAAATACCTCTGGATCATCCTCTCCAGTCATTTTTGTCAATAAACGACTCACCCCAAAGGACGCGGTATTAGTGGGACGGCTTTCCTCACTGGTCTGCGGACGTTGCTGCATTACTGCTTCCATTTGTTGTAGTCTCTGCTCTTGCTTCTGTAACAGGTCTATGAAGCGGGCCTCAGATTTCTGCTGGGCTTGTTGCTGAGCTTCCAGACTCTGTTGGTGAGCTTGCTGCTGGGCTGCAAGGCTCTGTTGATGAGCTTGCTGCTGGGCTGCGAAGCTCTGTTGTTGAGCTGCAAGGCTCTGTTGATGAGCTTGCTGCTGGGCTGCGAAGTTCTGTTGTTGAGCTGCAAGGCTCTTTTGCAAACCTGCATTTGTCTGCTGTTGATTGGCATTTGCTAGAGCCAGCTGCTTCAGTATCTCTTCCATGCTGGCTTAACAAAAAACTGCCCGCATTCTCCACCAACTGTGAGGGGGTTAGCTCGGCAGCGGGTGTGTGTGACCCCCGGGATGGGCTCCCCACACAAAAACAGGCCCAGCAAACGGAGGTTGTGGTTTTCAAAATCAAAAAGGTGCGGTTTATTTTCTATTTACAGTGACAAAACACAGCAAAGCAAAAGAAACATAAATAAAATAAATCCTGGTCAACTTGACCTCTGATTAAACATACAGGTTTCCTAACTAACAACTGGGATCAGCCTAGTGCTGTCCTAGTCCCTAAGTCCCTGGTTTTAAATGTCCAAGCAAATAGCCACACAGGCTTTGTCTCACCGCACAGGGGTTCACTCTCCCTAGACAGTCCACACAGGTCTGGTTCCAGGCATGAGCAAACACCTAATGAATCTGGGAGTTCTTATAGAGGCCTAAATGAGCTGACAAGCTTCAGCTGGTCTCTTCAACTCCCTGTCTGCACGACGCCCCACACTCTCCCTAGAGGTATGAGTCATCCATGAGCCCACTAGCCTCAGCTGGGCTTATACAACTCTCCACCTAGTTGTATAAGTCGGCGTAAAGCCTGAATCTGGGCGAAATATATCTACCCCCCTGGATGCAACCAGGTGACTTTACCTTCCTGCTGTCACAATATATATATATATATATATATATATATATATACACACACACACACAGGTATATATTTGTCTGTACTGATAATGCAGCTATCAGAATCAACTGCCTGCTGTGGTATTAGTATGGGAAAAGCAGCAGCAGCAGTTAGTTTTAGGTGAAAACTGTGCAGAGAGGGACACAGTACACTGAAAATACTTGCAGCGCTCTGCCTGTGGTTTAATTATGAGAACACCACTATTAGTCACTCACTAACTGTATTCAGGTAAGCTTTAGGTGAACGCTAGCACACAGTACACTAAGTGAAACACTGAAGCCTCGTACACACGATCGGATATCCTATGGATTCTAATCCGATGGTTTTGTCCATCAGAAATCCGATGAAGCTGACTTCCATCAGTCTTGCCCACACACCATCAGTCAATAAACCGACCGTTCCAAACACGGTGACATAAAACACTCCGATGAGCAGCGAAAAATTAAGTTTAATGCTTCTGAGCATGCTTCGATTTGATTCTGAGCATGCGTGGGTTTTTTATCCGATGGACTTGCCCATAGACGATCGGAATTTGCTATCGGTTTTGATCCATCACACGGCGGAATTCCGTTTAAGCTGTCTTCCATCAGTCTTGCCTACACACTGTCAGACAAAATTCTGACCGTCTAAAATGCGGGGACGTAAAACACTACGACGAGCTGAGAAAAATTAAGTTCAATGCTTCCGAGCATGCGTCGACTTGATTCTGAGCATGCGTGGGTTGGAGTTCCACACAGACGATAGAAATTTCCTATCGTTTTTTTTTTCATCGGAAAAAAATAAAACATGTTCTATTTCTAAACACCGATGGAAAAAAATCCGATGGGGCCCACACACGATCAGAATTTCCGATGAAAAAAGTCTGACTTTTTTAAACAGAAAATCCGATCGTGTGTACAGGGCATAAGAGTGTTCCGAATTACCTCAAGAGTGTTTTGAGCTATCATGAGTGTTCTCAGTTACCCTGAAAGTGTTCCAAGTTCCTCCAAGAGTATTATGAGTTTTACTAAGAGTGTTTCTAGTTCCTTGTGATCCCAAGTTACCCTGTTTTCCATGTGACCCTTGTGTACTCCATGTCTCGCCAGCATTCCAGTCTCCTTGCATCTTCAGTGACATCTGTATCTTCCAAGTGCCACTTCATATGTCTTCAGTGGCCCCCAGAGTTCTGTGACCTCCGGTATCTCGGTGTGCTCCAGTAGTTCTGAGTGTCCCTCCAGTATATGTGTAGCGGTTGGTTGCTACGTGTTACAGCATCCACACATTCCATCCTGCTGGCAGTCATCCATTCAGTGGCGGTGCGTCCATAAGGGTGCACAGGCGCCGCCCCCTCTTTCCTGCCACCCCCTCTATCACCATAGATAGATTCATGCAATGCATGAATCTATCTATGGTCGCCGCTGCCAACCCCTATTCAGGTGTCCGGCCCCTTTTCGGGAGCCTAATTACAGCGGCGGGGTATTTTTTGGAAGCACCTGATTAGAGCCGTAGGCTCTAATAGACGTCCAAAAAGGTGAACAGCGGGCGCCATGCTGGGCGCTCGCAGTTCACTCAGCGTTGTGTTAGGAAAACGAATGAATCTTCGCTTTCCTAACACTGAACTGCCTCTCAGCCAATCAGGTGCTCGGGTCTGTTACCGGTCTGCACCCAGCTCCCCTGTCATGCCTCTTCCAGATCTCTCCACTGATAAGGGTTCCTTCAGGCACGGCAGTCTAACACTCCATCATCCAGTTCACAGAGCCGACAACTCCCCCCCCAGCAGGCTGATCATGGGTACACGTAGGAGGCCTGCCCCCTGCCAATCCTAATTGGAGATTGGTCAGAGCTCCTCACATGTACCCCATGTTACTCCAGCTCTCTGCCCTTTCCCTTTTAAAGAACATTCTTCCTGGAAACAGAGGAGGCACCCAAGAGCTGAAGTACATGTCAGTCACCTACTGCTACACTAAACCACTCCCCTGCCCCTAGATCAAAACAAACAGGCCTAGCTTGCAGCATAGGCCTGCTTAAATTTACCTGCACTGGCAGCTTACACAAAAACCCTTTATACTTAGCAACTACCTAAGGTAGAGGGTGCTACATAAGTGATCCCTTGAATTTCTGCTATCACAAGTGTTCCAAATTTCTAACATCTGAGAAGCTTGTACACTCCCAGAGAGCTTCCTGCAATCCAGCACTGTGGGTTTTGTATACTCCCTGTGAGCTTCTAGCTTTCCTTCACCTATGTGTCTTTGAACTTCTAGTGAGCTTTCTGTGTTCCCAGCATCCCACTGCTGTATGAGACTATGATTCCTGCCTTCCTGTGATCCTAGCATCCCAGTGCTCCCAAAGACCATCCATGCGTTTACCACCCCAGTTTTATAACTACTGCTATTTTATAGTGCACTCCTGTGTGTTAAGTACCTCAGTACCTCCAAGATCCCCACTTCCTTTGTGATAACTGGTCAGCTGGAGCATGCATGGGTGCATTTGTGGGCCGTAACCTGGGAGCTGTTCTGCCCATTACATCAGGGTGCTCTGGTGAATACTGCACCTTAAACACACCAATATCATATGTGCAGGCTGCAAGGTCAGCCCAAAATCCGCAGCCATACATGACAGTATAGAGTTGATATAATGGGAAGCTAGAAAAGCTGTGTATTTTAGGCCAAAGACTAGGTGGAGGACTTACTGCCTATGGTTAGTTCCACCTTCTTGTCCCCATGACCTTTTCCATTGGCTGCTCTGCAGTAATAAGTTCCTTCGTCATTGAAGGTGACCTCTTTCAGTGTCAGGTCCACTGTTCCGTAAGAGAAATCTTCAGACAATTCTGTGCGTCCCGTGTAGTTTATATCCTGTTCTTTGAGATCTTCCTGGCTATCTGTAAACTTGTGTGCAATCAATCTTCTCCCATCCTGATCATTCTTCTCCCAGACCACCTTCAGACCTTCCTGCCCACGTATAAAGGGAAACCAACACCGGAGGGTGACAGTGCCATAGAGGGAAGCAACCACTTTAGTCTCATCTGTGGAGAAGAGCAGAAATATTCGCTAAAAATTAATCCTTCATACAATCAGCCTCATTCTGGATATCTTTCACATGATCTCCATTTGTTACATTGTGTAACGGTTAGTATTTGTCAGGGTCACCTGTGGCCAGGTGACAGATGCACACCGTAGGGGGACAGGAGTGCACCGCGAGGTAGTGAACCCTATGGCTGGCTTCTGCGGGTAGGAAACTGGGTGGTTGTGGAAAGCGGGACCAGAGGAGCACAACCGGGATCCTAACGGAAGCTAGAGCCAAGATTCCCCAGGGCGCGGAGTCTAAGACCCAGCTGGTCTTCTCCAGGGCCTCTAGTGGTGAGGATGTTGTGCTGCAGGCTGGGACCAGGTCGCGGCCCCTGGAGTTTCCTAGCTCACGCCCCGTAGGATAAGGGGAAAAGAGGGGAAGCAGCAGCACAAGATAAGAGAGAACCGAATAACAAGCCGAAGGTCAGGGGCCACAAGCAGACAAGGATAACGAAAGAACGAGCCGAAGGTCAAGGGTCACGAGCAGACAGGGATAGTCGGGGACAAGCCAAATAACGTAACAGAGAGACAGACGTAGCACACGGCAGGCAGGAACCCAAACACACAATGCCTAACAAACACGTTGATCAGCAAGGCAGGCTTGCAGTGCACAGGTTAATATAGTGTTCTGTGATAGGGCCTGGGGTGGAGTCAGGCTGGGAGGAGATTATAAAGGAAGCCAGGTGAAGGAGGTCTGGTCTCTAGATGAACACATGAGGAGGAAGGTAAGATGGCAGACAGACATTAATGCATATCCATGACAGTACCCTCCCTCTTACGAGGCCTCCCCCTTCCCCGCCTGGGCCCAGGTTTAGAGGGAAACTTCAGATGAAACTCCTTTAACAGACGAGGTGCAAAGACCTCAGATGCAGTGATCCAAGACCTCTCCTCAGGACCAAACCCTTTCCAATGAACGAGGTACTGAAGAACGCCTTTACAGAGTCGGGAGTCCAGAATTTGACTGATCTCGTACTCCTGATTATCCTCAGAGACAGGCGCCACGGTAGGGAGAGGACGAGAGAATTTATTGAGGACTAAAGGCTTTAGAAGAGCAACATGAAAGGAGTTAGTGATTTTAAGGCTCTTAGGAATCTGGAGTTTGAAACAAACCGGATTCAGTTTAGCAGTTACCGTGTATGGACCGATGAATCGTGGAGCAAACTTCAGAGAAGGAACTCGGAGCTTGATGTTCCTGGTAGAGAGCCAGACTTTGTCCCCTGGCTGAAGAGAAGGCGGTTTACGCCTGCGGCGGTCGGCAAAGCCTTTGAATTTTTCAGCAGCTGCCCGGAGGGAATCATGAACGTGACCCCAAACGGAATTGAGAGACTCCTGAACCGAAGCCAAAGCTGGAATGTCAGGAGAACAGATCATGGGAAGAGGAAGTTGAGGGTGTTTTCCATAAACTGTGAAAAAGGGTGTCTTCTGCGAACTGGTATTCACATGATTGTTATGGGAGAATTCTGCCCACGGGAGTAGAGAGGACCAATCGTCATGGTGAGAAGACACAAAGGTGCGAAGAAAGACCTCTAACTCCTGATTAACCCTCTCAGTCTGTCCATTGGATTGGGGATGGTAAGAAGAAGAAAAATCCAAGACAATATTGAGGGATTTGCAAAAGGCTCTCCAAAAACGAGACGTGAATTGGACTCCCCTGTCGGAAACAATATGAGAAGGGACCCCATGTAGTCGGAGAATTTCTCGAATGAAAATGGGAACCAAGGCAGGGGCAGAAGGAAGACCAGGAAGAGGAACAAAATGAGCCATCTTGGAGAATTGATCGATTACCACCCAAATGACTGTATTATTCTCAGACAGTGGGAGATCGGTGATAAAATCCATGGCAATATGGGCCCAGGGTTCCTTAGGAATGGGCAAGGGCATGAGGAGACCAGCAGGAGCTTGTGTGGAGGATTTGGACTGAGCACAGACATGACAAGCTTTAACGTAGTCTTTGACGTCTGAGCGGAGATTAGGCCACCAGTAGTGACGACTGATGAGTAGGAAGGATCGGAGGAATCCAGAATGCCCTGCCACCTTGGAATCATGTCCCCAACGAAGGATCTTAGCTCTTAGCTCAGTGGGGACAAAGGTCTTACCAGGCGGAATTTTTGACTTCAGGGTGGTAGAGTGGGCAACAATGCATGAGGTGGGAATGATCGGCTCAGGTTCAGGGGCGGACTCCTCGTCCAAAGTGTCAAATGACCTAGAGAGCGCATCAGCCCGACCGTTGCAGGAACCAGGTTTGTAGGTAATCGTGAAATTAAAACGGGCAAAGAAGAGACTCCACCTGGCCTGTCTAGGATTCAGACGTTTAGCATTCTGTAGATACTGTAAATTCTTGTGATCGGTAAAGATCGTTATGGAGTGAGGGGAACCCTCCAAGAGATGACACCACTCCTCTAACGCCAATTTAATTGTGAGAAGTTCCCGATCACCGATGGCATAATTCCTCTCTGCCTGAGAAATTTTTTTGGAGCCACCCCCATTGAGGAAGCGTCCACTTCAATAAAAAATGCATTCCCAGGATTTGGTCTCCTCAAGAGGGGGCCAGAAACAAAGGCCTGTTTCAGGTTGTGAAATGCAGAGACAGCTTCGGGAGGCCAGTCTCTGGCATTCACACCCTTCTTGGTCAAAGCGATAATAGGCGATAAATGGAAGAGTAATTCCTTATGAACTGCCTATAATAATTAGTGAAGCCAAGAAAGCACTGTGTGGCCTTGAGGCTAGCAGGAAGAGGCCAGTTGGTGATAGCCAAGACCTTCCCAGGGTCCATACGAAGACCCGAACATGAGACGAAGCACCCCAAAAACAGGACCTCAGAACATTCAAAGGAACATTTCTCCAGCTTGGCATAGAGATTGTTCTCTCTAAGACGTTGAAGTACAGTGCGGACATGGTTTCTGTGGACGAGCAGATTTTCAGAAAAGATCAGAATGTCATCCAGATAGATGACAACAAACTGGTACAGCAGATCTCTGAAAATTTCATTGACAAAGTTTTGAAACACGGCTGGAGCATTACACAGACCAAAAGGCATCACCAGATATTCGTAATGCCCGTCTCTAGTGTTGAATGCAGTCTTCCATTCGTCACCCTCCCGTATTCGAATGAGATTGTACGCGCCTCTGAGATCCAACTTGGTGAAAATGGAGGCACCCTTCAACCTATCGAATAGCTCAGATATTAAGGGTAAGGGGTATCGATTAACAGTAACCGCATTTAAACCCCGATAATCGATGCAGGGTCTTAAGGTACCATCCTTTTTGGCAACAAAAAAGAACCCTGCCCCTGCAGGCGATGAGGATTTCCGGATGAAACCTCTCTCCAGATTCTCTGCGACATACTCCGACATGGCCTGGGTCTCTGGGATGGACAGAGGGTAGGTACGACCCCTGGGTAGAGTTGCTCCGGGGACAAAATCAATAGCACAGTCAAAAGACCTGTGGGGAGGAAGCACCTCAGCTGATTTCTTACAGAACACATCCCGGTAATCGCTGTATGCAGCAGGAAGATCAGAAGAAACAGAAGTGGCAGCAACCGGAAGACTCTCCTTGGGGGTTACCTTGAGAAGACACGACGAGAAACATGAGGAACCCCAGGCCAGGATCTGCCCAGAGACCCAGTCCACATGTGGAGAGTGGAGCTGAGACTGGCTAGGACCCAGAGAGTGCTGGCGTCTTTTTTCTAAAGACCTCTCTTGAAAACGAATGTCGATCTGGTTGCATAATGAAATTACATCGTCCAGACCGACGGGAATGGCTCTTCCCGCTAATTCGTCTTTCACTCGGTCAGAGAGGCCATGTAAAAAGGTAGCGACCAGGGCCTCATTATTCCAGCTCAATTCAGCTGTGTGGATACGGAACTGAAGAGCATATCGCCCCACAGAACTAGATTCTTGGCGAAGACGTAAGACAGCACTAGCCGCTGAAGAAGCCCGAGCCGGCTCTTCGAAGATATTACGAAAGAGCTTCAAGAAATCGGACAGACTGGAAACCACCGGATCGTTCCTCTCCCACAGGGGGGCAGCCCAGGCCAAAGCTTCACCGGAGAGGAGGGAAATTATATAGGCTACCTTAGCCCGGTCAGACAGGAAGCTTTGAGGCTGAAGCTCAAAATGAATTGTGCATTGGCTCAGAAACCACCTGCAGGCCTTGGAGTCCCCAGAGAAACGGGACGGAGCTGGCAATCTTAGTGAGTGTGAGGCTGCGACTGGTGCGATAGGTACAGCCGCTGGTTGTACTTGGGGTTGCGGATTCGGGGTTCCCAAGGAGACCTGAAGCTGCTCGAATCGAGAAGCCAGATCCTGGAGGAATCGCATCACCTGAGTCTGATTTGATTCCTGGGCTTCGAGTCTGCGAACTATGCCCTGCAATGGATCATCCGCGGGAAGCGGGATGTCAGCCGGGTTCATGGCTGATCAAACTGTCAGGGTCACCTGTGGCCAGGTGACAGATGCACACCGTAGGGGGACAGGAGTGCACCGCGAGGTAGTGAACCCTATGGCTGGCTTCTGCGGGTAGGAAACTGGGTGGTTGTGGAAAGCGGGACCAGAGGAGCACAACCGGGATCCTAACGGAAGCTAGAGCCAAGATTCCCCAGGGCGCGGAGTCTAAGACCCAGCTGGTCTTCTCCAGGGCCTCTAGTGGTGAGGATGTTGTGCTGCAGGCTGGGACCAGGTCGCGGCCCCTGGAGTTTCCTAGCTCACGCCCCGTAGGATAAGGGGAAAAGAGGGGAAGCAGCAGCACAAGATAAGAGAGAACCGAATAACAAGCCGAAGGTCAGGGGCCACAAGCAGACAAGGATAACGAAAGAACGAGCCGAAGGTCAAGGGTCACGAGCAGACAGGGATAGTCGGGGACAAGCCAAATAACGTAACAGAGAGACAGACGTAGCACACGGCAGGCAGGAACCCAAACACACAATGCCTAACAAACACGTTGATCAGCAAGGCAGGCTTGCAGTGCACAGGTTAATATAGTGTTCTGTGATAGGGCCTGGGGTGGAGTCAGGCTGGGAGGAGATTATAAAGGAAGCCAGGTGAAGGAGGTCTGGTCTCTAGATGAACACATGAGGAGGAAGGTAAGATGGCAGACAGACATTAATGCATATCCATGACAGTATTTTTTAGTTTATAACACTAAGAAATGTGTATATATATATATATATATATATATATATATATATATTGTGACAGCAGGAAGGTAAAGTCACCTGGTTGCATCCAGGGGGGTAGGTATATTTCTCCCAGATTCAGGCTTTATGCCGACTTATACAACTAGGGAGAGAGTTGAT
Source organism: Rana muscosa (assembly GCA_029206835.1). NCBI lineage: Eukaryota > Metazoa > Chordata > Amphibia > Anura > Ranidae > Rana > Rana muscosa. The sequence goes on from CM055117.1 coordinate 7,040,321, forward strand.
GAAGCCCAGCTGAGGCTAGTGGGCTCATGGATGATTCATACCTCTAGGGAGAGTGCTGGGCGTCGTGCAGGCAGGGAGTTGATGAGACCAGCTGAAGCTTGTCAGCTCGTTTAAGGCCTCTATAAAAACTCCCAGCTTCATTAGGTGTTTGCTCATGCCTGGAACCAGACCTGTGTGGACTGTCTAGGGAGAGTGAACCCCTGTGCGGTGAGACAAAGCCTGTGTGGCTATTTGTTTGGACATTTACTAAACCAGGGACTTAGGGACTAGGACAGCACCAGGCTGATCCCAGTTGTTAGTTAGGGAAACCTGCATGTTTAGTCAGAGGTCAAGCTGACCAGGATTTATTTTGTTTATGTTTCTTTTTGCTTTGCTGTGTTTTTGTCACTGTAAATAGAGAAATAAACCGCACCTTTTGATCTTGAAAACCACAACCTCCGTCTGCTGGGCCTGTTTTTGTGTGGGGAGCCCATCCAGGGGGTCACACACACCCGCTACCGAGCTAACCCCCTCACAGTTGGTGGAGAACCAGTGGCAGTTTTTTTTAAGCCAGCATGGAGGAGATACTGAAACAGCTGGCTCTAGCAAATGCCAATCAACAGCAGACAAATGCAGGTTTGCAAAAGAGCCTTGCAGCCCAGCAACAAGCCCAGCAGCAATCTGAGGCCCGCTTCATAGACCTGTTGCAGAGGCAAGAGCAGAGACTACAACAACAGATGGAAGCAGTAATGCAGCAACGTCCGCAGACCAGTGAGGAAAGCCGTCCCACTAATACCGCGTCATTTGGGGTGAGTCGTTTATTGACAAAAATGACTGGAGAAGATGATCCAGAGGTGTTTTTGACCACATTTGAAAGGACTGCTGAAAGGGAAAAGTGGCCTAAGGATCAGTGGGCTGGACTGCTGGCTCCTCTGTTAACTGGTGAATCGCAGAAAGCTTACTATGACCTAGAGCCTGACCAAGCAAAAGACTATGTGATGCTAAAAGCTGAAATATTGGCAAGGCTGGGTGTCACCCTGGCTGTCCGGGCTCAGCGTGTGCATAACTGGACTTTCCAGCTTGGAAAACCCCCCAGGTCTCAAATGTATGATCTCATTCACCTGAGCAGGAAGTGGCTACAGCCAGAGACTTTGTCCGCACCGGAGATTGTGGAACGTGTTGTGATGGATCGTTTCTTGAGAGCTCTTCCTACCGCCATTCAAAAGTGGGTAAGCCATGGAGACCCAGAAACGGCCGGTAAACTTGTGGATCGTGTAGAGAGATACTTGGCTGCAGAGAACCTGACGGCCTCTTCCAGAGACTCTCGGACTTTCCACCCTAAGACCAGACCATCCCCAGGGGCGGATAAGATGATTCCAAGGGGTGAGGGTGGAGAGAGTGAGAGGGTGGGAGCTCTGCCCAGGGTTTGGCGAGAACAGCCTGGGAAGTCGGGGGCTCAAGAGGCAGCCAAAAGGATTGTTTGCTACCGCTGCCGGCAAGCGGGACATATTGCAGCAAATTGCCCGGTTGTGGAGGAACCCATGCAATGTGACTTTCTGACGGACAGACGTCAGTCGCTGTGTGCGACAGTCGCATGCACTGCCATTCGGGGAACTGAGAAACATTTATGCAAAATGTGTATTAATGATAGAAATGTTGTGGTATTACTGGATTCAGGTAGCCTTGTGACCCTGATAAAGGCTGAATTAGTTAAAACAGAGGTCTCTGGGAATAGCAAGGTAGCTGTTATTTGTGTGCATGGGGACACCCGAGAGTATCCAGTGACTACAGTGTGTTTCAAGACCCCCAAAGGTACCCTCTCTCATCCAGTGGGGTTAGTATCTCAATTACCGCATGATGCCATTGTGGGAAGGGATTTTCCGAAGTTCTGGGAACTGTGGGATGATCCTGAGCCCCCCACTGGTGCCCCTATGTACCAGGAAGGTGATAGCCAGAACTCCTCTGAGAGTGGTGAGGACTCTCCAGAATTTCCCTTGTCAGTATTGGCAGGCGAGACTCAAGAAACTGGAGAGGAGCCCACCTCCTCAGACGAAAACCTACCGTCTGTGGAGTTTTCTGATCTTGAGGTTCACAGGGAAAATTTTGCCAGAGAACAGTTAAAAGACCCCGCCCTAATAAAGGCACGGGAAAACGTAGTGGAAATAGATGGCGAGTTAGTGAACCCAGATAATACCTGCACTTACCCATACTTCAGCGTAGAGAAGGACCTACTGTATCGGGTGGCAAAAAGGGCAGAAGAAACCGTTGAGCAGCTTGTGGTGCCCAAACCTTACAGGAAGTTGGTGTTGGAGTTGGCCCATGGGCACATTCTTGGAGGTCATCTGGGGACAGAGAAAACCCGAGAGAGGGTATTACAGAGATTCTATTGGCCTGGGGTGATGAAGGACATAGAAAATTATTGTTCCTCCTGCCCTGTGTGTCAGAGGTCGGCCCCGATGCCACATTTCCGTAGCCCGCTGGTCCCTCTACCCATCATTGAGGTCCCGTTTGAGAGGATCACAATGGATTTGGTAGGTCCTATAATCAAGTCCGCTAGGGGGCACCAGTACATATTAGTTGTAATGGACTATGCCACCCGTTATCCAGAAGCGATCCCTCTCCGAAATACCTCGGCCAAAACCATAGCCAAAGAGCTATCTCTTGTTTTTAGCCGGGTGGGTATTTGTAAAGAACTGCTTACGGACCAAGGTACACCCTTTATGTCCCGGGTTATGAAAGAGCTGTGTAAATTGTTCAAAGTGACGCAATTGCGTACGTCTGTGTATCACCCCCAAACCGATGGGCTGGTTGAAAGATTCAACAAAACCCTAAAACAAATGTTGAAGAAAGTGGGGGATAGAGATGGAAAGGATTGGGACTGTCTACTTCCTTATTTGATGTTTGCTATTAGGGAGGTGCCCCAATCCTCTACGGGATTCTCCCCCTTTGAGTTACTGTATGGGAGACACCCAAGAGGGCTGTTGGATATTGCCAAGGAAACTTGGGAAAGTGAGAGTTCTCCCCACAGGAGTGTGATTGAGCATGTCGCCCTGATGCAAGATCGAATTGCACAGGTAATGCCCATCGTGAAGGAACATTTGGCCCAAGCGCAGTTGGCACAGCAGAGAGTGTACAACCGTGGAGCCAAGACCCGTACCTTTTCCCCGGGGGATAGGATATTGGTACTTGTCCCTACGGTTGAAAGTAAATTCCTTGCCAAATGGCAAGGCCCCTACGAGATAATGGAAAAAGTGAGCGAAGTGAATTACAAGGTCAGACAACCAGGAAGGCGAAAGCCCGAACAGATCTATCACGTTAATCTGTTGAAAGCCTGGAGGGATAGAGAGTCCCTAGTCGCAGAAACTTGGTCACCAGCTCAAACTGGTTGCGTGATTCCGGAGGTTGGAATAGCAGCCACCTTGTCACAACCCCAACAACAGGAGGTTAAGGAGTTTGTGCTTCGCAACAAGGAGGTGTTCTCTGAGCTGCCGGGACAAACATCTGGGGTAGAGCATGATATTATTACCCCGCCCGGTGAAAGGGTGAAGTTAAAACCCTATCGGATCCCAGAGGCCCGACGGGAGGCAATACGGGAGGAAGTACAGAAAATGCTGAACTTAGGGGTGATAGAGGAGTCCCAAAGTGATTGGTCTAGTCCCATTGTGTTGGTGCCTAAACCGGATGGGAGCTGGCGATTTTGTAACGATTTTCGTCAGTTGAACAAAGTTACAAAATTTGACACCTACCCCATGCCACGTATAGATGAGTTGATCGACCGGCTGGGAACAGCCCGATACATGACGACGCTTGACCTCACAAAAGGGTATTGGCAAATTCCCCTGGCCAAGTCGGCCAAAGAGAAAACCGCATTTGTAACCCCAGACGGGGCGTTCCAATATAAGAGAATGCCGTTCGGGTTACAGAATGCGCCGGCCACATTCCAGCGGAAAATGGACCAGATACTGAGGCCCCATCGGAAGTATGCTGCGGCTTACCTGGATGACGTAATTGTCCATAGCACAGATTGGGCCTCACATCTGCCAAAAGTGCAAGCAGTCCTAGACTCTATCCGGGAAGCGGAGTTTACGGCTAACTCCAAGAAGTGTACCATTGGGCAGGAGGAGGCCAAATATCTTGGGTACACCATTGGCAGGGGAGTAATAAAACCCCAACTCAACAAAGTCGAGGCCATCCAGAGTTGGCCACGTCCCAACAGCAAGAAGCAGGTACGAGCCTTTCTGGGAATCGCGGGTTATTATCGGCGCTTCATTCCCCACTTTGCTTCTAAGGCTGTGCCCCTAACCAACCTGACGAAAGGGAAAGGGTCGGTCATGATTAAATGGACCCCCGAGGCTGAGGCAGCGTTCCAATTCTTGAAACAAGCCTTATGTAGCCAGCCAGTGTTGTACTCACCCGACTTCTCTAAAGACTTTGTCGTACAAAGTGATGCGTCAGATGTGGGGTTAGGAGCAGTATTGTCCCAGGTCTGGAACGGGGAAGAGCACCCAGTCATTTACCTCAGCAGGAAGTTGAAGTCCCATGAGGTAAATTACGCCACGGTTGAAAAGGAGTGTTTAGCGGTGAAGTGGGCTCTAGATTCCCTTCGGTACTATCTGCTAGGTAGGCACTTTGACATGGTTACGGATCACGCTCCGTTAAAGTGGATGGCTCAAAACAAGGAGACAAATAGAAGAGTAAATAGGTGGTTCCTGGCCCTACAGGAATTCAACTTCACAGTAAAGCATCGCCCTGGCGTTCAAATGGGGAATGTGGATGCTTTGTCTCGAGTACATGAATGCCTGATTGCTGGTGTTCCAACCCCAAGGTTAAAACAAGAGGGGGGGCATGTGACAGCAGGAAGGTAAAGTCACCTGGTTGCATCCAGGGGGGTAGGTATATTTCTCCCAGATTCAGGCTTTATGCTGACTTATACAACTAGGGAGAGAGTTGATGAAGCCCAGCTGAGGCTAGTGGGCTCATGGATGATTCATACCTCTAGGGAGAGTGCTGGGCGTCGTGCAGGCAGGGAGTTGATGAGACCAGCTGAAGCTTGTCAGCTCGTTTAAGGCCTCTATAAAAACTCCCAGCTTCATTAGGTGTTTGCTCATGCCTGGAACCAGACCTGTGTGGACTGTCTAGGGAGAGTGAACCCCTGTGCGGTGAGACAAAGCCTGTGTGGCTATTTGTTTGGACATTTACTAAACCAGGGACTTAGGGACTAGGACAGCACCAGGCTGATCCCAGTTGTTAGTTAGGGAAACCTGCATGTTTAGTCAGAGGTCAAGCTGACCAGGATTTATTTTGTTTATGTTTCTTTTTGCTTTGCTGTGTTTTTGTCACTGTAAATAGAGAAATAAACCGCACCTTTTGATCTTGAAAACCACAACCTCCGTCTGCTGGGCCTGTTTTTGTGTGGGGAGCCCATCCAGGGGGTCACACACACCCGCTACCGAGCTAACCCCCTCACAGTATATATATATATAAATATACACACACCGTATATATAAACATTTCCAATTTTGTATTGAACCTTAGTAGCTGATCCAACAAACCACACATAAAGCATGTGTACAACACAACCAGACAACAGTGGGAAGGATTTGCATTCTGCCTGGCTGATCCTTGAAATCGGTGGAGGTTCAGGATATTGTCTGGTGGTCAGAAAATATATTGGCCTGTGTCCAAGAAGAAGAATATCCAGTGGTCAGGAAGTAAAAAAAAATTGTGGCCAAGAGGGATATTGCCTGATGGCCAGAAAGGGTGTTGCCTGGTGGCCAGAAAGGGTGTTGCCTGGTGGCCAGAAAGGGTGTTGCCTGGTGGCCAGAAAGGGTGTTGCCTGGTGGCCAGAAAGAGTGTTGCCTGGTGGCCAGAAAGAGTGTTGCCTGGTGGCCAGAAAGAGTGTTGCCTGGCGGCCAGAAAGAGTGTTGCCTGGCGGCCAGAAAGAGTGTTGCCTGGCGGCCAGAAAGAGTGTTGCCTGGCGGCCAGAAAAGCTGTTGCCTGGCGGCCATAAAGGGTGTATGGTGGCGGCCACAAAGGGTGTATGGTGGCGGCCACAAAGGGTGTATGGTGGCGGCCACAAAGGGTGTATGGTGGTGGCCACAAAGGGTGTATGGTGGCCAGAAAGAGTGTATGGTGGCCAGAAAGAGTGTATGGTGGCCAGAAAGGGTGTATGGTGGCCAGAAAGGGTGTATGGTGGTGGCCAGAAAGGGTGTATGGCGGCCACAAAGGGTGTATGGTGGCGGCCACAAAGGGTGTATGGTGGCGGCGACAAAGGGTGTATGGTGGCGGCCACAAAGGGTGTATGGTGGTGGCCACAAAGGGTGTATGGTGGCCAGAAAGAGTGTATGGTGGCCAGAAAGAGTGTATGGTGGCCAGAAAGGGTGTATGGTGGTGGCCAGAAAGGGTGTATGGCGGCAGCCACAAAGGATGTTGTCCTGGGGTAGAGGTGGCATTGCAGTGATGTCACTTCCTCCTCTATATTACAAGATATGAGTGGTTTCTGTCTCCTTTGTTGGTTGGAATTGCAGAAGTGGAAGCTATAATAGAAAAGTTTTCCTTATTCCCGGGAGATAAAAGAAGTCAGCCAGTGATTCAGTTTACCAGCATCTACCTATAGCTGAAATTCCACATTCCACTTCTTACAAAAAGCGTCATTAGATTTAATATCCTTTGGAATTTTAGAAAAAAAAATCCCTCATTGCCACACATTAGGGAAATGGATGATGAGATCTCAAGTGTGGAGATGAATCAAACAATAAATCTGGAAGGAAATCTATGTTTGCTCAGAGCCTAGTCTAGATATACTGTATGTAACAATCTGTACAACTAGGCATTTTCATGAATCAATTGATACATTGATTTAAGAGGGTAGCCTTTTATCATCTGCCTGGAACTTAGCCTATAGGAAGGACACAACATGGTGGTACTAATCTGAAGATACAAAGGTCTTCTATCCAAAGCCATACACAGCATTGTGCTCATTGGTGCATAGGTCCAACATTAGCTGAAAGTGCTGTAATACACGGCAACCAATTAGAATTTAAAACAGATCTAAAAAGGCAAAACGTATTTTATTTTGTTGTTGGATAGACTGGGAAAAAGGTTAGAACCCCTGTCAGGGTTTTCTGCTGACCAGGACTCCCGGGAGATTTAATCTCACTTCCTGTCCTGGGGACAACCTATTGTCCATGCATAAAGTGAGTCTCACCAACGGAGCTGCAGTAAAACGTGACAGGAGTTTTAATCCTCCCCACTCAATCCATAACTTAAAAAGTTTTTAGTACAGATATATTTTAATTAACTAAAGCCAGACAAGATCAGGATGAATTCTGAATGGGTCATTTGGGTTATACAGTGCCTTGCAAAAGTATTCACCCCCCTTGGCATTTTTTGTGTTTTGTTGCCTCACAACCTGGAATAACACGGATTCTTTGAGGATTTGCATCATTTAATTTACAGAACACGCCCACAACTTTGAAGATTTTTTTTTTATTATTATTGTGAAGCAAACAACAAATAGGACAAAATAACAGAAAAAGTCAATGTGCATAACTATTCACCCCCCTTACAGTGAAAGGGAACTCTGCGAGTACAGATATAAAAGGGGAACTCTGTGGACTCTGATGTAAAGGGGAACTCTTGTTATTAACTTCATATGATTAGAAATGGTATTTAATAGCAAAATACATGTGAAGTTTATACTATAAAAAAAATTGCAGTGGGCCGCTAAAGTGTTCGGGTTTGACTTGAAGAAAAGGTGGCAACTCTAACTCTAGCAGCAGCCCTAATATACACTTATATTGATATTTATATTACCATCCCCGCGGGTTCTTTATTTCTATTTCAGAGGGCCATGGCCTCTGAGTTTCCGGTTTCACCTACTCAGGGTGATGGGACAAGCTCTCTTCCCCAGCAGTGCGCTCTCTGCTCAGCCCCCTCGCCTGGCCCAGTACAGCCCCGCTCAGCCATGCACACTAGGTGGGGGCAAGCGGGCAACATTCTGAGCTGCTGGGTGAAAGTAATGGGTTTGTATCAGTGGCGGCTGTTTTTTTGAGGGCAGAAAACCTGGCCCCCTCATTCCCCCCCTTGTTGCTCAATCAATTGACCTCTGTTTTGCTTGCCCATTGCCCGCCAACCCTGCACTTACCCCATCCAGGTTGCGCTAACCCCTGAATCTCCTCTCGAGTCCTGGCGGTTGCTTCTCCTTCTGGCCAATTGGGTCTCAAGACCCGCTTCCTGATTGGCCAGGAGGAGAAGCAGTAAGACATTAGCAAATATTAATTCCCTAATGTCACACAAGTGGGTGGGCTCGGGGTGCAGTGCTCTGCTCCCTGAGCCCACACCTTTTGAAGCCTATTAGAGCCTCATGTGCTTAAAAAAAACAAAAAAAAACACACATTGAAATCCATGTGTCTGTCGCCCCTGAATTGAAGATTAGGGGCCGGGCACATGGATTATGGGGGCAACACCCCTGTGCCCCTTATGGAGTGGCCACCACTGGTTTGTATGTGAATCTAGAAGTTAGAGGGTCTGCTCATCCTGGGGTGGGCACAGGCCAGGCCCTCTGGGTTTCCGCTTGTATATACAAACCCACCACTTTCACCTGGGAGCTCAGAATGTGGCCCACCAGCCCCAACCTTGTGTGCACGTGCAGCAGGAGAGACACAGCCACCAGACAATGACAAAGCATCCTTGTGTTAGTAGCACTAGCACATGTTGGGAGTATCTTGGCATGCGGTGGGTGGTAGTGGGGTGCCCTAGGTCAACTTTTGCATTGGGGCACACAAGCTCCAATTTACATCCCCAATATAGACACACAGTAACAATAAACACAGTATGTATGTGCATAATACCAGTATATATACAGTATATTGTACTGTATGTGTCTATGGATTGAGTGGTGAGACAAAGTTTAGAAAGAAAATAATGGAGAAATAAGAATTCAGTGTATGATACACTAAATTCTTATTTATATGTATATGTAGCGCCCTACCCAAATGGTTGGGACGCAATTTCAAATTTAAGGGTGTCCGAGCCAATAGTTTGGCTCAGACTGTTGATTTGTACAAATTTGCCTCTGTCCTGGATGTGGTTTGCCTCCCTTATTGCCTGTAGGTGGCGTTACCACCTCAGGCACCTGTTGGAACGCAGGCAAACCATGGTGCATTGAGTGACCCTTCTCGGCAGCGGTGCAGTGGGAGTGGTCGCCCCGCTGTGCCTGCTGGGAGGGGATACTTAAGGGGCAGACGCCATTGTTCGGGGTCTTTGCCCGTGGCCCTCCTGGCGCAAGGTACGTGTGTGTGTGATTTGGGTCTCAGGGCCACGTTGGCCCGAGGCTTCCTCGCTATCGAGTAGGCCCGGCTATTCTGGCTGGGGCCTACATCCCAAGAGGGGATCCCAAGCTGTCCATCCAACAAAGGTAGAAAGCTGCCTTGATGAAGGAAACCGGGGGAGGACCTGCCCTGGAGGAGACCGGCAAAGCGCTGATGTCTCGGGTGAGGCCTGGTGACCTTGTTGAGGAGGGATCCAATCTACTAAAAGCCCTGCAGTTCGCCGGGTCGGCTTAAAGGCTCTCTTACTGCACGGCTGGAAGTTTGGAAGTTAAATCCCGTGGCAGAGGATTCCTGGACTATCCGTTTAATTATCTCTAAAAGAAGGTCTGTGGCAGAGACCGACTCCATTTTAAGCAGTCTGTGGCAGAGGCTGTCTTGTTACTGGTTCGTGCATCATCCCGGCTGCTAGGCCATGTGAGAGGGGACTATCCGGGTGAGCAATACCCACTCTACCGGTGCGAGTGGTGAATAACTGATGAGTACTTTGAACTAAGTTTGTGCATTCGGTGCCTGAACCTTCCCCTACTCTTCTCCTACCTTCTACTTTCTCTCAAGTTATACTGCAGAAGAAAAGAATAAAGCCTGACTGTTAAAGGTTTTACTTTTGTGTGGACATTGCATTTACTATGGACCTTCCTACCCAGACAACGAAGCTAAAGAGGTAACGTGCAAACCCAAAATATAACCAGCAGCTCCTACGGGAGTAGTGCTACATATCTTTGATGGGTTCTGATAATTAGACTGGATTTGACTTAGGAACATTTGAAAATATACTTTAAACATTATAAATAGCCACTTACCTGTGGGCTGAGCGTGCAGGAAATTTATGCAGTATGCCATTGCAACCTACAACATAAAAAATGTTACAAAAGTAATTTTATGCTTAATAAAGACTATCCAAAAATACTCATACGGTATCTTCTTGTTATAATTTTGCACAGTACAGGGTGTCATGGGCAGGGCCGCCATCAGGGGGGTACAGGCAGTACACCTGTAAGGGGCCCGGAGGTCCCGAATGTCAACCCCCCTTTTTTGTATTTTTGTTTTTATTATTAATTTTTTTTATTAAATTTTTTTTATTTATTTTTTTTATTAAATTTTTTTGTAAGGGGCCCAGAGGTCCCCAGGGCCCCGGATGGAAACCTCCCTTTTTTTTTATTTATTTTTTATAAAAAAAAAAATTATTATACATTTTTTTTTATAATTTTTATTTTTATTTTATTTATTTTTTTGTAAGGGGCCCAGGGCCCTGGTTGGAAACCCCCCTCTTTTTTTTTTTTTTTTTTATAAAAATTATTATTATTTTTTTTTTTTATAATTATTTTTTCTTTGTAAGGGGCCCAGGAGGTCCCCAGAGGCCCGGAAGGCAACCCCCCTTTTTTTTTGTGTTCGTCAGCATCCAAACCCCCTCTGCTTCTCAATTCTTGGAACCCCCCCCCCCCCCGCTTCTCAATTTGCGGCAGCCCCTCCACTTCTCAATTTGCGGCGGCAGCACCCCCCCCGGTTCTCTTCTGCTCCAGGGGGGGCCCCCCATGTCTGAAGCTGTGTAAGGGGCCCCAAAATTCCTGATGGCGGCCCTGGTCATGGGGATAAACCAGAATAAAAGACTTGTGTGTTGCACAGAGCTTACAATGATGATTGTTGGATCAGGAACTTGTCTGTAGACAAAGAACCAGTCCATGCAGACCCGGGGCAGATAAAATCTCCTGTGTGTGTGGCCATCAAGGTTGCTCACTTCTTTCGCTGCACTGTTAGGCAGCGGGGATAGATGGTGTTCCTGTACCTTCCTGTGCCCAGTACCCTGCTCCAGATTCCTGCCACCCTAATGTCTTATTTTCTTGGTTATGACGTTACCTGTTCGTGTTTACCAACATCTGCCTGCTACCTACCTCGACCTTTGGCCTGTCCTCAACTCTGTATCTGTCTGATGATTAAGTAAATTGGCTTGGTTTAAGAAAAAAAAAAAAAAAGATTATATATATATATATATTTTTTTATTCTCTAATCCCCGAGCGCCTCTCACTGATAAGCTGGGCATGTTGCTGGGGTGTGTTCCAAAGCCTGTTGGGAAACTGACAGTGCGCAGCGCCAATAATGCCGCGTACACATGACCGTTTTTTCCATCTGAATAAACTCAGACGGGTTTTTCCGACGGAATTCCGCTCAAGCTGTCTTGCATACACAAGGACACACCAAATTCCGACCGTCAAAAACGCGGTGACGTACAACAATACGACGAGCCTAGAAAAATTAAGTTCAATGCTTCCGAGCATGCGTAGAATTGTTTCCAAGCATGCATGTTTTTTTCTTCGTCGGAGTTCCATACAGACGATCGGAAAAGAGAAAAAAGTCAGATGGGGCATACACACGGTCGGAATAATCGTTAAAAAAATTCCGTCTGACCTTTTCCATCGGAAATTCCGACCGTGTGTACACGGCATTACAGACACTGAGTGATTGCCGGTCCACAGCTGCAGAGCTCTCAGTGTCTCAGTGCCTGTGATTGGCGGCAGTGATTGGCTGCGGCGCTGCGCGCGGTCAGCGTCCTAGCGGGCTCGCCCGAGGCACTCGAGGATTTCTCAGGGGATAAGATAAGTTTACTACTGTAACGGATATAAAGCGAATATTTAAATATACATAAGAATTTAAAAAAACAAGCTCATCCTTGCCCTAAACAGAGCTTGGGCGCCATAGAAGAGATACGGGCAAATAAGGGCAAATTACAAGTGGGGGCCAGAGAGAATATAAAATATATTTAAAAATACTAGCCCATCCTTGCCCTGAGTGGAGCTTGGGGGCCACAGAAGAGATAAAGGCCAGATTTCTCAGGGGATAAAGAAGAGAAAATACCGTATATACTCGAGTAGAAGCCGACCCGAATATAAGCCGAGGCACCTAATTTTACCACAAAAAAACTGGGAAAACGTATTGACTCGAGTATAAGCCTAGGGTGTCCATCTGCATGTCTCACTGTGCCTCACTGTCCATGCCTCACTGTGTTCATGTGCATGCCTCACTGTGCCCATGCCTCACTGTGACCATACCTCACGGTGCCTCACTGTATCCATGCCTCATGGTGCCTCACTGTGTCCATGCCTCACGGTGCCTCACTGTGTCCATGCCTCACGGTGCCTCACGCCTCACTGTGCCCATGACTAGACTGACGTTTAACATGGGAGTCTATGGAAGGGGTGCCCGGCTTTGAAAAATCGGTGCTCCCCGGCTGTAGGTCCCCCAGACAACAAACTTTGCACACTTATAGAGGAGAAATATGGCTACATGTGTGGTAAGTTTTGGGTCCAGGGGACCTACGACCGGCCGGTACCGGGTCCCCAAAATCACCAAAGAAATGACCGTTTAACATGGGAGTCTATGGAAGGGGTGCCCGGGTTTGAAAAATCGGTGCTCCCCGGCCAAAGGTCCCCCGGACAACAAACTTTTCACAATTGTAGGGGAAGAGTGGGGCTACAACCGACCGGTACCCCAAATTCTGGGTGACTCGAGTATAAGCCGAGGGGGGCATTTTCATCACAAAAAATGTGCTGAAAAACTCGGCTTATACTCGAGTATATACGGTATATATTTTTTACAACCTGCGCTCATTCTTATCCTGAGCAGAGCTCTGGGATTTGTTGGGGGCCAAAAAGGAGAGATATATATACAAAGGCAAGAGAATTCTTGTTGGGCAGTGTATTAGTGTTTGGACGAACACACTTACACTGAATTTTAATGGGTCAAAGAATGTCAGGAAAAATGGTCGGCCCTCACGCACGTTCACTTCATCAAGTCTGGCCCTCTTAAAAAAAAAGTTTGGACACCCCTGAGGTAGGTCAATTCCAGTGCTCCCCTTTTCCTCCTCCATAGGAACAGACATACGTGTTCATCTTGTGTAAATGTAGATCTGTAGAGTGGAAGATCGTTGGATGAACAGATTGTCCATGAGGACCATGTAGGGAGTGTTAAGCCACGTACACACTATCAGTTTTTCTGCAGGTTTTTGTCTTCAGGTTTACCAAAACCATGTAGTGCAAGGGCCTGCCTGATTGCATACGAATTGAAACTCTTAAGGTTTGACCTCATATTAGATGGTTTTGGTAAACCTGAAGACAAAAACCTGCAGAAAAACGGATAGTGTGTATGGGGCTTTAGACTTTGCTCCTCAAGGGAAGAAAACTCCTCCTGTGAACAAACTCCAAACATCCCAAAAGCAGTCCAACCCTTCCTACGGAACCTCTACATCAGTGGTCTCCAAATCGTGGCCCCGGGGGCCGGATGCTGCCCTTTAATTGCCTTTATTTGGCCCTCAAGATACTATTCCTCCACTGACAGCAATCATGAGGCACTATTCCTTCACTGACACAAACAATGGGACATTATTCTTCTCACTGCCACCATCAGTGGGGCATTATTCTATATTCCATTTTCTACTACCCCGGGCCTCAGTCCTGCCCCCCCTTAGGATTGAAAGGGCAGTAAACTGGCCCTTTCTTTTGAAAGTTTGGAGACCCCTGCTCTCCATCTTCAGATATCCTCCTTGTTTATGTGGTTTTATCACATTCAGTATTCCGAAAGGAAATGGATGATCAGCATTTAGAGAAGTTTAAAAAAATTCCAATAAAACTTCAGAATCTCACCTGGAAAAGCAATTTCATAATAATCTGCGGTGTGACTTGTCCTCCTGGATGAAACATACAGAGTCGGTTATATACGGAAGAGTTATGATGATTACTTCTTAAGAAAACGGTAATAGATTTCAACACATTTCATCATTTTCACTTCATTTCCTCTTTTATTTATGCAGTTGAGCTCTAGACCAGGGGTTCTCAATCTCAGTGCTCAAGGACCCCCAGCCATGTTTTGGGAATTTATCTTATCTAGAATATCTGTCCAAAATACCAAGCCATTGACTCGGATTTAAAGCACCTGTGCAAGATAAAGGAAAACCTGAAAACATGGCCTGTTGGGGGTACTTGAGGTCCAAGGTTGAGGACCACTGCTCTAGAGTCATTTTCCACTTCTAGCTGAGGGCCCAATAATTTGGCCATAACTTTATCCAAAGGGATATTTAGAAATTTTTCCTGTAAAAGAGTTATTTACGTGGGTTGGGTATAGTTGGGGACAATGGTAATAGTGATCGTGGTCACCGCGACAAATAAAGAGGGTGAATCGCCCCAACAGGGACACAGACAGCAATAAAAACCTGGCAGGGGGTCTAATGCCTTTCCACTTCACCCAAAACTAGAAAAAAAAGTGTTATCGTTAGTAATACGAACATTCGACCAGAAGAGTTAAAGAACAATTGACAATGGAGAAAAAGTCTTACAATATAGGTTGAGAATGACTGACCAGAGGAGGAAATATTCGGAGGAAAATCTCTTTACTGTACGCCAACGTAACGCAAATATGCGGCGTTCCGCTTCAAGGGGTTCTACTGGGATGATATGCAGCTGCAGGCCTCACCCGATACTGTTTTTTAGAGCCGATGGTCGGCTTTCTTGTAATAACAACCAATGTGGCTAAGAAGCCGATTGGCTGTTATTACAAGCAGCGGGAGGGGACGTCCCCCCCCCCCACCACCTTCTTCTGCGGTTTGCCCAGGCTCTCCCATCCCACTGGTAGAGGGCTGGCCGGAGACCCAAACAAAACTGGAATCGGCTCTGATTGGATTTCGGATCTAGTAGAGCTGCACGATTCTGGCTAAAATGAGAACCACAATTTTTTTGCTTAGAATAAGGCCTCGTGCCCACGGACGTTTTTACAGCCGCGTTTTTTACAGCTTAAAAACGCCTGTCCATTATTGTATATATTTTTCGACCGTATTAAAAAAAAAAAAAAAAAGCGTTTTCGCATGTTTTTTAACGCTTCGTGTTTTTTTATGCCTAACGCCGACGCTGAGGAACGCACTGGTCCTGAGTTTTTTTTACAGCTTAAAAACGCCTATGCTATTTGCAGCTCAAAAACGCCTAGGCGGGCATGAAGCTATAGACTAACATGGACAGGCCTTTTTAAGCTGTAAAAAACGCTCAAAAACGCGGCTGTAAAAACGTCCGTGGGCATGAGGCCTTAGTGCCGGTTCACACTGGGGCAACACGACTTCCAGCGCGACTTTTCAAGGCAACTTGGAGATGACTTGAGCGCGACTTCAGCGCTACTTGGAGCGACTTACAACGCGACTTCAAGTCGCCTCCAGGACAGGCGATTTTGCCAGTGGCCAATCACATAATAATCTGCTCTGTGGGAGGGGGAGGGGTTTGCCTTAGAAAACAATTTCCACTTCCTGGAAAGTTGATTCAGTTAAGACGGGGGATCCAACTTTGGAGGCGACTTCCATTGAAATCTATGGGTACAAGTCGCCTAGAAGTCGCCTTGAAGTAGTACAGGAACCTTTTCTGAAGTCGGAGCGACTGCAGTAGTGTACATTAAGACGGCTCTCATTGACTAACATGTCATTTCTCATGTCACGCGACTTGGGGCGACACAAGTCGGATCCCAAGTCGCGGTAGTGTGAACCAGCACTTAAGATCACGATTCTTGCGGTGTAACATCTTCTTTCACATTATACAAAAAAAATAAAAAATTGGGCTAATTTGCTGTTTATTTTTTATTTTTTTAATTCATTAACCACTTCAGCCCCGGACTATTTGGCTGCCCAAAGACCAGAGCATTTTTCTGCGATTCGGCACTGCGTCGCTTTAACTGACAACTGCGCAGTCATGCGACGTGGCTCCCAAACAAAATTGACATCCTTTTTTTCCCCCACAAATAGAGCTTTCTTTTGGTGGTATTTGATCACCTCTGCAGGTTTTTATTTTTTGCGCTATAAACAAAAATAGAGTGACAATTAAAAAAAAAAAAAAAAGCAATATTTTTGACTTTTTGCTATAATAAATATCCCCCAAAAAAATATATAAAAAAAACGAATTATTTCCTCAGTTTAGGCCGACACGTATTCTTCTACATATTTTTGGTAAAAAAAATAAAAAAATAAAAATCGCAAGAAGCGTTTATTAATTGGTTTGCGCAAAAGTTATAGCATCTACAAAATAGGGGATAGTGTTATGGCATTTTTATTAATATATATTTTTTTTTTACTAGTAATGGCGGCGATCAGCGATTTTTATTGTGACTGCGACATTATGGCGGACACTTTTGACACCATTTTGGAACCATTCTCATTTATACAGCGGTCAGTGCTATAAAAATGCACCGATTAATGTGTAAATGTGACTGGCAGGGAAGGGGTTAACCACTAGGGGGCGCGGAAGGGGTGTCCTAGGGAGTGATTCTAACTGTGTGGGGGCTGGGATAGCAATGACACGACACTGATCACTGCTCCCGATGACAGGGAGCAGTAGGCCTCTGTCCATAGCGGCAAATTTTAAGGGGATGTACCTGTACACCCATTTGCCTGTCCGTGCCATTCTGCCGACGTAAATGTTCGTGCGGCGGTCGGTAAGTGATTAAAGTTTATTTTATTATTTTTTTAAATTGCGTTTGAAAAAACGCTGCGCAAATACGGTATGACATAAAATATTGCAACAACCACCATTTTATTCTCTAGGGTCTCTATATATATATATATAAAAAAAATATATATCATGTTTGGGTGTTCCAAGTAATTTTCTAGCAGAAAATAATGTTTTTTTACTTGTAAGTAACAAATGTCAGAAAAGGTTTGGTCTTAAATGGTTAAACGTCCTTCATCTACACAGCATGGAGTTCTTTCCTTTGATAAAAGATAGATAAGATAAGAGATACTTTGTTTCCACTTTTTGTGTGTTGTAATAAAACTTGTCAGGCTGCCTGGATTCTGTTTTTCCAGCTGTGAGAACTCTCTGCACTTGTTAGAAAGAACGTGAAATGCTGTTTTGAAGATCAGGAAGGGAAAAAGATCGCGATTTTGATTCTGATGCCGCGTACACACGATCATTTTTCCCGTCGGGAAAAATTAAATTTTTTCCTTTGGAACGAGAAAAACGATCGTCTGTGGGCTCTTTGCCGTTTTTCCCGACGGGAAAAAACGGCATTAATCACGACGAGAAAAATTAGAACATGCTCTAATTTTTCTCGTCGTGATACCCGTCATTTTTTTCCGCTGCAGTTTTCCCCATAGGGAAACACTGGCAGGGAGCCCACACACGGTCGTTTTTCTCGCCAAGAGAAAAAATGACGGGAAAAACGGCCGTGTGTGGGGGGAACAAGCCGTTCCCTCGTTTTTCCTGTCGTGAATTGCGGCGGTGTTTTCACCGCCGTGAATCATGATCATGTGTACGCGGCATTAGAAAGAATGCGAAAGGCTGTTTTGAAGATCAGGAAGGGAAAAAGATCGTGATTTTGATTCTTAAAGCAGAGGTCCACCCTGAAATTTTTTTTACATTAAAAATCCTAAAAAAAAAAAAAAAAAATTAATAGAAAAAAATAAAATAAATTTATACTCACCCTAAATGCCTGTTGCTATGCGGAAGTCCCCTAATCTGCCTCTACTGTGCCTCTTCCTTGTCCTCGGATTGAGAAATTCTGTTTCCTCTTCTGGTGAATGGGGCGCGCTGCCTTCTGGGTGTATCCCAGGAGGCAAGCCGCCCATTCTCAAAGCGCTGTGCGAGTGGCGCATGCGCAGTAGGAAACGGGCAGTGAAGCCTTACGGCTTCACTGCCTGTTTCCCTTAGTCAGGATGGAGGAGCCCGGGACCTGCCAGCAGCGATCGATCGCCGTGGCGGGACCGACATCGCGGGCTCCCTGGACAGGAAAGTGCCCTTATTAAAAGTCAGCAGCTACACTGTTAGTAGCTGCTGACTTTTTTTTTTTAAATGGCTGCACCTCCGCTTTAATGATGAATCGTGCAGCTCTAGGATCTACAGTAGGTGCTGCCGATTTTGTGTTTCCAGCGCGATGAGATCGCGCTGGAAATCACCGCTGCGAGCTGTGCTTCTCGCGCTCGCCGCCCGCCCGAGATGCCGGCGCATCCATAGGAATACATTGGGGGCGGCGAGCAGGAGGAGCGACATAGCTCGGCGCTGGCGCCCGCGACGGGGCTCGCGAGTGTCAATCTCGCCGCTAGCAGAGGCGAGATTGACACAATATCGGCGGCAGGTACTGTAGTTACCCCGGAAGCGATGACATGACGGTTACTGGAGCCTTAAAAGCGCCAGATTAAAAAAAAAATGACAATATTTAAAACAGCCAAAATTGGCATTTTGAATTCTTTTAAAGTGCAAAGGAGGTCTATGGTGTCTTATAGACCCCCCAATCTCTACATAAAGAGTACCTGTCACTGCCTATTACTGTTACAAGGCATGTTTACATTCCTTGTGACGGCAATCAAAGTGATGACATTTTAAATAAAAACAAAATGAAAAAGAGAGTGTAATTTGAAAAAAAAAAAAGATTTTTTTAAATCGCCCCGTCCCGCCATGCTCGTGCGCAGAAGCGAATGCATATGTAAGTTGCGCCCGCATATGTACATGGTGTTCAAACCACATACAGTGCCTTGCGAAAGTATTCGGCCCCCTTGAACTTTTCATCCTTTTGCCACATTTCAGGCTTCAAACATAAAGATATAAAATTTTATTTTTTGTGAAGAATCACCAACAAGTGGGACACAATTGTGAAGTGGAACGAAATCTATTGGATATTTTAAACTTTTTTAGCAAATAAAAAACTGAAAAGTGGTGCGTGCAAAATTATTCGGCCCCTTTACTTTCAGTGCAGCAAACTCACTCCAGAAGTTCAGCGAGGATCTCTTAAAGTGGTTGTATACCCAAAATGTGTACAAGCACCTAGATTAAGGCTTACCTGTAGGTGCTTGCAATATCTCCGAGACCTACACAGTCTCGGAGATATTTGCAAAAAAGACTGTACCGCTATCTACGGCGCATGCGCGCCGTAGATAACGGCACAGGCGCACTGAGCGCGGCGGCTCTTGAATGGGAGCCTGCCGGACACTGCCGGAAATTCGCGCATGCGCGGGGATCGTGCCGTTCCCCGCGCATGTGCGGGAGTGACGTCATCGCCGCTCCGGCCAATCACAGCGCCGGAGCGGCGATACCCGGAAGTCACTCCGGGTATAATGGATGCGACGGAGGACGTGTCCGAGGACCGCTGCGGGGGCTTCGATCTAAGGTAAGTGATTGATAATGAGCTAGCATGCTAGTCATACTAGCTCATTATACCTTTGCCTTGCAGGTTGACAAAAAAAAAAAAGTTTTGCGGTATACAATCGCTTTAATGATCCAATGTTGTCCTAAATGACTGATGGTGATAAATAGAATCCACCTGTGTGTAATCAAGTCTCTGTATAAATGCACCTGCTCTGTGATAGTCTCAGGGTTCTGATGAAAGCGCAGAGAGCATCATGAAGACCAAGGAACACACCAGGCAGGTCCGTAATACTGTTGTGGAGAAGTTTAAAGCCGGATTTGGATACAAAAAGATTTCCCAAGCTTTAAACATCCCAAGGAGCACTGTGCAAGCGATCATTTTGAAATGGAAGGAGTATCAGACCACTGCAAATCTACCAAGACCTGGCTGTCCCTCTAAACTTTCAGCTCAGACAAGGAGAAGACTGATCAGAGATGCAGCCAAGAGGCCCATGATCACTCTGGATGAACTGCAGAGGACTGAGGTGGGAGAGTCTGTCCACAGGACAACAATCAGTCGTACACTGCACAAATCTGGCCTTTATGGAAGAGTGGCAAGAAGAAAGCCATTTCTCAAAGATATCCATAAAAAGTCTCGTCTAAAGTTTGCCACAAGCCACCTGGGAGACACACCAAACATGTGGAAGAAGGTGCTCTGGTCCGATGAAACCAAAATCCAACTTTTTGGCCACAATGCAAAACGATATGTTTGGCGTAAAAGCAACACAGCTCATCACCCTCAACACACCATCCCCACTGTGAAACATGGTGGTGGCAGCATCATGGTTTGGGCCTGCTTTTCTTCAGCAGGGACAGGGAAGATGGTTAAAATTGAGGGGAAGATGGATGCAGCCAAATACAGGACCATTCTGGATGAAAACCTGTTGGAGTCTGCAAAAGACCTGAGACTGGGATGGAGATTTATCTTCCAACAAGACAATGATCCCAAACATACAGCAAAATCTACAAAGGAATGGTTCACAAATAAACGTATCCAGGTGTTAGAATGGCCAAGTCAAAGTCCAGACCTGAATCCAATCGAGAATCTGTGGAAAGAGCTGAAAACTGCTGTTCACAAACGCTCTCCATCCAACCTCACTGAGCTCGAGCTGTTTTGCAAGGAAGAATGGGCAAGAATTTCAGTCTCTCGATGTGCAAAACTGATAGAGACATACCCCAAGCGACTTGCAGCTGTAATCGCAGCAAAAGGTGGCTCTACAAAGTATTAACGCAAGGGGGCCGAATAATTTTGCACGCCCCACTTTTCATTTTTTTTTCTTAGTTAAAAAAGTTTCAAAAATCCAATAGATTTCGTTCCACTTCACAATTGTGTCCCACTTGTTGGTGATTCTTCACAAAAAATTAAATTTTATATCTTTATGTTCCTTAGCCTGAAATGTGGCAAAAGGATGAAAAGTTCAAGGGGGCCGAATACTTTCGCAACGCACTGTATGTGAGGTATCGCCACGATCATTTAAGCGAGAGCAATAATTCTAGCTCTAGACCTCCTCTGTAACTCAAAAAAGGTAACCCTTAAAAAAAAAAATCCTTACCTATGGAGATTTTTAAGTACTGTAGTTTGTCACCATTCCACGAGCGTGCGCAACTTTTAAAAGCGTGACATGTTAGGTATCTATCTACTCGGCGTAACATCATCTTTCACATTATACAAAAAAAAAATTGGGCTAGCTTTTACAGTTCTTTTTTAACCACTTCAGCCCCGGACCATTTTGCAGCTAAAGGACCCAGCACTGCGTCACTTTAACTGACAATTGCGCGGTCGTGCAACGTGGTTCCCAAACAAAATTGACGTTCTTTTTTTTCCCACAAATAGAGATTTATTTTGGTGGTATTTGATCACCTCTGCGGTTTTTATTTTTTGCGCTATAAACAAAAATAGAGCGACAATTTTGAAAAAAATCCAATTTTCTTTACTTTTTGCTATAATAAATATCCCCAAAAAATATATAAAAAAACTTTTTTTCCTCAGTTTAGACCGATACGTATTCTTCTACAGATTTTTAGTAAAAAAAAAAAAAAAAATCGCAATTAGTGTTTTTGGATTGCTTTGCGCAAAAGTTATAGCGTCTACAAAATAGGGGATAGTTTTATGGAATTTTTATTAATATTTTTTTTTTTACTAGTAATGGAGGCGATCAGCGATTTTTATCATGACTGCGACATTATGGCGGACACATCGGACACTTTTGACACTATTTTGGGACCAGTGTCATTTTTACAGCGATCAGTGCTATAAAAATGCACTGGTTACTGTGAAAATTACACTGGCAGTAAAGAAGTTAACCTGTAAGGGGCGCTGAAGGGGTCAAGTGTGACCTAATGTGTGTTTATTACTGTAGGGGGGCGTGGCTTGGTGTGTGATGTCACTGATCGTCGTTCCCTATGACAGAGAAGAGACGATCAGTGACAGGCTCACTAGGAAGAACGGGGAGAGGTTTGTTCTTACTTACCCCTCCCCTCCCCCCGTTCTTCAGCTCTGTGACCCGATCGCGTGCGCTCGACCGACGGCTGGGCTCTTAAAGGGCAACGTACCTGTACGTGGATGTGCCCAGCCGTGCCATTCTGCCGACGTGTATCGGCGGGAGGCGGTCCTTAAGTGGTAAATTCATGTATATTTCTTCCAAAAAAAAAAAACATGCATTTGAAAGACAGCTGTGCAAATACACAGTGACATAAAAATTTTCAACAATCAGCATTTTATTCTATAGGGTCTCTGCTAAATAATATTGTTTGGGGGTTCTAAGTAAATTTTCTAGCAAAAAAAAAAAAATACAGATTTTATCTTGTAAGCAACAAGTGTCAGAAAAAGGCTCAAGCCTCGTACACACGGTCGAGAATCTCGTCAGGAAAAAAACTTGCCGTTTTTCTTGACGAGATTCTTGGACAAAAAAAACTTGTCCCCGGCCGAGTGTACACACGCTCCATTCAACGAACCCGCGGTTCTTTGAATAGAGCGAACGCGATGACGTCATCGACTACGACGAGCGTGCGCTCCTCACATACGATGCCGTCGCCGCCATCTTGCTACACCCTACCTATGCCTAGGAAGCTACCGCGCATGCGTCAAAGTCATTTCGAGCATGCGCGGGTTTCCACGGCAACGGGTAAGTGTACACACACACACACACTTTTCTCGTCGAGAAACAGGCCGACGAGAATCTCGACGAGAAAATGGAGAATCCTGACGAGAAAATAGAGAGCAGGTTCTCTATTTTTCTCGTCGAGATTCTTGTCGGTTTTCTTGACGAGAAACCTGATAGCCGCGTACACGCGACCGGTTTACTCGGCAAGAAAGCTCTGCCAGCAAGTTTCTTGTCGTTTTTTTGACGAGAAACTCGTCGTGACTTTAGGCATGAAAGGGTTTTAAAGGAGAACTAGATCCAATAACTAAACGTACCAGTCCACAGATAAGGGGTCTGAATTTGTTTTTGTTTTTTTCAGGCAAAGAGAATTTTCGGTAATTACAGACAATACAGAGAGAATTTAAATATATACATTTTTTTTACATCTGTAAAATATTTTCTCAGTGAGGTAACAAAATATCACTATGATAATCATATACAGAGAAAAAATTAACAAATATTAGATGCAATAGGTGAACAGAAATAAAACAAACAGTGGTTATCAATTCATAATAGCCACTAATTGGCAGTCTTAAGCCTCGAACACACGGTCGGACTTCCATCGGACTTTTCCGTGGTTTTTTGCCCGAACGGAGTTGGCCGGGAACACCCATAGCATGCACACCACAAACTTTTCTGCAAACTTTCCCAAAACTTTTTCCAACATCACGTGGTTTTTCTGCTCTTTACCGCCACCCTTTGGTCAACTTCTGCTATTGTTGGTTGATTTTAACATTAGTTGTTTTGTCCATCGGACAAAAGTCCGATGGTTTTCTGTACACACGGTCGGACTTTGCTCCATTGGGCTTTTGTTGGGCAAAAGTTTGTCCGTTTGCAGACCCAACTTTTGTCCGATGAAAACAAGAAAAAAGCAAAAAAGTTTGTCGGATGGAGCGTACACACGGTCGGATTGTTGGTCCAACTTGCTCAAAATTAAGTTTGTTGGCCAAAAGTCCGACCGTGTGTACGGGGCTTTAGCAGAGTCCGGTGCAAAATGCGAACATCACAATAGCAAATCACTTTTTAAAAGCTTGAAAAAACGCTC
Source organism: Rana muscosa (assembly GCA_029206835.1). NCBI lineage: Eukaryota > Metazoa > Chordata > Amphibia > Anura > Ranidae > Rana > Rana muscosa. Next base: position 7,063,956 of record CM055117.1, read on the forward strand.
TTAAAAAAACAACGATCAAAAGCAGCTGCTAGGAGTTAAAAAAATTAGATAATGTGCACAGAGCTCGATAATGGTTTCTTCTAAAACGAGGCGGGACTTAAAAAAAAAAAAATGGGTGAGGTTGCATTTAACCACCAAGAAGACCGGGGGATGTGGGGGGGGGGTAATTTCAGTTTCTCACCTGTAATGCCGCGTACACACGTACGTTTTTAACCACTTAAGCCCCGGACCAATACGGGCCATTATGACCGGGCCCCTTTTTGCGATTTGGCACTGCGTCGCTTTAACTGACAATTGCGCGGTCGTGCGACGTGACTCCCAAAGAAAATTGGCATCCTTTTTTTTTCCCCCACAAATAGAGCTTTCTTTTGGTGGTATTTGATCACCTCTGCGGTTTTTATTTTTTGCGCTATAAACAAAAATAGAGCGAAAATTTTGAAAAAAATTACATATTTTTTACTTTTTTCTATAATAAATATCCCCAAAAAATATATAAAAAAACATTTTTTTTCCTCAGTTTAGGCCGATACGTATTCTTCTACATATTTTTGGTAAAAAAAAAAAAAAAAAAAAAATCGCAATCGCCGTTTATTGATTGGTTTGCGCAAAAATTATAGCGTTTACAAAATAGGGGGTAGTTTTAAGGCATTTTTATAATTTTTTTTTTTTTACTAGTAATGGCGGCGATCAGCGATTTTTTTTCGTGACTGCGACATTACGGCGGACACATCGGACACTTTTGACACATTTTTGGGACCATTGTCATTTTCACAACGATCAGTGCAATAAAAATGCACTGGTTACTGTGAAAATGACACTGGCAGTGAAGGGGGTTAACCACTAGGGGGGCGCTGAAGGGGTTAAGTGTGCCTAGGGGAGTGATTACTACAGTGTGGGGGCGTGGCTACGACTGACACGTCACCGATCTCCGCTCTGATTACACAGAGCGGAGATCGCTGACAGTGTCAGTAGAGGAGCGGGGAGATGTTGTGTTTACACACACATCTCCCCGCTCCGAGCCTCCGTGAGACGGTCGCGGGGATCCCCGCGGCGATCGAGACCTGCGGTCCCACTCACGCGACCCCGACGTCGGCAGTTAAAGGGCCACGTACAGGTACGTGATTGTGCCTGTACGAGCCATTCTGCCGACGTATATATGCAAGTGGTTAATGTCATTTTAATGTCATTTTAAAAAACGCTGTTTTTCTCGACGTGATTTTTCTTGTTTCCTCTCAAGCCTGCCTTGCATACACACGTTCATGAAAAAAAAAACGCTTGAGCAAAGCGCGGTGACGTAGAACACGTACGCCGGCACTATAAAGGAGAAGTTCAGTTCGGATGGCGCCACCCTTCATGTTGGTAAAGTTTGGTGAGAGGCGATTCGCGCTTTTCAGCCTCGTGCTTTTCAGTCCGTTACAGCGTGACGAATGTGCGATCTCCATTACGAACGCTAGTTTTACCAGAACGAGCGCTCCCGTCTCATACTTGATTCTGAGCATGCGCATTTTTTTTTCCCCTCGTAAAAAGCGTACACACAACCGTTTTTTACGACGTTAAAAAGAACGACGTGAAAAAATGGAGCAGGTTCTCATTTTTTTTACAGGGCCATTTTTCACGTCGTTAAAAATGCTCTGGAGCCTACACACGATCAGATTTTAATGCCCAATTTAAAAAATGCCATATTTCACGTCGTGAAAAACGGTCGTGTGTACGCCGCATAAGGTTTCATGTACACGGGACGTTTTAAAACCTCTCCTGAACGATTTAACTTTACAGATAGTAACCCACGTTTAAAAACGTCCGTTGTGCCGCAAAAAAAAAAAAAATAATGTTCAGGGGCATTTGAAATGCCAAATGCTTGTAACCGCTTGTAATCCTGTGTAAATGCGATACCTCACGTTTAGCCGCGTTTCGTTTACAGGCGTTTTTTATTGGAGATACATTTTTCGACTATTTGAAAAAATAAAAATAAAATTAAAACGCTCCTTAAACGCGCATGTAAACGCGGCAAAACGGACGTTTTTAAACGTCGGTTACCATCGGTTAAGTTAAATCGTTCAGGGGAGGTGTAAAAAAAAATCCTGTGTACATGAAGCCAAGAGGTTGTCAGTCGCAGTGACTACTCCACCATTTCAGGTGAAATCTTCCTAATGCCGCGTACACACGATCACTTTTCTCGTTGGGAAAAATGTCATTTTTTTTTCTCTTGGACGAGAAAAAATGGCCGTGTGTGGGCTCTCCAGCATTTTTCCCCGACGAGAAAAATGGCGAGAATCACGACGAGAAAAATTAGAACATGCTCTAATTTTTCTCGTCGCGAATCGCGGCATTTTTTTCTGCGGCAGTTTTCCCATAGGGAAACACTGCCGGGGAGCCTACACACGGCCGGTTTTCTCGACCAAGAGAAAACATGTCGTGAAAAACGTCCATGTGTAGGGGACCAAGCCGGTCCTCGTTTTTTCCCGTCGGGTTTCTCGGCGGTGTTTTCACCGCCGTGAAACTCGATCGTGTGTACGCGGCATAAGAGTTAATGGAAGGTTTAAAAAAAATAAAAAATAAATGCATAGCCACTCATCCAGAAAATCCGCATGTGTTCTGTGTGACTTTGCCAAAAACGAATGCTCTTTAGCCCTGGTTCACACTGGTGCGATTTGGCATGTCAAAACGGCGGTATTTGCCGCAAATTGCCGGCAATGGCACCATCCTAGTCGGTGCGACGCCGCATCTGCGGCGCTGCAGCAATTTCAAAAAGTAGTTTCTGTACTACTTTTTGCGATTTTGGCCCGCGATTTACATTGCACAGATGTCTCTGTAATCGCGACCGAAATCAGGACTGACCAGCGGGAGTGAAATCGTGCGATGTTCAGCTGAACTCACACGGCTTCACTCCCGCAGCCCCAGTGTGAAAGGGGCCTTATATATGAGATAGACTCATTACATGCAAAGCAAGATCGTTCAAGCCGTGATTTGTCATAATTGTGATGATTATAGCCCCGTACACACGGTCGGACTTTTGGCCAACAAACTTCATTTTGAGCAAGTTGGACCAACAATCCGACCGTGTGTACGCTCCATCGGACAAACTTTTTTTTTGCTTTTTTCATCGGACAAAAGTTGGGTCTGCAAACGGACAAACTTTTGCCCAACAAAAGTCCGATGGAAGACTTTTCATACTTCTCCTCCTCTCAACTTTCATATTCTCGAATTGACTTCTTCTTAGTTGACAAAATCACCCTTCAGGATGTGACGAAATCCGAAATCGGAACCATCACATGGACAGACCATGCACCGGTTTCCCTTATGGTAGGAAACGGTAGACCAAAGACAACCCGGGTTTGGAGGCTTGACTCGTCCCTCCTCTCTGACCCGAAAATTATTCAAGATCTCACTACTGACCACCATTTCTATTTTCAAATGAACAACCAACCGGACACTGATAGGTTTGTACTATGGTCAGCATATAAAGCTTACATGCGTGGTACCCTAATTAAGCTTCATAGTAATATTAGGAGACAGAGGTGTAAGCAAGTTGAAGAGGTTCTTTCCCGAATCACTCTATTAGAAAAACAGAATAAAATAACTCCCTCTCCACATTTAGCAACTGAACTCTTAGAAAAACGACACAAACTTCGCACACTTCTACTCGTTAAATTTGAGAAGAACCTCACACTAACCAAAGCCAAATACTATGCCTTAGGCAATAAAGCTGGCGCACTACTGGCCCGACAAGTTAAGACTCAACGCATTAGAAACAAAATAGCTTCCCTTTATCACCACACCACTAAACGGCTCCTGACTAACCCGCAGGATATAGCCGATGCATTTAGCGACTATTACTCCTCTCTTTATAACCTCTCGAATGACACAGCTACTCATCAACCAAATGATCAAAACATACAAAATTTTCTAACCAATATTGATCTCCCAAATATAACCCACTCGCAACTGAGTATCCTTTCCCAACCGTTCTCGGAAGACGAAATCCTAAAAGCCATCAACTCGCTTCCTCTCCACAAATCCCCTGGGGAAGATGGCTACACTAATGAATACTACAAAACATTTGCCAAACTAGTCACCCCACACCTTACTGACCTCTTCAACTCTGCCGCCACCTCTGGTTCTCTACCGCTTGATATGTTACGGTCAACTATTACCACAATCCCTAAACCTGAGAAAGATCCTACTTCTACAACTAACTACAGACCTATATCACTCCTCAATACAGACATAAAGATTTACGCTAAAGTCATTGCTTCTAGGTTGTTGAAGTGTCTCCCCTCCTTGGTACATCCAGACCAAGTCGGCTTTATGCCAAACAGACAAGCACCAGACGCTACTAGAAGAGTTATTGATTTGATACATCGGGTTGCCCAGTCGCGAACGCCTTCTCTGCTACTATCCTTGGACGCAGAGAAGGCGTTCGACAGAGTGCACTGGGGATTCCTGAAAGCAGTACTAACTAAATTTGGAATTACAGGTTGGTTTCAATCAGCTATACTTGCGCTCTATTCACAACCCTCTGCATCTGTATTAACTGACGGATCCCACTCTAAACCCTTTAGGATATCCAACGGCACCCGCCAAGGCTGCCCGCTCTCCCCTCTCATCTTTGCTCTAATAATGGAACCACTGGCAGCAAAGATCAGAGGTGACAAACGTATCTCCGGCATCGAACACAATGACATGGAGCATAAAATAAGCCTTTATGCTGATGATGTCATACTTCTAGTCACAAAACCAACACATTCCATGCCTGCAATCCAAGAAATCTTAACTCAATTTAGTATGGCCTCCCTCTACAAAATTAACTCCTCTAAATCCCTAATCCTCCCGCTTAACTTGACACACGACCAACAGTCCCACCTGAAGGGCACTCTCCCTTATTCCTGGACGACACAGTCTATTCCTTATCTAGGAATAAAAATAGCCCCCTCGCTGTCTCAACTTTATGACCTCAACTACCGCACTTTCCAAAAACTACTTCCCCAACTATTATGTCAACTGCGCTCTACAGGTCTCTTTAAACTAGGGCGTATTGCCTCCTTTAAGATGCTAATCCTCCCTAAACTACTATACCTATTTCGCACGGTAATTCTACCTATACCGAATTCCTTTTTCACCTCCATACAGAAACAACTTTCTAGATTTATATGGGAAAATAAACCACCCAGATGCGCTCAATACATTTTAACAAGACACCATAAGAGAGGAGGGGTGAGTCTCCTCCACATTCAAAGCTACTACATAACGGCAATACTCGACCAGCTATATTACTGGTGGCACCCAACACCCGATAAGACCTGGTCTATCATAGAATCTTCAGTCTTTAAACCACATACTTTACGAGATTTACTCCTTGCCACATCGATGAACTCTCCCTCCAATAGACTGATCAATCCCCCGTCGATTACGGCATCACTGTTAGCTTGGAAGAAACTTGCCCAAACGATATCTAATCATCCGTCTCACAGACTACAAATCCCCCTTAGTACTCTGATGATACACATACCTGACTTAAATCTGGTGAAGTGGCAGACACTATCGATAACTAACGTCTCAGATCTCTACAACACTAACGACACTCTGAAAACCTTTACAAGTCTCCAAGCTGAATATAACCTCCCTCACACGGAAATTTTCACATACATGAGGATCTCTCATTATCTTCAAAAAAACAAATTCTCTACTGTAGCCAAACTCCCTGAACCTATACACAATTTCTACACACACACGACATACCCGAAACGTGGCATATCTACGATATATTCTACGCTCATCGACGACCGTCCCTATTCCCAAATACCATCCCTTTCAAAATGGGTGGAAGAACTTAACATTACTATTAACCCCGGCATGTGGACACGTGCCTTTCAGCACACCTTTACGGCCTCCCATTGCTCTAATCATTGGGAATCATACCAAAAAACGATTCATAGGTGGTATCTCACACCCTATCGCCTCTGCAAATTCTTCCCTGGCCATCCCCCTACCTGCTGGCGATCTTGTGGAAGCACTGGTACCATAGCACATATCCTATGGTATTGTAAAACCCTAAGCTCATTCTGGAAACAAGTTTTTGCCTTAATCTCCACCATTTCACAGATTGCAACACCACCTAATCCCTCACTAGCACTATTACACCTTGGAATAGACAAATTCCCACCCAACTCACGGGTAGTGATAATTCATTTACTACTCGCGGCAAAAATGAACATCACGAAACTCTGGAAAACCACTGACTCACCAGCCATTGCAAACGCAATAACCGATTTGAATCATCAATGTGCAATGGAGAGTCTACTTGCTAGAAAAAACCTAAATATGGAAAAGTTTTTATATAACTGGCAGGTCTGGCTCACACATCCAAAATGTACTGTAACCTCCTGATGTATTATTCGTATTGCAATCCTCTCTCATTCGTGTAAGTCCTTCTATCATCCTACCCACCCCTGTGAGGTAACAATAATGCTTGTTTAGCTGGTGCTCCTTCTCCCTCCCCCCCCCCCTCCCCCCGTCTGGAGTTATTGATTTACCATTGAGTTATCAAGTTAATGTTGAGTCGATATGTTAATATGTTACCATACTAAACAGGATTAAGTCAGGTTCTATTCGACTGTGTAACTTTCTCTATATAGCTTAATGCAGTGTTATATAGATTGACATCACTTGCTTCAGTCGGAACATCTGACATATTGTAAAGTATGTATATCCTGACTACCTTTTCCGTTGAAAATAATAAAGAAATATTGAAATAAAAGTCCGATGGAGCAAAGTCCGACCGTGTGTACAGATAACCATCAAACTTTTTGTCCGATGGACAAAACAACTAATGTTAAAATCAACCAACAATAGCAGAAGTTGACCAAAGGGTGGCGGTAAAGAGCAGAAAAACCACGTGATGTTGCAAAAAGTTTGGGGAAAGTTTGCAGAAAAGTCCTGTGGTGTGTATGCTATGGGTGTGCCCAGCCAACTCCGTTCGGACAAAAATCCACGGAAAAGTCCGATGGAAGTCCGACCGTGTGTACGACTGGCCACTCCTATTGAAAACGTCTACGTGATGACGAAACGCGTTTAGGAGGACGCTCAGCGACGTCACCACGCTCGAGGAGTGAGGCTCCTGATATGCCGGCCGGCATTTATTGTTCACATGCTGTTTTTACTGTTACCTCTGTAAGTATAACTTACGTTTTTTATTAAACCAATTTTCTACGGAATTACACTATTGGTCTGCCCTCTCTATTCAATGCTGGGGTGTTCTGGATATTGCGACTCACGGTCCATCCGAACGGGACGCACTGGCTCACGAAGGGAGGATTACAGCACTAAAGGCCGCGGCTGGGTAACAGTCGGACACCCTAAACCGCTTGCCTTCTGGTAAGCTGCTTCCCCTTCTGTTGGTGGTGGATACCTCACAGTTTATTGTGAATTGTCACTGTGGTGTGATATCTGTGGCTCCCCCGCCATAAGGATTTATGGACATTTGTGGAATATTACTGGACTAGTTGGTGAAAAGCCTGCTGGTTTATTATGTGCATTTAATATTCATATTAGACTTTGGTCAATTAATTCCCTATAAGTGGCGCAGTTTTTTCTCTTCCATTGCATAAGGTGTTGTCACACTATTTTCTGCCGCCTATTGTTTAGTTTTCTATTGTAATTTTTTAATTGTTTACTAGCGCAGTTTTTTTACCCTTTATAAACTTCATTTTGAGCAAGTTGGACCAACATTCCGACCGTGTGTACGCTCCATTGGACAAACTTTTTTCGTTTGGTTTTGGATTTCATCGGACAAAAGTTGGGTCTGCAAACAGACAAAATTTTGCCCAACAAAAGTCCGATGGAGCAAAGTCCGACCGTGTGTACAGAAAACCATCTGACTTTTGTCCGATGGACAAAACAACGAATGTTAAAATCAACCAACAATAGCAGAAGTTGACCAAAGGGTGGCGGTAAAGAGCAGAAAAGAGCAGAAAAACCACGCGATGTTGCAAAAAGTTTGGGGAAAGTTTGCAGAAAAGTCCTGTGGTGTGTATGCGATGGGTGTTCCCGACCAACTCCGTTCGGACAAAAAAAACACGGAAAAGTCCGATAGAAGTCCGACCGTGTGTACGGGGCTTTAGGCTTACAGCTCATGAAAACCCCAAATCCACAATCTCAAAAAAATTTGAATATTGGGAAAAGGTGCGATATTCTAGGCTCAAAGTGTCCCGCTCTCATCATCCAATTAAGCCATAACACCTGCAAAGGATTCCTGAGCCTTTAAATGGTCTCTCAGTTGGGTTCAGTAGGAATCACAATCATGGGAAAGACTGCTGATCTGACAGTTGTGCAGAAAACCATAATTGACACCCTCCATAAGGAGGGAAAGCCTCAAAAGGTAATTCCAAAAGAAGTTGGATGTTCCCAAAGTGCTGTATCAAAGCACATTAATAGAAAGTTATGTGGAAGGGAAAAGTGTGGAAGAAAAAGGTGCACAAGCAGCAGGGATGAGCGCAGCCTGGAGGGGATTGCCAGGAAAAGGCCATTCAGAAGTTTTGGGGACTTTCTAAGCACGGAAAACATGCACTACTTTACAGGCATACTATAGACACCCCCCAGGTACGAAATTTAAAGGAATATTTCACTTTTATTGTTTCACTTTAAGCATCCTTAACCACTAGGGGTCCGCGCTATAGCTGAATGACGGCTACAGCGCGGACCTAGAATGCTGGGAGGACGTCAATTGACGTCCGCCCCTTTCCTCGTCCCCGGCGTGCGGTCCCGAGCGCGCATCAGGGAACTTCCGTGCCCGCCGCGTCACGCGGGTGCCGATGCGCGTGCCTGGCGGCCGAGATGTCCGCCAGGTACCCGCGATCGGCATTTACAGAGCCAGGGACGTGGATCTCTGTTTGTAAACACAGAGATCCACGTCCTGTCAGGGAGAGAGGAGACCGATGGTGTGTCTCTTGTACATAGGGACAACCATTGGTCACCTCCCCCAGTCAGTCCCCTCCCCCCCACAGTTAGAATCACTCCCTTAGGAACACTTAACCCCTTCAGCGCCCCTAGTGGTTAACCCCTTCACTGCCAGTGTCATTTTTACAGTAACCAGTGCATTTTTATAGCACTGCTCGCTGTATAAATGTTAATGGTCCCAAAATGGTGTCAAAAGTGTCCGATGTGTCCTCCATAATGTCGCAGTCACAATAAAAATCGCTGATCGCCGCCATTACTAGTAAAAAAAAAAATTATTAATAAAAAATGCTATAAATCTACCCCCTATTTTGTAGACACTATAACTTTTGCGCAAACCGATCAATAAACGCTTATTGCGATTTTTTTACCAAAAATATGTAGAAGAATACGTATCGGTTGAAACTGAGGAAAAAATGTATTTATTTTTTTTAAAAATTGGGATATTTATTATAGCAAAAAGTAAAAAATATTGTGTTTTTTTTCAAAATTGTCGCTCTTTTTTTGTGTATAGCGCAAAAAATAAAAACCGCAGAGGTGATCAAATACCACCAAAAGAAATCTCTATTTGTGGGAAAAAAAAGGACGTCAATTTTGTTTGGGAGCCACGTCGCACGACCGCGCAATTGTCATTCAAAGCGTGACAGCGCTGAAAGCTGAAAATTGGTCTGGGCAGGAAGGTTTAAGTTTAAGTGCCCAGTAAGCAAGTGGTTAAAATCACTGCTCCCGAAAAAAAACGTCCGAAAAAAACTTTATTTTGCATTGATACATGTCCCCTGGGGCAGGACCCGGGTCCCCAAACACTTTTTAGGACAATAAATTGCATATTAGCCTTTAAAATTAGCACTTTAGATTTCTCCCATAGACTTTTAAAGGGTGTTCCGTGGCTTTTCGAATTTGCCGCAAACACCCCAAAAATTGTTCGCTGTTCGGCGAACGGGAGAACAGGCAATGTTCGACTCGAACAGATAGCCCATCCCTAATGGAGATTTTTAAGGGTAAAAGTTTGTCACCATTCCACGAGCGGGCGCAACTTTTAAAGCGTGGCATGTTGGGTATCAATTTACTTGGCGTAACATTATCTTTCACAATATAAAAAAACAATTGGACTAACTTTACTTTGTCTTATTTTTCTAAATAAAAAAAAAGTGATTGTTTTCCAAAAAAAAAAAAGTGCGCTTTTAAGAACGCTGCACAAATACGGTGTGACAAAAAGTATCGCAAAGACCGCCATTTTATTCTCTAGGGTGTTAAAAAAATTATATATATATATATGTTTGGGGGTTCCAAGTAATTTTCTTGCAAAATAATTTTTTTTAACTTGTAAACACCAAATCTCAGAAAGAGGCTCGGACCTTAAAGCGGAGGTCTACCCAAAAAAAGAAAAAATACATTAAAAATCCCCCCCCCCCCCCCAAAAAAAGAAAAAATTAATAGAAAAAAAAAAATATATATATTCTCCCGAAATGCCTGTTGCTATGCGGAAGTCCCCTAATCTGCGTCTAATATGCCTCTTCCTTGTCCTCAGATTGAGAACTTCCGTTTCCTCTTCTTGTGAATGGGGCGCGCTGCCTTCTGGGAACTGTGTGTATCCCAGGAGGCAAGTCGCCCATTCACAAAGCGCCGCGCGAGTGGCGCATGCGCAGTAGGAAACGGGCAGTACCTCCTTCCCTTAGTCAGGATGGAGGAGCCGGGAGCCTGGCAGCAGCGATCGATCGCCGTGGCGGGACCGACATCGCGGGCGAGTAGGACAGGTAAGTGTCCTTATTAAAAGTCAGCAGCTACACTGTTAGTAGCTGCTGACTTTAAAAAAATAAAAAAAATAGAAGCTGCACCTCCGCTTTTAGGCCTCATGCCCACTGGCGTTTTTACAGCTGCGTTTTTTGCAGCTTAAAAACGCCTGTCCATGTTATTGTAAATATTTTTTTTTTTAAAAAAAAAAAAACGTCGGAGCTAAAAACGCGACCGCGCGTTAGTGCGCGTTTTTTGCGCGTTAGTGCGCGTTTTTGCGCGTTTTTTGACGCTCGCGTTTTTTCCTGCCAAATTCTGACGCTGAGGAACGCACTGGCCCTGGGTTTTTTTTACAGCTTACAAACGCCTATGCTCTTTACAGCTCAAAAACGCCTAGGTGGGCATGAGGCCTAAAGAGTAACTAAACCCTGATGGGATTACTTCCTCTTTGTTTCCCTGCAATGTTAAAGCATAATGGGCTAGTATGCATCACATAGTAGCCCATTATGTATCACTTACCTGCAGGAGAAGCCTGCGATGTCCCCGATTTTCCTCGATAGTACAGAGACGCCATGTTCACCCCTCTTCTTCCGGCGTACGCGAACTCCGGCTCTGTGACTGGCCGGAGTCGCGGGACGTCACACTCAGTGCGCATGCGCCGTAGACATCGGTGCTGTCATTTTTGCAAATATCTCCTAAACCATGTAGGGTTAGGAGATATTTGTTGCACCTACAGGTAAGCCTTAATCTAGGCTTACCTGTAGGTACAAGTGGTGGTCTGTAAAGGTTTACAACCACTTTAAGTGGTTAATGCATCTTATATGCTGTAAAAATGCATATGTGTATTTGCAGTGTGAAAGCAGCCTAGGTTCACACTGTGTGGATGGTTGCAGGTGCGGGAATCACAGCTGTTCCCACGTGGCGCTGCTCTTAGACCCCTTTCACGCTGAGGCAGTTTTCAGGCGTTTTAGCGCTTGGAATAGCCTCTTAGCCCCCTTTCACACTGGGGGCGTTTTTCGGGCGCTTTAGTGCTAAAAATAGCGCCTGTAAAAAGCCTCATCTGCAATCCCAGTGTGAAAGCCCGAGTGCTTTCACACTGGGGCGCCGCGCTGGCGGGACGTAAAAAAAAAAAAAGTCCTGCAAAGTGTCTGAAAACTGCCTGTATTTAGTACCCCCCAAAACGCCTATTGCACTAAATGGGTGGCGCTTCCAAAGCGTTTTGAAAGCGCCACAAAATTTAATTTTTTTAGCTTTTTTTTAAAAAAGATAAAAAACGCCGCTAGTGGCTGAAAAGCGCCGCTAAAACACAGCTGAAGCTCCGCAAAAATGAACGTCACATTAGCGCCAACGGCGCGGCACTGCGGTGCGAAAGGGGTCTTAAGAGACTCACTCTTCTTCATGGCATCCCCATGCATTTCAACCCTCAGCGCGTTTGTGGGTGCAGGAACTACAAGGTCAAAAATGATGTCACCATGCGATTCCCCTGCAGACGCGTTTTTTAATAAGGTGCAAGCTCCTTCCCCCCCCCCCCCCCCTTTCCTTTTTTTTTTTGCAGGATACATGTGCATGGCAGGCAGCGTGTTCAGATGAATGGGCTGCTGCACGGCTGCACCTACACAAACTCAGGCTGCAAACCCACACATTGTGCCCCTGTCCGCTGTGCTCTCTACAGTCCCAGTTATGGTCAAAACACAATAGAGAATATAAAAAAAAAAATCCAGGAAAGAAACAAAAAACAAGCAACAATGTAACATAAAATGAGTTCTATTTGTATTTTGATTCTACTCTGTCTGCTGTGCTCTCCAGTGACGTATCACTATAAACACAATGCAAAAAAACAAAACAATATATCATAACATGAGATTTACATTGAATCTACCTACTGTGTGCGCTGAGCTCTCTGCAGTCCCGAGTGATGAGATCCTTCTCTGATATCACTCAGTGTTATATATATATATATATAGGCTTTCAGTGGTTTCCTGTAAATCGAAGGTTTTCAAGAAATCACGTGACCTCCTCATATTCATTTTCGTTTTCACTTTCACAATGATTATCAGATGCCCTGAATTCTTTTCCCTACGTTTTAGGAATGTAGGGATGCACCAATAGTGTTTTTATTTTTTATTATTTTTTTACCAGTGAGTACGAGTATTATTATTGTACAGGATTTAAATATTATTATTATTATTATTATTATTATACAGGATATACTATATGTATTATTATTCAGGATTTATATATTATTATACATTATTTATAAATTATTATTATTATTATACAGGATTAATATATATTATTATACAGGATGTACTGTATATATTATTATTATTATTATTATTATTCAGGATTTATATATTATACAGGATTAATATCTATTATTATACAGGATGTACTGTATATACTATTATTATTATTCAGGATTTATATATCATTATACAGGATTTATAAATTATTATTATTATTATACAGGATTTATATATTATTATTATACAGGATTAATAACTATTATTATAATACAGAATTCGTACATTATTATTATTATTATTATTATACAGGATTAATATACATTATACAGGATTTACTGTATATATTATTACTATTATTCTGGATTTATATATTATTATACAGGATTTATATATTATTATTATTATACAGGATTAATTATTATAATACAGGATTCATACATTATTATTATTATTATTATTATACAGGATTAATATCTATTATTATAATATAGGATTCATATATTATTATTATTATTATTATTATTATTATACAGGATTAATATATATTATTATACAGGATTTACTGTATATATTAATATTATTCAGGATTTATATATTATTATTATACAGGATTAATATCTATTATAATACAGGATTCATACATTATTATTATTATTATTATTATTATTATACAGGATTAATATATATTATTATAATTAATTTACTGTATGTATTATTATTATTATTAATCAGAATTTATATATTATACATGATTTATATATTATTATTATTATACAGGATTAATATATATTATTATAATACAGAATTCATACAATATTATTATTAATATACAGGATTTACTGTATTAATTATTATTATACAGGATTTACTGCATGTATGTATTATTATTATTATTATTATTATTATTCAGGATTTATATTATTATTATTATTAAACAGGATTTACTATATGTATTATTATTCAGGATTTATATATTATTATACAGGATTTATAAATTATTATTATTATTATACAGGATTAATATATATTATTATACAGGATGTACTGTATGTATATTATTATTATTATTATTATTCAGGATTTATATATCATTATACAGGATTTATATATTATTATTATACAGGATTAATATCTATTATTATAATACAGGATTCATACATTATTAATATTATACAGGATTAATATCTATTATTATAATATAGAATTCATACATTATTATTATTATTATTATTATTATACAGGATTAATATATATTATACAGGATTTACTGTATATATTATTACTATTATTCTGGATTTATATATTATTATACAGGATTTATATTATTATTATTATTATTATTATTATTATACAGTATTAATATTATAATACATGATTCATACATTATTATTATTATTATTATTATTATACAGGATTAATATCTATTATTATAATATAGGATTCATATATTATTATTATTATTTATACAGGATTAATATATATTATTATACAGGATTTACTGTATATATTAATAATATTCAGGATGTATATATTATTATTATTATACAGGATTAATATCTATTATTATAATACAGGATTTATACATTAATATTATTATACAGGATTAATATATATTATTATACAGGATTTACTGTATGTATTATTATTATTATTAATCAGGATTTATATATTATTATACAGGATTTATATATTATCATTATACAGGATTAATATCTATTATTATAGAACAGAATTCATACAATATTATTATTAATATACAGGATTTACTGTATTAATTATTATTATACAGGATTTATTATTATTATACAGGATTTACTGTATTATTATTATTATTATTATTATTATTATTCAGGATTTATATTATTATTATTATACATGATTTATTATATATATTATTATTCAGGATTTATATATTATTATACAGGATTTATAAATTATTATTATTATACAGGATTAATATATATTATTATACAGGATGTACTGTATAAATTATTATTATTATTCAGGATTTATATATCATTATACAGGATTTATATATTATTATTATACAGGATTAATATCTATTATTATAATACAGGATTCATACATTATTAATATTATACAGGATTAATATCTATTATTATAATACAGAATTTTTACATTATTATTATTATACAGGATTAATATATATCATACAGGATTTACTGTATATATTATTACTATTCTGGATTTATATATTATTATACAGGATTTATATATTATTATTATTATACAGAATTAATATTATAATACAGGATTCATACATTATTATTATTATACAGGATTAATATCTATTATTATAATATAGGTTTCCTATATTATTATTATTATTATTATTATTATTATTATTATTATTATTATTATACAGGATTAATATATATTATTATACAGGATTTACTGTATATATTATATTTCAGGATTTATATATTATTATTATTATACAGGATTAATATCTATTATTATAATACAGGATTCATACATTATTATTATTATTATTATTATACAGGATTAATATATATTATTATAAAGGATTACTGTATGTATTATTATTATTAATCAGGATTTTATATATTATTATTATTATACAGGATTAATATCTATTATTAAAATACAGAATTCATACAATATTATTATTAATATGCAGGATTTAATGTATTAATTATTATACAGGATTTATTATTATTATACCGGATTTACTGTACGTATTATTATTATTATTCTTATTATTATACAGGCTTAATATCTATTATTATAATACAGGATTCATACATTATTAATATTATACAGGATTAATATCTATTATTATAATATAGAATTCGTACATTATTATTATTATTATTAATATTATACAGGATTAATATATATTATACAGGATTTACTGTATATATTATTACTATTATTCTGGATTTATATATTATTATACAGGATTTATATATTATTATTATTATTATTATTATTATTATACAGTATTAATATTATAATACAGGATTCATACATTATTATTATTATTATTATTATACAGGATTAATATCTATTATTATAATATAGGATTCATATATTATTATTATTATACAGGATTAATATATATTATTATACAGGATTTACTGTATATATTAATATTATTCAGGATTTATATATTATTATTATTATACAGGATTATTATCTATTATTATAATACAGGATTTATACATTATTATTATTATACAGGATTAATATATATTATTATACAGGATTTACTGTATGTATTATTATTATTATTAATCGGGATTTATATATTATTATACAGGATTTATATATTATCATTATACAGGATTAATATCTATTATTATAGAACAGAATTCATACAATATTATTATTAATATACAGGATTTACTGTATTAATTATTATTATACAGGATTTATTATTATTATACAGGATTTACTGTATTATTATTATTATTATTATTATTATTATTATTCAGGATTTATATTATTATACATGATTTATTATATATATTATTATTCAGGATTTATATATTATTATGCAGGATTTATAAATTATTATTATTATACAGGATTAATATATATTATTATACAGGATGTACTGTATAAATTATTATTATTATTCAGGATTTATATATCATTATACAGGATTTATATATTATTATTATACAGGATTAATATCTATTATTATAATACAGAATTCGTACATTATTATTATTATTATACAGGATTAATATATATTATACAGGATTTACTGTATATATTATTACTATTCTGGATTTATATATTATTATACAGGATTTATATATTATTATTATTATACAGAATTAATATTATAATACAGGATTCATACATTATTATTATTATACAGGATTAATATCTATTATTATAATATAGGTTTCCTATATTATTATTATTATTATTATTATTATTATTATTATTATTATTATTATACAGGATTAATATATATTATTATACAGGATTTACTGTATATATTATATTTCAGGATTTATATATTATTATTATTATACAGGATTAATATCTATTATTATAATACAGAATTCATACATTATTATTATTATTATTATTATACAGGATTAATATATATTATTATACAGGATTTACTGTATGTATTATTATTATTAATCAGGATTTATATATTATTATACAGGATTTATATATTATTATTATACAGGATTAATATCTATTATTATAATACAGAATTCATACAATATTATTATTAATATGCAGGATTTACTGTATTAATTATTATACAGGATTTATTATTATTATTATACCGGATTTACTGTACGTATTATTATTATTATTATTAATATTATTCAGGATTTATATTATTATTATTATTATTATACAGGATTTATTATATGTATTATTATTATTCAGGATTTATATATTATTATACAGGATTTATAAATTATTATTATTATTATTATTATTATTATACAGGATTAATATATATTATTATACAGGATGTACTGTATATATTATTATTCAGGATTTATATATCATTATACAGGATTTATATATTATTATACAGGATTAATATCTATTATTATAATACAGGATTCATACATTATTAATATTATACAGGATTAATATCTATTATTATAATACAGAATTCGTACATTATTATTATTATTATACAGGATTAATATATATTATACAGGATTTACTGTATAGATTATTACTATTATTCTGGATTTATATATTATTATACAGGATTTATATATTATTATTATTATTATTATTATTATTATTATTATTATACAGTATTAATATTATAATACAGGATTCATACATTATTATTATTATTATTATTATTATTATACAGGATTAATATATATTATACAGGATTTACTGTATATATTATTACTATTCTGGATTTATAAATTATTATACAGGATTTATATATTATATTATTATTATTATTATACAGGATTAATAATATAATACAGGATTCATACATTATTATTATTATACAGGATTAATATCTATTATTATAATATAGGTTTCCTATATTATTATTATTATTATTATTATTATTATTATAATACAGGATTAATATATATTATTATACAGGATTTACTGTATATATTATATTTCAGGATTTATATATTATTATTATTATACAGGATTAATATCTCTTATTATAATACAGGATTCATACATTATTATTATTATACAGGATTAATATATATTATTATACAGGATTTACTGTATGTATTATTATTATTAATCAGGATTTATATATTATTATACAGGATTTATATATTATTATTATTATTATACAGGATTAATATCTATTATTATAATACAGAATTCATACAATATTATTATTAATATGCAGGATTTACTGTATTAATTATTATACAGGATTTATTATTATTATACCGGATTTACTGTACGTATTATTATTATTATTATTATTATTATTATTATTATTCAGGATTTATATTATTATTATTATTATACAGGATTTATATATTATTATACAGGATTTATAAATTATTATTATTATTATTATTATTATTATTATTATTATACAGGATTAATATATATTATTATACAGGATGTACTGTATATATTATTATTCAGGATTTATATATCATTATACAGGGATTATATATTATTATTATACAGGATTAATATCTATTATTATAATACAGGATTCATACATTATTAATATTATACAGGATTAATATCTATTATTATAATACAGAATTCGTACATTATTATTATTATTATTATTATATCAGGATTAATATATATTATACAGGATTTACTGTATATATTATTACTATTCTGGATTTATATATTATTATACAGGATTTATATATTATTATTATTATACAGGATTAATATTATAATACAGGATTCATACATTATTAATATTATTATTATACAGGATTAATATATATTATTATACAGGATGTACTGTATATATTATTATTCAGGATTTATATATCATTATACAGGATTTATATATTATTATTATACAGGATTAATATCTATTATTATAATACAGGATTCATACATTATTCATATTATACAGGATTAATATCTATTATTATAATACAGAATTCGTACATTATTATTATTATTATTATTATTATTATTATTATTATACAGGATTAATATATATTATACAGGATTTACTGTATATATTATTACTATTATTCTGGATTTATATATTATTATACAGGATTTATATATTATTATTATTATACAGGATTAATATTATAATACAGGATTCATACATTATTAATATTATTATTATACAGGATTAATATATATTATTATACAGGATGTACTGTATATATTATTATTCAGGATTTATATATCATTATACAGGATTTATATATTATTATTATACAGGATTAATATCTATTATTATAATACAGGATTCATACATTATTCATATTATACAGGATTAATATCTATTATTATAATACAGAATTCGTACATTATTATTATTATTATTATTATTATTATTATTATACAGGATTAATATATATTATACAGGATTTACTGTATATATTATTACTATTATTCTGGATTTATATATTATTATACAGGATTTATATATTATTATTATTATACAGGATTAATATTATAATACAGGATTCATACATTATTAATATTATTATTATACAGGATTAATATATATTGTTAAAATCAAAAAATGTTGCGCACAGACAGGTGAAAAATTCATATAAATAATGAAATAAGTGAATATTAAAGTGAATAAATAAATACCCAAGATAAATATTAATGTGCAGGTACAAGGATTGCACCCCTACTCTAATTACATGAATGCAGAGACTGCAAGGGTAACGCTCTTATGTGTAAAGTGCTAATTCAAGCAAAATTATCTGAATACTATTACACAGTATTACTAAACCAATATGTGTATGGTATTAAATCAGGCAGTGATATAACCAACAAAAAAAATATCTGAGTACTTTCTACACGATATTACTAAATAGTGCTTTAAATAATAAGATCTATAATATCAGTGAAGAAGTCCATTCCTTGGAAAAGTTCCAACGTATAAAGTGCTTGAAATGAGAGAAAGCAAGAGGTTGTGGGTGAACGTTGAAAAAAGTAGTGCCCAAAGTAGATCCACCAAAAGTCATAAGGAAACTGCATCCACCACGGTGAGTATGGTGTCAAGATGGGTACCTTACCGCAAACGGTGGACCTCCACTGTGGCAAGGTCAGAAGAGCCTGCAGATATCACCCTCTGCGGGGTTTGGATATTGGTCCCGGGGGTATCACAGCTCCAAAAGACGAATGCTCCCTCCACTTCTGGTAATGCTGCTCCGTCCACTGGAGGCTGGTGTCGTCAGATTTTATAAGGACCCAGCAAGCCTCCGATATTATTACCAACAGGAAAAAAAGAGGGGGGGGGGGATAGTGTATTACCTCAAAGGATTTATTCCGATCATCAAGGTACAAAGAAAAGAGTACAAAACTCATAAAAACTGTTTAAAATTGCCGGCATAAAAAGGTCCTGGCGTTCGCCCGTGCTTCCGGGGTCACGTGAGAATAGTGACGTCAGTGCGTGGCACCGCCCTGACTAGTTTCGTTACAAAGAACGTTATCAAAGGGCACGGGCGACGCACTGAATCGTCACTCTATTTATACATGTGAGACGCATCCACGCCTCACTTTCGTTACGGCGGCCATGACAGTGAGGTCGTAACCAACCCTCGATTTCAATTCGTTGTTGCAGAGGGAGGGAACGAACCCAAATGAAAAACTCCGTCGCTATCATTGGCTCCCCCCCCCCCAACGAAAGGGAGGACTTAGGAAGCGCAACAGCGATCTCCTACACAATCGTAGTAGTATATACATCCATATAAAAACACATATAAAAAACACATAAAATTGTATATAGAAGCATCAATATAGGTCCGCTCAATATAACCATATAATGCGGATAAATATAATCGAATATCTATTGGTGCCATAATTCTCAAAGGTTTAATGAGAAAAAAAAAACAACCTCCAGAAGTATCCTGTAATTTACCCTACAAAACAGGCACTTTTAATATACAAAAAAGAAGAAAAGGTTTGCCTGCTGCTAAATGTACCATCTTAGGGGATATACCCCATGATGGATATTAGCCAAACCACCGCATTTGAATTCCATAGGGGATATATTACTTACATATATCGAGAAATAAAATAAAAAAAAAAACTGTCAAAATTTGTATAAAATTGGGGGGGGGGGGAGGGTGATCATGAATTATCAATGAATGCGTTTATTTCAATATCCACGTTCAATCCCAGGGGTCTAAGACATTTTACCCTATATATCCAACTCATTTCGAGTTTGGATATCGCTCTCCTTTTGGGACCCCCCTCTCCAGTGGCTCTTCAATTTATCAATGGCCAGAAAAGAAGTCCCCCTAGGGTCTCTGTTATGGACATCTCTATAGTGTCTAGATACCGAGTGCCCCTTAAACCCTCTCCTTATGTTCCCAATATGTTGTTCATTAAGCCTTACTTGAAAGGCACGTACAGTCCTTCCTATATACTGTAATTAGGGCTGGGAAAAAAATCGATTTTAATCTTAAATCGAGTTTTGAGTTCAAATCGATTCAGATTTGAAGAAAATCGATTTTTTTAGATAATTTTTTTAAAAATAATTTTATTTTTTTCCTTCAAAGTTTCCGTAGCAGGGCTGCAGGGGGCGTATCCGTTATGGCACTGGGCGGCGTTACCCCAATTACATCTACTCGCCGTAGTAATGTAACACTAACTAACCGCAAGCCGCCGTCTGCCTACCTGATCAGCGTGTCATGCAGACAGACGGCGGCCATTGCAGTGTTCAAAAGCCGCGCCTCCCGAGTCCTCGTCGTCTGTGATAGGCGGAACACTCAATTTGACAGCAGGCAGTGTTCAGCCTATCACGGACATCCTCTCATCCTCGTCTGTGTTATGAGGATGAGCGGATATCCATGATAAGCGGAACACTGAATGCTGGGAAATTGAGTGTTCCGCCTATCACAGACGAGGAGGAGGCGCGGCTTTTGAATACTGGAATGGCCGCCGGTGTAGCAGTAAAATCCGTATCCCATGAAAATCTGCATCAGGTATGGGCACAGTGATTGAAGCATGGGCACAGTGAGGCATTGGGCACAGTGAGGCATTGGGCACAGTGAGACATGGGCACAGTGAGGCATGGGCACAGTGAGGCATGGGCACAGTGAGGCACGGGCACAGTGAGGCATGGACACAGTGAGGCATGGGCACAGTGAGGCACGGGCACAGTGAGGCACGGGCACAGTTCAATTCAACTAAGAGTAACCTCAAGATTTTTGGTTGTTTTATTAGCTAAATCCAAATACAGTATTAATAATTTGGATGTTTAACAATCTTTGTTGCACACGGCACACTGACTTTGCAGTTAGAGAAAGGGTTTGCCTTTGATATTTTGTTTGTTGATGCACTTCAATTGATATAATAAAAAAAAAAATCAAATCGAATCGTAAATCGAGTATTTTATAAAAAAATCGCAGATTTTTTTTGGGGGGGAAAATCGCCCAGCCCTAACTGTAATCCACAAGGACAAATGAAGAGGTACACTACATGGGTAGTGGAGCATGTAATGAAACTTTTGATGTCAAACTGTTGTGAAGTGCTGTTAGAAACAAAGCTGAGAGTTTTGCGTTCCTTGATGTAATTAATGCTGCAAACTGCGCATTTTTTGCACTTATGGTTACCCACCAAATTTTGAAAGAACATGGGTTTATTAATGGGGGGGATCACAAACACTTGGTGCTAATGTATCCCTCAAAGAGGGGGCACCCCTAAACACCACTTGAGGTTTCTCAGGAAGTATAGGTCCCAACACTATATCGTCCTTGATGATATGCCAATGTTTATGGGCCAATTTCTTCACCAAATAGTGTTGGTTAGAAAAGCCTGTGATGAACGGCCCAACAAAGGGACTCCTTTCATCCTCAGTGGCTACTTTTTCAGCCAGCAGTTGGTTTCTTTCCAGCTGTTCAACTTCTGAGGATCTCTGTTCCAAATCCTTGGCAGAGTATCCTTTCTCAAGGAATCTCTCAGTTAGAATTTCAGCCTGTTCTCTATAATCCCATAATTTGGTGCAGTTGCACCGTAGGCACACATATTGGCTTTTTGGAACTGAACTGAGCCACGAATGGTGATGACAACTGTCATGGGGGATAAAAGCATTTCTATCTGTGGTCTTAAAGTACGTTGAGGTAATAAAATGTCCCTCTTTCATTTTGATCTGAAGATCCAAAAAATGTATAGAGTTCTGGTCTGCCTCATATTTAAATTCAATACCCCTGTCATTCACATTTAGGGACCCCATAAAGGAATCGAGTGACTCCCTAGATCCCCTCCATAGGAGGAGGATGTCATCTATATACCTAGCCCAAAGGACCAATTCGGGCCTTTCGGTAGCATAGATGACGTCCTCCTCCCATTTCCCCATGAAGAGGTTGGCCAGGCTGGGGGCAAATTTAGCCCCCATGGCCACCCCTCTACATTGTAAGAAAAACTTGTTACTAAAACCAGAAAAAGTTATGAGTGTTTGCAAAATTTTAAAGTTTCATAATAAACCTCCTATGTTTACTCGGTAACCCTGAGTCTCTATCTAGGAAATGTTTTACTGAAGATATTCCCCACTCATGGGGAATGATTGTGTATAGGGATGTCACATCTGCAGTGACCATCCACAACTCCTCCTCATGTGGTAAATCACTCAGTAGGTTAATGGCGTGTTTACTGTCCCTAATATACGCGGGTAATGCCTTAACTAATGGTTGTAAATCCCCATCAATATACTTGCCAGCTCTAGATGTAATAGAGTCGATCCCACTGATAATGGGACGACCTGGTGGGTTTGTAGGGTTTTTGTGTATTTTAGGCAAGTAGTATATGACGGGTATCCTAGATGAGGCCGGGATAAGGAAGGCCTTCTCCTTTTTATTCAGAATCCCTGAATTTAATCCCTGTTCAACTAAATCAATAAGAGTTCTCCTGTATGCAAAGCGTGGGTCCCCTGGTAGGGGGACATATGTTTCAGTATCCCCCACCAGAGAGTTTAACTCCTTCATATAATCACCTTTGTTCAGGATCACAATACCGCCCCCCCCTTATCGGCGGGGCGGATAATGATATCTTTATTTTCACATAACTGGTCTAGACCTGACTGAAGAGATTTGTTTAATTTAACATTATTGAGCTTAATCTTTTCCAGGTCTCTAAGGAGAACGTCTCTGAACACCCTCACAGATGGAGTTAATCCACCTGGCGGATTAAAAAGGGATACGTTGGCTAGATTTGAATGCTGTATACTGTCTGTATGAATTGTACTAGGTTTAATAGGATTCGACATAATATATCTCTTCACACTGAGTTTTCTGGTATATTTATGTATATCCATATAAGTCTGAAACTTATTTAGCCGTTGTAGGGGTGCAAATTTTAGTCCCTTATCTAAAATGGAGATTTCTTCTGAAGAAAGAGTGGCAGAGCTAAAGTTATAGATCCCCTGGTCAGCTACACCCTTTTTCTTTTGCTGCCTCGATCTCCTTCCTCCTGTGGTTCCTCTCTTCTTTCTCTGGGTCTCTGATTTTGATCTGACCTGGGAAAATCCCCATATTGGGGATAAGTCCTATTCCGCCAAGGTTCATGTTGGTACACATACTCTCGGGGACGATCTCCTCTAGGGGGTAGAGGGGGAAGGGGAGGTAGGTACTGTCCTGATGGTCCATCATTCCAGGTGCCCCTCATAGGGACACGACTGTCCTGATATTGATCCCAGTCTCCATATGGATGATAACCATCCTGGAGAGATTGGAATCTATTATATACTGGTACTTGGTACTCTCTATAAGGTTCTCTACCATAAGGGACCCTATGAGGACCACCATAACTCTTATCCTCATAGCGATCCAATTGGGGTTTATGAGTTTTATTTTTATTTCTCCACATGGGGGATTTTGGAGGGGCTCCTTTAGGGTGTGCCCCTGTAGGTTTGGTTTTAGCGGAGGAGGGGGGAGGCCCTCGCGAGTCCCTATCAGGTGATCTGTAGGATACTCTTCTGGATGTACGGACTGTAGTTCCGGGTGCTTGAGGCTGGATATATGATCCAGATTGATTACCGGATGTGTGACCCACTAAAGGCCCCGTACTGGCTTCCATGAGTTCACCCTCGTTAGTCAGAATCTTACTTTGCCATTCAAACACCGTCCCAGAATTGTAATCCCCTACATCTCTGCTAAATTTATTTTTATTTTTATTTTTTTGTTCTATTTCTTCTTTTTCTAAAGTTTTTTTCAAACTAGTGGATCGCTCTTTATACTCTTTACTATTGGCATGAGGCATCAATTTCTCCTTAATCGTTTTGATTCCAGTATCTAAACGGACAAGTTTACATTTTTTCCTTTGAGCTAAAAATTCCAAAAACTTAACCCCAGCCTCATTAAAATATTTAAATCATTCTTGCAGTTCGAGTTCGCCTTTCTGAGGGCTCACTTCCCATATATATTATTATACAGGATTTACTTGTAGCTATCTATGGTTCAATATAGAGACTGGATATTCTATTTTATCTAGCGCAGCACCATATCAGCTCATCCTTTGGATTGATTCTAGCTGTTTGTGTTCTAACTAATTGATTTTGCAGCTATCTATGGTTCAGTTTCAGCTAATCATGGGTGCTATTATGATCTTTAATTAGGCCCCTTTCACACTGAGGCGTTTTTTACCGCGTTTTCGCGCTAAAAATAGCGCTGTAATAACGCCTGAAATTATCCTGCCCCTGCATTCTCAATGTGAAAGCCCTGAGGGCTTTCACACTGAGGCGTTATGCTGGCTGGGCGTTGGAAAAAATCCTGCAAACCGCTTTTTAGAGCAACTTTAGGGCGCATAAAATAGCGCTGTAAAAACGCCTATCTCCATAGAAATGAATGGGAACCGCGGTAAAAACGCATAGGCATAAGCGTTATTTAAATAAATAGCGCTAACGCGTATGCGTTTTTACTGCATTTTTACAGCGTTCGCGCTATTAGTGCGAACGCGGTAAAAACGCGGTAAAAACGCATACGCGTTAGCGCTATTTTTAGCGCGATCACGGTAAAAACGCGGTAAAAACGCGGTAAAACAGAGGTACAAAATCCCATAATTTTTGAGCGTTTTTTCAACGCCTCAGTGTGAAAGGGGCCTTAGTCTTGAGTCTATGTATCTTCAGCCCACAGGATTGTATGCCTATTACCATTGTAATTAGTGGCATGCATGAGGTTAATTCCTCACCTGTGGTTGCTTTTGCATTTATATTGAGAAGCCGCGCTGTGGGATCATACCCCTTTGACAAAATCGTAAGGATGAAACCGGTCAGGGAGTGATTTCACGGCGCTCAGACATTTTAACAGAGAGGCTTTTTTTTCCCAAAAATCCTGTGGAGAAGCAGGAAATAATTAGGGGATCATGCTGGAAGCTTTTTTAACACGGAGATAGCATCCAGCGGCTTATGAGGTTCTTTTAGGTTGTCAGCAAGAGCGAGCTGTGTGATACACATATGCACCTTATGCTGACACTGAGCCATATGATCTCTTGTGGGAACTATTGCAGTATCTGGATTTATGGAACTTTTATGTCATTTTAATAAATACATTTTGAAACGGAATTATACTATGTGGAGCCTTTGTCTTCCTATGTCCCTGGATGACGGAAGTTTGCTGAGACACACTGACGGAGCAGTTCGTTTTGGATATCGTTGAGGCACAGTTTTTTCATCATTGTGGTGAGTTTAAACCCCTAAGGGGTGTGTGGAACATATGTGTGAAGTTATCTTTGGTGAAAGACCACTCATCGTGTGCAAAGTGTTTTTGACTAATTTTTCCCACCTCTTATAGACTCTCATTGGATACATATTACTGACTTTTTTATGCTTAGTCATAGATTCTTTTGCTCCATCCATGTTTTTTCCACTTTTGTATTGCTATATATTTATTCATAAGTCGGCTTTTATTAACTGATTTTAGCGCTGCTTTGATGCAATTTTTACTCTCTCTTGTTATACAGTAGGTGCCGCCGACATTGTATATTCATCGTGATCCTATCGTGGAGATTTTCAGCGACAGGGGTGCCGACATCTCGGCGTCAGGATGGCGACACATGTCACGCTCGCTGCAATAGCGAGGAGACGCGGCACTGTATGGAACGGGGATCCAACGCGGATTCCCGCCAATACCAGGCACTGCGTTTGGTATGAATCCTGAGCGAGAACTCCACGCCAATTTTTAAAGAAAAAAACGGCGTGGGTTCCTCCTCCAGGAGCATACCAGGCCCTTGGGTCTGGTCTGGATTTGAAGGGGAACCCTACGCCGAAAACACGGCGTGGGGGTCCCCCTCAAGATCCAAACCAGATCCTTATCCGAGCACGCAACCTGGCAGGCCGCAGGGGAAGAGGGGGGAACGAGAGAGCGCCCCCCCTCCCTCCTGAACCGTACCAGGCCGCATGCCCTCAACATGGGGGGTTTGGTGCTCTGGGGCGGGGGGCGACCTGCGGCCCCCCCCACCCCAGAGCACCCTGCCCCCATGTTGATGAGGATAAGTCCTCTTCCCGACAACCCTGGCCGTTGGTTGTCGGGGTCTGCGGGCGGGGGGCTTATCGGAATCTGGGAGCCCCCTTTAATAAGGGGGCCCCCAGATCCCAGCCCCCCCACCCTATGTGAATGAGTATGGGGTACATCGTACCCCTACCCATTCACCTGGTGGGAAAAAAAATGGCAATAAAAACACAACACAGTTTTTTAAAGTATTTTATTGCACAGCTCCGGGGGTCTCTTCCGTCTTCGGGGGTCTCCGGTGTCGTCGCTGCGCTCTCCGGTTCTTTCTTCTGCCGGGCCACCGCTATCTTCTTCCAGCTCTTTTGCTAGCGGGGCCCGGTCTTCTCCGTCGCCTTCTTCTTCTCCCGCTCTCCGGTTCTTCTCCCGCTCTCCGGTTCTTTCTTCCGCCGGGCCTCCGCTATCTTCTTCCAGCTCTTTTGCTAGCGGGGCCCGGTCTTCTCCGTCGCCTTCTTCTTCTCCCGCTCTCCGGTTCTTCTCCCGCTCTCCGGTTCTTTCTTCCGCCGGGCCTCCGCTATCTTCTTGCAGCTCTTTTGCTAGCGGAGGCCCGGTCTTCCTCGTCGTCTTGTCCGGCTCTCCGTTGTCCTTCTGCCGGCCCCTCCACTACCTTCTTGCAGCTCTTTTGCTAGTGGAGGGGCCGGTCTTCCCGTCGGCGTCTTCTTCCCTCTTCTCCTCCTCGATGTTGACTTGTCGCTTCCTCTTACAATTGTCCTCCACTCCACCTTCCATCATGCCGTCCTCACATTTTTCTGGAAAAAGGCAGGCTTCAGTGGGCCAAATGTTCGAACATAAAAAAATTATGACGCCGGATAACCCTCTTGCCCAACGGTTGACCGCTGGCTTGTCAGAAATGATAGCCCGCCAACTACTGCCATATAAACTGGTGGACTCGGAGGCCTTTCGAAAATTTGTGGCCAATGGAACACCACAATGGAAGGTCCCAGGAAGGAAATATTTCTCACAGAAGGGCATCCCAGACAGGGGAGGGCTGGCAGCTTTAGGCCAGGGGGGCAAGTCCAGTCAAGTGGCCCATTAACCCCTTGGCGATCAGCCACCGTCGTTATTCGGCAGCAGGTTGGCTCCCCGGCGCACACGGCGTGACGCTGGAGCCGATGCGTGTGGCCAGCGGCCGCGATATCTGCCGGTGACCCGCGATTGCTCCTGAGAGAGACAGAAGGGGGATCTGTCAATGTAAACAGACATCCCTGTTCTGACAGGGGATTTACAGAGAGAGATCTGCTGTTCCTAGTGATCAGGAACATCGATCTCTCTACTCCCAGTCACTACACCCCCCCCCCAATTAGAAACACCTCCCTATGGAACACTTAACCGCTTGATCGCCCCCTAGTGTTAAAGTGGTTGTAAACCCACTTACACAACATGCACCTACAGGTAAGCCTAGATTAAGGCGTACCTGTAGGTGCATGAAATATCTCCTTAACCTACACGGTTAAGGAGATATTTGCATTTAAAACCGGTGCCTCTGACGACACGCGCATGCGCACTAGCGGGCCGACTTAGTAGCCGGATTTCTGAATGGAGTTAGCCGGCCCGAGCGCACATGCGTGTGACGTCATCGCCGCTCCTGGGCCAATAACAGTGCCGGAGCGGCGATACACGGAAGGCAGAGGGGAGCAAGATGGCATCGGTGACGGAGGTGTCCAAGCACCGCTGCGGGGGCTTCGATCTCAGGTAAGTGATTCATAATGAGCTAGTATTTTAACCTCTTCCCTGCCAGTGACATTTATACAAAAATCAGTGGGTATTTTTAGCTCTGATCGCTGTATAAATGTCACTGGTCCCAAATTTGTCAAGTTTCCAATCTGTCCTGCTAAAAATTGCTGATCGCTGCCATTACTAGAAAAAAATAAAAATAATAAAAATGTCATAAATCTATTCCCTATTTTGTAGACACTATAACTTTTTTGCGCAGACCAATCAATGCACGATTATTGTGATTTTTTTTTTTTTTTTTTTTACCAAAAATAAGTAAAAAAATACATATTGGTCTAGACTGATGAAGAAATATTTTTTGGGGGGGATATTTATTATAGCAAAAAGTTAAAAATATTGTTTTTTTTTTTTCAAAATGTCACTCTTTTTTTTTGTTTATAGCGCAAAAAATAAAAACCGTGACCAAATACCAATAAATAGAGCTCCATGTGTGGGAAAAAATGGACGTCAATTATGTTTGGGTACAACATCTCACATCAATTGTCAATTAAAGCAACGCAGTGCAGTATCGCAAAAAATGGCCTGGTTAGGAAGCGGGTAAATCCTTACGTGGCTGAAGGGGTTAAACTTACCATCAGTGCCCATCAATGTAGCCTCATCAGTGCAGCCTGATCAGTGCTCATCAGTGCAGCCTCACCAGTGCAGCCTGATCAGTGCCCATCAGTGCCACCTCACCAGTGCAGCCTGATCAGTGCCGCCTCACCAGTGCAGCCTGATCAATGCCCATCAGTGCCACCTCACCAGTGCAGCCTGATCAGTGCCGCCTCACCAGTGCAGCCTGATCAGTGCCCATCAGTGCCACCTCACCAGTGCAGCCTGATCAGTGCAGCCTCACTAGTGCAGCCTGATCAGTGCAGCCTCACTAGTGCAGCCTGATCAGTGCCCACCCATGCAGCCTCACCAGTGCAGACAGTGCCCAGGCATCAGTGCAGCCTGATCAGTGCCCATAATGTGTGCAGCCTGATCAGTGCCACCTCACTCATGCAGACAGTGCCATCATCAGTACAGCCTGATCAGTGCCCATGGGATGTGAGGGGTCAGCTGGGGGCGTGTCAGGGTCTGGGTATGTGTTACAGCTAGGTACTTTGCTTGCACAGCCTCTTCGGAGGAGGGGGGGGGGGGGGGGGTGATGAATCTCAGTCATGTCTTCTCTGCCTCTCCGGAGACTCTGTTGGAGAATCTGACGAGTTGGAGAATATGACAGAACACCTGGTCCCAGCCCACAACCGCTCAGGTCATGTGTGACGTGCTGGTTGCCTCTGAGACTCCTGGGAGGTGGGAGTTGTAGTTTGCTCCCACTGCCAGGAACTTCAGTGCGGCAATATTACAACTCCTAGAGTGCAGCGCAGGCCAGCCAGTCAGCGACCGCCTTTTAGTACTGTTTAACCCAGACCTGCTAGGGTTTCCACCTTCTCTTCAAGCAAAACCCGAACATTTTAGCAGCGGCATTTGTTTTGGGGGGGGGGGGGGGTATACCCTATAAGATTGTAAAAGACCTGGGACACTTTTGGTGGCCTGAAAGAGAGTAGTAATGTGGCGCATAGCTCACCGCAGCAAACAGTGTGTGTGGCTGAGATGCGAGTGTTCTGCATGGAATGCAGGGGTCAGATATGTCCTGGGGAGAGGGCTAGTGCTAGCAGGGGGGTGGGGAGAGATAGAAATGTGCTGGCGGGCAGTGGCAGTCGGTGATCACATTTGTTTGGGGGGGGGGGGGGCGCAAACAAACTGATTCTTAAAAAAAAGAAACATCAAATACAGCCACTGTGCCCCATCAAATGCAGCCACTGTGCCCCATCAAATGCAGCCACTGTGCCCCATCAAATGCAGCCACTGTGCCCCATCAAATGCAGCCACTGTGCCCCATCAAATGCAGCCACTGTGCCCCATCAAATGCAGCCACTGTGCCCATCAAATGCAGCCACTGTGCCCATCAAATGCAGCCACTGTGCCCATCAAATGCAGCCTCTGTCCCCGTCAAATGCAGCCACTGTCCCCATCAAATGCAGCCACTGTCCCCCATCAAATGCAGCCACTGTGCCCATCAAATGCAGCCACTGTGCCCATCAAATGCAGCCACTGTGCCCATCAAATGCAGCCACTGTGCCCCATCAAATGCAGCCACTGTGCCCCGTCAAATGCAGCCTCTGTCCCCGTCAAATGCAGCCACTGTCCCCCATCAAATGCAGCCACTGTCCCCCATCAAATGCAGCCACTGTGCCCATCAAATGCAGCCACTGTGCCCATCAAATGCAGCCACTGTGCCCATTAAATGCAGCCACTGTGCCCCATCAAATGCAGCCTCTGTGCCCCATCAAATGCAGCCTCTGTCCCCGTCAAATGCAGCCACTGTCCCCGTCAAATGCAGCCACTGTCCCCATCAAATGCAGCCACTGTCCCCATCAAATGCAGCCACTGTCCCCGTCAAATGCAGCCACTGAGCCAGTGAAAGGGGGGTAGGATATGTGCTGGAGGGGTGTTTTGGGAAGGAAGAGAGGGGTTGCCAGATTTCAAATGTAATCCACACTGAAGTTCTAGCATTGCCTTCCCCCTCCCAGCACATCCTCCTAACCCCTCAATCACTCATATGACATCTACCTTGTCCTCCTTTCCAGACACTCTCCCCCTCCGTCCTCCATTTACAGTACAGAGCATAATAAAAACTTTAGTGCAGACCAGAGATCAGAGCGTCCCTTCTCCCCCCCCCCCCCTGTGTGTACAGAACGGACTGAGAAGGAGGGGAGGAGCTTTGATACACTGACACTGCTCTGCTCATCCAGCTGCTGTCAGGCAGAGAGGAGACTCGTCACTGCCGAAAAAATTAACAGACAGTAACAGACAGCGCTGCGGCCGTTCTAATGATAAGGTAGGCGGCCTGGGGGGAAATCTCCCCCCTCCCCCCCTTGCCAGCCCGCGCCTGTGTGGGGGGAACAGATGTGCAGGGGGTACAGAGGGGGAACAGATATGTGTGTGTGGGGGGAACAGATGTGCAGGGGGTACAGAGGGGGAACAGATATATGTGTGGGGGGGGGGAACAGATGTGCAGGGGGTACAGAGGGGGAACAGATATATGTGTGTGGGGGGAACAGATGTGCAGGGGGTACAGAGGGGGAACAGATATGTGTGTGGGGGGAACAGATGTGCAGGGGGTACAGAGGGGGAACAGATATGTGTGTGGGGGGAACAGATGTGCAGGGGGTACAGAGGGGGAACAGATATGTGTGTGGGGGGAACAGATGTGCAGGGGGTACAGAGGGGGAACAGATATATGTGTGTGGGGGGAACAGATGTGCAGGGGGTACAGAGGGGGAACAGATATATGTGTGTGGGGGGAACAGATGTGCAGGGGGTACAGAGGGGGAACAGATATGTGTGTGGGGGGAACAGATGTGCAGGGGGTACAGAGGGGGAACAGATATATGTGTGTGGGGGGAACAGATGTGCAGGGGGTACAGAGGGGGAACAGATATGTGTGTGGGGGGAACAGATGTGCAGGGGGTACAGAGGGGGAACAGATATATGTGTGTGGGGGGAACAGATGTGCAGGGGGTACAGAGGGGGAACAGATATATGTGTGTTGGGGGAACAGATGTGCAGGGGGTACAGAGGGGGAACAGATATATGTGTGTTGGGGGAACAGATGTGCAGGGGGTACAGAGGGGGAACAGATATGTGTGTGGGGGGAACAGATGTGCAGGGGGTACAGAGGGGGAACAGATATATGTGTGTTGGGGGAACAGATGTGCAGGGGGTACAGAGGGGGAACAGATATATGTGTGGGGGGGGACAGATGTGCAGGGGGTACAGAGGGGGAACAGATATATGTGTGGGGGGGGAACAGATGTGCAGGGGGTACAGAGGGGGAACAGATATGTGTGTGGGGGGAACAGATGTGCAGGGGGTACAGAGGGGGAACAGATATATGTGTGGGGGGGGGGACAAATGTGCAGGGGGTACAGAGGGGGAACAGATATATGTGTGTGGGGGGAACAGATGTGCAGGGGGTACAGAGGGGGAACAGATATATGTGTGGGGGGGAACAGATGTGCAGGGGGTACAGAGGGGGAACAGATATGTGTGTGGGGGGAACAGATGTGCAGGGGGTACAGAGGGGGAACAGATATATGTGTGGGGGGGGACAGATGTGCAGGGGGTACAGAGGGGGAACAGATATATGTGTGGGGGGGGAACAGATGTGCAGGGGGTACAGAGGGGGAACAGATATATGTGTGGGGGGGGGGAACAGATGTGCAGGGGGTACAGAGGGGGAACAGATATGTGTGTGGGGGGAACAGATGTGCAGGGGGTACAGAGGGGGAACAGATATGTGTGGGGGGGAACAGATGTGCAGGGGGTACAGAGGGGGAACAGATATGTGTGTGGGGGGAACAGATGTGCAGGGGGTACAGAGGGGGAACAGATATATGTGTGTGGGGGGGACAGATGTGCAGGGGGTACAGAGGGGGAACAGATATATGTGTGGGGGGGAACAGATGTGCAGGGGGTACAGAGGGGGAACAGATATGTGTGTGGGGGGAACAGATGTGCAGGGGGTACAGAGGGGGAACAGATATATGTGTGGGGGGGGACAGATGTGCAGGGGGTACAGAGGGGGAACAGATATATGTGTGGGGGGGGAACAGATGTGCAGGGGGTACAGAGGGGGAACAGATATATGTGTGGGGGGGGGGGGGAACAGATGTGCAGGGGGTACAGAGGGGGAACAGATATGTGTGTGGGGGGAACAGATGTGCAGGGGGTACAGAGGGGGAACAGATATGTGTGGGGGGGAACAGATGTGCAGGGGGTACAGAGGGGGAACAGATATATGTGTGTGGGGGGAACAGATGTGCAGGGGGTACAGAGGGGGAACAGATATATGTGTGTTTGGGGAACAGATGTGCAGGGGGTACAGAGGGGGAACAGATATATGTGTGTTGGGGGAACAGATGTGCAGGGGGTACAGAGGGGGAACAGATATATGTGTGGGGGGGGAACAGATGTGCAGGGGGTACAGAGGGGGAACAGATATATGTGTGGGGGGGGGAACAGATGTGCAGGGGGTACAGAGGGGGAACAGATATATGTGTGTTGGGGGAACAGATGTGCAGGGGGTACAGAGGGGGAACAGATATATGTGTGGGGGGGGGAACAGATGTGCAGGTGGTACAGAGGGGGAACAGATATATGTGTGTTGGGGGAACAGATGTGCAGGGGGTACAGAGGGGGAACAGATATATGTGTGGGGGGGGGAACAGATGTGCAGGGGGTACAGAGGGGGAACAGATATATGTGTGTGGGGGGGGAACAGATGTGCAGGGGGTACAGAGGGGGAACAGATATATGTGTGTTGGGGGAACAGATGTGCAGGGGGTACAGAGGGTGAACAGATATATGTGTGTTGGGGGAACAAATGTGCAGGGGGTACAGAGGGGGAACAGATATATGTGTGGGGGGGGAACAGATGTGCAGGGGGTACAGAGGGGGAACAGATATATGTGTGGGGGGGGGAACAGATGTGCAGGGGGTACAGAGGGGGAACAGATATATGTGTATGGGGGGAACAGATGTGCAGGGGGTACAGAGGGGGAACAGATATATGTGTGTTGGGGGAACAGATGTGCAGGGGGTACAGAGGGGGAACAGATATATGTGTGGGGGGGAACAGATGTGCAGGGGGTACAGAGGGGGAACAGATATATGTGTGGGGGGGGGAACAGATGTGCAGGGGGTACAGAGGGGGAACAGATATATGTGTATGGGGGGAACAGATGTGCAGGGGGTACAGAGGGGGAACAGATATATGTGTGTTGGGGGAACAGATGTGCAGGGGGTACAGAGGGGGAACAGATATATGTGTGGGGGGGAACAGATGTGCAGGGGGTACAGAGGGGGAACAGACGTGAAGGGGGGTACAGAGGGGCAACAGATATATGTGTGTGGGGGGGAACAGATGTGTGGGGGGTACAGAGGGGGAACAGATATATATGTGGGGGGGGGGGGGGAACAGACGTGCAGGGGGTACAGATATATGTGTGTGGGGGGGGAACAGATGTGTGGGGGGTACAGAGGGGGAACAGATATATATGTGGGGGGGGGGAACAGACGTGCAGGGGGTACAGATATATGTGTGGGAGGGTTAACAGACATGCAGGGGGGGGCAGAGGTGTAGGGGGGTACAGAGGGGGGAACAGATGTGCGGAGGAGTACAGAGGGGGAACAAATATGTGTGTGGGGAGGGGGGGACAGATGTGCAGGGGGTACAGAGGGGGAACAGATGTGCAGGGGGGTACAGAGGGGGAACGGATGTGCAGGGGGGTACAGAGGGGGAACGGATGTGCAGGGGGGTACAGAGGGGAAACAGATATGTGTGTGTGTGTGTGGGGAGGGGGGGACAGATGTGCAGGGGGGTACAGAGGGGGAACAGAAGTTGCGGGGGAGTACAGAGGGGGAACAGATGCACAGGGGGTACAGAGGGGGAACAGATATGTGTGTGTGTGTGTGTGCGTGTGTAGGGGACAGATGTGTAGGGGGGTACAGAGAGGAACTGATGTGTGTGGGGGGTGCAGAGGGGAACAGAGGTTTCGCCTAGGGTGTCCTTGCACCAGCCCTGCCCAGGACTCTGCATTCACTATATCTGATCTCCCCAGGACCCTGCATTCTCTATATCTGGTCTCCCCAGGACCCTGCATTCTCTATATCTGCTCTCCCCAGGACCCTGCATTCTCTATATCTGCTCTCCCCAGGACCCTGCAGTCACTATATCTGGTCTCCCCAGGACCCTGCATTCTCTATATCTGCTCTCCCCAGGACCCTGCATTCTCTATATCTGCTCTCCCCAGGACCCTGCAGTCACTATATCTGGTCTCCCCAGGACCCTGCATTCTCTATATCTGCTCTCCCCAGGACCCTGCATTCTCTATATCTGCTCTCCCCAGGACCCTGCAGTCACTATATCTGCTCTCCCCAGGACCCTGCAGTCACTAAATCTGCTCTCGCCAGGACACTGCAGTCACTATATCTGGTCTCCCCAGGACCCTGCATTCACTATATCTGCTCTCCCCAGGAGCCTGCAGTCACTAAATCTGCTCTCTCCAGGACCCTGCATTCACTATATCTGCTCTCCCCAGGACTCTGCATTCACTATATCTGGTCTCCCCAGGAGCCTGCATTCTTTATATCTGTTCTCCCAGGGACCCTGCATTCACTATATCTGATCTCCCCAGGACCCTGCATTCACTATTAGGGATGAGCCGAACACCCCCCTGTTCGGTTCGCAGCAGAACATGCAAAAAATTTGTTCGAACAGGCGAACACCGTTAAAGTCTATGGGACACGAACGTGAAAAATCAAAAGTGCTAATTTTAAAGGTTAAAATGCAAGTTATTGTCAAAAAAGGGCTTGGGGAACCGGGTCCTGCCTTTTTTCAGGAGCAGTGATTTTATTAATGCTTAAAGTGAAGCAATAAAAGTGAAATATTCATTTAAATTTCGTACCTGGGGGGTGTGTATGATATGCATGTAAAGTGGCACATGTTTCCCGTGCTTAGAACTGTCCCTGCACAAAATGAAATTTCTAAAATAAAAAAAGTCACTTAAAACTACTTGTGGCTTTAATGAATTGTTGGGTCCCAGCAATACAGATAAAAGTCATAAAAAAAAAAAACGACATGGATTCCCCCCCCAGTCCATTACCTGGCCCTTTGGGTCTGGTGAGAATATTAAGGGGAACCCCGAATTAAAATTAAACAAAAAAATGCGTGGGTGTCCCCCCAAATTCCATAGCAGGCCCTTCAGGTCTGGTATGGATATTAAGGGGAACCCTGTGCCAATTTTTTTTTAAAAATGGCGTAGATGTCCCCCTCAAAATCCATACCAGACCCTCCAGGTCTGATATGGACTTTAAGGGGAACCCCGCACCAAAAAAAAATAAATGGCGTGGGGTTCCCCCCAAAAATCCATACCAGACCCTTATCCGAGCAGGCAACCTGGCAGGCTGCAGGAAAAGAGGGGGGGATGAGAAAGCGCCCCCATCCTGAACCGTACCAGGCCACATGCCCTCAAAATGGGGAGGATGTCCCCATGTTGATGGGGACAAGGGCCTCATCCCCACAACCCTTGCCCGGTGGTTGTGGGGGTCTGCGGGTGGGGGGCTTATCGGAATCTGAAAGCCCTCTTTAACAAAGGGGACCCCCAGATCCCTGCCCCCCCTATGTGAATTGGTAACGGGGTACATTGTACCCCTACCATTTCACCCAAAAAAGTGGCAAAAATGGTAAAAAAAACACAGACATAGCTTGGGACAAGTCCTTTAATAAAAAAGAAAAAAAAATTCCAGCAATGTAATCCTTCCACGACCCGATGATATACGCTGCCACGATCGATTCCGCCTAAATGGGAGACGCCCGCCGAATGACGCGAGACCCACCGGGACAGCTCTTAAATAGCGAGGGCGGGGCCACCCGTGACGTGCACGGGTGACCCCGCCCCCTCTGACACAATGGGAAAACGCAGCGGGGTTACCCAGTGACATGTACGGGTGACCCTGCCCCCTCTGACACAACAGGGGTTTACGCCGGTTTCCCCGTGGCGTCATGGGTGACCCCCGTTGCGTCACAGGGGGCGGGGTCACCCGTACATGTCACTGGGTAACCCCGCAGCGTGTTCCCGTTGTGTCAGAGGGGGCGGGGGTCACCCGTGCACGTCACGGGTGGCCCCGCCCTCGGCTATTTAAGAGCTGTTACGGCGGGTCTTGCATCATTCGGTGGGCGTCTCCCATGGAGGCGGAATTGATCGTGGCGGCGTGTATCGTCGGGTCGTGGAAGGATTACATCGCTGGAATTTCTTTTTCTTTTTTATTAAAGGACTTGTCCCAAGCTATGTCTGTGTTTTTTTTTTACAATTTTTGTCACTTTTTTTGGGTGAAATGGTAGGGGGGCTGGGATCTGGGGGTCCCCTTTGTTAAAGGGGACTTCCAGATTCCGATAAGTCTCCTGCCCGCAGACCCCCACAACCACCGGGCAGGGGTTGTGTTGATAAGGCCCTTGACATCCTCCCCATGTTGAGGGCATGTTTTTTTTTTTTTTTTTTTTTATTTGGCACAGGGTTCCCCTTAATATCCATACCAGACCTGAAGGGCCTGGTATGGAATTTGGGGGGACCCCCACACATTTTTTTTTATTTGGTTCAGGGGGTTCCCTTAATATTCATACAAGACCCAAAGGGCCTGGTAATAGACTAAGGGGGGAACCCATGCCTTTTTTTCAATGACTTTTATCTGTTTTGTCGGGACCCGACAATTCATTAAAGCCGCAAGCAGTTTTAAATGACTTTTTTTCCTTTAGAAATGTCATTTTGTGCAGGGACAGTTCTAAACACGGGAAACATGCGCCACTTTACAGGCATACTATACACACCCCCCAGGTACGAAATTTAAAGGAATATTTCACATTTATTGTTTCACTTTAAGCATTATTAACTACTTCATGACTCGCCCATAATAATATGACGGCCTGGGCTTTGAGGGCGGATATCTGAATGTTTGGTGCAGCTAGAGGCATCATTCAGATATCCTTCTGTTCTGCCGGCGATTCTGCGCACGATAAAAATGATCATAGCGGTGGTTCCGCCGCTTGATTGTTCTTATAGGCGGCAGGAGGGGAGATCGCCCCCTCCCGCCGCCATCCGGTGCTTCTCCGGGCTCTCCCGTGCCATCGGGGGCCCGGAGAAAGAATCGTCCGGCGCCGTTGTCTTGTCACATGACGAGCATAGAGATGACTGGTGATCAGATGGTCACCAGTCATCTCTATGGCCGTCGGAGGCCCGGGCGAAATGTGATGACGTCACGCCCGGGTTCCCAAAGGTAAACAAAGCCGTGATTGCGGCTGAAAGCATGAGATCAGTGATTTATTTTTCACTGATCTCATGCTTTCCAGCCTGGAGGAGAGATGTGGGGGGAGGGGGAGGTCTTATTGACCCTGCATCTCTCCATAAAGAGGACCTGTCACACACTCCTATTACAAGGGATATTTACAATCCTTGTAATAGGAATAAAAGTGATAAAAAAAAAATGTAAAAAAAAGTGTAAAAATTAAAAAAAAAAGTAAAAAAAATTAAAACGCTCCTGTACCCGGTAGCTCGCGATCAGAAGCGAACGCACACGTTAGTCCCGCCCACATATGTAAACGCCGTTCAAACCACATATGTGAGATATCGCCGTGTGCGTTAGAGCGCGTGCAACAATTCTAGCACTAGACCTTCTCTGTAACTCTAACCTGGTAACCTGTAAAAATTTTCAAAGCGTCGCCTATGGAGATTTTTAAGTACCGAAGTTTGGCGCCATTCCATGAGGGTGCGCAATTTTAAAGCGTGACATGTTGGGTATCTATTTACTCGGCGTAACATCATCTTTCATATTTTCCCAAAAAATTGGGCTAACTTTACTGTTTTGTTATTTTTTAATTCATGAAACCATTTTTTTCCCCCAAAAAAGTCAATTGAAAAATTGTGCAAATACCGTGCAAGATAAAAAGTTGCAATGACCGTCATTTTATTCCCTAGGGTGTCTGCTAAAAAAAACATATATAATGTTTGGGGGTTCTGAGTAATTTTCTAGCAAAAGAATGATGATTTGTACATGTAGGAGAGAAGTGCCAGAATAGGCCCGGTATGGAAGTGGTTAAAATGACTGCTCCCTAAAAAACTTCCGTTTTTAAAACTTTTATTTGCATTGATACATGTCCCCTGGGGCAGGACCCCGGTCCTCAAACACTTTTTATCACAATAACTTGCATATAAGCACTTTGATTTTTCATGTTAGTGTCCCATAGACTTTAACGGGGTTCCGCGGCTTTCAAATTTTCCCTGAACTCAGCATATTGTTCGGTGTTCGTCAGAACACCCGAACAACCAAAGTTCGGCCCAAACTCATGCCAAACCGTTCGCCCATCTCTATTCACTATATCTGCTCTCCCCAGAACCCTGCATTCTCTTTATCTGCTCTCCCCAGGACCCTGCATTCTCTATATCTGCTCTCCCCAGGACCCTGCATTCTCTATATCTGCTCTCCCCAGCAGTGCCAAGACAAGGTCATCCTGCGCCCAGGGCAAAGATGCCAAGCTGCGCCCCCCTTTCCCTTAGGGTTAGGGTCAGGGTGCCCCCCATCCCTGCAATAAACCATTGCGCCAGGGGCAGCCGCCCCTCCTGCCCACCCCTTGTCCCGGCCCTGCTCCCCAGAACCCTGCATTCTCTATATCTGCTCTCCCCAGAACCCTGCATTCTCTATATCTGCTCTCCCCAGGACCCTGCATTCTCTATATCTGCTCTCCCCAGGACTCTGCATTCTCTATATCTGCTCTCCCCAGAACCCTGCATTCTCTATATCTGCTCTCCCCAGGACCCTGCATTCTTTATATCTGCTCTCCCCAGCAGTGCCGGGACAAGGTCATCCTGCGCCCAGGGCAAAGATGCCAAGCTGCGCCCCCCTTTCCCTTAGGGTTAGGGTCAGGGTGCCCCCCATCCCTGCAATAAACCATTGCGCCAGGGGCAGCTGTCCCTCCTGCCCACCCCTTGTCCCGGCCCTGCTCCCCAGAACCCTGCATTCTCTATATCTGCTCTCCCCAGAACCCTGCATTCTCTATATCTGCTCTCCCCAGAACCCTGCATTCTCTATATCTGCTCTCCCCAGGACCCTGCATTCTCTATATCTGCTCTCCCCAGAACCCTGCATTCTCTATATCTGCTCTCCCCAGGACCCTGCATTCTCTATATCTGCTCTCCCCAGAACCCTGCATTCTCTATATCTGCTCTCCCCAGGACTCTGCATTCTCTATATCTGCTCTCCCCAGAACCCTGCATTCACTATATCTGTTCTCCCCAGGACCCTGCATTCTCTATATCTGCTCTCCCCAGAACCCTGCATTCTCTATATCTGCTCTCCCCAGGACTCTGCATTCTCTATATCTGCTCTCCCCAGAACCCTGCATTCACTATATCTGCTCTCCCCAGGACTCTGCATTCTCTATATCTGCTCTCCCCAGAACCCTGCATTCACTATATCTGCTCTCCCCAGGAGCCTGCATTCACTATATCTGCTCTCCCCAGGAGCCTGTATTCACTATATCTGCTCTCCCCAGGACTCTGCATTCACTATATCTGCTCTCCCCAGAACCCTGCATTCACTATATCTGCTCTCCCCAGGAGCCTGCATTCACTATATCTGCTCTCCCCAGGAGCCTGTATTCACTATATCTGCTCTCCCCAGGACTCTGCATTCACTATATCTGCTCTCCCCAGGACCCTGCATTCACTATATCTGCTCTCCCCAGGACCTTGCATTCACTATATCTGCTCTCCCCAGGACCCTGCATTCACTATATCTGTTCTCCCCAGGACTCTGCATTCACTATATCTGCTCTCCCCAGGACCCTGCATTCACTATATCTGCTCTCCCCAGGACCCTGCATTCACTATATCTGTCTCCCCAGGACCCTGAAGTCACCATATCTGTCTCCCCAGGACCCTGAAGTCACCATATCTGTCTCCCCAGGACCCTGCATTCACTATATCTGGTCTCCCCAGGACCCTGCATTCACTATATCTGGTCTCCCCAGGACCCTGCATTCACTATATCTGCTCTCCCCAGGACCCTGCATTCTCTATACCTGCTCTCCCCAGGACTCTGTATTCACTATATCTGCTCTCCCCAGAACCCTGCATTCTCTATACCTGGTCTCCCCAGGACTCTGTATTCACTATATCTGCTCTCCCCAGGACCCTGCATTCACTATATCTGGTCTCCCCAGGACCCTGCATTCTCTATATCTGCTCTCCCCAGGACCCTGCATTCACTATATCTG
Source organism: Rana muscosa (assembly GCA_029206835.1). Taxonomy (NCBI): domain Eukaryota; kingdom Metazoa; phylum Chordata; class Amphibia; order Anura; family Ranidae; genus Rana; species Rana muscosa. Next base: position 7,106,108 of record CM055117.1, read on the forward strand.
CTCTCCCATGGACCCTGCACTTTATCTACTCTCCCCGGGAGCCTGCATTCACTATATCTGCTCTCCCCAGGACCCTGCATTCTCTATATCTGCTCTCCCCAGGACCCTGCATTCACTATATCTGCTCTCCCATGGACCCTGCACTTTATCTACTCTCCCCGGGAGCCTGCAGTCACTATATCTCCCACAGTACACAGAACATGGAAATGCAATTTTTTTTTAGTAAATATAAACTGCTAAATACATTCTCCGATCAGCAGTATATAGTTGTTATATGTCTTCCATCAGTGTCTGGTTAAAACTTGTAGGAGGAGATTTTATTCTCCTCTGGTTGTCCTACGAGGCTACATGACACGTGACCCCCTGTCTGGACAGTGCTGATTGGCTCTGTGCTGATCACATGCACCCTCCCAAGAAAAAAAACTCTAGCAATACACACCAAACTAAGCATGTGCAGCCTGACTCCACTAACTCTGTCTTTTCCGGACATGTTATGGGGACAATGCAAGAAGGGGAGGATCAGAGAAGACAGGATCAAACAGCCTTTTTACACAATGCAGAGGAATAACGCCTTAGGTTCCACAGTGAGTATAACAAGCATGCTTTACTGTACATACACACTGATTATACTGTTGTGGGTTTAGTGACACTTTAACGGTTTCATGGCCAGAGGCTTTTTTTCCCATTTATTGCACACATGTTGAAATGCGCATTTTAGAAAAATTTGAAAGTTAAAACTCCCAAACATGATTTATTTTCTGAAAGCAGAGAATAAAATGGTGATAGCTGTAATTTTTTTATGTCACACAATATTGGCACAACTGTATATCAAACAGAAAAAAAAATACACAAAAGTAAATTTTAGCACACGCATACACAATATATCACCCAATTGTTGGTAAAATATAAAAGATGAGGCTCTGTTGAGTAGATATATGCCAAACATGCCAAGCACAATGGATCATGTGTGTTTCACACTGGGGCGGGATAGTGCGCTGGCGGTATAGCGCCGCTACGTGGCAATATTCGGCCACTAGTGGTGCGGTTTTAACCCCCGCTAGCAGCTGAAAAAGGGTTAATACCGCCAGCAATGCGCATTGCCGGCGGTATAGCCGCGGTCAGGGCCGCCATCAGGGGGGTACAGGCAGTACACCTGTAAGGGGCCCGGAGGTCCCCAGGGCCCCGGATGGCAACCCCCCTTTTTTTTTATTAAAAAAAAAATGTATTCCATTTTATTTTTTGTAAGGGGCCCAGAGATCCCCAGAGGCCCGGAGGTCCCCAGGGCCCCAGATGGGAACCCCCTTTTTTTTTATTTTTATAAATGTATTTTTATTTGTTGTAAGGGGCCTCCTAGAGGTCGTCCCCAGAGGCCCGGATGGCAACCTCCCCTTTTTTTTGTGTTCCTTTTGTTTCTTTTTTTTCTGTTCGTCAGCACCCAAAGCCCCCCGACCCCAACAATTTGCGGTGGCAGCACCCCCCGCTTCTCAATTCGTGGCACCCCCGCTTCTCAATTCGTGGCACCCCCGCTTCTCAATTCGTGGCACCCCCCGCTTCTCAATTCGTGGTGGCACCCCCCACTTCTCAATTCGTGGTGGCACCCCCCACTTCTCAATTCGTGGTGGCACCCCCCGCTTCTCAATTCGTGGTGGCACCCTCCGCTTCTCAATTCGTGGTGGCACCCCCCACTTCTCAATTCGTGGTGGCACCCCCCGCTTCTCAATTCGTGGTGGCACCCTCCGCTTCTCAATTCGTGGTGGCACCCCCCGCTTCTCAATTCGTGGTGGCACCCTCCGCTTCTCAATTCGTGGTGGCACCCCCCGCCTCTCAATTCGTGGTGGCACCCCCCACTTCTCAATTCGTGGTGGCACCCCCCGCTTCTCAATTCGTGGTGGCACCCTCCGCTTCTCAATTCGTGGTGGCACCCCCCGCTTCTCAATTCGTGGTGGCACCCTCCGCTTCTCAATTCGTGGTGGCACCCCCTGCTTCTCAATTCGTGGTGGCACCCCCTGCTTCTCAATTCATGGTGGCACCCCCTGCTTCTCAATTCGTGGTGGCACCCTCCGCTTCTCAATTCGTGGTAGCACCCCCCGCTTCTCAATTCGTGGTGGCACCCTCCGCTTCTCAATTCGTGGTGGCACCCTCCGCTTCTCAATTCGTGGCACCCCCCGCTTCTCAATTCGTGGTGGCACCCCCCGCTTCTCAATTCGTGGTGGCACCCCCCGCTTCTCACTAAATTCGTGGTAGCACCCCCTGCTTCTCAATTCGTGGTGGCACCCTCCGCTTCTCAATTCATGGTGGCACCCCCTGCTTCTCAATTCGTGGTGGCACCCTCCGCTTCTCAATTCGTGGTAGCACCCCCTGCTTCTCAATTCGTGGTGGCACCCTCCGCTTCTCAATTCGTGGTGGCACCCTCCGCTTCTCAATTCGTGGCACCCCCCGCTTCTCAATTCGTGGTGGCACCCCCCGCTTCTCAATTCGTGGTGGCACCCCCCGCTTCTCACTAAATTCGTGGTAGCACCCCCCGCTTCTCAATTCGTGGTGGCACCCCCCGCTTCTCACTCAATTCGTGGTAGCACCCCCCGCTTCTCAATTCGTGGTGGCACCCCCCGCTTCTCAACTCGTGGTGGCACCCCCCGCTTCTCAATTCGTGGTGGCACCCTCCGCTTCTCAATTCGTGGTGGCACCCTCCGCTTCGCAATTCGTGGTGGCACCCCCACTTCTCAATTCGTGGTGGCACCCTCCGCTTCTCAATTCGTGGTGGCACCCCCCGCTTCTCAATTCGTGGTGGCACCCCCCGCTTCTCAATTCGTGGCACCCCCCGCTTCTCAATTCGTGGTGGCACCCCCCGCTTCTCAATTCGTGGTGGCACCCCCTGCTTCTCAATTCGTGGTGGCACCCCCCGCTTCTCAATTCGTGGTGGCACCCCCTGCTTCTCAATTCGTGGTGGCACCCCCTGCTTCTCAATTCGTGGTGGCACCCTCCGCTTCTCAATTCGTGGTGGCACCCCCCGCTTCTCAATTCGTGGTGGCACCCTCCGCTTCTCAATTCGTGGTGGCACCCCCCGCTTCTCAATTCGTGGTGGCACCCTCCGCTTCTCAATTCATGGTGGCACCCTCCGCTTCTCAATTCGTGGTGGCACCCTCCGCTTCTCAATTCGAGGTGGCACCCTCCGCTTCTCAATTCGTGGTGGCACCCCCCGCTTCTCAATTCGTGGTGGCACCCCCCGCTTCTCAATTCGTGGTGGCACCCTCCGCTTCTCAATTCGTGGTGGCACCCTCCGCTTCTCAATTCGTGGTGGCACCCTCTGCTTCTCAATTCGTGGTGGCACCCCCCGCTTCTCAATTCGTGGTGGCACCCCCCGCTTCTCAATTCGTGGTGGCACCCCCTGCCTCTCAATTCGTGATGGCACCCCCCGCTAATTCGTGGTGGCACCCCCCGCTTCTCAATCGTGGTGGCACCCCCCGCTTCTCAATTCGTGGTGGCACCCCCTGCTTCTCAATTCGTGGTGGCACCGTCTGCTTCTCAATTCGTGGTGGCACCCCCTGCTTCTCAATTCGTGGTGGCACCCTCCGCTTTTCAATTCGTGGTGGCACCCCCCGCTTCTCAATTCGTGGTGGCACCCTCCGCTTCTCAATTCGTGGTGGCACCCCCCGCTAATTCGTGGTGGCACCCCCCACTTCTCAATTCGTGGTGGCACCCTCCGCTTCTCAATTCATGGTGGCACCATCCGCTTCTCAATTCGTGGTGGCACCCCCCGCTTCTCAATTCGTGGTGGCACCCTCCGCTTCTCAATTCGTGGTGGCACCCTCCGCTTCTCAATTCGTGGTGGCACCCTCCGCTTCTCAATTCGTGGTGGCACCCTCCGCTTCTCAATTCGTGGTGGCACCCTCCGCTTCTCAATTCGAGGTGGCACCCTCCGCTTCTCAATTCGTGGTGGCACCCCCCGCTTCTCAATTCGTGGTGGCACCCTCCGCTTCTCAATTCGTGGTGGCACCCCCCGCTTCTCAATTCATGGTGGCACCCCCCGCTTCTCAATTCGTGGTGGCACCCTCCGCTTCTCAATTCGTGGTGGCACCCTCCGCTTCTCAATTCGTGGTGGCACCCCCCGCTTCTCAATTCGTGGTGGCACCCCCCGCTTCTCAATTCGTGGTGGCACCCCCTGCTTCTCAATTCGTGGTGGCACCCCCCGCTAATTCATGGTGGCACCCCCCGCTTCTCAATTCGTGGTGGCACCCCCCGCTTCTCAATTCGTGGTGGCACCCCCCGCTTCTCAATTCGTGGTGGCACCCCCTGCTTCTCAATTCGTGGTGGCACCGTCTGCTTCTTTCTCAATTCGTGGTGGCACCCCCTGCTTCTCAATTCGTGGTGGCACACTCCGCTTCTCAATTCGTGGTGGCACCCCCCGCTTCTCAATTCGTGGTGGCACCCTCCGCTTCTCAATTCGTGGTGGCACCCCCCGCTAATTCGTGGTGGCACCCCCCACTTCTCAATTCGTGGTGGCACCCTCCGCTTCTCAATTCATGGTGGCACCATCCGCTTCTCAATTCGTGGTGGCACCCTCCGCTTCTCAATTCGTGGTGGCACCCTCCGCTTCTCAATTCGTGGTGGCACCATCCGCTTCTCAATTCGTGGTGGCACCATCCGCTTCTCAATTCGTGGTGGCACCCCCCGCTTCTCAATTCGTGGTGGCACCCTCCGCTTCTCAATTCGTGGTAGCACCCCCCGCTAATTCGTGGGTGGCACCCCCCACTTCTCAATTCGTGGTGGCACCCTCTGCTTCTCAATTCGTGGTGGCACCCTCCGCTTCTCAATTCGTGGTGGCACCCTCCGCTTCTCAATTCGTGGTGGCACCCCCCACTTCTCAATTCGTGGTGGCACCCTCCGCTTCTCAATTCGTGGCACCCCCCGCTTCTCAATTCGTGGCACCCCCCGCTTCTCAATTCGTGGCACCCCCCGCTTCTCAATTCGTGGCACCCCCCACTTCTCAATTCGTGGTGGCACCCTCCGCTTCTCAATTCGTGGCACCCCCCGCTTCTCAATTCGTGGCACCCCCCGCTTCTCAATTCGTGGCACCCCCCGCTTCTCAATTCGTGGTGGCACCCCGCGCTTCTCAATTTGTGCCCCCCCTTCTCAATTTGCGGTGGCAGCACCCCCCCCCCAGTTCTCCTCTGCTCCAGGGGGCCCATGCCTAAAGCTGTGTAGGGGGCCCCAAAATTCCTGATGGCGGCCCTGGCCCCGCGGTTTCCCATTGAACACACCGCTCCTCTCACCGCTCCAAAGATGTGGCTAGTAGGACTTTTGGAGCGGTCCTGCTAGCGCCCTGCTCCAGTGTGAAAACCCCAGCAGCCGCTGTTTAGGGTCGGTTTGCAGGCGCTATTTGTAGCGCAATAGCGCCTGCAAACCGCCCCAATGTGAAAGGGTTCTGAGTGATCGACCGGGGGGGGGGGGGGGGGGGGGTATAAAAAAACTTCCACTGGAGAGCGAATAGTCAGCTGAGCACAGGCAAACAGGCTGCTAGCAGCCAGGAGTCATTTTAGAAGGCTGTACTCCATTGGTTGTAGTATTTATGTCCCAGGCAGGGAAAGGGTTAAAGATGTAAAAGTATGAGCTGAAACAAAAATGCTCCAAACCAAAAGGTGTGCAAAAAGTGTGTGTTACAGAAACAGTGTGCAAAATGTCTAAACAAGGTGTGGCAATCCCACATACAGCTTTTATTTATTTACTTTCTCTAGAAGGAAGACCAATGTCGTGTGATTTCTCGGAAGCTGCCTAAGTTACAGGAAAGGGAAACTTATGGCCGCTTTAAATGCTGAATATTGTAGCCGGAACTTTATGTTTGGGATCTGCACACAGCTCTGCAGACACAGGTACGTAGATTCTACGCATAAACTGAATGAATTTTATGTTACATTGTTTTTTTTTTGGTGTATTTTGTGTTGTGTTTTTACTATCTCTGGGAATTACAGAGACCACAGGACACAAATAGAACTCATTTTATGTTACATTGTTTTTGTTTGGTGTATTTTGTGTTGTGTTTTTACTATCTCTGGGAATTACAGAGACCACAGGACACAAATAGAACTCATTTTATGTTACATTGGGGTTGATATACTAAAGGCAAATAGACTGAGCACTCTGCAAGTTGCTCCAGAGCTTAGTAAATGAGGTGAAGCTTCATTTTGCAAAGACTATCCGATCACATGCAAGCAGTGGCATTGCCCCCAGGTTATTTCTTGCCCCCTACTCCACCCCTCCTCTCTGCCAGATGCAGAGAGAGCAAGGTGGCCTTCCGCAGACTCGGAGACACCTGGCACTTCCTTCGAGGCTCGCTATGCTAAACAAGCTCCTGTCACGTGGCCGGTAGCAGAGAGGGGAACACAAACACCGGTGATCTGCCGACAAACGTCCCCCCCGGCGGATTCTGCCCCCACCTGTACTGCGCAGGCACGGAGCTTGCGCAGTACGAACGTCAATGAGCTTCCGAAAATAACCGAACGTGTAGAGCTGAGAGTCAGCTCTACACGGCGCCTGCGTGGACCTAGATGTAAGTGGCCAGTCGGCTTCGCTCGGACGGCTCGCTTCGCTCGCTCTGCCTCCTGGCTCTTTTTTTAACATCCTCCATGTCCACGGGGATGGTAAAGAAAGAGCCTGGATGTCAGCAGTGTAGCACAATTTGGTGTGCGCGGGCGCCATGTAGAGCTGGACTCTCAGCTCTACATGTTCGGCTATTTTCGGAAAAAACGTTGCGCCTGCGCAGTACAGAGCGGGCAGAATGCGCTGGGGGGCAATGCTCAGCAGTACACCGGTGATGTAAAAAATTCCTCGACCTATGCAGGGTCTCGACCGCGTCACTTCCGGTGCAGCTACGTCAAAAACACAGCTGATGGCGGCCTAGACTGCGCATGCGCGGCTTCACCGCCCCTATACCGCGCATGCGCAGACGCCCATTTCGGTCCATGAAAATTCTGGACTCGAGCGGGCGGGCGGAGGCGTTGCGAATTGCTTAACATCGTCGCCAGCACCGCCTCCAGACCCGCCCCCAACACGCCCCTAGCTTGTTTATCATTGGGACCGAGGTCGAGAGAAAATATAGAGCTGCACCGCCTCCAGCCCCGCCCCCGCCCCTAGCCTTCTCTACTGAAGGGGGCGGGCCCCCGTGCATAGCACTGAGTCCAAGTACAGTACTGTGCATTGTTCTGCCATCAAATATGCTGCCTCACTGCACCCAGCAAACGCAACCACTGTGCCCGTCATACGCAGCCACTGCACCCAGCAAACGCAACCACTATGCCCAGCAAACGCAACCACTGCACCCAGCAAACGCAACCACTGTGCCCGTCATACGCAGCCACTGTGCCCGTCATACGCAGCCACTGTGCCCGTCATACGCAACCACTGTGCCCGTCATACGCAAACACTGCACCCAGCAAACGCAACCACTGTGCCCAGCAAACGCAACCACTATGCCTGTCATACGCAGCCACTGCACCCAGCAAACGCAACCACTGTGCCCGTCATACGCAGCCACTGCACCCAGCAAACGCAACCACTGTGCCCAGCAAACGCAACCACTGCACCCAGCAAACGCAACCACTGTGCCCGTCATACGCAGCCACTGCACCCAGCAAACGCAAACACTGTGCCCGTCATACGCAGCCACTGTGCCCGTCATACGCAGCCACTGTGCCCGTCATACGCAGCCACTGTGCCCAGCAAACGCAACCACTGTGCCCGTCATACGCAACCACTGTGCCCAGCAAACGCAACCACTGTGCCCAGCAAACGCAACCACTGCACCCAGCAAACGCAACCACTGCACCCAGCAAACGCAACCACTGTGCCCGTCATACGCAACCACTGCACCCAGCAAACGCAACCACTGTGCCCGTCATACGCAGCCACTGCACCCAGCAAACGCAACCACTGTGCCCGTCATACGCAAACACTGCACCCAGCAAACGCAACCACTGTGCCCGTCATACGCAGCCACTGCACCCAGCAAACGCAACCACTGTGCCCGTCATACGCAGCCACTGCACCCAGCAAACGCAACCACTGTGCCCGTCATACGCAGCCACTGCACCCAGCAAACGCAACCACTGTGCCCGTCATACGCAGCCACTGCACCCAGCAAACGCAACCACTGTGCCCAGCAAACGCAGCCACTGTGCCCAGCAAACGCAACCACTGTGCCCGTCATACGCAGCCACTGTGCCCGTCAAATGCAGCCACTGTGCCCATCAATTGCTGTCAGATTGTCAAGCCGTAGCTGTGCTCCCTGGGGATAAGCTGATCGCCCATCCGTGCTGCTGGAGGGAGCCCAGACCACCATAAATGAGGGACCTGCAGACTTGGTCATGGTAAGTGAGACCATCCCATATCCCACTCCATATTCCCCGAGGATAGGGACCTCCACCTCCCCCCCAAGACAGAGACCCCCTTCTCCCCCCTGCTGACAGGGACTCCCTTCTCTCCTGGGGACAGGGACTCCCTTCTCTCCTGGGGACAGGGACTCCCTTCTCTCCTGGGGACAGGGACTCCCTTCTCCTCTGGGGACAGGGACTCCCTTCTCCTCTGGGGACAGGGACTCCCTTCTCTCCTGGGGACAGGGACTCCCTTCTCTCCTGGGGACAGGGACTCCCTTCTCTCCTGGGGACAGGGACTCCCTTCTCTCCTGGGGACAGGGACTCCCCTCTCTCCTGGGGACAGGGACCTCCCCCCCAAGACAGAGACCCCCTTCTCCCCCCTGCTGACAGGGACTCCCTTCTCTCCTGGGGACAGGGACTCCCTTCTCTCCTGGGGACAGGGACTCCCTTCTCTCCTGGGGACAGGGACTCCCTTCTCTCCTGGGGACAGGGACTCCCTTCTCTCCTGGGGACAGGGACTCCCTTCTCCTCTGGGGACAGGGACTCCCTTCTCCTCTGGGGACAGGGACTCCCTTCTCTCCTGGGGACAGGGACTCCCCTCTCTCCTGGGGACAGGGACCCCCCCCAAGACAGAGACCCCTTCTCCCCCCTGAGGACAGGGAAACCTTCCCCCCCCCCTGGGGACAGGGACCCCTTCTCTCCTGGGGACAGGGACTCCCTTCTCTCCTGGGGACAGGGACTCCCTTCTCTCCTGGGGACAGGGACTCCCTTCTCTCCTGGGGACAGGGACTCCCTTCTCTCCTGGGGACAGGGACTCCCTTCTCCTCTGGGGACAGGGACTCCCTTCTCTCCTGGGGACAGGGACTCCCTTCTCTCCTGGGGACAGGGACTCCCTTATCTCCTCTGGGGACAGGGACTCCCTTCTCCTCTGGGGACAGGGACTCCCTTCTCTCCTGGGGACAGGGACTCCCTTCTCTCCTGGGGACAGGGACTCCCTTCTCCTCTGGGGACAGGGACTCCCTTCTCCTCTGGGGACAGGGGCTCCCTTCTCTCCTGGGGACAGGGACTCCCTTCTCTCCTGGGGACAGGGACTCCCTTCTCTCCTGGGGACAGGGACTCCCTTCTCCTCTGGGGACAGGGACTCCCTTCTCTCCTGGGGAGGGGACAGGGACTCCCTTCTCTCCTGGGGACAGGGACTCCCTTCTCTCCTGGGGACAGGGACTCCCTTCTCCTCTGGGGACAGGGACTCCCTTCTCCTCTGGGGACAGGGACTCCCTTCTCCTCTGGGGACAGGGACTCCCTTCTCTCCTGGGGACAGGGACTCCCCTCTCTCCTGGGGACAGGGACCCCCCCCAAGACAGAGACCCCTTCTCCCCCCTGAGGACAGGGAAACCCTCCCCCCCCTGGGGACAGGGACCCCTTCTCTCCTGGGGACAGGGACTCCCCTCTCTCCTGGGGACAGGGACCCCCCCCCCAAGACAGAGACCCCTTCTCCCCCCTGAGGACAGGGAAACCTTCTCCCCCCTGAGGACAGGGAAACCTCCCCCCCCCTGGGGACAGGGACCCCTTCTCCCCTGGAAACAGGGACCCTCTGGGCCACTCACCTGGGAACAGGAACTCCTCCTCTCCTGGGGACAGGGACCTACTTGTCCCCTGGGGACAGGGACCCCCTTCTCACTCTGGGGCAGGGATCCTATCTCACCTGGGGGCAGGAACTCCATCTCACCTGAGGGCAGGAACTCCATCTCCCCTGGCAACGGGGACTTCATCTCACCTAGGGACCCCATCTTTCCTAGGGATCAGGACCCCACCTCCCCTAAGAACAGGAACCTGATCACCCTGTGTGTGCCAAACTCACTGCCCTGCCTGCCATGTGTCCTGTGTGAGGTCCCTTCTGTGACAGCTCTTATCAGGACTTCATCCCACTGTGTAATCCCCCTACATGACTGACCCCTCTGTGTGCACCCCTTACATGGGGAACCCCTCTGTTTGCTACCCCTAAATGTCTGCATACTCTGACCACCACCTGTAACATTTCCACATCCTCTGACTGCCTCCTGTATCCTGTCCGCCATCCTCTGACCACCTCCTCTATCCTGTGCACATGTTCTGACTACCTATTGACTGCAGCCTCTAACCTAGGGTGACCAGACATCCCCGGTTTCCGGGGACAGTCCCCGGATTGAGGACACTGTCCCCGGACCAAGTCTGTCCCCGGTTTTGTCCCCGGATTGAATTTGAACAGGTGCTGGTTCAATTTCAAAGACAGTCAGTGCAGAATTAAAAAATAAATAATCTGAATTACACCCCCCTGCTCCGCCGCTCCTACTACCTTAGGGGGGTCTATTTCTTTCCATTATCTGTGCCCCTTTCTGATGATCATGTGCTGGTCGGAGAGGAGGGAATATTTCTTCAGTTTCGGGTTTATGCCCATTCAGCTTCGCTCGCATGTTCTTCTGCCTTGGCTCAAGTCCCGGTCAGCCGCCTGCCTGTTTATCTCCTTGCCTTCCCTGGTGGAGTGATCTTCCTCCGCTCCCCACCCAGTAGTAGCCGGGGCCCGAAGAGTAAGACTTGACAGGCTGTGAGGCTGTGAGGCGGGCGGCGATGGGCAGAGAGTCGCTGATTGCCGCCATTACTGGTAAAAAAAAAAAAATGTCCCCGGATTTCATTTTTAAAATCTGGTCACCTTACTCTAACCACCTCCTGTATCCTGTCCGCAGCCTCTAACCTGTCTGCAATCTCTGACTATCTCTTGTCTTTTATTGTGTCTGCAGTCTCTTAGGGAGAGTCTGGAGAGGAATCAAGAGTGAGAGCGTCGCCGGGATTGGGATTACGGGAGGAGTCAGACGTGTATGGACTGTGGAGAACAGACTATAGAATAAAACCAGAGCCACCAATTAGGAGCCATCTAACTGAGACCTGCACGCTGCACCGGAGAGGAGGTCAGTGACAGCGCCATCAGGTCAGTCTGAGGGGGGGGGGTCACTGATGTAAGGGGGGAGTGAATGCAATTATGTAAGGGGGCACTGATATAAAGGTTTTCCCTTATATCAGTAACACCCCCCCCCCTTACCTTAGTGTATTCACTCTGCGGAAGGTGGTCTCTGGTCACCAGAGTCCCCCTCCCCCCCACATCACATTTTCCGTCATTCCCCTTTACATTAGAGTCGGCAGGATTCCCCCTTACAGTGCAAGGGAACTCAGATGTAAAGGAAAATGCTGCAGAGCATAATCTAAGGAAAAACTCTGATGTAAGGGGTGCTCTGGTCACCAGAGACCACCTTATATCAGAGTCCACTGCATTCCCATTTACATCAGAGTTCCCACTTACATCAGGGTCTGCAGCATTGCCCTTTACATCAGTGTTCCCCTTTACATCAGGGTTCGCAGAGTTCCCCCTGTAAGATTAGAAGGGATGGAGGCCCGGAGACATGTCCAGAGTACACAGAGGATACATGGGATAGATTAGAAGGGATGGAGGCCCGGAGACATGTCCAGAGTACACAGAGGATACATGGAATAGATTAGAAAGGATGGAGGCCCGGAGACATGTCCAGAGTACACAGAGGATACATGGGATAGATTTAGAGCTGCACGATTTTGGGAAAAATGAGAATCACGATTCTTTTGATTAGAACAAAGATCACGATTCTCTCACGATTCTTTAAAATGGTAAATTTAAAAAAAAATTAAAAATTTGCTTGTCTTTTTTTTTTTTTGCAAAACTTTCTTATTTTTAATATTTTTATTATTCTTTACTTTTTAATTTCTTTATTTTATTAATTTAATTATTATTTTTTTATCATTTTTTTTCCACTTTATTGCCATCACACAGGAGAAAACAATTCACTGTGTGATACCAATTGGAGGTTCTCTTTATTGACCCTCTCACTTCCAAAAACAGGAGTCCTAGTACTCCTGTCACAGCTGAGATGGGAAGAGCACAGGTCTCTTCTCTCACTGTGAACATAGGCGGCAGGGACAGCAGACAGACGGAGGACAGACTCGGCGGCCGGGGGGGGGGGGGGGGGGGGGACGGAATCCCGAAGACAGCCAGCCAAGTGTGGTATGTGGGGGGGGGGAGAGAGGGGGGAGAAGGGAGGACGGACAGCAGCACACATTTTCTTATAGAAACTCACCGCCGCCGGTATGTTGAAATTGTCTCTCCTCTGCTCGCACACAACCCTGCCTCCTCCTAACCCTGCGCTGTGATAGACAGAACACATCCCAGCATTGATTGGACCCGCATTCTGTCTATCACAGCGTGGGGTTAGGAGGAGGCGGGGCTGCGTGCGAGCAGAGGAGAGACTGTTTCAATGCATCACGCTCTATGATCAATTTGCGTTCCACGCTGGTTACGTGGAACTGGCGGGGATTTAAGAAAATCGCGGTCATCCAGCCTGGAGATCGTGGGGGGGGGGTGAATCGAGATCGCGATTCTCAAACGATTAATCGTGCAGCTCTAGATAGATTAGAAGGGATGGAGGCCCGGAGACATGTCCAGAGTACACAGAGGATACATGGGATAGATTAGAAGGGATGGAGGCCCAGAGACATGTCCAGAGTACACAGAGGATACATGGGATAGATTAGAAGGGATGGAGGCCCGGAGACATGTCCAGAGTACACAGAGGATACATGGGATAGATTAGAAGGGATGGAGGCCCGGAGACATGTCCAGAGAACACAGAGGATACATGGGATAGATTAGAAGGGATGGAGGCCCGGAGACATGTCCAGAGTACACAGAGGATACATGGGATAGATTAGAAAGGATGGAGGCCCGGAGACATGTCCAGAGAACACAGAGGATACATGGGATAGATTAGAAGGGATGGAGGCCCGGAGACATGTCCAGAGAACACAGAGGATACATGGGATAGATTAGAAGGGATGGAGGCCCAGAGACATGTCCAGAGAACACAGAGGATACATGGGATAGATTAGAAGGGATGGAGGCCCAGAGACATGTCCAGAGTACACAGAGGATACATGGGATAGATTAGAAGGGATGGAGGCCCGGAGACATGTCCAGAGTACACAGAGGATACATGGGATAGATTAGAAAGGATGGAGGCCCAGAGACATGTCCAGAGAACACAGAGAATACATGGGATAGATTAGAAGGGATGGATGTCCAGGGAAAACAGAGGAGGCCTCCATCCCTTCTAATCTATCCCATGTATCCTCTGTGTACTCTGGACATGTCTCTGGGCCTCCATCCCTTCTAATCTATCCCATGTATCCTCTGTGTACTCTGGACATGTCTCTGAGCCTCCATCCCTTCTAATCTATCCCATGTATCCTCTGTGTACTCTGGACATGTCTCCGGACCTCCATCCCTTCTAATCTTACAGGGGGAACTCTGCGAACCCTGATGTAAAGGGGAACACTGATGTAAAGGGCAATGCTGCAGACCCTGATGTAAGTGGGAACTCTGATGTAAATAGGAATGCAGTGGACTCTGATATAAGGTGGTCTCTGGTGAACAGAGCACCCCTTACATCAGAGTTCCTCCTTAGATTATGCTCTGCAGCAGTTCCCTTGCACTGTAAGGGGGAAGCCTGCCGACTCTGATGTAAAGGGGAATGCCGGGAAATGTGATGTGGGGGGGGGGGGGGACTCTGGTGACCAGAGACCACCTTCCGCAGAGTGAATACACTAAGGTAAGGGGGGGGGGGTGTTACTGATATAAGGGAAAACCTTTATATCAGTGCCCCCTTACATAATTGCATTCACTCCCCCCTTACAGCAGTGACCCCCCCCTCAGACTGACCTGATGGCGCTGTCACTGACCTCCTCTCCGGTGCAGCGTGCAGGTCTCAGTTAGATGGCTCCTGGTTGGTGGCTCTGGTTTTATTCTATAGTCTCCTCTCCACAGTCCATACACGTCTGACTCCTCCCGTAATCCCAATCCCGGCGATGCTCTCACTCTTGATTCCTCTCCAGACTCTCCCTAAGAGACTGCAGACACAATAAAAGACAAGAGATAGTCAGAGATTGCAGACAGGATACAAGAGATGGTTAGAGGCTGAGGACAGGATACAGGAGGTGGTTAGAACATGTGTACAGGATATAGGAGGCAGTCAGAGGATGTGGAAATGGTACAGGTGGTGGTCAGAGAATGCAGACATGTAGGGGTAGCAAACAGAGGGGTTCCCCGTGTAAGGGGTGCACACAGAGGGATCAGTCATGTAGGGGGATCACAAAGTGGGATGAAGTTCTGATAAGAGCTGTCACAGGAGGGCCCTCACACAGGACACATGGCAGGCAGGGCAGTGAGGTTGGCACACACAGGGTGATCAGGTCCCTGTTCTTAGGGGGGGGGGGGATGGGGTCCCGATCCCCAGGGAAGATGGGGGTCCCTGTCCCCAGGAGAGAAGGGAGTCCCTGTTCTCAGGGGGGAGAAGGTTTTCATGTCCTCGGGGGGGGGGGGGGGGTCCCTGTTCTCAGAGGGGGGAGAGGGTCCCTGTCCTCAGAGGGGGTCCCTGTCCTCGGGGGGGGTCCCTGTCCTCAGGCAAGATGGAGTGGGATATGGGATGATCTCACTCACCATGACCAAGTTTGCAGGTCCCTCGTCTATGGTGGTCTGGGCTCCCTCCAGCAGCACGAATGCGCGAGCAGCATATCCCGAAGGAGCACAGCTACGGCTTAACATCACACTTTTCAAAAGATCAAAGAGTACGCAGTGGCGGTGCTTCCATAAGGGGAGCATGGGTGCCGCCCCCTCTCTCCTGGCATCACTCTATCACCATAGATAGAATCATGCATTGCATGAATCTATCTATGGTCACTGCTGACACCCCCTATTCAGGTGTCCGGCCCCTTTTCGGGCGCCGGGCACCTGAATTACATCGGCGGGGGTGTTTTTTGGAAGCACCTGATTAGAGCCATAGGCTCTAATAGGCGCCCAAAAAGGTGAACAGCGGGCGCCATGCTGGGCGTTCTCTGTTCACTCAGCGTTGTGTTAGCAAAGCAAAGGAATTCGCTTTCCTAACACTAATCCGCCTCTTAGCCAATCAGGTGCTCGAGTCTGTTACCGGTCCCCTGATTGGCTGAAACGTCAGGCGCTGTGATTGGATGCCTGAGAGAGGACGGAAGAGGATGTGCAGGACACCGCCGCTGACCCGCTGCGAGACAGGTAAGTGCCGGGCAGCATTTGATGGGGCACATTAGTGGTAATTGATGGGCACACTGGCAGCATTTGATGGGGCACAGTAGCGGCAATTGATGGGGCACACTGACAGCAATTCATGGGTACAGTAGCTGCGTTTGATGGCACAGTGGCGTCAATAGTGGGTGCGTTTGATGGGCACAGTGGCTGGGTTTGATGGGCACAGTGGCAGCGGTTGATAGGCACAGTGGTTGCGTTTGATGGGTGCAGTGGCTGCGTTTGCTGGGCACAGTGGTTGCGTTTGCTGGGTGCAGTGGTTGCGTTTGCTGGGTGCAGTGGTTGCGTTTGCTGGGCACAGTGGTTGCGTTTGCTGGGCACAGTGGTTGCGTTTGCTGGGTGCAGTGGCTGCGTATGACGGGCACAGTGGTTGCGTTTGCTGGGTGCAGTGGCTGCGTATGATGGGCACAGTGGTTGCGTTTGCTGGGTGCAGTGGCTGCGTATGACGGGCACAGTGGTTGCGTTTGCTGGGTGCAGTGGCTGCGTATGAAGGGCACAGTGGTTGCGTTTGCTGGGTGCAGTGGTTGCGTGTGCTGGGTGCAGTGGCTGCGTATGACGGGCACAGTGGTTGCGTGTGCTGGGTGCAGTGGCTGCGTATGACGGGCACAGTGGTTGCGTTTGCTGGGTGCAGTGGCTGCGTATGACGGGCACAGTGGTTGCGTGTGCTGGGTGCAGTGGCTGTGTATGACGGGCACAGTGGTTGCGTGTGCTGGGTGCAGTGGCTGCGTATGACGGGCACAGTGGTTGCGTTTGCTGGGTGCAGTGGCTGCGTATGACGGGCACAGTGGTTGCGTGTGCTGGGTGCAGTGGCTGCGTATGATGGGCACAGTGGTTGCGTTTGCTGGGTGCAGTGGCTGCGTATGACGGGCACAGTGGTTGCGTTTGCTGGGTGCAGTGGCTGCGTATGACGGGCACAGTGGTTGCGTGTGCTGGGTGCAGTGGCTGCGTATGATGGGCACAGTGGTTGCGTTTGCTGGGTGCAGTGGCTGCGTATGACGGGCACAGTGGTTGCGTTTGCTGGGTGCAGTGTTTGCGTATGACGGGCACAGTGGTTGCGTTTGCTGGGTGCAGTGGCTGCGTATGACGGGCACAGTGGTTGCGTTTGCTGGGTGCAGTGGCTGCGTATGACGGGCACAGTGGTTGCGTTTGCTGGGTGCAGTGGTTGCGTTTGCTGGGCACAGTGGTTGCGTTTGCTGGGTGCAGTGGCTGCGTATGACGGGCACAGTGGTTGCGTTTGCTGGGTGCAGTGGCTGCGTATGACGGGCACAGTGGTTGCGTTTGCTGGGTGCAGTGGCTGCGTATGACGGGCACAGTGGTTGCGTATGACGGGCACAGTGGCTGCGTATGACGGGCACAGTGGCTGCGTATGACGGGCACAGTGGCTGCGTATGACGGGCACAGTGGTTGCGTTTGCTGGGTGCAGTGGCTGCGTATGACGGGCACAGTGGTTGCGTTTGCTGGGTGCAGTGGCTGCGTATGACGGGCACAGTGGTTGCGTTTGCTGGGTGCAGTGGCTGCGTATGATGGGCACAGTGGTTGCGTTTGCTGGGTGCAGTGGCTGCGTATGACGGGCACAGTGGTTGCGTTTGCTGGGTGCAGTGAGGCAGCATATTTGATGGCAGAACAATGCACAGTACTGTACTTGGACTCAGTGCTATGTACGGGGCCCGCCCCCTTCAGTAGAGCAGGCTAGGGGCGGGGGCGGGGCTGGAGGCGGTGCAGCTCTATATTTTCTCTCGACCTCGGTCCCAATGATAAACAAGCTAGGGGCGTGTTGGGGGCGGGTCTGGAGGCGGTGCTGGCGACGATGTTAAGCAATTCGCAACGCCTCCGCCCGCCCGCTCGAGTCCAGAATTTTCATGGACCGAAATGGGGGTCTGCGCATGCGCGGTATAGGGGCGGTGAAGCCGCGCATGCGCAGTCGAGGCCGCCATCAGCTGTGTTTTTGACGTAGCTGCACCGGAAGTGACGCGGTCGAGACCCTGCATAGGTCGAGGAATTTTTTACATCACCGGCTCCAGTCCAGCATGTATGATGAGAGGGAGCCCGGGGAGGAGCCAATGAGACCAAGGGGGAGGGCCCAGGGTCCAGCAAGAGGTACAAGTGGCACAGCACAGATGAAGATCATCCCTGTGGAAGGTAGGACAAGCAAAATCAATGCTGCTTTTAACTTTACGATGTCTCAGTCTGACTGGCTGTCTATATTATTGTACTGGTCCTACACTCACATGATCTGTCTGCAGTCTCTGATCATCTCCTGTACTATGTCTGCAGTCTCTGACCATCTCCTGTATTATGTCTGCAGTCTCTGACCATCTCCTCTATTATGTCTGCAGTCTCTGATCATCTGCTGTATTATGTCTGCAGTCTCTGATCATCTCCTGTATTATGTCTGCAGTCTCTGATCATCTCCTGTACTATGTCTGCAGTCTCTGATCATCTCCTGTACTATGTCTGCAGTCTCTGACCATCTCCTGTATTATGTCTGCAGTCTCTGATCATCTGCTGTATTATGTCTGCAGTCTCTGATCATCTCCTGTACTATGTCTGCAGTCTCTGATCATCTCCTGTACTATGTCTGCAGTCTCTGATCATCTCCTGTACTATGTCTGCAGTCTCTGACCATCTCCTGTACTATGTCTGCAGTCTCTGACCATCTCCTGTACTCTGTCTGCAGTCTCTGATCATCTCCTGTACTCTGTCTGCAGTCTCTGATCATCTCCTGTATTATGTCTGCAGTCTCTGATCATCTCCTGTACTATGTCTGCAGTCTCTGATCATCTGCTGTATTATGTCTGCAGTCTCTAATCATCTGCTGTATTATGTCTGCAGTCTCTGATCATCTCCTGTACTATGTCTGCAGTCTCTGATCATCTCCTGTACTATGTCTGCAGTCTCTGATCATCTCCTGTATTATGTCTGCAGTCTCTGATCATCTCCTATATTATGTCTGCAGTCTCTGACCATCTCCTGTACTATGTCTGCAGTCTCTGATCATCTCCTGTACTATGTCTGCAGTCTCTAATCATCTCCTGTACTATGTCTGCAGTCTCTGATCATCTCCTGTATTATGTCTGCAGTCTCTAATCATCTCCTGTACTATGTCTGCAGTCTCTGACCATCTCCTGTACTATGTCTGCAGTCTCTGATCATCTCCTGTATTATGTCTGCAGTCTCTAATCATCTCCTGTACTATGTCTGCAGTCTCTGCCCATCTCCTGTACTATGTCTGCAGTCTCTGATCATCTCCTGTACTATGTCTGCAGTCTCTAATCATCTCCTGTACTATGTCTGCAGTCTCTGCCCATCTCCTGTACTATGTCTGCAGTCTCTGATCATCTCCTGTACTATGTCTGCAGTCTCTAATCATCTCCTGTACTATGTCTGCAGTCTCTGATCATCTCCTGTACTATGTCTGCAGTCTTTGATCATCTCCTGTACTATGTCTGCAGTCTCTGCCCATCTCCTGTACTATGTCTGCAGTCTCTAATCATCTCCTGTACTATGTCTGCAGTCTCTGATCATCTCCTGTACTATGTCTGCAGTCTTTGATCATCTCCTGTACTATGTCTGCAGTCTCTGACCATCTCCTGTATTATGTCTGCAGTCTCTGATCATCTCCTGTACTATGTCTGCAGTCTCTGACCATCTCCTGTATTATGTCTGCAGTCTCTGATCATCTGCTGTATTATGTCTGCAGTCTCTGATCATCTCCTGTACTATGTCTGCAGTCTCTGCCCATCTCCTGTACTATGTCTGCAGTCTCTGATCATCTCCTGTACTATGTCTGCAGTCTCTGATCATCTCCTGTACTATGTCTGCAGTCTCTGACCATCTCCTGTACTATGTCTGCAGTCTCTGATCATCTCCTGTACTATGTCTGCAGTCTCTGATCATCTCCTGTACTATGTCTGCAGTCTCTGACCATCTCCTGTATTATGTCTGCAGTCTCTGATCATCTCCTGTATTATGTCTGCAGTCTCTGACCATCTCCTGTATTATGTCTGCAGTCTCTGACCATCTCCTGTATTATGTCTGCAGTCTCTGATCATCTCCTGTACTATGTCTGCAGTCTCTGATCATCTCCTGTATTATGTCTGCAGTCTCTGACCATTTCCTGTACTATGTCTGCAGTCTCTGATCATCTCCTGTACTATGTCTGCAGTCTCTGATCATCTCCTGTACTATGTCTGCAGTCTCTGATCATCTCCTGTACTATGTCTGCAGTCTCTGATCATCTCCTGTACTATGTCTGCAGTCTCTGATCATCTCCTGTACTATGTCTGCAGTCTCTGATCATCTCCTGTACTATGTCTGCAGTCTCTGATCATCTCCTGTATTATGTCTGCAGTCTCTGACCATCTCCTGTATTATGTCTCCAGTCTCTGATCATCTGCTGTATTATGTCTGCAGTCTCTGATCATCTGCTGTATTATGTCTGCAGTCTCTGACCATCTCCTGTACTATGTCTGCAGTCTCTGATCATCTCCTGTATTATGTCTGCAGTCTCTGATCATCTCCTGTACTATGTCTGCAGTCTTTGATCATCTCCTGTACTATGTCTGCAGTCTCTGATCATCTCCTGTATTATGTCTGCAGTCTCTGATCATCTGCTGTATTATGTCTGCAGTCTCTAATCATCTGCTGTATTATGTCTGCAGTCTCTGACCATCTCCTGTACTATGTCTGCAGTCTCTGATCATCTCCTGTATTATGTCTGCAGTCTCTGATCGTCTACTGTACTATGTCTGCAGTCTCTGATCATCTCCTGTATTATGTCTGCAGTCTCTGATCGTCTCCTGTACTATGTCTGCAGTCTCTGATCATCTCCTGTACTATGTCTGCAGTCTCTGATCATCTCCTGTACTATGTCTGCAGTCTCTGATCATCTCCTGTACTATGTCTGCAGTCTCTGATCATCTCCTGTACTATGTCTGCAGTCTCTGATCATCTCCTGTACTATGTCTGCAGTCTCTGACCATCTCCTGTATTATGTCTGCAGTCTCTGACTGTCTCCTGTACTATGTCTGCAGTCTCTGACCATTTCCTGTACTATGTCTGCAGTCTCTGATCATCTCCTGTACTATGTCTGCAGTCTCTGATCATCTCCTGTACTATGTCTGCAGTCTCTGATCATCTCCTGTACTATGTCTGCAGTCTCTGATCATCTCCTGTACTATGTCTGCAGTCTCTGACCATCTCCTGTATTATGTCTGCAGTCTCTGACTGTCTCCTGTACTATGTCTGCAGTCTCTGACCATTTCCTGTACTATGTCTGCAGTCTCTGATCATCTCCTGTACTATGTCTGCAGTCTCTGATCATCTCCTGTACTCTGTCTGCAGTCTCTGACCATCTCCTGTATTATGTCTGCAGTCTCTGACTGTCTCCTGTACTATGTCTGCAGTCTCTGATCATCTCCTGTATTATTTCTGCAGTCTCTGACCATCTCCTGTATTATGTCTGCAGTCTCTGACTGTCTCCTGTACTATGTCTGCAGTCTCTGACCATTTCCTGTACTATGTCTGCAGTCTCTGATCATCTCCTGTACTATGTCTGCAGTCTCTGATCATCTCCTGTACTATGTCTGCAGTCTCTGATCATCTCCTGTACTATGTCTGCAGTCTCTGATCATCTCCTGTATTATGTCTGCAGTCTCTGATCATCTCCTGTACTATGTCTGCAGTCTCTGATCATCTCCTGTACTATGTCTGCAGTCTTTGATCATCTCCTGTACTATGTCTGCAGTCTCTGATCATCTCCTGTATTATGTCTGCAGTCTCTGATCATCTCCTGTACTATGTCTGCAGTCTCTGATCATCTCCTGTACTATGTCTGCAGTCTCTGATCATCTCCTGTACTATGTCTGCAGTCTCTGATCATCTCTTGTGTCATGTCTACACTTTCCTAGGCACATACCTAGAGCATTTGGCACCCAGGGCGGATCCTATATCTGGCACCCCCAACTTTAAAATGTAAAAACACCCCACTATGCCTTTGTGCCCCCTCTCCACAACTGCACCTCTGGGCCCCTTTATACTACACAGCCCCCCAGCTCTGGATCCCTGCACAGTACACAGCCCCCCCCCCAGCCCTGGCCCTCAGCACAGTACACAGCCCCCCCCAGCCCTGGCCCTCAGCGCAGTACACAGCCCACCCCCAGCCCTGACCCTCTGCACAGTACACAGCCCACCCCCAGCCCTGACCCTCTGCACAGTACACAGCCCACCCCCAGCCCTGACCCTCTGCACAGTACACAGCCCACCCCTAGCCCTGACCCTCTGCACAGTACACAGCCCCCCCCCAGCCCTGACCCTCTGCGCAGTACACAGCCCACCCCCAGCCCTGACCCTCTGCGCAGTACACAGCCCACCCCCAGCCCTGACCCTCTGCGCAGTACACAGCCCACCCCCAGCCCTGACCCTCTGCACAGTACACAGCCCACCCCCAGCCCTGACCCTCTGCACAGTACACAGCCCACCCCCAGCCCTGACCCTCTGCACAGTACACAGCCCCCTCCAGCCCTGACCCTCTGCACAGTACACAGCCCACCCCCAGCCCTGACCCTCTGCGCAGTACACAGCCCCCCCCCAGCCCTGACCCTCTGCGCAGTACACAGCCCACCCCCAGCCCTGACCCTCTGCGCAGTACACAGCCCACCCCCAGCCCTGACCCTCTGCGCAGTACACAGCCCACCCCCAGCCCTGACCCTCTGCGCAGTACACAGCCCACCCCCAGCCCTGACCCTCTGCGCAGTACACAGCCCGCCCCCAGCCCTGACCCTCTGCACAGTACACAGCCCAGCCCTGGCCCTCAGCGCAGTGCACAGCCCACCCCCAGCCCTGACCCTCTGCACAGTACACAGCCCACCCCCAGCCCTGACCCTCTGCACAGTACACAGCCCACCCCCAGCCCTGACCCTCTGCACAGTACACAGCCCACCCCCAGCCCTGACCCTCTGCACAGTACACAGCCCACCCCCAGCCCTGACCCTCTGCGCAGTACACAGCCCCCCCCCAGCCCTGACCCTCTGCGCAGTACACAGCCCACCCCCAGCCCTGACCCTCTGCGCAGTACACAGCCCACCCCCAGCCCTGACCCTCTGCGCAGTACACAGCCCACCCCCAGCCCTGACCCTCTGCGCAGTACACAGCCCCCCCAGCCCTTGCCCTTTGCACAGTACACAGCCCCCCCAGCCCTGGCCCTTTGCACGGTACACAGCCCCCTCCAGCCCTGACCCTCTGCACAGTACACAGCCCCCCCCAGCCCTGACCCTCTGCACAGTACACAGCCCACCCCCAGCCCTGACCCTCTGCACAGTACACAGCCCCCCCAGCCCTGGCCCTTTGCACGGTATACAGCCCCCTCCAGCCCTGACCCTCTGCACAGTACACAGCCCCCCCAGCCCTGACCCTCTGCACAGTACACAGCCCCCCCAGCCCTGGCCCTTTGCACGGTACACAGCCCCCTCCAGCCCTGACCCTCTGCACAGTACACAGCCCACCCCCAGCCCTGACCCTCTGCACAGTACACAGCCCCCCCAGCCCTGACCCTCTGCACAGTACACATTGCCCATTCCTACCTTACTGGGGAATGCAGAGCTGGAGACCCAGCAGAGGGGAACTTCTGGAGTAAATTTTTTATATTAACAAGCTAATGATTGGTTGCTAGGATCATCTAACAACCAATCACCTGCTTGCGTCATGTCTGCACTCTCTGATCATCTCTTGTGTCATATCTGCACTCTCTGATCATCTCTTGCGTCATGTCTGCACTCTCTGATCATCTCTTGTGTCATATCTGCACTCTCTGATCATCTCTTGTGTCATGTCTGCACTCTCTGATCATCTCTTGTGTCATGTCTGCACTCTCTGATCATCTCTTGTGTCATGTCTGCACTCTCTGATCATCTCTTGCGTCATGTCTGCACTCTCTGATCATCTCTTGCGTCATGTCTGCACTCTCTGATCATCTCTTGTGTCATGTCTGCACTCTCTGATCATCTCTTGTGTCATGTCTGCACTCTCTGATCATCTCTTGTGTCATGTCTGCACTCTCTGATCATCTCTTGTGTCATGTCTGCACTCTCTGATCATCTCTTGTGTCATGTCTGCACTCTCTGATCATCTCTTGTGTCATGTCTGCACTCTCTGATCATCTCTTGTGTCATGTCTGCACTCTCTGATCATCTCTTGCGTCATGTCTGCACTCTCTGATCATCTCTTGCGTCATGTCTGCACTCTCTGATCATCTCTTGTGTCATGTCTGCACTCTCTGATCATCTCTTGTGTCATGTCTGCACTCTCTGATCATCTCTTGTGTCATGTCTGCACTCTCTGATCATCTCTTGCGTCATGTCTGCACTCTCTGATCATCTCTTGTGTCATGTCTGCACTCTCTGATCATCTCTTGTGTCATGTCTGCACTCTCTGATCATCTCTTGTGTCATGTCTGCACTCTCTGATCATCTCTTGTGTCATGTCTGCACTCTCTGATCATCTCTTGTGTCATGTCTGCACTCTCTGATCATCTCTTGTGTCATGTCTGCACTCTCTGATCATCTCTTGCGTCATGTCTGCACTCTCTGATCATCTCTTGTGTCATGTCTGCACTCTCTGATCATCTCTTGCGTCATGTCTGCACTCTCTGATCATCTCTTGTGTCATGTCTGCACTCTCTAAACATCTCTTGTGTCATGTCTGCACTCTCTGATCATCTCTTGTGTCATGTCTGCACTCTCTGATCATCTCTTGTGTCATGTCTGCACTCTCTGATCATCTCTTGCGTCATGTCTGCACTCTCTGATCATCTCTTGTGTCATGTCTGCACTCTCTGATCATCTCTTGTGTCATGTCTGCACTCTCTGATCATCTCTTGTGTCATGTCTGCACTCTCTGATCATCTCTTGTGTCATGTCTGCACTCTCTGATCATCTCTTGTGTCATGTCTGCACTCTCTGATCATCTCTTGTGTCATGTCTGCACTCTCTGATCATCTCTTGCGTCATGTCTGCACTCTCTGATCATCTCTTGCGTCATGTCTGCAGTTTGCCTTTTAGTTTAGGGTGACCAGACGTCCCCGGTTTCAGGGGACAGTCCCCGGATTGAGGACACTGTCCCCGGATCAAGTCTGTCCCCGGTTTTGTCCCTGGATTGGATTTGAACAGGGGAGCTGGGGCAATTTCAAAGGCAGTCAGTGCAGAATAAAAAAAAAAATCTGAATTACACCCCCCCCCCCCCCAGCTCCTACTAGCTTAGGGGGTGTATTTTTCCCATTATCTGTGCCCCTTTCTGATGATCATGTGCTGGTCGGAGCGGAGGGAATATTTCTTCAGTTTCGGGCGCCCATTCAGCTCCGCTCGCTGTGTGTACGAGGCTAAAGACTTGACAGGCTGTGAGGCGGGTGGCGGGTGGCAGCGGCGACGGGCAGAGAGTCGCTGATTGCCGCCATTACTAGTAAAAAAAAAATATGTCCCCGGGTTTCATTTTAAAAATCTGGTCACCTTACTTTAGTTATTCTTTAAAGTAGAAATCCATGAAAAGTTTTTTTCCACTTTCAGTGGGCCTGTGCCCCCCCCCCGCTGCATAGGTTAACTGCTTGTTTTGTCAAGGAGCCCACCATATCTTTTTATCCTCCGGAAAACAGCGATCCCCCCCCCATATCCAGCGGTAGACTGTTCCTACATCCTGAGCCAGTCTATGGGTGTGATGACGCCAGGAACAGTCCATTCACAAGACCGCTAGCATACATGGGGGGGGGGGGGGGCAGGAAAACTAATTCTCCTTCACTCTCCTCACCCCTAGACAAAAGCAAACAGTTAACCTGTGCAGTGTGGGCACAGCCCCGTTGCATGGGGGGGGGGTGATTTCCTGGAATTAATTTTTTACTCTCTTAGTACCATATATACTCGAGTATAAGCCGACCCGAATATAAGCCGAGGCACCTAATTTTAACAAAAAAAATTTGGAAAACATATTGACTCGAGTATAAGCCTAGGGGGTCCATCTGCATGCCTCACTGTGTCCATGACTAGACCGACGTTTAACATTGGAGTCTATGGAAGGGGTGCCCGGGTTTGAAAAATCGGTGCTCCCCGGCCGTAGGTCCCCCAGACAACAAACTTTGCACACTTATAGAGGAAGAGTGGGGCTACATGTGTGCCAGGTTTGGGGTCCAGGGGACCTACGGTTGGCCAGTACCGGGTCCCCAAAATCCTGGAGATCAGGAGCAAAAAGGTGACTCGAGTATAAGCCGAGGGGGGCATTTTCAGCACAAAAAAATGTGCTGAAAAACTCGGCTTATACTCGAGTATATACGGTAAATCAGCTACATTATGTATGTAACTGAAGGCTGGGGTTGGGGTAAATTGATCCTCAGTCATATCTCTATTAGTATAGCGGGTAAAGCCAAGTCCCCCTGCAGATGTGTGTGTACTGGGAGACAATTCTCTTTTACCTTCGGGTCGGTGTTCTGCATCTGGAGCCTCCTCCTGGTTTCTCGAACAATGTCTGCCACTAAATGAGCCCCACACCACTAAAGTCCAACACTCCATTATTCTTCTCATGGAAAGTGAACACAATCAGTTGGACTCCCTCAATGAACAGAACAGACAGGGGGTGTGGATGTGAGTAGGCCCAGGCACAATGAACTCTCTACTTCCTTCCCAGAAGTAGGTTTCTGCTCCCAATCGAGGAAGACATCCCTCCCGGCGGTCTCCGGAGGCTCACCCATCACTGGCAATTTGCTGCACCAGGTCTTCAGGTAAGTACCCCCTCCTAGGGTGACCACATTTCCAAACTGCCATTCAGGGACACACCCTCTCTCTCACCTTCCCCAAAAAAAGATGAGGGGGGGGGAATGTAGTCTCGGGGTTAATGGGGAATTTGGCGGCGGGTTATTTGTCAGGTGAATGTGCCACTTGCCACCCATAGCCTGCCACCAGATGCAGTGCCGCTTGCCACCCATAGCCTGCCACCAGATGCAGTGCCACTTGCCACCCATAGCCTGCCACCAGATGCAGTGCCGCTTGCCACCCATAGCCTGCCACCAGATGCAGTGCCGCTTGCCACCCATAGCCTGCCACCAGATGCAGTGCCGCTTGCCACCCATAGCCTGCCACCAGATGCAGTGCCGCTTGCCACCCATAGCCTGCCACCAGATGCAGTGCCGCTTGCCACCCATAGCCTGCCACCAGATGCAGTGCCGCTTGCCACCCATAGCCTGCCACCAGATGCAGTGCCGCTTGCCACCCATAGCCTGCCACCAGATGCAGTGCCGCTTGCCACCCATAGCCTGCCACCAGATGCAGTGCTGCTGTCACTCCCTCTGCATGAGCCACGTGTGTAGAAGGAAAGGAGTGGCGTCACTATCTGGAGAGTGAAGATCACACCAGTCTCTGCTGCTTGCCGCTGGGTGCCGGAGAAGGAGGAGGTGCCGAGGTGGGTGGGGACAGCAGTGCTGCACTAGGCGCAGGCCTCGCTCCCGGTCTCACTGTCTGAGAGTAAATTGTCACTGGTTGCAAGATGCCAGGCAGAGCCGTCCCTAGCAACCAGTTCTGGAAATGTAGTTATTAGTTAGTAGGGGGTGGCTGTGTCCTCTATTTCATTCCCGGGACAATGTATTGTCCCGGAATGAAGGTGCCCGGGACCCAGGACAGGCATGTCAATTGCAGGACAGTCCCGGGCAATCCGGGACACGTGGGCACCCTACCCCCTCCGGTCCCTTTCGCCACTGGATTCGGGTACCCACTCCCGGGGTCCCCTAGGAAGTCACTCCCTCGCGGAGCCTTAGTCCGGGACACTCAGTCCCGGACCGCCATCCAAGTACCTCAACCCAGGCTAAAGGTGCCTGGGATGGAACACGACCTCCGAACGTCCTCTAGGCCTGCCTAGAGGACCAACACGAACCACCGCCCTCAGGCTGAAGGTGCCTGGGACTCGACTCCCGCCACCAAAAATGGCCAGCCCCTTTATACCCTCTCCCAGCAAGCACGGCGGGTTCCCCGCCCCACCATACAACTGCAGAGAGAGGCCAAAAAGAGGTACGACACTGCAATGATGGCTCAACCCCCGGCCCAAAGTGACAGCGCCACCTGGTGGGCCCCAGGGAACCATACATCACAGTTTCCCCACCAGATTGAAACAGAAAAGCACATACCCGCTACATATTTTTTTTTAACCACTTCAATACCGGACACTTTCCCCCCTTCCTGCCCTGGCCAATTTTTAGCTTTTCGGAGCTCTCTCTTTGAATGACAATTGTGCGGCGTAAATTTTACTATCCACAGGCGACGCTTTAAAATCCTTTACAGGTTACCACATTAGATGTACAGAGGAGGTCTAGTGCTAGAATATCTGACGTTTGCAGTGACACCTCCAAAAGTGTGGGACGATCGCTGTTTGCGAACGTGCGGGCCGACACATGCGTTCACTTTGCATGTGAGCACAGAGGAGGCATTTTATCAAAAAAAAAAAAGAATTTAACCACTTGCCGCAAAAAACTTGAGAGGAAAGTATGAAGCAAGAGAAGAACAGGGGAAAGGTTCAGGCATGCAGCACTAAAGTCACAACGTCGCCACTCAAGCCTGAGTGGGTATTGCTCACCCGGATAGTGCCTCTCACTGGTCCTAGCAGCCGGGATGATGCACGGATCAATTTTATCTGTAATTAGGGATACGATCAGGAATCCTCTGCCACAGGATTATCAAAGTCCCGAACCTCCCTGCCGAGCGATAGAGAAAGAACCTTTATGCCGGACTGGCGTATTGCAGGGCTTGTAATGATAGATCCCTTGTTAGGCGAGTTTCCAGGCCTCTTCCCGAGACAGCAGTACCGTCGCCAGTCTCCTCCAGGACTGATCCTCCCCTGGACTCCTTTCCTAAGAGCGGGCTTCCCGCAGGTGGGTAGATTGGGATCCCTTTCAAAGGGTTGTAGGCCTCAGCCAGCAGAGCTGGGCCTACCAGGTAGCTATGTAGCCTCTGGGCTGAAGGTGCCAAAACACACGCACCCCGTGCCATACGGGCCACGAGGCGTGCGCACAGGACCAATGGGCCCCCATGAACAAACGAACCCCAATGGCGTCTGCCCCTTTTGTACCCTCTCCCAGCATGCACAGCGGGTTAACCACGCCCACTACACGGCTGCCGAGAGAGGACACCCAAGGTGTTGCGATACCCCCCTGTTGTTCAACCTGGGCCAGAGGTGGCAGTGCCACCTACAGGCGAACAGGGAACACTACTGCCAGGCAGTATCACACCCAGAGCAGAAGCAATTTAGAACAATCAATTCGTCTGAGCCCAACTATTAGCCCAGACTACCCTTAAATTTATACATAGCGTCCCAAAATTTTTGGGAGGGGTGCTACATGCCATAAAACTATCCCCTATTTTGTAGATGTTTTAACTATTGTGCAAACCAATCAAACGCTTATTGCGAGAAAAAAAAAAATATGTAGAAGAATACGTATCGGCCTAAACTGAGGAGAAATTTTTTTTTTATATATATATATATTTTGGGGGATATTTATTTTAGCAAAAAGTAAAAAATATTGCTTTTTTTTTTTTTCAAAATTGTCGCTCTATTTTTGTTTATAGCGCAAAAAATAAAAACCGCCGAGCTGATCAAATACCACCAAAAGAAATCTCTATTTGTGGGGAAAAAAAGACGTCAATTGTGTTTGGGAGCCGCGTCGCACGACCGCGCAATTGTCAGTTAAAGCCACGCAGTGCCGAATCGCAAAAAGTGGCCCGGTCTTTGCCCAGCCAAATGGTCCGGGGCTGAAGTGGTTAAAAGACCGCTGTGCAAATATAGTGTGACATAAAATATAAAAATAAATATATAGAATGTTTGGGGGTTTGTAAGTATTTTTCTAGCAAAAAAAAAAAAATGATTTTAACTTGTAAACCAAAAAATTTCAGAAAAAGGCGTGGTTTTTAACCACTTGAGACCCGCGCTATAGCCGAAAGACGGCTGCAGCGCGGCTCTCAAGTGCCGGGTGGACGTCCTTCTCTGTTTACATCCCGCCGCGCGCCGCCGAGGGCACGCGGCGGGGAACAGCTGTGCGCTCCGCATCACGTGATGCCGATGCGCGTGCCTGGCGGGCGCGATGTCCGCCAGGTACCCGCGATCGGCTTTTAGAGAGGTAGGACGTGGATCTCTGGGTGTAAACACAGAGATCCACGTCCTGTCAGGGAGAGAGGAGACCGATGCTGTGTCCCTTGTACATAGGGACACAGATCAGTCACCTCCCCCAGTCAGTCCCCTCCCCCCCACAGTAAGAATCACAAATAGGGAACATATTTAACCCCTTGATCGCCCCCTAGTGTTAACCCCTTCTCTGCCAGTGTCATTTACACAGTAATCAATGCATTTTTATAGCACAGATCGCTGTATAAATGTGAATGGTCCCAAAATAGTGTCAAAAGTGTCCGATATGTCCGCCGCAATATCGCAGGCCTGACAAAAATCGCAGATCGCCGCCATTACTAGTAAAAAAAAAAAATATATAATAAAAATGTCATTCTATCCCATATTTTTGTAGGCGCTATAACTTTTGCGCAAACCAATCACTATACGCTTATTGCAATTTTTTTTACCAAAAATAAATAGAACAATACGTATCGGCCTAAACTGAGAAAAAATAAATAAAAAATTGGGATATTATTATAACAAAAAGTAAAAAAATATTGTGTTTTTTTTCAAAATTTTCTGTCTTTTTTTTTTTGTTTATAGCGCAAAAAATAAAAACCGCAGAGGTGATCAAATACCACCAAAAGAAAGCTCTATTTGTAGGATTTTTTTTTTATAAAAATATCATTTGGGTACAGCGTTGTATGACCGCGCAATTGTCGTTCAAAGTGCGTTAGCGCTGAAAGCTGAAAATTGGTCTGGGTACGAAGGGGGTTTAAGCGCCCAGTAAGGAAGTGGTTAAGTGCTTAATTATCCATTTTTTTTAATTTCTTTTTTACACTGTTGCTTTATTTCTTTTTGTATCACTTTTGTTGCTGTCACAAGGAACATCCTTGTGACAGCAATAGACTTGTGACAGGTATTCTTTATGGAGGGATCTGGGGACATGGTAAAAATTATTGGGCCTACAGCTGGAAGATGAAAATTTGTTCTTCTGCTCAACTGGTTAAAATAAAAGAGGAAATGTGTCAACATCTGTCACCATTTTCTTGGTAAGCCATCATCAGAGCTCTTCCGTGTACAACTGACCCTTTTATATTTCGTCTAGGAGGAGGAGTCACATCACAGTCAACTATGAGGTTTATATTTCAGGTGAGATTCTGAAGATTTATTGGATTTATTTTATTTTATTTTTTACAGTTCTCTAAATGCTGATCATCCATTTCCTTCCAAAATACTGAATGTGATTAAACCACATAAACAAGGAGAAGATGTAGAGATTCTGCAGGAAGGGTTGGATGGATTTTGGAATTCCTTAAAGCGGAGTTCCACCCTGGAAAAAAAAAAAAAAAAAACACGAAAATGCAGCAAAAAAAAGAATGAAAATTAAAAATTAAAAAATAAATAAATAATTTTACTCACCCGAAATACCAGTTGCTATGCGGAAGTCCCTAATCTGCCTCTTCCTTATCCGAGGTGAATCTTCTTCATCCCTCCTACTCGCGGTGTGTCTTCTGGTGAATGGGGCGCGCTGCCTTCTGGGAACTGTGAGTAATCACAGAGAGCAGCCGCCCCATTCACAAATCGGCGCGAGACTCGCGCATTGCGCAGTAGGAAACGGGCAGTGAAGCCGTAAGGCCTTTTTCCCTTAATGAGGATGGCGGCGCCGGGACCTGCAATGATCAAGGGATCGACACCGGGGGGGGGGGGGGGGGGCGGGCATCATCGTGGGCGCCTAGGACAGGTAAGTGTCCTTATTAAAAATCAGCAGCTACAGTGTTTGTAGCTGCTGACTTTAAAAAAAAAAAAAAATCGTGGGTGGAACTCCGCTTTAACCACTTCCCTACCGGGCACGAAAACCCCCTTCCTGCCCAGGCCATTTTTCAGCTTTCAGCGCTGTCACACTTTGAACGACAATTGCGCGGTCGTGCAACGTGGCTCCCAAACGAAATTTACGTCCTTTTTTTCCCACAAATAGAGCTTTCTTTTGGTGGTATTTGATCACCTCTGCGGTTTTGTTTTTTTGCGCTATAAACAAAAGAAGAGCGTCAAGTTTGAAAAAAAAACACAATATTTTTTACTTTTTGCTATAACAAATATCCATTTTAAAAAAAAAAAAATGTAAATTTTCCTCAGTTTAGGCCGATACGTATTCTTCTACATATTTTTGGTTAAAAAAAAAAAATCGCAATAAGTGCGTATTGATTGGTTTGCGCAAAAGTTATAGCGTCTACAAAATAGGGAATAGATTTATAGCATTTTTTTTTTTTTAACTAGTAATGGCGGCGATCAGCGATTTTTTTTTTTTTTTTTCTTTTTCTGGACTGCAACATTATGGCGGACACATCGGACACTTTAGGCGCTGTTTTGGGACCATTCACATTTATACAGCGATCAGTGCTATACAAATGCATTGATTGCTGTATAAATGTGACTGGCAGGGAAGGGGTTAACACTAGGGGGGGCGAGGAAGGGGTTAAATGTGTTCCCTATATGTGTGTTCTAACTGTGGGGGGAGGGGACTGACTGGGGGAGGTGACTGATGGTTGTCCCTATGTAGAAGGGACACACCATCGGTCTCCTCTCCCTGACAGGACGTGGATCTCTGTGTTTACACCCCATCATTACACACACAGATCCACGGTCCTGCTCGGTTACTGGGCCATTGCGGGTGCCCGGCAGCTGCAAAAATGAAAAGCCAGCAGCTACACATCCTGTGCACATACTGCAGCTGCTGACTTTTAATAATCGGACACTTTACCTGTCCTGGCGTCCAGCGATGTCGGCACTACAGCTGATGTTTCCATCGGCTGTCGGGTGCTGCCGCTGCCATTGCCCGTAAGGGAACCCGGCAGTGAAGCATTACGGCTTCAGGCCGGGTCCCTAACTGCGCTTGCGCGAGGCCCTGCTGCGCTCTCCTACTGGCCCGGCGATGGGGGGGGGGGGGGGGAGGAGGAGGGAGCCACGGTCCAGACACCCGGAAGTGAGGACAGGATACTGTCAAAGACAGGTATCCGCTCCCCCCTGAAAGGTGCCAAGTGTGGCACCGGAAGGGGCGAA
Organism: Rana muscosa; assembly: GCA_029206835.1. Taxonomy (NCBI): domain Eukaryota; kingdom Metazoa; phylum Chordata; class Amphibia; order Anura; family Ranidae; genus Rana; species Rana muscosa. The sequence goes on from CM055117.1 coordinate 7,138,829, forward strand.
GGAGACAAATGAGCAGAAGTTCCACTTTTGGGTGGAACTCCGCTCTAAGCCAGCCATATATGGTTCAAAATTCATTCAGTTCAGCAAAACTTCAATCCCTGTGTGGGCAGGCTGGTTGTACACAAGCCAATCTATTAATTGACTTGTGTACAACCAGCCTGTTGGATCCATTTTCTCTTGATCAGAGGTGGTTATAACCGGAGCTTACTGATCAGCGTATTCTGGTGGAGGGGAAGTCTCCCAGCTGTCAGAATACAATTATTCAGTGGGAGGATTCCCCCATCCACACGAATGTGAAGATAAATGAGTTGGCTTATTTTCTTTCGTTCACCCGACTGGTTGAACAAACAAAAAAATGACTCCTGTATGCCCATCCTAATGCCGCGTACACACGACCGTTTTTACTGTCATTGAAAAAAATGAAGTTTTTCTCGATGTGACTCTTCTCAAGCCTGCCTTGCCTACACACTATTGTGAAAAAAAAAAAACGCTCGAGCAAACCGCGGTGACGTACAACACGGCCCTATAAAGGGGAAGTTCCATTCGGATGGCGCCACCCTTTGGGCTGCTTTTGCTGATCTTGTGTTAGTAAAAGTTTAGTGAGAGACGATTCGTGCTTTTCAGTCCGTTACAGCGTGACGAATGTGCTATCTCCATTACGAACGCTAGTTTTACCAGAACGAGCGCTCCCATCTCATAACTTGATTCTGAGCATGCGCGTTTTTTTTCACGTCGTTAAAGCGTACACACTATCGTTTTTCATGACGAGAAAAACGACGAGAAAAATTAGAGCATGTTTCAAATTTTTAATGGTAATTTTTCACGTCGCGAAAAATGCTCTGGAGCCCACACACAATCGTTTTTAATAGGGTTGTCCCGATACTAGTATCAGTATCGGTACCGATACCAAGCATTTCCCGAGTACTTGTACTCGGGGAAAATGCTCCGATGCTTCACCCGATACTTGGGCAGTCAGGGATGATCGGTGCGGCGGGGGGAGTTGCAAGCATCGATCTCCCTGTATAGATTTTAATACAGTCCGACAGCTTCTCCCCCTCCCCCCCCCTCCCCCCCTCTTTTCAGCTGTTTTAGTGAAATCTATACAGCGGTGATTGGTGCTTGTAACTCCCCCCAAAGCCGCACCGATCACCGCTGACTGTCCCTGTATCCTCCTCCAGTTCCCCTATCCGTGCTGCTCTCCCCCTCCGCGCTTCGTGTCCCCCCTCCATGCTGCTGTCCTCCTCCGTTATTCTGCTCTCCCCCTCCGCGCTCCGTGTCCCCCCTCCGTGCTGCTTCTGTCCTCCGTTATTCTGCTCTCCCCCTCCGCGCTCTGTGTCCCCCCTCCGTGCTGCTTCTGTCCTCCGTTATTCTGCTCTCCCCCTCCGCGCTCTGTGTCCCCCCTCCGTGCTGCTTCTGTCCTCCGTTATTCTGCTCTCCCCCTCCGCGCTCTGTGTCCCCCCTCCGTGCTGCTGCTGTCCTCCGTTATTCTGCTCTCCCCCTCCGCGCTCTGTGTCCCCCCTCCGTGCTGCTTCTGTCCTCCGTTATTCTGCTCTCCCCCTCTGCGCTCCGTGTCCCCCCTCCGTGCTGCTTCTGTCCTCCGTTATTCTGCTCTCCCCCTCCGCGCTCCGTGTCCCCCCTCCGTGCTGCTTCTGTCCTCCGTTATTCTGCTCTCCCCCTCCGCGCTCTGTGTCCCCCCTCCGTGCTGCTTCTGTCCTCCGTTATTCTGCTCTCCCCCTCCGCGCTCTGTGTCCCCCCTCCGTGCTGCTTCTGTCCTCCGTTATTCTGCTCTCCCCCTCCGCGCTCTGTGTCCCCCCTCCGTGCTGCTGCTGTCCTCCGTTATTCTGCTCTCCCCCTCCGCGCTCTGTGTCCCCCCTCCGTGCTGCTTCTGTCCTCCGTTATTCTGCTCTCCCCCTCTGCGCTCCGTGTCCCCCCTCCGTGCTGCTTCTGTCCTCCGTTATTCTGCTCTCCCCCTCCGCGCTCCGTGTCCCCCCTCCGTGCTGCTTCTGTCCTCCGTTATTCTGCTCTCCCCCTCCGCGCTCTGTGTCCCCCCTCCGTGCTGCTTCTGTCCTCCGTTATTCTGCTCTCCCCCTCCGCGCTCTGTGTCCCCCCTCCGTGCTGCTGTCCTCCTCCATTATTCTGCTCTCCCCCTCTGCGCTCTGTGTCCCCCCTCCGTGCTGCTTCTGTCCTCCGTTATTCTGCTCTCCCCCTCCGCACTCTGTGTCCCCCCTCCGTGCTGCTTCTGTCCTCCGTTATTCTGCTCTCCCCCTCCGCGCTCCGTGTCCCCCCTCCGTGCTGCTTCTGTCCTCCGTTATTCTGCTCTCCCCCTCCGCGCTCCGTGTCCCCCCTCCGTGCTGCTTCTGTCCTCCGTTATTCTGCTCTCCCCCTCCGCGCTCCGTGTCCCCCCTCCGTGCTGCTTCTGTCCTCCGTTATTCTGCTCTCCCCCTCCGCGCTCTGTGTCCCCCCTCCGTGCTGCTTCTGTCCTCCGTTATTCTGCTCTCCCCCTCCGCGCTCTGTGTCCCCCCTCCGTGCTGCTTCTGTCCTCCGTTATTCTGCTCTCCCCCTCCGCGCTCTGTGTCCCCCCTCCGTGCTGCTTCTGTCCTCTGTTATTCTGCTCTCCCCCTCCGCGCTCTGTGTCCCCCCTCCGTGCTGCTTCTGTCCTCCGTTATTCTGCTCTCCCCCTCCGCGCTCTGTGTCCCCCCTCCGTGCTGCTTCTGTCCTCCGTTATTCTGCTCTCCCCCTCCGCGCTCTGTGTCCCCCCTCCGTGCTGCTGTCCTCCTCCGTTATTCTGCTCTCCCCCTCCGTGCTCTGTGTCCCCCCTCCGTGCTGCTGTCCTCCTCCATTATTCTGCTCTCCCCCTCTGCGCTCTGTGTCCCCCCTCCATGCTGCTTCTGTCCTCCGTTATTCTGCTCTCCCCCTCCGCACTCTGTGTCCCCCCTCCGTGCTGCTTCTGTCCTCCGTTATTCTGCTCTCCCCCTCCGCGCTCCGTGTCCCCCCTCCGTGCTGCTTCTGTCCTCCGTTATTCTGCTCTCCCCCTCCGCGCTCTGTGTCCCCCCTCCGTGCTGCTTCTGTCCTCCGTTATTCTGCTCTCCCCCTCCGCGCTCCGTGTCCCCCCTCCGTGCTGCTTCTGTCCTCCGTTATTCTGCTCTCCCCCTCCGCGCTCTGTGTCCCCCCTCCGTGCTGCTTCTGTCCTCCGTTATTCTGCTCTCCCCCTCCGCGCTCTGTGTCCCCCCTCCGTGCTGCTTCTGTCCTCCGTTATTCTGCTCTCCCCCTCCGCGCTCTGTGTCCCCCCTCCGTGCTGCTTCTGTCCTCTGTTATTCTGCTCTCCCCCTCCGCGCTCTGTGTCCCCCCTCCGTGCTGCTTCTGTCCTCCGTTATTCTGCTCTCCCCCTCCGCGCTCTGTGTCCCCCCTCCGTGCTGCTGTCCTCCTCCGTTATTCTGCTCTCCCCCTCCGTGCTCTGTGTCCCCCCTCCGTGCTGCTGCTGTCCTCCTCCATTATTCTGCTCTCCCCCTCCGCGCTCTGTGTCCCCCCTCCGTGCTGCTTCTGTCCTCCTTTATTCTGCTCTCCCCCTCCGCGCTCTGTGTCCCCCCTCCGTGCTGCTGCTGTCCTCCTCCATTATTCTGCTCTCCCCCTCCGCGCTCTGTGTCCCCCCTCCGTGCTGCTTCTGTCCTCCTTTATTCTGCTCTCCCCCTCCGCGCTCTGTGTCCCCCCTCCGTGCTGCTGCTGTCCTCCTCCATTATTCTGCTCTCCCCCTCCGCGCTCTGTGTCCCCCCTCCGTGCTGCTTCTGTCCTCCGTTATTCTGCTCTCCCCCTCCGCGCTCTGTGTCCCCCCTCCATGCTGCTGTCCTCCTCCGTTATTCTGCTCTACCCCTCCGCGCTCTGTGTCCCCCCTCCGTGCTGCTTCTGTCCTCCATTATTTTGCTCTCCCCCTCCGCGCTCTGTGTCCCCCCTCCGTGCTGCTGCTGTCCTCCTCCATTATTCTGCTCTCCCCCTCCGCGCTCTGTGTCCCCCCTCCGTGCTGCTGTCCTCCTCCGTTATTCTGCTCTCCCCCTCCGTGCTCTGTGTCCCCCCTCCATGCTGCTGCTGTCCTCCTCCATTATTCTGCTCTCCCCCTCCGCGCTCTGTGTCCCCCCTCCGTGCTGCTTCTGTCCTCCTTTATTCTGCACTCCCCCTCCGCGCTCTGTGTCCCCCCTCCATGCTGCTGTCCTCCTCCGTTATTCTGCTCTACCCCTCCGCGCTCCGTGTCCCCCCTCCGTGCTGCTTCTGTCCTCCATTATTTTGCTCTCCCCCTCCGCGCTCTGTGTCCCCCCTCCGTGCTGCTTCTGTCCTCCATTATTCTGCTCTCCCCCTCCGCGCTCTGTGTTCCCCCTCCGTGCTGCTTCTGTCCTCCATTATTCTGCTCTCCCCCTCTGCGCTCCGTGTCCCCCCTCCATGCTGCTCCTGTCCTCCATTATTTTGCTTTCCCCCTCCGCGCTCTGTGTCCCCCCTCCGTGCTGCTGCTGTCCTCCTTTATTCTGCTCTCCCCCTCCGCGCTCTGTGTCCCCCCTCCATGCTGCTGTCCTCCTCCGTTATTCTGCTTTACCCCTCCGCGCTCCGTGTCCCCCCTCCGTGCTGCTTCTGTCCTCCATTATTTTGCTCTCCCCCTCCGCGCTCTGTGTCCCCCCTCCGTGCTGCTTCTGTCCTCCATTATTCTGCTCTCCCCCTCCGCGCTCTGTGTCCCCCCTCCGTGCTGCTTCTGTCCTCCATTATTCTGCTCTCCCCTTCTGCGCTCCGTGTCCCCCCTCCGTGCTGCTTCTGTCCTCCATTATTTTGCTCTCCCCCTCCGCGCTCCGTGTCCCCCCTCCGTGCTGCTGTCCTCCTCCGTTATTCTGCTCTCCCCCTCTGCGCTCCGTGTCCCCCCTCCGTGCTGCTGTCCTCCTCCGTTATTCTGCTCTCCCCCTCCGCGCTTCGTGTCCCCCCTCCGTGCTGCTGTCCTCCTCCGTTATTCTGCTCTCCCCCTCCGCGCTTCGTGTCCCCCCTCCGTGCTGCTTCTGTCCTCCATTATTCTGCTCTCCCCCTCTGCGCTCCGTGTCCCCCCTCCGTGCTGCTGTCCTCCTCCGTTATTCTGCTCTCCCCCTCCGCGCTTCTGCTGTCCTCCTCGCTCCATGTCACCTTCCATGTCCCCCTCTGCGCTCCATGTCACCCTCCATATCCTCCTCCCCTCTGTCAGGATGGAGAACGGAGGTAGGAGCCGCTAAACCCGGCTCCTACCTTTTCCGAATGAACAGAGTCAGTGATCACTGACTCTGTCCATTCATATAACTGAAACATTGTAACCTGTGTTTACGATGCTTCAGTTTATGAATGAAGAGGAGCCACTGTCTTCTCTCCATTCATTTTCAGTGCAGCTAAGAAAGGGACTGGGGAATCTGTGTCCTTAGTCCCTTTTCTCTGTCTCAAAGTAGATATGTCAGAGGTCTGTTAAGACCCCTGATATCTCACCAAAGCCCCCCAACGGGGCTAAAAATAAATTGCAATAAATAATAAAAAATAATTCATTGTAAAAAATAATAAAAATTAAAATGAAAAAAACACACTGACACCATCAAATCCCCCCCCCCCCCCCCCAAGAAGGCATTGTAAAAAAACATAACAAAAAATAGTAAAAAAAAAAAAAAAATACTGACACATGTGCCACTGTAATATGGCATAAAAAAAAAAGTATCGGTATTCGGTATCGGCGAGTACTTGAAAAAAGTATCGGTACTTGTACTCGGTCCTAAAAAAAAGTGGTATCAGGACAACCCTAGTTTTTAATGACCAAATAAAAAAATGGCATTTTTCCGGTCATGAAAAACGGTTGTGTGTACGCGGCATTACAACTTATTCACACCTATGCAGTTTTCATCCCTATTTTATCTAAGGGTAGTTTCCAAATTATGGCCTTTTGGGGGGGTACTTGAGGACTGAGGTTGAGAACCACTGCATAGGGCTGTTGGGTGGAGGATGAGCAGTCAGTTACCAACACATATCAAATGTTGCAAACATGCATATATATGAAATCCTAATTTCAGTGACACCAAGTGACTGAAGCCTCGTACACACGATCGGATAACCTATGGATTCTAATCCGATGGTTTTGTCCATCGGAAATCCGATGAAGCTGACTTCCATCAGTCTTGCCTACACACCATCAGTCAAAAAACCGACCGTTCCAAACGCGGTGACGTAAAACACTCCGATGAGCCGAGAAAAATGAAGTTCAATGCTTCTGAGCATGCGTCGACTTGATTCTGAGCATGCGTGGGTTTTTTATCCGATGGACTTGCCCATAGACGATCGGAGTTTTCGATCGGTTTTTTTATCCATCGGAAAAATTTAAAACATGTTCTATTTTTTAAAACCGATGGGAAAAAAGACCGATGGGTCCCACACACGATCGGTTTGTCCGATGAAAACAATCCATCGGACGGTTTTCATCGGTAAAACCGATCGTGTGTACAGGGCTTAAGTGTGATCCGTGGAAAATATATGTGTAACAAATAAATCAGAACGAAGCAGTCCTCTATTGGGACCAAACACAAATAATGCCGCGTACACATGATCGATTTTCTCGATGGTGAAAACACAGTAGAGAAAATCGATGGGAAAAACGAGGACCGGCTTGTTCCCCTACACACGGCCGGTTTTCATGTCATTTTTTTTCTTGGTCGAAAAAAACGACCGTGTGTAGGCTCCCCGGCAATGTTTCCCTATGGGAAAACTGCCGTGGAAAAAAATGCCGTTAATCACGACGAGAAAAATTAGAGCATGTTCTAATTTTTCTCGTCGTGATTCTTGACGTTTTTCTTGTCGGGAAAAATGCTGGAAAGCCCACAGACGGGCGTTTTTCTTGTCAAAGAGAAAAAATGAAATTTTTCCAGACGAGAAAAATGGTCGTGTGTACACGGCATTACAGTCCCAAAGTGTAGAAAAAACTGCAAGGTTGAAATGAAGAAGAAGAATTCCACATGGATATGACCCACTCTGTGAAAGGATAGAGACACCACCACCGATATAAAGAGGAGGCTTACCAGATGGTGTTGACTTGGTGAGGTATATACCACCCAAGTCAAAACAGGCTTAAATAATCAGTCAGCAAGATGTATCCAACTGGTCCTGAATCCGCATGTCAGTCGGCACCGCAAATTCCCGTAAACACCAGGAAGTGTAAATATATGTAGTCTAGTTGGAGCCAGAGATACGATAATCACATAACATGCGTAATGGGAAAAAACTCACATAGTACAAGGTAGTATTTATTTAAAAAAGATAAAAAATGAACACTCACATTTGGAAGGACATCATAGGCATATCACAAAGTGCAAGAGCGATGTGTGTGAATGGGCCCAACTGACGCGTTTCAACTAAACAGTCATCATCTTGGGTCTCTGGTGTTTACGGAAATTAGCGGTGCCAACTGATATGCGGATTCAGGACCAGCTGGATACATCTTGCTGACTGATTATATAAGCCTGTTTTGACTTGGGTGGTATATACCTCACCAAGTCAACACCATCTGGTAAGCCTCCTCCTTATATCGGTGGTGGTGTTTCTATCCTTTCACAGAGAGGGTCATATCCATGTGGGACTCTTCATTTCAACCTTGCAGTTTTTTCTACACTTTTGGACTGTTACAGTAGGTGCCGCCGATATTGTGTCAATCTCGCCGCTTCTAGCGGTGAGATTGACACCCTATAAGCTCCGTCGAGAGAGCCAGCGCCGAGCTGTCTCATCATCGGGAAAGGAAAAATTTTCCTTTGCACGATGAGCGACACGCATTGCCGGTGGACGGAGATCCGACGTGGATTCCCGCCAATACCAGGCACTGCGTTTGGTATGAATCCTGAGCGGGAACTTCACGCCAATTTTTAAAGAAATATTGGCGTGGGTTCCCCCTCCCAGGAGCATACCAGGCCCTTGGGTCTGGTCTGGATTTGAAGGGGAAACCCTACGCCGAAAAAACGGTCCCCCTCAAAATCCAAACCAGACCCTTATCCGAGCACGCAACCTGGCAGGCCGCAGGGGAAGAGGGGGGGGGGACGAGAGAGCGCCCCCCCTCCCTCTTGAACCGTACCAGGCCGCATGCCCTCAACATGGGGGGTTTGGTGCTCTGGGGCAGGGGGGCGACCTGCGGCCCCCCCCACCCCAGAGCACCCTGTCCCCATGTTGATGAGGACAGGGCCTCTTCCCGACAACCCTGGCCGTTTGTTGTCGGGGTCTGCAGGCGGGGGGCTTATCGGAATCCAGGAGCCCCCTTTAATAAGGGGGCCCCCAGATCCCGGCCCCCCCCACCTTATGTGAATGAGTATGGGGTACATCGTACCCCTACCCATTCACCTGGTGGAAAAAAAATGGCAATAAAAAAAAACACACACAGCTTTTTAAAGTATTTTATTGCACAGCTCCGGGGGTCTCTTCCGTCTTCGGGGGTCTCCGGTGTCATCGCCGCGCTCTCCGGTTCTTTCTTCTGCCGGGCCTCCGCTATCTTCTTCCAGCTCTTTTGCTAGCGGAGGCCCGGTCTTCCCCGTCGTCTTGTCCGGCTCTCCGTCGTCCCTCTGCCGGCCCCTCCAGGGTGCTCTGGGGTGGGGGGGCTGCAGGTAGCCCCAGAGCACCAAACCCCCCATGTTGAGGGCATGCGGCCTGGTACGGTTCAGGAGGGAGGGGGGCCGCTCTCTCGTCCCCCGCTCTTCCCCTGCGGCCTGCCAGGTTGCGTGCTCGGATAAGGGTCTGGTTTGGTTTTTTCGGCGTAGGGTTTCCCCTTCAAATCCAGACCAGAGCTAAGGGCCTGGTATGCTCCTGAAGGGGGAACCCACGCCGGTTTTTTCTTTAAAAATTGGCGTGGGGTTTCCGCTCAGGATTCATACCAAACGCAGTGCCTGATATTGGCGGGAATCCACGTCGGATCCCCGCTCAATACAGTGCCGCGTCTCCTCGCTATTGCAGCGAGCACGACATGTGTCGCCACCCTGTCGCCGAGATGTCGGCACCCCTGTCGCCGAGAATCTCCGCGATAGGATCGCAATGAATATACAATGTCGGCGGCACCTACTGTATTTGTGTTTGGTCACAATAGAGGACTGCTTCGTTCTGATTTTATTTGTTACATATATTTTTTTTTGTTCACGGATCACACTCAGTCACTTGGTGTCACTGAAATTAAGATTTCATATATATGCATGTTTGCAACATTTGATATGTGTTGGTAACTGACTTTTTTACAAAAATAAGCGCTACACTTTTTCATATTCACCAGTCTTTGCTTTGTCTCGGCGGTGTTGGCAGCTAATTTTTGTGTTCACTTATTGCACTGCGAGGTATATCCCATATATAATTTTTTGCAGAGGATGAGCAGTCGCACAGCTGCAAACACAATTAGTAGAAGACGATCCGCAACTCCATACATGTTCCTAAATATCTTAAAAAGTATCGGTACTCCATGAAAGACACTTGTAGTACAGCAATGGTTAACGCATTTCAGCCATGTTGGCCTTTTTCACAACTAATGAAAATTAGTACCCACCCCACAAGGATCTTTTCCCCACTACCCTGGGCTGTGGTTGTGGGGGTCTGCGGGCAGTGGGTTTTATCAGGAATCTGGAAGCTCCCTTTTAGAAGGGGGGCCCCCAGATCCCACCCCCCTATGTGAATGAGTAGGGGTACAAAAAAATATGTCAAAAAGTAATAAAAACACAGACTGTTTTTAACAATTTCTTTATCAAAAAATTAAAAACAGTGTCCCTCAATGTAAATCCATCATCAATCACGCCACCGGCTGGAACCCTCAAAAAAAAAAAAAGCTCTGTACTCGTTGACGGCTGACCGCCAAATGCCTCCTCTGCCATTTGACAGTTCTTATATAGGTAAGGGCGGGGCCACCTGGTGACATCACCTAGTGGCACTGCCCCCCCACTTGTGACGTCATGGACATGGTGCATACTGGGTCGGTGACGTCACAAGGGGCGGTGCCACCAGATAACAGCGCCAAGTGGCCCCTGCCCTTATCCATATAAGAACTGTCAAATGGTGGAGGAGGCATTAGGTGGTCAGTTTGGTGCAGAGCATTTGGCAGGGCTAACAACCAATGTTCGGCCCAAACTCTAGCTAGGGCCGAACCGTTCGCCCAACCTTACCATCAAGAAGAACTCCCACACCTGAATCTATAGGCAAAAGGTCCCACTCACAATGCCCATGGGCAGCTCCCAACCAGTTACCTACAACACTGTTCAGCAAAGGTTTCCCTCTCTAGCCCAGCTTCCACAGGGAAGTCTTTTCTTCAGGCCCTCAGCCATAGCCCCTGCTGAGGTCTAGTAGCAGTAACATCTCTGGAACACACACATGCTCCCCCTCCCAGGAGAATGCCCCAGGGGAAGAGAGCTCTGATCAGATCCTCACAAACATGTATCTTCTCCCCAGCTTCACCTAAGGTCCGATAACTATCCAAAACTCAGGGATTGATCCTCCCACACAATTGCTGGAACATTCTTCTGGCACCAGACAGAAGCAATCAACCACCCGGCTTAGGGAAAGCCTAAACAGATCTAACAAAAATGAACTGCAGCTCACCTGGCTACAGATGAGCTATATACTAATTTTAGCCAGCAGAGGACAGAGGATCTACACCCATGACACCTTGTACCAAATATAACAATAAGATATGTGTATTTTTGCATAGTCTTTACTAAATATTTAATATCAATGTACTGACTACAATAACATGTTTGTGTTTATAGATTGCCCTGATAATGTGCATAAATTCCCAGCGTGATGGGTACTTGGGTAAGTGGCACTTTTATTCATTAAAGTAGTAGATAAAGAGAGAACCAAAGGCACCGCATCCTGTTGTTTGCCCAAAAATTTTCATCAACCAAAAAATTATGAGATGTTTAAGGTGCCAAAAAGAGATCAAAAATCTTAGTAATAAAAAAGTTTTCTTGTACAAAAAAACACAATACAGGAAGATACAATTTTATTAAAACATCATAGTAAGTGCAACTAAGACCAGAAAACTTTGACATGTTTCACTCATTGCTTCCTCAGGGAACCACAATATTCAAAGACACTGCACAAAGATCATAATTCGTATTCATTTATACAATATTTTTTTTTAAAGTTATCTTGTTACCACGGGTTGTGTGCAGTTTTTTTTTTTAACTTCAATAAATTTTTATTATAAAGTCAGGTTCATACAATAAACAACGCAATAAACTTTGCCATCAACATTTGAACATCTATGTGATGTACTTACACCGCGACTATAGCAAGGCATAAAATATAAGGATAAGAGGTATAGTTAACAATCAGAATTGGTTTATAGCTCATAATAAGAACATTGTTGACAAAAAAAAAAAAATATTGTCTCTTAACTATATATCAGAAGTAAGAATCGGCTTTACTCTGGTTTCCAATTTCGTTTAAACCATGTTTCCCCGGCAGACCATTGGTCTCTGGATGATAAGTATTTGCCCTGAGATGCTGCGAACATTAACTCGTATGTGGCATGGGTGTTAGTCGTCTCTACAATTTCTCTAAATGATGGTGGGGTTGTTGCTAGCCAGTGTCGCAGAATCACCAGCCTAGTGCTGAGAAGGATGTGCATGACTACAGTTCTTATTTGTGGTGCTATTTGTTCTATTCCCAACGACAGTACTGCCAGTGCTGCGTTAGGCGCAATGTGCGACCTTGCCAACCTAGAAATGAGATTGAACACTTCAGACCAAAGTGGGTTCAGAGCATGGCAATTCCACAGAATATGGTGCAGAGTACCCGTCTCTCCGCATTTCCTCCAACAAAGAGAGGAGGTAGAGGCATTACATTTGGACATTCTGTATGGTGTAAGGTACCACCTGAGTAAAATTTTATGGGTTACTTCCCAGAGATTGGAGCTTTTAGTCGCGGTGAAATTATATTCTAGGGCTTTTTTCCATTGGAGTTCTGAGTACTCTGCACCTAGCTCCCGTTCCCAAGCAACTATATTAGTGGACTTTTCAAATAAGGCTTTAGACTGTAGGAGACAGTAGAACAATGAAATGCCTTTAATAGTGGTGCAACTGTTAGTTAGGTATAACAATGCTTGCCATGGCAGCAACGTTTCAAAATTGGATGAGGTTTGAATAAAGTGAACTATTTGCATGTATCTATATTGGTCACTGTCCTCAAGGTTATATTCTATTTGCAATGCTCTAAATGTTTTTGGGGCCGGACCTACCAGTATATCTTGTACAGTTTTGATGCCTTTGGCCTCCCAGTGTGTGATAGACAAGTCCTGGGATTATCAGTGAGAAGCAAGAGATATTAAGAGGTAAGGGCTTTAAGAGTTGATCGGGGAAGTCTAGAGACGTGAACATTTTCCACTTTTGTAGTGCGGCCTTCATAGTTGGAGATATGTGTGGGTGTGCCTGGGGTATAATGTGGCATGTTAGGAGTATATCAGCCAATTTGTGCCCCAAGGTTTGGGCTGCTTCTAGGTCCAACCATTTAGGGCCTTGGCGCTGGTTAAACCAAGCTCTGGTTTGAGAAAGGTTAGTAGCCGAGTGATAATCTTGTAATAGGACATGGCCTATACCTCCTGCACTTCTAGTTTTAATACATTTTTTGAAAGCGCACCTAGCTCTTCTACCCCGCCACAGGAATTTGTTCAGCATAGACTGAGCCTTGGTGAAAAAGGAATTAGGGATCGGGATTGGTAGTGATCGGAAGAAGTATAATAGTTGTGGTAAGACTAACATTTTAAATGACGCTAGCCGACCTGTCCAGGACAGCTCCACCTTGCCCAGTTCCTGTAGCTTGTTGGTCAGAATATTGAGGAAGGGAGTAAAGTTAGCTGTAACTAGGTCTTCTGTAGATGCTGTGAGGGTAATCCCTAGGTATTTTATCCCATCTTGTTTCCATATGTATGGGAACCGTGCGCTAAGTTGCGTTTTTGGACAGATAGATCAATACCCAATCCCATTATATAAGACTTACTTTCATTGACCTTATAGTAAGACAACTGGTTAAACATAGCTAAACCCGAGTGCACAGAAGCCAGGGAAGTCTCCACATCTGTGAGAATCATTATAATATCGTCAGCGAATAGGCTAATCGTGTGTGTGTAGAGTTGGGCATGGAGAAACCTTTAATGTTGGGATGCGATCGAATATAGATGGCCAGGGGTTCCATTAAAAGATTAAATATTAAAGGGGATAGTGGGCACCCCTGTCTGGTGCCGTTAGATATGGTGAACGGCTTGGAGAGCACCCCTGAGGTATAGACCTGAGCCAAGGGGTTAGAGTATAAGGCTAATATTGCTTGCAGTATATTACCCGAGAAGCCAAAACTCTGTAGTACTTGGGTGAGGTACATCCAGTGAATACGATCAAAGGCCTTCTCTGCGTCTAATGCCAACAGCAGAGAAGGCCTTTTGTGCAGTTTAGCTAGATGAATAATGTTAATTAGTCTACGCGTGGCATCGGACGTTTGGCGACCCTTAGTGAAGCCCGTCTGATCAGGGTTAATGATAAGGGGAAGTATGTCTATTAATCTGTATGCAACAATTTTAGCATAAACCTTTAAGTCGATGTTGAGAAGTGATATGGGCCTAAAGTTTGGAGGGGAATCAGGCTCCTTCCCTGGCTTCGGCAAGGTCACAATAACAGCACCCAACATTTCAGGAGGGAATGAGGCCGAGGCGGCGGCAGCGGCAAAGATTTGTTCCATATATGGTGTCAGTAAATGTTTGAAGGATTTATAATAGTCACCAGAAAATCCGTCCGGCCCTGGAGACTTGTTAATTGGGAGTGAGTCTATCGCCTTATGTATCTCTGCCATGCTGAATGGCTGGTTGAGGGTCAATAGTTGCTCCTGTGAGATGTTAGGAATGTTTAATTTTCCAAGAAACATGTTTATTGCTTCTACATTTGATTGGGTAACGTTCGGATCATCTTTCAGATTGTAGAGAGAGCCATAGTAATGGCTAAAGGCGTCCGCCATTTCTTGGGGATGATACAATTTATTTTTGGTAATGGGGTGTATAATATACGGAATCTGAGTTTTTTTGTCTCATGCCTTTTACTCTTTGAGCTAGATTCTTACCCGCCTTGTTACCTGTAGCGTAGTATGTCATAAGTTTTTTTTTATGTTTTTTCAAAGTTTTCTAAAAGGAGCCGCAACTCACATCTCAGCTGGGTAATTTGACTCAAAATTTTGGGAGAAGATTTTTGCTTATTACTAGTCTCTAATAGGAAGATTTTGTCAGCGATTTCTTTTATTTGCCTGTGCCGCTGCCTCTTGACCCTCGCTCCCTGTTGTATGAAAATGCCACGAATAAAAGCTTTGTGGGCATTCCATAGTATAAATTTATCTTGCACAGAGGATTCGTTATTCTTAAAAAAATTCAGTTAGCTGGTTTTCAATGACTGACTTATAGTCCGCTTGCTGTAAGAGAAAGGAGTTCAATCTCCATAATGGAGGTGCGGTGTTGGGTGTCCCGTCCACCAGGGACAGGGTAGTAGAAGCGTGGTCAGACCACGTAATGGCATTAATGTTCGTGGCGGATGCATTGGCTAGTGTTTGTTGGTGGACAAGAAAAAGGTCAATGCGGGAATAAGTCCTGTGAGGTGATGAAAAAAATGTGAAGTCTTTTTCTCCCGCATGTAAGCATCTCCAGGCGTCAAACAGATCGTGCTTGTGAATTGAGGGTAGTAAGGACGGGCTATAGCATTTGGCGCCGGAGGTAGAGTCCATCACAGGATCTGGGGTGGCGTTGAAATCCCAGCATAATAGTGTAACGTACCTTGGGTGTGAGCCTGACGTGCGGAGAGGGACCTCCCGTACAACCCCGGCTCGGAGACCACTGGAGTGGGGACAGTGGTGGTAAGAGCACGGTGAGGTAAGGGTGCCTGTCTGATCCTCACTGCTTGGAGTGGTGGAGCCGAGTGGAGACTGGAACGGCTGGTTCCGGAAGCAGCGGATGCAGGTCAGCAGGTGCAGCTTGCAGAGCAGAGGATGCAGGTCAGCAGGTGCCGGTTTGCAGGGCAGGGATGCAGGTCAGCAGGTGCCGGTTTGCAGGGCAGGGATGCAGGTCAGCAGGTGCAGGTCTGCAGAGCAGGGATGCAGGTCAGCAGGTGCAGGTTTGCAGAGCAGGGATGCAGGTCAGCAGGTGCAGGTTTGCAGAGCAGGGATGCAGGTCAGCAGGTGCAGGTTTGCATTGCAAAGGATGCAGGTCAGCGTGTGCAGCTTGCAGAGCAGAGGATGCAGGTAAGCTGGTGTAGGTTTGCAGAGTCAGACAAGCCGGGTCATACACATCAAGGTAAAGATCACAAGTGGCAGGCAGAGAGTAGTCAAAGTCCAGGCCGAATCTTGGCAACAGGCAGACTGGCAGATAACTGAGCAGGGTCAAACGAGCCGAGGTCAGGACTGGAGACAGAAGCGTGGTCAGGAAGCCGGGTCAAACACAGGAACAGGATACAAGCACAGAATCAGGAACTCAGGGAACAGAAGCAGATCAAACCGCAAGGGGCAACATCTCTGGAATGTCTTTTATAGGAAGTACATGGGAAGAGCAAGGGGTTCAGAGTTCAACAGTAATCAGACACCAAGCAGAGTAGTCTAATGGATCAGATAGGTTATCCAGCAGATCAGGCAGGGAACTCTTTTCTGGGGGTGACTGCGAAAAAAGGCCTGGATTATCTCTCGGGCGTGGATGTTCTGTTGGGGTTCCCAGGAGTTCTCCTCCAGACCGTACCCCTTCCACTTGATCAGGAATTGAAGCTGGTTCCCTCTTCTTCGGCAGTCCAAGACAGCCTCCACCTCAAACTCCTCATCACCGTCAATGATTACAGGCTTGGGTGGTCCCGATCCCCTGTCTGGGAACGGGTCGGGCACTGCGGGTTTCAGCAAGGAAACGTGAAAGCCTGGGTGAATCTTCAACGACTCCGGTAAGGCAAGTTCATAGGAGACCTCGTTTAATTTCCGTTTTACTGGGAAAGGACCGATGAACTTGGGTGCCAGTTTCCTTGCGGGGCAAGCCATCTTAAGGTTGGTGGTCGATAACCATACTTGGTCACCCTGTTGCAGGCATAATTCCCCTCTCCTTTTCCTGTCAAAGATCCTTTTATTGGCTGCTTGTGCCTTAGTCATGGCTTCCTGTAATATCCTGCTGTTACGGGTCAGGAAATCAACAATACTCTGGACCGCTGGGACTGTTGAATCAGGGATGAGATCAGGTAAGAAGGTCGGGTGAAACCCGTAGTTGTCAAAAAATGGCGATTGACCTGTAGCCGAATGACTGGCGTTGTTAAAGGCAAACTCTGCCAAGGGTAGTAAAGCTACCCAGTCGTCTTGAACGAAGGTGGTGAAGCATCTGAGGTACTGTTCGAGCGTCTGATTCGTTCTTTCGGTTTGCCCGTTAGTTTGGGGGTGATAGGCCGAGGACATGGACAACTCAATCTTCAGGACCTTGCACAAAGCCTTCCAAAAGCGAGAGGTGAACTGCACCCCTCTATCCGAAACGATGTCCACAGGGACCCCATGTAGCCTTACTACTTCCCTAATGAAGACCTGGGCAGTTTCCATGGCAGAGGGCGTGCCTTTGAGAGGCACGAAGTGGGCCATCTTGGATAGACGGTCAACCACTACAAAGATGGCTGTGCAACCTTCAGACGGGGGGAGTTCCACTATGAAGTCCATGGCAATCATTTTCCAGGGACGGTCAGGGACTGGTAAGGGTCTGAGCAGACCCCAGGCCTTGCTTCTAGTGGTCTTGCTACGGATACAGGTGGCACATGAACCTACATATTCCCTGCAGTCTTTTTCAAGATCCGGCCACCAAAACGTGCGTTGAATCAGTTCAAGGGTTTTATGCATTCCGAAATGGCCTGCCAGGGGATGATCATGACACAAGTTTAACACTGTGACTCGAACTTCTTCTGGCACAAAGATTTTGTCATTCTTCCAAAGTAACCCGTCCTTGGGTACCAGAGTGATTCCAGAGGGACCAGACACACCTGTAGAAGCTTGCTTCAAGACAGACATCAGGCTAGTTTGTAAAAGTAAGAAGTTGCCTTCCGATAGAATGGTATCTGGAGCTGACACCTCTTTTGGATCATCAAACATGCGGGAAAGAGCGTCTGGTTTGGTGTTCTTGGAGCCTGGCCGGTAAGTTATGTGGAACGAGAACCTAGAGAAAAATAGTGCCCAACGTGCCTGGCGTGGTCTCAGACGTTTGGCAGCTCTCAGATACTCTAGGTTCTTGTGGTCTGTGTAAATGAGTATAGGATGCGCTGCTCCCTCCAACAAGTACCTCCACTCCTCAAGGGCAGATTTAATGGCCAGGAGCTCCCGGTCTCCAACATCATAATTCCTCTCGGATGGGGTAAGCTTACGGGAGAAGAAGGCTACCGGGTGTATCAAGTCCTTGAGACCTTGGCGCTGGGAGATAACAGCTCCAACCGCTGTCTCTGAGGCATCTACCTCAAGTAGATACGGTAGGGCAGGATCGGGATGACTTAGAATAGGAACAGACGTAAAAAGTATTTTTAGGTTTGTGAAAGCAGCCTGTGCTTCAGATGTCCACTGGAATCGAGCATTTTGCTTCGTTAGCTGCGTAATCGGGGAAATAATAGCAGAGAATCCCCTGATAAACCTCCGATAAAAATTGGCAAAGCCAACGAAGCGCTGCACCCCCTTTTTATCTGAAGGTGCAGGCCAATCCAGAATGGCTGAAACCTTCTGTGGGTCCATCTTGAATCCCTCTGTAGAGATCACTAGGCCAAGGAACTGGATACTCTGTCGCTCGAATTCATTCTTTTCTGGTTTTGCGTACAGTCCATGCTGGCGGAGACGACAGAGTACACTCTTGACGTGTTTCCGGTGCTGCTCAAGAGAGGAGGAAAAAATCAAAATATCATCAAGATAGACAACTACATAGATGTCCAGACAGTCTCTGAAAACATCATTGACTAGATGCTGAAAGGTGGCAGGGGCGTTACATAGGCCGAAGGGCATTACTAGGTATTCGTAATGGCCGAACCTGGTACGAAAGGCAGTCTTCCATTCATCCCCTGCTCGGATGCGTACCAGGTTGTACGCCCCCCGCAGGTCTAGTTTGGTAAACACAGAGGAAGTCCTGAGTCTTTGAAAAAGTTCAGGTACCAGAGGCAGAGGGTACCGGTTCTTGACCGTGATTTTATTTAATTCCCGGTAATCTACACAGGGCCGAAGAGAATGGTCTTTTTTCTCCACAAAGAAGATTCCTGCCCCTGCTGGAGAAGTGGAAGGACGGATGAAACCCCTCCTAAGGTTCTCATCAACGTATTCTTTCAGTACCTCAAGCTCCCGTTCAGATAGGGGGAAGATCCGTCCGAAAGGAATCTCAGCACCGGGAAGAAGCTCGATTGGACAATCGTAAGGACGATGAGGCGGGAGGACTTCGGCCCCTCGTTTGCTGAAGACGTACAGAAGCTCGTATCTCTGGATCTGAATCCAGGCATAACAGAGGCCCCGAGGTGCTGGGACGTGGAAGCATGCAGTGGCGTTGACAGTATGGTGACTGGAACTTAATACTTCCGGTTCCCCAATCAATCTGTGGATTGTGTGCCTGAAGCCAGGGTAGACCCAGGATAACTGGAAACATGGGAGATGCAATAGCATCCAAAGTCAATAGTTCCTTATGGTCCATGGAGGTGATCACAGGCAAAGGAGGGGTCTCCTGGGTCACTACTCCGGACTTGATGCGAGACCCATCTGCCAGGAAAATGGAAAGTCCCTGAGTCTTAGGTTGGAGTGGGATGTGTTGTTTTGCTGCAAAGTCTAGATCGACAAAACAACTACATGCCCCTGAGTCGATTATTGCAGTTACTGGTATTGTCCTCCCTGGTAGTTGGAAAGAGATAGGAAGAGCCAGGTGAGTAGCATTGGTAGATGGAGGTGAGTAGTTGGGAGAAGAGGTAGCCAGGACCTTGCGCAGCTTAGCAGGACAAGAAGAGACATAATGACCGGGTTCACCGCAATACAGGCATAGATAATTCTGCCGCCGACGAAGTCGTTCCTTGGCCGATAGGGAATGTTTCATTAGTCCAAGCTGCCCTGGCTTGACGGTCTGGTTGAGGGAAGAGGGTTCAGTTGGAACCGTACTGGCACTGGCAGGGTACACAGGGGCTTGTATCCGGGGTAGCATCCAAGCTGGGCGGAGCTGTTGGGTAGACCTTTCTGCTCTGCGCTCCCGGAGTCGTCGGTCTATCTGGATAGACAAATTAATTAAAGTCTCTAGAACATCAGGAACACCGACCCGTGCTAACTCATCCTTCAGGCTTTCAGAGAGACCAAGACAGAACTGATGCCGCAGAGCCGCCTCATTCCACTGGGTATCCGCGCTCCAGCGTCTGAAATCAGTCACATAGTCCTCGACCGCTCAGCGGCCTTGCTGGAGCGCATGGAGAGCAGCCTCGGCAGTAGAAGTCCGCTGTGGATCGTCATAAAGTCGGGCCATGGCATCAAGAAAAGAGGGCAGAGAGTCTAGAACTACATGGCGGACTTCAAGTAAGTGATGGGCCCAAGCTTGAGGTTCCCCCTGCAGCAAAGCGATAACGAAGCCCACCTTGGTGGCTTCAGATGAAAAAGTCAGAGGTAGCAACGAAAAGTAAAGTTCACATGCGTTGCGAAACGCACGGAATTTACTCCGATCCCCGAAAAACTTCTCAGGAACAGGGACCCTGGGCTCAGGAGATGGTAACATTCCAATAGAGGAAGTTGGGGTTGGAGGTGAATCTGCAGAGGTGGCTTGAGTTTGTGTCTGCTTATCCATTCGGACATGGCTGCCCTGCAGAGACTTCACGATCTGAGTGAGAGCTGTAAGGTGTCGATAGACATTGTCCATAGGCAAGGTATCTCCTGCAGGCTCAGGCATGGCGGTTTGATACTGTAACGTAACTTGGGTGTGAGCCTGACGTGTGGAGAGGGACCTCCCGTACAACCCCGGCTCGGAGACCACTGGAGTGGGGACAGTGGTGGTAAGAGCACGGTGAGGTAAGGGTGCCTGTCTGATCCTCACTGCTTGGAGTGGTGGAGCCGAGTGGAGACTGGAACGGCTGGTTCCGGAAGCAGCGGATGCAGGTCAGCAGGTGCAGCTTGCAGAGCAGAGGATGCAGGTCAGCAGGTGCCGGTTTGCAGGGCAGGGATGCAGGTCAGCAGGTGCAGGTTTGCAGAGCAGGGATGCAGGTCAGCAGGTGCAGGTTTGCAGAGCAGGGATGCAGGTCAGCAGGTGCAGGTTTGCAGAGCAGGGATGCAGGTCAGCAGGTGCAGGTTTGCAGAGCAGGGATGCAGGTCAGCAGGTGCAGGTTTGCAGAGCAGGGATGCAGGTCAGCAGAGCAGGGATGCAGGTCAGCAGGTGCAGGTTTGCAGAGCAGGGATGCAGGTCAGCAAGTGCAGGTTTGCAGAGCAGGGATGCAGGTCAGCAGGTGCAGGTTTGCAGAGCAGGGATGCAGGTCAGCAGGTGCAGGTTTGCAGAGCAGGGATGCAGGTCAGCAGGTGCAGGTTTGCAGAGCAGGGATGCAGGTCAGCAGGTGCAGGTTTGCATTGCAAAGGATGCAGGTCAGCGTGTGCAGCTTGCAGAGCAGAGGATGCAGGTAAGCTGGTGCAGGTTTGCAGAGTCAGACAAGCCGGGTCATACACATCAAGGTAAACATCACAAGTGGCAGGCAGAGAGTAGTCAAAGTCCAGGCCGAATCTTGGCAACAGGCAGATAACTGAGCAGGGTCAAACGAGCCGAGGTCAGGACTGGAGACAGAAGCGTGGTCAGGAAGCCGGGTCAAACACAGGAACAGGATACAAGCACAGAATCAGGAACTCAGGGAACAGAAGCAGATCAAACCACAAGGGGCAACATCTCTGGAATGTCTTTTATAGGAAGTACATGGGAGGAGCAAGGGGTTCAGAGTTCAACAGTAATCAGACACCAAGCAGAGTAGTCTAATGGATCAGATAGGTTATCCAGCAGATCAGGCAGGGAACTGTCCAGCATCTCAGATAGCTCCGCTGATAGAGTCAATGCCAGACACAGAAGAGGTCCCAGGTTCAAGCCCTGACAAATAGTAATCTTCCTTTGTGGTGTTTCCTGACCTTTTTCATCAGCTTATTAAAAAAATGAATCTGGCGTTGGTTTGGTGAATAAACATTTACTATGGTATACGCGATTGAGTTAAGTTCACAAACCAGGATAAGATACCGGCCATTTTCATCTTTAATTTCCTCATGTAGGGTGAAAGTTACAGAGTCTCGTATTGCTATGAGGACTCCTTTTTAGTTTTATTGCGGGCATTTGCGGTAAAAAGATGTGGAAAGTTCCTGTGCGAACATTTGGGTGGTGTTGAAGCAGAGAAATGCGTCTCTTGAGCGCAAAGTATGTCAGCTTTGTTAGAGAGGGCTTCTGACCATAAGGAACTCCCTTTTAGCAGGATGATTCAGTCCTTTAGCATTTATAGAAATGATCTTTATCCCCATACTTGTAGGAGTGTAAATAGTATGTTACATTGCTGCTTTACATTCATTATTGGTGCAATGTCTCCCTCATGTGGTTGATTTTGGAATAGCGGTGGAAAACCGAAAGTGATGGTGCATATAATCAAAAAAGTACTTACTATTTGGTGATGCGCAGAGAGTTTGTCTATTTTGGTCTTCGGGACAAGTTGAGTGGCATTTCTGCATGGAGGGTCCAGCAGTAATTACTTGAACTCCGGCTTGTAAATCTTTAAACAGTGAAAACAAGAAAACTGAGAGAAAAAAGAAAAATATAACCAAGTAACTGATAGAAACAATAGAGTGGACCTAGACCTCAGTGGGCACTAGAACCAGGATACCCGTATGCAGCGTTAAGCTGCCCAAAGTGGGTGGGGGTAAAGTTCAGGCCTAATGGTGCTCCTGTACGTTCCTCCAGGGGTTAGTAGTGGAGTGTTACCCATCCGGGTTAAGTGTGCGATTTTGCGTTTCTGTTTGTAACAGTTTTCCAATCTGGTTCTGCAGACCTCCTTGGCTTCACAGCAGGGGAGTCATCTGAATGCTCTGGCAGTATTCCCCATTCCTCCAGAAGAGAAAGGCCTTTACCTAGAGAGTCTATAGTGTATGTTCGGCCATCTTTCACAATAGATAACTTTGTGGGATAACCCCATCTGTATACAATTTTATGATTCCTAAGTATCTTGGTGATGGTATTCAGGGTCTTTAGTTTCGGAAGTGTATATTGCGACATGTCAGCGTAGAACTGTAAATTTTGATACTGTGCAGGTATTTGTTCACCTTTATGCCGCGTACACACGATCGTGATTCACGGCGGTGAAAACACCGCTGTGAATCACGACATGAAATTAAATGAAAAACGAGGGAACGGCATTTTCCCCCACACACGACCGTTTTTCCCGTCATTTTTTTCTTTGTCGAGAAAAACGACCGTCTGTGGGCTCCGCGGCAGTGTCTCCCTATGGGAAAACTGCCGCGGAAAAAAATGATGGAAAAAACGATGAGAAAATTTAGAACATGTTCTAATTTTTCTCGTCGTTTTTCCTGCCGTTTTTCTCAACGAGAAAAACGGCATAAAGCCCACAGATGATCGTTTTTCTCGGCGAAAAAAAAAATGTAACTTTTCCCGACGGGAAAAATGATCGTGTGTACGCGGCATTACGCATCGTCACCATCAGCAATTCCTTTGCATGAAAGAAATGCATGCGCAGTATTACGTCTCTAGGGACCTGCTCTTGCAAAAAAGACGGCTTAGGTAAGCGGTGAATTCTGTCAATCGTTAACTCGAGATCAGATAGATTAGGGGTGAGCAGTTTAAACAGTGATGTAGCATAATCACGCAGGTCAGCTGGCTGGATTGACTCGGGGATTCCCCTGATCTTCATATTGTTCCTCCTATTCCTGTCTTCAAAATCTGCAAGCTTAGCTTTCACCCATTCCGTGTCCCCTTCTCTCTCCTCATGTGAGTCTAATAGATCATTGATGGTTTTAGCAAAGTCTCCCATTTTTTGCTCTATAATGATCAACCCTCGATTCCACTGCTTGTATGTCAGTGTGGAACCTGTGCATGCACTGTGCCATATCAGATTGTAGTGAGCTCCTTAGTGATAGCAGCATATCTTTCAGTACAGTGTCTATCACAGGCTGGTGCGTGGTTGGGAACGATTCAATTGAATCGGGGATCTCATGTGTCTCATCTCCAGAATCCGTGGCATGGCTGGCCTGGGGACTGTATCCCTCTCCATCCAGCCTGAGTTTTGCTTTAGCTGGGCTGCCAGAGATAGGGGAGGGAGAGTGCTGCTGTGAGCTTGCAGGGGAGCTGTTATTTGTGTCTTTCTTGCCTTTATCAGGCAAGTTGTTGGCCGTTTTGTCTGCAGGTGTGGATGATGGCCGGGGGCCATCTTGCCTACCTTCATGTGGCTTATGAGGGTAAAAGTCCGTCAGACGCTGCGGTTTGCAGGGCTCCTTTCTTTTCCTGGACATGCTGCAGGAGTAATCCAGGTAATCCGGAGGTAGATCGCCTTGTGGGGATGACGTTTTGGGGTCCCGATGGGATGATTTGTGCCGCTATTCCCTGGTTATCACAGGAGCTCCTTTTCTATGCTGCCATTCAGCTTGCCCGCAGGCCACGCCCCATACCCCACCCCCAGTTTTGTTTTTTAACATCTTCAGCTCCAGGAGATTTACCCCCTTTATGACCGGGCCATTTTTTGCGATTCGGCACTGCGTTACTTTAACTGACAATTGCGTGGTCGTGCGACGATGTACCCAAATAAAATTGAATTTTTTTCACACAAATAGACCTTTCTTTTGGTGGTGTTTGATCACCTCTGCGGTTTTTATTTTTTGCACTATAAACAAAAAAAAATCGACAATTTTGAAAAAGAATAACTCTTTTTTTAGTTTCTGCTGTAAAAAAATCCAATAAAAATGTAAAAAAAAATCGAATTTCTTCATATATTTAGGCCAATATGTATTCTGCTACATATTTTTGGTAAAAAAAATCCCAATTATAGTATATTGATTGGTTTGTGCAAAAGTTATAACCTCTACAAACTATGGGATAGATTTATTTCTTTACTAGTAATGTGGCAGCGATCGTTAACTTATAGCGAGACTCAGTGGCGGCCCGTCCATAGGGGGCGCCACCCCCCCCCCCTCCTGTGGTCACCAAAAAAAATAAAAATCGGGCCCTTTTAAGAGGTTTTTTTATGTATTTTTTTTCACACATGGCGGCGCGACCATAGTGGGCGCAGAAGCGCCGCTACCGCTCGCTTCTGCGCCCGGCCGTCACTCACAACAATACATAGGTTTATGCATTGCATGAACCTATGTATTGCTGCCGCCCTCTATTCAGATGGCCGGCCCCTTGAGCGCCGGCCATCTGAATCACAGCGTCTGGTTGGCCTTTAGAAGTGCCTATCAGAGCCAGCGGCTCTGATAGGCTTCCCGACTACAGCCTGAGGGCTGTAATCGGCTTCTAAAAACCTAATGAGAGGACGCACAGGGGTGCGTTCCCTGGCCAATCGGGTTCACCGGGTCTGCTTACCGGTAACCTGATTGGCTGAAGCTACATCGACGGCGGGAGAAGACATCGAGGACGGAAGAAGGACGGCGCTGACCCGAGGAAGGTAAGTGCAGGGCTGGGGGGGACAAACTGGCTGCATTTGGGGGACAAACTGGCTGCATTTGGGGGACAAACTGGCTGCATTTGGGGGACAAACTGGCTGCATATTGGGGGACAAACTGGCTGCATATTGGGGGACAAACTGGCTGTATTATGGGGGACAAACTGGCTGTATTATGGGGGACAAACTGGCTGTATTATTGGGGGACAAACTGGCTGTATTATTGGGAGACAAACTGGCTGTATATTGGGGGACAAACTGGCTGTATATTGGGGACAAACTGGCTGCATTTGGGGGACAAACTGGCTGTATATTGGTGACAAACTGGCTGTATTATGGGTGACAAACTGGCTGTATTATGGGTGACAAACTGGCTGTATTATGGGGGACAAACTGGCTGTATTATGGGGGACAAACTGGCTGTATTATGGGGGACAAACTGGCTGCATTTGGGGGACAAACTGGCTGCATTTGGGGGACAAACTGGCTGTATATTGGGGACAAACTGGCTGTATATTGGGGGACAAACTGGCTGCATTTGGGGGACAAACTGGCTGTATTATGGGGGACAAACTGACTGTATATTGGGGGACAAACTGGCTGCATTTGGGGGACAAACTGGCTGTATTATGGGGGACAAACTGGCTGTATTATGGGGGACAAACTGGCTGTATTATGGGGGACAAACTGGCTGTATATTGGGGGACTAACTGGCTGTATATTGGGGGACAAACTGGCTGTATTTTGGGGGGAAACTGGCTGCATTTGGGGACAAACTGGTGGCGTTTGGGCACAGTGGCTGCGTTTAATGGGCACAGTGGCGGCAATTGATGTTTTTTTTTTTTCAGTTTGTTTGCGCCCCCCCCCAAAAAAATTTGAGCACCAGCCGCCACTGGCGAGACTGCGATATTGCGGCGGACAAATCGAACACTAAAGCCCCGTACACACGGTCGGACTTTTGCCCAACAAACTTCGTTTTGAGCAAGTTGGACCAACAATCCGACCGTGTGTATGCTCCATCGGACAAACTTTTTTTGCTTTTTTCTTGTTTTCATCGGACAAAAGTTGGGTCTGCAAATGGACAAACTTTTGCCCAACAAAAGTCCGATGGAGCAAAGTCCAACCGTGTGTACAGAAAACCATCGGACTTTTGTCCGATGAACAAAACAAATCATGTTAAAATCAACCAACCACAGCAGAAGTTGACCAAAGGGTGGCGGTAAAGAGCAGAAAAACCACGTGATGTTGTAAGAAGTTTTAAGAAAGTTTGCAGAAAAGTCCTGTGGTGTGTATGCTATGGGTGTTCCTGACCAACTCCGTTCGGACAAAAATCCACGGAAAAGTCAGATGGAAGTCCGACCGTGTGTACAAGGCTTTAGTGACACTTTTGGGGACCAGTGACAAATATGCACTGTCACTGTATTAGGCTCGATTCACACTAATGCGTTTTTTGGTGCATTTTGCAGAAATGCAGGGAAATGTTTTAAAATGGGTTCCTATGGAACATGTTCACATCAATGCTTTTTTTGTGCCTCTGCGTTTTTGGAAAGGGTTGGGGACTTTTTTTTTCCTGCAAAAAGCAGCGTTTTGCATGTAATAGAACTCAATGGACCCGCATTTAAAACGGTTGCGTTTTTTTTTTTAACCTGTTTTATAGCTGGTTGTTAAAGGAAATGTAAAAAAATAAAAATTGCTGGCAAAGAAAAAAAATGTATTAAAAAAAAAACGTTAATCGCGGTAAAAGCGTGTGTCGAAAAACGCAGCAAGCACCGCAAAAAGCACCGAAAAAACGCTCAAAAGCAACATGCATAGGTGTGAATTGAGCCTAAATGACACTGGCAGGGAAGGGATTAAAATCAGGGGCGATCACAGTGTTAAATGTGTTCTCTGGGAGTGCTTACTAAGGCTTGATTCACACCTATGCATGTTGCTTTTGAGCGTTTTTGTGGTGCTTGCTGCGTTTTTCGACACACGTTTTTACCATGATTTTACCGCGTTTTTTCCGCGATTTGTGTTTTGCGTTTTTTTTTTCTTATTCATTTTTCTTTTTAACCTGTATTTATCGGCGTATAACACGCACCCCAAGTTTTTAGGAGGGAATTTTAAGGAAAAAAACTTTTAGGAGGGAAATTCAAGGAAAAAAAAACTTACATTTAAATGCAGCATGCAGCCTTGCCCAGTGTCCATCATTGCAGCCTTGCCCAGTGTCCATCTGCAGCCTTGCCCAGTGTCCATCTGCAGCCTTGCCCAGTGTCCATCATTGCAGCCTTGCCCAGTGTCCATCTGCAGCCTTGCCCAGTGTCCATCATTGCAGCCTTGCCCAGTGTCCATCTGCAGTCTTGCCCAGTGTCCATCTGCAGCCTTGCCCAGTGTCCATCTGCAGCCTTGCCCAGTGTCCATCTGCAGCCTTGCCCAGTGTCCATCTGCAGCCTTGCCCAGTGTCCATCTGCAGCCTTGCCCAGTGTCCATCATTGCAGCCTTGCCCAGTGTCCATCATTGCAGCCTTGCCCAGTGTCCATCTGCAGCCTTGCCCAGTGTCCATCTGCAGCCTTGCCCAGTGTCCATCTGCAGCCTTGCCCAGTGTCCATCATTGCAGCCTTGCCCAGTGTCCATCTGCAGCCTTGCCCAGTGTCCATCTGCAGCCTTGCCCAGTGTCCATCATTGCAGCCTTGCCCAGTGTCCATCTGCAGCCTTGCCCAGTGTCCATCATTGCAGCCTTGCCCAGTGTCCATCTGCAGCCTTGCCCAGTGTCCATCTGCAGCCTTGCCCAGTGTCCATCTGCAGCCTTGCCCAGTGTCCATCTGCAGCCTTGCCCAGTGTCCATCATTGCAGCCTTGCCCAGTGTCCATCTGCAGCCTTGTCACAGTGTCCATCTGCAGCCTTGTCACAGTGTCCATCATTGCAGCCTTGCCCAGTGTCCATCTGCAGCCTTGTCACAGTGTCCATCTGCAGCCTTGTCACAGTGTCCATCATTGCAGCCTTGTCACAGTGTCCATTTGCAGCCTTGTCACAGTGTCCATTTGCAGCCTTGCCCAGTGTCCATCATTGCAGCCTTGTCACAGTGTCCATCATTGCAGCCTTGTCACAGTGTCCATCATTGCAGCCTTGTCACAGTGTCCATCATTGCAGCCTTGTCACAGTGTCCATCTGCAGCCTTGCCCAGTGTCCATCATTGCAGCCTTGCCACAGTGTCCATCTGCAGCCTTGCCCAGTGTCCATCATTGCAGCCTTGTCACAGTGTCCATCTGCAGCCTTGCCCAGTGTCCATCATTGCAGCCTTGTCACAGTGTCCATCTGCAGCCTTGTCACAGTGTCCATCATTGCAGCCTTGTCACAGTGTCCATCTGCAGCCTTGCCCAGTGTCCATCATTGCAGCCTTGTCACAGTGTCCATCTGCAGCCTTGCCCAGTGTCCATCATTGCAGCCTTGTCACAGTGTCCATCTGCAGCCTTGTCACAGTGTCCATCATTGCAGCCTTGTCACAGTGTCCATCTGCAGCCTTGCCCAGTGTCCATCATTGCAGCCTTGGCCAGTGTCCATCATTGCAGCCTTGTCACAGTGTCCATCATTGCAGCCTTGTCACAGTGTCCATCATTGCAGCCTTGTCACAGTGTCCATCATTGCAGCCTTGCCCAGTGTCCATCATTGCAGCCTTGTCCAGTGTCCATCATTGCAGCCTTGTCCAGTGTCCATCATTGCAGCCTTGTCCAGTGTCCATCATTGCAGCCTTGTTCAGTGTCCATCATTGCAGCCTTGCCCAGTGTCCATCTGCAGCCTTGCCCAGTGTCCATCATTGCAGCCTTGCCCAGTGTCCATCATTGCAGCCTTGCCCAGTGTCCATCATTGCAGCCTTGCCCAGTGTCCATCATTGCAGCCTTGTCACAGTGTCCATCATTGCAGCCTTGTCACAGTGTCCATCATTGCAGCCTTGTCACAGTGTCCATCATTGCAGCCTTGTCACAGTGTCCATCATTGCAGCCTTGTCACAGTGTCCATCATTGCAGCCTTGTCACAGTGTCCATCATTGCAGCCTTGTCACAGTGTCCATCTGCAGCCTTGTCACAGTGTCCATCTGCAGCCTTGTCACAGTGTCCATCTGCAGCCTTGTCACAGTGTCCATCTGCAGCCTTGTCACAGTGTCCATCATTGCAGCCTTGTCACAGTGTCCATTTGCAGCCTTGTCACAGTGTCCATCTGCAGCCTTGCCCAGTGTCCATCATTGCAGCCTTGTCACAGTGTCCATCTGCAGCCTTGCCCAGTGTCCATCATTGCAGCCTTGTCACAGTGTCCATCATTGCAGCCTTGTCACAGTGTCCATCATTGCAGCCTTGTCACAGTGTCCATCATTGCAGCCTTGTCACAGTGTCCATCATTGCAGCCTTGCCCAGTGTCCATCATTGCAGCCTTGCCCAGTGTCCATCTGCAGCCTTGCCCAGTGTCCATCTGCAGCCTTGCCCAGTGTCCATCATTGCAGCCTTGCCCAGTGTCCATCATTGCAGCCTTGCCCAGTGTCCATCTGCAGTCTTGCCCAGTGTCCATCTGCAGTCTTGCCCAGTGTCCATCTGCAGCCTTGCCCAGTGTCCATCTGCAGCCTTGCCCAGTGTCCATCTGCAGCCTTGCCCAGTGTCCATCTGCAGCCTTGCCCAGTGTCCATCATTGCAGCCTTGCCCAGTGTCCATCATTGCAGCCTTGCCCAGTGTCCATCATTGCAGCCTTGTCACAGTGTCCATCATTGCAGCCTTGTCACAGTGTCCATCATTGCAGCCTTGTCACAGTGTCCATCATTGCAGCCTTGTCACAGTGTCCATCATTGCAGCCTTGTCACAGTGTCCATCATTGCAGCCTTGTCACAGTGTCCATCATTGCAGCCTTGTCACAGTGTCCATCTGCAGCCTTGTCACAGTGTCCATCTGCAGCCTTGTCACAGTGTCCATCTGCAGCCTTGTCACAGTGTCCATCTGCAGCCTTGTCACAGTGTCCATTTGCAGCCTTGTCACAGTGTCCATCATTGCAGCCTTGTCACAGTGTCCATTTGCAGCCTTGTCACAGTGTCCATCTGCAGCCTTGCCCAGTGTCCATCATTGCAGCCTTGTCACAGTGTCCATCTGCAGCCTTGCCCAGTGTCCATCATTGCAGCCTTGTCACAGTGTCCATCATTGCAGCCTTGTCACAGTGTCCATCATTGCAGCCTTGTCACAGTGTCCATCATTGCAGCCTTGTCACAGTGTCCATCATTGCAGCCTTGCCCAGTGTCCATCATTGCAGCCTTGCCCAGTGTCCATCTGCAGCCTTGCCCAGTGTCCATCTGCAGCCTTGCCCAGTGTCCATCATTGCAGCCTTGCCCAGTGTCCATCTGCAGCCTTGCCCAGTGTCCATCATTGCAGCCTTGCCCAGTGTCCATCTGCAGTCTTGCCCAGTGTCCATCTGCAGCCTTGCCCAGTGTCCATCTGCAGCCTTGCCCAGTGTCCATCTGCAGCCTTGCCCAGTGTCCATCATTGCAGCCTTGCCCAGTGTCCATCATTGCAGCCTTGCCCAGTGTCCATCTGCAGCCTTGCCCAGTGTCCATCTGCAGCCTTGCCCAGTGTCCATCTGCAGCCTTGCCCAGTGTCCATCATTGCAGCCTTGCCCAGTGTCCATCTGCAGCCTTGCCCAGTGTCCATCTGCAGCCTTGCCCAGTGTCCATCTGCAGCCTTGCCCAGTGTCCATCATTGCAGCCTTGCCCAGTGTCCATCTGCAGCCTTGCCCAGTGTCCATCATTGCAGCCTTGCCCAGTGTCCATCTGCAGCCTTGCCCAGTGTCCATCTGCAGCCTTGCCCAGTGTCCATCTGCAGCCTTGCCCAGTGTCCATCTGCAGCCTTGCCCAGTGTCCATCATTGCAGCCTTGCCCAGTGTCCATCTGCAGCCTTGTCACAGTGTCCATCTGCAGCCTTGTCACAGTGTCCATCATTGCAGCCTTGTCACAGTGTCCATTTGCAGCCTTGTCACAGTGTCCATTTGCAGCCTTGCCCAGTGTCCATCATTGCAGCCTTGTCACAGTGTCCATCATTGCAGCCTTGTCACAGTGTCCATCATTGCAGCCTTGTCACAGTGTCCATCATTGCAGCCTTGTCACAGTGTCCATCTGCAGCCTTGCCCAGTGTCCATCATTGCAGCCTTGCCACAGTGTCCATCTGCAGCCTTGCCCAGTGTCCATCATTGCAGCCTTGTCACAGTGTCCATCTGCAGCCTTGCCCAGTGTCCATCATTGCAGCCTTGTCACAGTGTCCATCTGCAGCCTTGTCACAGTGTCCATCATTGCAGCCTTGTCACAGTGTCCATCTGCAGCCTTGCCCAGTGTCCATCATTGCAGCCTTGTCACAGTGTCCATCTGCAGCCTTGCCCAGTGTCCATCATTGCAGCCTTGTCACAGTGTCCATCTGCAGCCTTGTCACAGTGTCCATCATTGCAGCCTTGTCACAGTGTCCATCTGCAGCCTTGCCCAGTGTCCATCATTGCAGCCTTGGCCAGTGTCCATCATTGCAGCCTTGTCACAGTGTCCATCATTGCAGCCTTGTCACAGTGTCCATCATTGCAGCCTTGTCACAGTGTCCATCATTGCAGCCTTGCCCAGTGTCCATCATTGCAGCCTTGTCCAGTGTCCATCATTGCAGCCTTGTCCAGTGTCCATCATTGCAGCCTTGTCCAGTGTCCATCATTGCAGCCTTGTCCAGTGTCCATCATTGCAGCCTTGCCCAGTGTCCATCTGCAGCCTTGCCCAGTGTCCATCATTGCAGCCTTGCCCAGTGTCCATCATTGCAGCCTTGCCCAGTGTCCATCATTGCAGCCTTGCCCAGTGTCCATCATTGCAGCCTTGTCACAGTGTCCATCATTGCAGCCTTGTCACAGTGTCCATCATTGCAGCCTTGTCACAGTGTCCATCATTGCAGCCTTGTCACAGTGTCCATCATTGCAGCCTTGTCACAGTGTCCATCATTGCAGCCTTGTCACAGTGTCCATCATTGCAGCCTTGTCCAGTGTCCATCATTGCAGCCTTGTCACAGTGTCCATCTGCAGCCTTGTCACAGTGTCCATCTGCAGCCTTGTCACAGTGTCCATCTGCAGCCTTGTCACAGTGTCCATCTGCAGCCTTGTCACAGTGTCCATCTGCAGCCTTGTCACAGTGTCCATCTGCAGCCTTGTCACAGTGTCCATCATTGCAGCCTTGTCACAGTGTCCATTTGCAGCCTTGTCACAGTGTCCATCTGCAGCCTTGCCCAGTGTCCATCATTGCAGCCTTGTCACAGTGTCCATCTGCAGCCTTGCCCAGTGTCCATCATTGCAGCCTTGTCACAGTGTCCATCATTGCAGCCTTGTCACAGTGTCCATCATTGCAGCCTTGTCACAGTGTCCATCATTGCAGCCTTGTCACAGTGTCCATCATTGCAGCCTTGCCCAGTGTCCATCATTGCAGCCTTGCCCAGTGTCCATCTGCAGCCTTGCCCAGTGTCCATCTGCAGCCTTGCCCAGTGTCCATCTGCAGCCTTGCCCAGTGTCCATCATTGCAGCCTTGCCCAGTGTCCATCTGCAGTCTTGCCCAGTGTCCATCTGCAGCCTTGCCCAGTGTCCATCTGCAGCCTTGCCCAGTGTCCATCTGCAGCCTTGCCCAGTGTCCATCTGCAGCCTTGCCCAGTGTCCATCATTGCAGCCTTGCCCAGTGTCCATCATTGCAGCCTTGCCCAGTGTCCATCTGCAGCCTTGCCCAGTGTCCATCTGCAGCCTTGCCCAGTGTCCATCTGCAGCCTTGCCCAGTGTCCATCATTGCAGCCTTGCCCAGTGTCCATCTGCAGCCTTGCCCAGTGTCCATCTGCAGCCTTGCCCAGTGTCCATCTGCAGCCTTGCCCAGTGTCCATCATTGCAGCCTTGCCCAGTGTCCATCTGCAGCCTTGCCCAGTGTCCATCTGCAGCCTTGCCCAGTGTCCATCTGCAGCCTTGCCCAGTGTCCATCTGCAGCCTTGCCCAGTGTCCATCATTGCAGCCTTGCCCAGTGTCCATCTGCAGCCTTGTCACAGTGTCCATCTGCAGCCTTGTCACAGTGTCCATCATTGCAGCCTTGTCACAGTGTCCATTTGCAGCCTTGTCACAGTGTCCATTTGCAGCCTTGCCCAGTGTCCATCATTGCAGCCTTGTCACAGTGTCCATCATTGCAGCCTTGTCACAGTGTCCATCATTGCAGCCTTGTCACAGTGTCCATCATTGCAGCCTTGTCACAGTGTCCATCTGCAGCCTTGCCCAGTGTCCATCATTGCAGCCTTGCCACAGTGTCCATCTGCAGCCTTGCCCAGTGTCCATCATTGCAGCCTTGTCACAGTGTCCATCTGCAGCCTTGCCCAGTGTCCATCATTGCAGCCTTGTCACAGTGTCCATCTGCAGCCTTGTCACAGTGTCCATCATTGCAGCCTTGTCACAGTGTCCATCTGCAGCCTTGCCCAGTGTCCATCATTGCAGCCTTGTCACAGTGTCCATCTGCAGCCTTGCCCAGTGTCCATCATTGCAGCCTTGTCACAGTGTCCATCTGCAGCCTTGTCACAGTGTCCATCATTGCAGCCTTGTCACAGTGTCCATCTGCAGCCTTGCCCAGTGTCCATCATTGCAGCCTTGGCCAGTGTCCATCATTGCAGCCTTGTCACAGTGTCCATCATTGCAGCCTTGTCACAGTGTCCATCATTGCAGCCTTGTCACAGTGTCCATCATTGCAGCCTTGCCCAGTGTCCATCATTGCAGCCTTGTCCAGTGCCCATCATTGCAGCCTTGTCCAGTGTCCATCATTGCAGCCTTGTCCAGTGTCCATCATTGCAGCCTTGTCCAGTGTCCATCATTGCAGCCTTGCCCAGTGTCCATCTGCAGCCTTGCCCAGTGTCCATCTGCAGCCTTGCCCAGTGTCCATCATTGCAGCCTTGCCCAGTGTCCATCATTGCAGCCTTGCCCAGTGTCCATCATTGCAGCCTTGTCACAGTGTCCATCATTGCAGCCTTGTCACAGTGTCCATCATTGCAGCCTTGTCACAGTGTCCATCATTGCAGCCTTGTCACAGTGTCCATCATTGCAGCCTTGTCACAGTGTCCATCATTGCAGCCTTGTCCAGTGTCCATCATTGCAGCCTTGTCACAGTGTCCATCTGCAGCCTTGTCACAGTGTCCATCTGCAGCCTTGTCACAGTGTCCATCTGCAGCCTTGTCACAGTGTCCATCTGCAGCCTTGTCACAGTGTCCATCATTGCAGCCTTGTCACAGTGTCCATTTGCAGCCTTGTCACAGTGTCCATCTGCAGCCTTGCCCAGTGTCCATCATTGCAGCCTTGTCACAGTGTCCATCTGCAGCCTTGCCCAGTGTCCATCATTGCAGCCTTGTCACAGTGTCCATCATTGCAGCCTTGTCACAGTGTCCATCATTGCAGCCTTGTCACAGTGTCCATCATTGCAGCCTTGTCACAGTGTCCATCATTGCAGCCTTGCCCAGTGTCCATCTGCAGCCTTGCCCAGTGTCCATCTGCAGCCTTGCCCAGTGTCCATCTGCAGCCTTGCCCAGTGTCCATCATTGCAGCCTTGCCCAGTGTCCATCTGCAGCCTTGCCCAGTGTCCATCATTGCAGCCTTGCCCAGTGTCCATCTGCAGTCTTGCCCAGTGTCCATCTGCAGCCTTGCCCAGTGTCCATCTGCAGCCTTGCCCAGTGTCCATCTGCAGCCTTGCCCAGTGTCCATCTGCAGCCTTGCCCAGTGTCCATCATTGCAGCCTTGCCCAGTGTCCATCATTGCAGCCTTGCCCAGTGTCCATCTGCAGCCTTGCCCAGTGTCCATCTGCAGCCTTGCCCAGTGTCCATCTGCAGCCTTGCCCAGTGTCCATCATTGCAGCCTTGCCCAGTGTCCATCTGCAGCCTTGCCCAGTGTCCATCTGCAGCCTTGCCCAGTGTCCATCTGCAGCCTTGCCCAGTGTCCATCATTGCAGCCTTGCCCAGTGTCCATCTGCAGCCTTGCCCAGTGTCCATCATTGCAGCCTTGCCCAGTGTCCATCTGCAGCCTTGCCCAGTGTCCATCTGCAGCCTTGCCCAGTGTCCATCTGCAGCCTTGCCCAGTGTCCATCTGCAGCCTTGCCCAGTGTCCATCATTGCAGCCTTGCCCAGTGTCCATCTGCAGCCTTGTCACAGTGTCCATCTGCAGCCTTGTCACAGTGTCCATCATTGCAGCCTTGTCACAGTGTCCATTTGCAGCCTTGTCACAGTGTCCATTTGCAGCCTTGCCCAGTGTCCATCATTGCAGCCTTGTCACAGTGTCCATCATTGCAGCCTTGTCACAGTGTCCATCATTGCAGCCTTGTCACAGTGTCCATCATTGCAGCCTTGTCACAGTGTCCATCTGCAGCCTTGCCCAGTGTCCATCATTGCAGCCTTGCCACAGTGTCCATCTGCAGCCTTGCCCAGTGTCCATCATTGCAGCCTTGTCACAGTGTCCATCTGCAGCCTTGCCCAGTGTCCATCATTGCAGCCTTGTCACAGTGTCCATCTGCAGCCTTGTCACAGTGTCCATCATTGCAGCCTTGTCACAGTGTCCATCATTGCAGCCTTGTCACAGTGTCCATCTGCAGCCTTGCCCAGTGTCCATCATTGCAGCCTTGTCACAGTGTCCATCTGCAGCCTTGCCCAGTGTCCATCATTGCAGCCTTGTCACAGTGTCCATCTGCAGCCTTGTCACAGTGTCCATCATTGCAGCCTAGTCACAGTGTCCATCATTGCAGCCTTGGCCAGTGTCCATCATTGCAGCCTTGTCACAGTGTCCATCATTGCAGCCTTGTCACAGTGTCCATCATTGCAGCCTTGTCACAGTGTCCATCATTGCAGCCTTGCCCAGTGTCCATCATTGCAGCCTTGTCCAGTGTCCATCATTGCAGCCTTGTCCAGTGTCCATCATTGCAGCCTTGTCCAGTGTCCATCATTGCAGCCTTGTCCACTGTCCATCATTGCAGCCTTGCCCAGTGTCCATCTGCAGCCTTGCCCAGTGTCCATCATTGCAGCCTTGCCCAGTGTCCATCATTGCAGCCTTGCCCAGTGTCCATCATTGCAGCCTTGCCCAGTGTCCATCATTGCAGCCTTGTCACAGTGTCAATCATTGCAGCCTTGTCACAGTGTCCATCATTGCAGCCTTGTCACAGTGTCCATCATTGCAGCCTTGTCACAGTGTCCATCATTGCAGCCTTGTCACAGTGTCCATCATTGCAGCCTTGTCCAGTGTCCATCATTGCAGCCTTGTCACAGTGTCCATCTGCAGCCTTGTCACAGTGTCCATCTGCAGCCTTGTCACAGTGTCCATCTGCAGCCTTGTCACAGTGTCCATCTGCAGCCTTGTCACAGTGTCCATCTGCAGCCTTGTCACAGTGTCCATCTGCAGCCTTGTCACAGTGTCCATCATTGCAGCCTTGTCACAGTGTCCATTTGCAGCCTTGTCACAGTGTCCATCTGCAGCCTTGCCCAGTGTCCATCATTGCAGCCTTGTCACAGTGTCCATCTGCAGCCTTGCCCAGTGTCCATCATTGCAGCCTTGTCACAGTGTCCATCATTGCAGCCTTGTCACAGTGTCCATCATTGCAGCCTTGTCACAGTGTCCATCATTGCAGCCTTGTCACAGTGTCCATCTGCAGCCTTGCCCAGTGTCCATCATTGCAGCCTTGTCACAGTGTCCATCATTGCAGCCTTGTCACAGTGTCCATCATTGCAGCCTTGTCACAGTGTCCATCATTGCAGCCTTGCCCAGTGTCCATCATTGCAGCCTTGTCACAGTGTCCATCATTGCAGCCTTGTCACAGTGTCCATCATTGCAGCCTTGCCCAGTGTCCATCATTGCAGCCTTGTCCAGTGTCCATCATTGCAGCCTTGTCCAGTGTCCATCATTGCAGCCTTGTCCAGTGTCCATCATTGCAGCCTTGTCCAGTGTCCATCATTGCAGCCTTGCCCAGTGTCCATCTGCAGCCTTGCCCAGTGTCCATCATTGCAGCCTTGCCCAGTGTCCATCATTGCAGCCTTGCCCAGTGTCCATCATTGCAGCCTTGTCACAGTGTCCATCATTGCAGCCTTGTCACAGTGTCCATCATTGCAGCCTTGTCACAGTGTCCATCATTGCAGCCTTGTCACAGTGTCCATCATTGCAGCCTTGTCACAGTGTCCATCATTGCAGCCTTGTCACAGTGTCCATCATTGCAGCCTTGTCACAGTGTCCATCATTGCAGCCTTGTCACAGTGTCCATCATTGCAGCCTTGTCCAGTGTCCATCATTGCAGCCTTGTCACAGTGTCCATCTGCAGCCTTGTCACAGTGTCCATCTGCAGCCTTGTCACAGTGTCCATCATTGCAGCCTTGTCACAGTGTCCATCTGCAGCCTTGTCACAGTGTCCATCTGCAGCCTTGTCACAGTGTCCATCTGCAGCCTTGTCACAGTGTCCATCATTGCAGCCTTGTCACAGTGTCCATTTGCAGCCTTGTCACAGTGTCCATCTGCAGCCTTGCCCAGTGTCCATCATTGCAGCCTTGTCAGTGTCCATCTGCAGCCTTGTCACAGTGTCCATCATTGCAGCCTTGTCACAGTGTCCATCATTGCAGCCTTGTCACAGTGTCCATCATTGCAGCCTTGTCACAGTGTCCATCATTGCAGCCTTGTCACAGTGTCCATCTGCAGCCTTGCCCAGTGTCCATTATTGCAGCCTTGCCACAGTGTCCATCTGCAGCCTTGCCCAGTGTCCATCATTGCAGCCTTGTCACAGTGTCCATCTGCAGCCTTGTCACAGTGTCCATCATTGCAGCCTTGCCCAGTGTCCATCATTGCAGCCTTGCCCAGTGTCCATCATTGCAGCCTTGTCACAGTGTCCATCTGCAGCCTTGCCCAGTGTCCATCATTGCAGCCTTGTCACAGTGTCCATCTGCAGCCTTGTCACAGTGTCCATCATTGCAGCCTTGTCACAGTGTCCATCTGCAGCCTTGTCACAGTGTCCATCTGCAGCCTTGCCCAGTGTCCATCATTGCAGCCTTGTCACAGTGTCCATCATTGCTGCCTTGTCACAGTGTCCATCTGCAGCCTTGCCCAGTGTCCATCATTGCAGCCTTGTCACAGTGTCCATCATTGCAGCCTTGTCACAGTGTCCATCTGCAGCCTTGCCCAGTGTCCATCATTGCAGCCTTGTCACAGTGTCCATCATTGCAGCCTTGCCCAGTGTCCATCATTGCAGCCTTGTCCAGTGTCCATCATTGCAGCCTTGTCCAGTGTCCATCATTGCAGCCTTGTCCAGTGTCCATCATTGCAGCCTTGTCCAGTGTCCATCATTGCAGCCTTGCCCAGTGTCCATCTGCAGCCTTGCCCAGTGTCCATCATTGCAGCCTTGCCCAGTGTCCATCATTGCAGCCTTGCCCAGTGTCCATCATTGCAGCCTTGCCCAGTGTCCATCATTGCAGCCTTGTCACAGTGTCCATCATTGCAGCCTTGTCACAGTGTCCATCATTGCAGCCTTGTCACAGTGTCCATCATTGCAGCCTTGTCACAGTGTCCATCATTGCAGCCTTGTCACAGTGTCCATCATTGCAGCCTTGTCACAGTGTCCATCATTGCAGCCTTGTCCAGTGTCCATCATTGCAGCCTTGTCCAGTGTCCATCTGCAGCCTTGTCACAGTGTCCATCTGCAGCCTTGTCACAGTGTCCATCTGCAGCCTTGTCACAGTGTCCATCTGCAGCCTTGTCACAGTGTCCATCTGCAGCCTTGTCACAGTGTCCATCATTGCAGCCTTGTCACAGTGTCCATTTGCAGCCTTGTCACAGTGTCCATCTGCAGCCTTGCCCAGTGTCCATCATTGCAGCCTTGTCACAGTGTCCATCTGCAGCCTTGCCCAGTGTCCATCATTGCAGCCTTGTCACAGTGTCCATCATTGCAGCCTTGTCACAGTGTCCATCATTGCAGCCTTTTCACAGTGTCCATCATTGCAGCCTTGTCACAGTGTCCATCATTGCAGCCTTGTCACAGTGTCCATCATTG
Source organism: Rana muscosa (assembly GCA_029206835.1). Lineage (NCBI taxonomy): Eukaryota > Metazoa > Chordata > Amphibia > Anura > Ranidae > Rana > Rana muscosa. The sequence goes on from CM055117.1 coordinate 7,177,502, forward strand.
CAGCCTTGTCACAGTGTCCATCTGCAGCCTTGCCCAGTGTCCATCATTGCAGCCTTGTCACAGTGTCCATCATTGCAGCCTTGTCACAGTGTCCATCATTGCAGCCTTGTCACAGTGTCCATCATTGCAGCCTTGCCCAGTGTCCATCATTGCAGCCTTGTCACAGTGTCCATCATTGCAGCCTTGTCACAGTGTCCATCATTGCAGCCTTGCCCAGTGTCCATCATTGCAGCCTTGTCCAGTGTCCATCATTGCAGCCTTGTCCAGTGTCCATCATTGCAGCCTTGTCCAGTGTCCATCATTGCAGCCTTGTCCAGTGTCCATCATTGCAGCCTTGCCCAGTGTCCATCTGCAGCCTTGCCCAGTGTCCATCATTGCAGCCTTGCCCAGTGTCCATCATTGCAGCCTTGCCCAGTGTCCATCATTGCAGCCTTGTCACAGTGTCCATCATTGCAGCCTTGTCACAGTGTCCATCATTGCAGCCTTTTCACAGTGTCCATCATTGCAGCCTTGTCACAGTGTCCATCATTGCAGCCTTGTCACAGTGTCCATCATTGCAGCCTTGTCACAGTGTCCATCATTGCAGCCTTGTCACAGTGTCCATCATTGCAGCCTTGTCCAGTGTCCATCATTGCAGCCTTGTCACAGTGTCCATCTACAGCCTTGTCACAGTGTCCATCTGCAGCCTTGTCACAGTGTCCATCATTGCAGCCTTGTCACAGTGTCCATCTGCAGCCTTGTCACAGTGTCCATCTGCAGCCTTGTCACAGTGTCCATCTGCAGCCTTGTCACAGTGTCCATCATTGCAGCCTTGTCACAGTGTCCATTTGCAGCCTTGTCACAGTGTCCATCTGCAGCCTTGCCCAGTGTCCATCATTGCAGCCTTGTCAGTGTCCATCTGCAGCCTTGTCACAGTGTCCATCATTGCAGCCTTGTCACAGTGTCCATCATTGCAGCCTTGTCACAGTGTCCATCTGCAGCCTTGCCCAGTGTCCATTATTGCAGCCTTGCCACAGTGTCCATCTGCAGCCTTTCCCAGTGTCCATCATTGCAGCCTTGTCACAGTGTCCATCTGCAGCCTTGCCCAGTGTCCATCTGCAGCCTTGCCCAGTGTCCATCATTGCAGCCTTGTCACAGTGTCCATCTGCAGCCTTGTCACAGTGTCCATCATTGCAGCCTTGCCCAGTGTCCATCATTGCAGCCTTGCCCAGTGTCCATCATTGCAGCCTTGTCACAGTGTCCATCTGCAGCCTTGCCCAGTGTCCATCATTGCAGCCTTGTCACAGTGTCCATCTGCAGCCTTGTCACAGTGTCCATCATTGCAGCCTTGTCACAGTGTCCATCTGCAGCCTTGTCACAGTGTCCATCTGCAGCCTTGCCCAGTGTCCATCATTGCAGCCTTGTCACAGTGTCCATCATTGCAGCCTTGTCACAGTGTCCATCTGCAGCCTTGCCCAGTGTCCATCATTGCAGCCTTGTCACAGTGTCCATCATTGCAGCCTTGTCACAGTGTCCATCATTGCAGCCTTGTCACAGTGTCCATCTGCAGCCTTGCCCAGTGTCCATCATTGCAGCCTTGTCCAGTGTCCATCATTGCAGCCTTGTCCAGTGTCCATCATTGCAGCCTTGTCCAGTGTCCATCATTGCAGCCTTGCCCAGTGTCCATCATTGCAGCCTTGCCCAGTGTCCATCATTGCAGCCTTGCCCAGTGTCCATCATTGCAGCCTTGCCCAGTGTCCATCATTGCAGCCTTGTCCAGTGTCCATCATTGCAGCCTTGTCACAGTGTCCATCATTGCAGCCTTGCCCAGTGTCCATCATTGCAGCCTTGCCCAGTGTCCATCATTGCAGCCTTGCCCAGTGTCCATCATTGCAGCCTTGCCACAGTGTCCATCTGCAGCCTTGCCCAGTGCCTTTGCAGCCTTGCCCAGTACCTTTGCAGCCTTGCCCAGTGCCTTTGCAGCCTTGCCAGTCTCGGCGATTTTTAAAATTGGCGCTGATTTCTGTGTGGAGAGGAGCGAGCGGGGCCGAGTGTACTTCCGCTAGACTCGGCTCCTCTCGCAGTCCCGCCCATCTCCACTGACTGCGCCGCTGACATACAGAAAGCTGAGTGTACTTCGGCAAGACTCGGCTCTGCTTTTTCCCGTAATTTTAAGGGGAAACACGTGCGTGTTATACGGCGATAAATAGGGTAGCTGGTTGCTAAGGAAATGTAAAAAAATAAAAATTGCCGGCTAAAAAAACAAAAACAAGAAAAAAACAGCGTTCTGTTGGACAGAAACCCGGACACATGATTCAAAACCTGGACTGTCTGGGTGAATTCCAGACAGGTGGCAACCCTAGCTTTAACTGTGGGAAGGCAGAGATCTGTGTTTCTGCTTAAACACAGGATTTCTGTCTTCCCTAATAACAGAACAGCAATCTGCCTTGTTTACATCGGCAGACCACCGTCCTGCCTCTGTTGAGAATGATCGGGGGGGTCCCAGCAGACATCGGGTTTTGCTGGAACCGCTAATTTGCTCCCGCTATGTCCAATCACAACAGGAGTGGGTCACTGGCAGCGCGCGTGCGTGCTGCAGACTGGGGAAATGCAGAATCACGTATCTGTACACGATTCTGCGCACAGGAGCCACCGCCCCACAGTAAATGGACGTGGGGCGGTCAGCATCCGGGAGAGAGAGAGAGACTTGAAAAAGTATTCATACCCCTGTAAATTTCCCATATTATGTCATGTTACAACCAAAAACGTAAATGTTTTTTTTTTGGGGGGTTTTATATGATAAACCAACACAAAGTGACACATAATTGTGAAGTGGAAGGAAAATGATAAATGATACAAATATGTGAAAAGTGTGTGGGGGGGGGGGCATTTGTATGGCGCCCCCCGGAGTCAATACTTTGTAGAACCCCCTTTCTCTGCAATTACAGCTGCAAGTCTTTTTGGGGGTGTCTCTAACAGCTTTTGCACATCTAGAGAGGGACATTTCTGCCCATTCTTCTTTGTAAAATATCTCAAGCTCTGTCAGATTGGATGGAGAGCGTCTTTGAACAGCAATTTTCAAGTCTTGCCACAGATTCTTAATGTGATTTAGGTCTGGACTGTGACTGGGCCATTCTAATGCCGCGTACACACGACCTGTTTTCCCATCAGATAAAAAAACAATGGTTTTCCCGAAGGAATTCCTCTCAAGCCTGCCTTGCATACACACGCTCACAAAAAAGTCTGGTGAACTTTTGACTGCCAAAAACGCGGCGAGGGAAAAGACTACGACGAGCCGACAAAATGAAGTTCTATGCTTCTGCGCATGCGTCAAATTGTTTCAGAGCATGCACGTTTTTTTTCCCGTCGGAAAAGCGTACAGACGAATGGTTTTCCCGCTAGGATTTTTCCTGATGGGGGGAAAAAAAGAGATCCTGCTCTTTTTTTTCCCTGCAGTTTTCCCGTCGTAAAAACTGCGATGGAGCATACACGCGGTCGGAATTTTTCTTTTTTTTTCGACGGGAAAACCGTTCGTGTGTACGAGGCATAACACATGAATATGCTTTGATCTAAACCATCCCATTGTAGCTCTGGCTGTATGTTTTGGGTCGTTGTCCTGCTGGAAGGTGAACCTCCCCCCAGTCTCAAGTCTTTTGCAGACTCTAACAGGTTTTCTTCTAAGATTGCCCTGTATTTGTCTCCATCCATCTTCCCATCAACTCTGACCAGTTTCCCTGTCCCTGCTGAAGAAAAGCATCCCCACCACATGATGCTGCCACCACCATGTTTCACAGTGGGGATGGTGTGTTCAGGGTGATGTGCAGTGTTAGTTTTCCCCACACATAGCGTTTTGCTTTTAGACCAAAAAGTAAAGTTTTGGTCTCATCTGACCAGAGCACCTTCTTCCACATGATTGCTGTGTCCCCCACATGTTTGCTGTGTCCCCCACATGGCTTGTCACAAACTACAAACAGGACTTCTTTTGACTTTCTTTCTCCAATGTCTTTCTTCTTGTCATTTTTCCATAAAGGGCAGATTTGTGGAGAAGCACGACTAATAGTTGTCCTGTGGACAGATTCTCCCCCCTGAGCTGTGGATCTCTGCAGCTCCTCCAGAGTTACCATGGACCTCTTGGCTGCTTCTCTGATGAATGCTCTCCTTGCCCGGCCGGTCAGTTTAAGTGGACGGCCATGTCTTGATAGGTTTGTAATTGTGCCATATGTGATAGAGTAACCCGGAACAAGGCTTTTGGAGGTGACTGAATGCTAGCCTCTTGCCCAATTAGCCATTTTCCCTCCCCGGTGTCATGTGACTCGTTAGTGTTACAAGGTCTCAGGTGTGAATGGGGAGCAGGTGTGATAAATTTGGTGTTTCCCTCTCACTCTCTCATACTGGTCACTGGAAGTACAACATGGCACCTCATGGCAAAGAACTCTCTGAGGATCTGATAAAAAAGAATTGTCGCTCTACATAAAGATGGCCGAGGCTATAAGAAGATTGCCAAGACCCTGAAACTGAGCTGCAGCGCGGTGGCCAAGACCATACAGCGGTATAACAGGACAGGTTCCACTCAGAACAGGCCTCGCCATGGTCCACCAAAGAAGTTGAGGTCACGTGCTCAGCGTCATATCCAGAGGTTGTCTTTGGGAAATAGACGTATGAGTGCTGCCAGCATTGCTGCAGAGGGTGAAGGGGTGGGGGGTCATGCTGTCAGTTCTCAGACCATACGCCGCACACTGCATCAAATTGGTCTGCATGGCTGTCATCCCAGAAGGAAGCCTCTTCTGAAGATGATGTACAAGAAAGTCTGCAAACAGTTTGCTGAAGACAAGCAGACTAAGGACATGGATTACTGGAACCATGTCCTGTGGTCTGATGAGACCAAGATAAACGTATTTGGTGTCAGATGGTGTCAGGCGTGTGTGGCGGCAACCAGGTGAGGAGGACAAAGACAAGTGTGTCTTCCCTACAGTCAGGCATAGTGGTGGGAGGGTCATGGTCTGGGGCTGCATGAGTGCTGCCGGCACTGGGGGGCTACAGATCATTGAGGGAACCATGAATGCCAACATGTACTGTGACATACTGAAGCAGAGCATGATCCCCTCCCTTCAGAGGCTGGGCCGCAGGGCAGTATTCCAACATGATAACGACCCCAAACACACCTCCAAGATCACCACTGCCTTGCTAAAGAAGCTGAGGGTAAAGGTGATGGACTGGCCAAGCATGTCTCCAGACATAAACCCTATTGATCATCTGTGGGGCTCCTCAAACGGAAGGTGGAGGAGCGCAAGGTCTCCAACATCCACCAGCTCCGTGATATCGTCATGGAGGAGGGGAAGAGGACTCCAGTGGCAACCTGTGAAGCTCTGGTGAACTCCATGCCCAAGAGGGTTAAGGCAGTGCTGGAAAATAATGGCGGCCACACAAAATATTGACACTTTGGGCCCAATTTGGACATTTTCCCTTAGGGGTGTGCTAACTTTTGTTGCCAGTGGTTTAGACATTAATGGCTGTGTGTTGAGTTATTTTGAGGGGACAGCAAATTTACACCGTTATACAAGCTGTACACTCACTACTTTACATTGTAGCAAAGTGTCATTTCTTCAGTGTTGTCACATGAAAAGATACAAGAAAAGATTTACACAAATGTGAGGGGTGTACTCACTTTTGTGAGATACTGTGTATAGGAGTGACTCCCTATAGCAATATATCTGCTATTGGGAAAGTCAGAAAGTGGTTAACTTACATTGCTTTTAATAAGAAGAAAATATTTACACAAATGTGACTGAGGGGTGTACTCACTTTTGTGAGATACTGTAAATCTGCTATTGTGTGAAGGTGTCCTGTGTTTATACTTATGATAATGTGTATTGTGTCTTCTGAGCTAGGAGACGGCAAAGCTGACTTGAAAGGTCAGACCTCTGAGTCACCTAGCCTGGGTAAATGACTAGTTAATTAGCTCATGTTAATTTGTTTCTGGTTACAGTTTGTATTAGGGTAATATGATCAGAAGAGGGGAACCTCCTCCTCAAGTGTATAAAAGACTGTATTCTTGTTCAAATAAACAGTTCCAGCTTTGCAGCCAAACAAGTCCTACCTAGTTTATGGTTGTAATATGCGGCTATAATATTAAATATATATATATATATTAAGACTGGAGGAAGTGGTATATGACAGAAGCACTCAGAACGTGGGATGCAATTCCGTTACACCATACTCTTTCCATTTTCAGATGATGGATTGAACAGTGCTAAGTGAGATGTTCAAAGCTTGGGAGTTGTTTTTATAACCTATTCCTGCTTTATACTTCTCCACAACTTTATCCCTGACCTGTCTGGTGTGTTCCTTGGCCTTCATGATGCTGTTCATTCACTAAGGTTCTCTAACAAACCTCGGAGGGCTTCACAGGACAGCTGTATTTATACTAGTGGTGAAACGGATCGTCACCGATCCGTGATCCGAACGGGTCACCCTGTTCGGATCGGCACACCACGCGCTCCGGAGCCTCGGCCATAGGAAAGGCCGCGGCTTTGGCCTAGCTCCGGAGCGGCGGCCATCTTGGTACACCCGGCGGCGGCCGCTGTAGTGACGTTTCGTCACCGCCATCTTGCTCCACTCACACTCCTGCACAGTAATGATAGAGAAGAGGGCCAAGCGGACATCTTGTTACACCCAACGGAGTTTTAGATTTCACAGTTACTTTCAACACAAAAACAGAGCTTATATGCTTAAATACAGTATTTGGAAATCCAACAGACTGTTTACATGTTACATTTTAAAAGCAGCAGCAAACCTTACATGCTTGATAATGTGACAGAACACCTCTGATTTTCACATTTAACATTTAGTTCAATGTTAAAATCAGAGGTGTTCTGTCACATTAGCAACCGTGTAAGGTCAGCAGGTTTGCTGCTGCTTTTAAAATTGAACATGTAAACAGTCTGTCAGATTTACATATAATGTATTTAAGCATATAAGCTCTGTTTTTGTGTTGAAAGTAACTGTGAAATCTAAAACTCCGGTGGGGGTAACAAGATTTGTCTTTTTTTTTTTTCGATCTGAAAAATGATCCGATCCGTGACTCTGATCCGAGGATCGATCCGATCCGTGAGTTTTTTGATCCGTTTGCACCCCTAATTTATACTGAGATTAAATGACACACAGGTGGACTCTATTTACTAATTAGGTGACTTCTGAAGGCAATTGGTTCCACTAGATTTTAGTTAGGGGTATCAGAGTAAAGAGGGCTGAATACAAATCGCCCCCCCACACTTTTCACATATTTATTTGTAAAAAAAATTAAACCATTTATCATTTTCCTTCCACTTCACAATTATGTGCCACTTTGTGTTGGTCTATCACATAAAATCCCAATAAAATATTTACGTTTTTGGTTGTAACATGTCAAAAGGTGGAAAATGTTAAGGGGTGTGAATACTTTTTTCAAGGCACTGTAGGTACTATCTCCTTCCATGTGGATATCGGTGACACAGAACAGCCAGAATATCCACATATCTGCCCAGTGTTCAGGAAACACTAAAGCCCCGTACACACGGTCAGACTTTTTGCCAATAAACTTCATTTTGAGCAAGTTTGACAAAAAATCCGACTGTGTGTACGCTCCATCGGACAAACGTTTTTGGTTTTCATTGGACAAAAGTTGGGTCTGCAAACGGACAAACTTTTGGCCAACAAAAGTCTGATGGAGCAAAGTCCGACCGTGTGTACAGAAAACCATAAGACTTTTGTCCGATGGACAAAACAAATAATGTTAAAATCAACCAACAATAGCAGAAGTTGACCAAAGGGTGGCGGTAAAGAGCAGAAAAAACACGTGATGTTGGAAAAAGTTTTGGGAAAGTTTGCAGAAAAGTCCTGTGGTGTGTATGCTATGGGTGTGCCCGGCCAACTCCGTTCGGACAAAAATCCACAGAAAAGTCCGATGGAAGTCCGACCGTGTGTACGAGGCTTTAGAATGATATTAAACAGTTTGTTAATCCCTCCACTGGCTTCCCTTCTCCTCTGCCCCAAGTTACATATCCAAACCATTAAGTATCCACCACCCCTCTCTGCCAATCCCCCCCACTGGCTTCCCATCCCATCTGCTCTAAACTACATCACCAACCACTCGGTGTCCATCACGCCCCTCTTCTAATTCCTCCAACTGGCTTCCCTTCACCTTTACCCTGATCTACATCACCAACTACTCAGTGGTTGTCTGTGTTTTATATGTGATTTATGTGTCATTTGTTGGCTCAGGTACTAAGTTTAGATCAAATTAAACAACACTGAAAATGATCATACATCGTGTAAAGTCATTCAATGACTGGCTCCTTTTAATTCCCAGGACTCAAAAAGACTTCTGCAACCGCCCAGAATCAGACACGTGTAGATTTTCTTAGTATTATAAATGAAATTACTCATATTTACACATTGTTACAAATGGAGATGATGTGAAAGTAATGAGCCTGATTGTAGAAAGAATTTATTTTCAGCGAATATTTCTGCTCTCCTCCACAGATAAGACTGAAGTGGTTGCTTTCCTCTATGACACTGTCATCCTCCGGTGTTGGCATTCCTTTATACAAGGGACAGAAGGTCTGTCAGTGGTCTGGGAGAAGATTGATCAGGATGGGAGAGGATTGATCGCATACAAGTTTATGAATGATCGGGATAATCTCACAGAACAGGATATACGCTACACGGGGCGCACAGAATTGTCTGGAAATTTCTCTCAGGGAAAGGTGGATCTGACCCTGAAAGAGGTCACCTTCCATGATGAAGGGACATATTACTGCAGAGCAGCCAATAAAAGAGACCATGGGGACAAGAAGGTGGAATTAACCATAGACGGTAAGTTCTGCTCCACCCAGTTCATGACCTACAATATGCAGTTTTTCTGGCTCCTATAATGTTATGTGTGGCTGGTGGTAGTGGACCCACCACACAGCTTGCATGTATGATGGTTTGTGTCTGTGACATATGCTGTGTGTAACTCATAATATGCTTACTGTATTATAAGATCTTTACCTTTGATAGACAGCTGGACACAGAGGCATAGCTTGAAGCTTGTGGGCCCCGATGCAAAAGTTGACCTGGGCCCCCCCATTACCACCCACAACTTCCACTGTGCGTGCAGATTCATCCACCGCACACGCCAAGATACTCAAAGTGGCTTAAGAGTTTTGAGTTCCCAGAGTTCCTCTTTACATCAGATGACAGGGATCACCGCTGGGGAATCGGAGGACAGGGCTCACCGCTGGGGAATCGGAGGACAGGGCTCACCGCTGGGGAATCGGAGGACAGGGCTCACCGCTGGGGAATCGGAGGACAGGGCTCACCGCTGGGGAATCGGAGGACAGGGCTCACCGCTGGGGAATCGGAGGACAGGGCTCACCGCTGGGGAATCGGAGGACAGGGCTCACCGCTGGGGAATCGGAGGACAGGGCTCACCGCTGGGGAATCGGAGGACAGGGCTCACCGCTGGGGAATCGGAGGACAGGGATCACCGCTGGGGAATCGGAGGACAGGGATCACCGCTGGGGAATCGGAGGACAGGGATCACCGCTGGGGAATCGGAGGACAGGGATCACCGCTGGAGAATCAGAGGACAGGGATCACCGCTGGGGAATCAGAGGACAGGGACCCCTGGCAGGTCACTTGGCAAGGCTCCTCTCCCATCCCAGCACTGTATACAGCCCCCCCCCCCACTACACAGGGCTGAAATCACATTCCTTTACACACAGTCTGTCAGTCTTCACAGGGTGTTTCTGGCTTCTATGTTGCCCTTCTGACCTGTGAAATTCTCTGGTCAGAACGGCAATGTAGTTGCAGTAGGCACATTCACCCTGTGCAGATCATGGCTGACTGGCTGTGTTGTAAAGGAATGTGATTTCAGCCCTGCGGAGGAGGAGCAGTATAGAGTGATGTAATGGGAAAGGAGCTGAGCAGATGGGCATAGCATCCAGGGCAGAGGGGGTGGTCAGGGACTTTGGGGGGGGGTGCAACTTGGATCTGGGAGGGCAAAGCCACGTGACACCTGAGGAGGTGTTAAGGGATTTGTTTTAGCAATTTCTGAAGGCTTCTCTGTCAGTGTTGGCAGGTGTTGGGGGAAGGTCACCTCCTGGAGGTGTGTGCCTTTTCCCCAGTTGTCGGGGAAGTGGGTTAAGCGGAAATCCCCTTGTGGGGGGGTACAGAGAATCCCAGCTGGTGACTAGGAGACACTGACCGGTGTCTTACCTCACCAGTGACATCGGTCCCATCATGGCTACAGGACAGCACTCTCCTCCTCTTGCCTCGCTAAGCTCGGTTACCATTCCATGTTGCCAGCACACAGCACAGACACTTCCTCATCCTGGGCTGTTCTCGCCTCATGTTCCTCTCCATTCAGGAAATGCCTCACAGCTTCTCCACAGCCAATGAGAATGGAGGGGTGTGGACTGTGGAAGGCAAAGTAGATGCCCAGTACTGGAGCATGGTTGTGGGGCCCTAGGGCAGATCGGAGCTGGACTTTGTGAAGGATATGATAATATGACAGGGAGGCTGCTGGGGCCCCCTGGAGCTAGGGGCGGGGTTGCGATTGTGACCCCTGCAACCCCTTATGCTACGCCCATGGCTGGAAATTCCTGACAAGAGTGGATATGAACACTAAGCCTATACCTTTTGTGGTGCTTAATTTGTTACCTTCCGCTATATATATATATATATATATATATATATATATATATATATATATATATATATATATATATATACACACACACACACACACACACACACACACACACACACACACACACACACACACACACGTACACACAGTGGGTACGAAAAGTATTCAGACCCCCTTAAATTGTTCACTCTTTGTTATATTGCAGCCATTTTCTAAAATCATTTAAGTTCATTTTTTTTCCCTCATTAATGTACACACAGCACCCCATAGTGACAGAAAAACACAGAATTTGTGACATTTTTGCAGATTTATTAAAAAAGAAAAACTCAAATATCACATGCTCCTAAGTATTCAGACCCTTTGCTGTGACACTCATATATTAAACTCAGGTTCTGTCCATTTCTTCTGATCATCCTTGAGATGGTTCTACACCTTCATTTGAGTCCAGCTGTGTTGGATTATACTGATTGGACTTGATTAGGAAAGCCACACACCTGTCTATAGAAGACCTTACAGCTCACAGTGCATGTCAGAGCAAATGACAATCATGAGGTCAAAGGAACTGCCTGAAGAGCTCAGAGACAGAATTGTGGCAAGGCACAGATCTGGCCAAGTTACAAAAAAATTCTGCTGCACTTAAGGTTCCTAAGAGCCCAGTGGTCTCCATAATCCTTAAATGGAAGACGTTTGGGACGACCAGAACCCTTCCTAGAGCTGGCCCTCCGGCCAAACTGAGCTATCGGGGGAGAAGAGCCTTGGTGAGAGAGGTAAAGAAGAACCCAAAGATCACTGTGGCTGAGCTCCAGAGATGCAGTCGGGAGAGGGGAGAAAGTTGTAGAAAGTCAACCATCACTGCAGCCCTCCACCAGTCGGGGCTTTATGGCAGAGTGGCCCAACGGAAGCCTCTCCTCAGTGCAAGACACATGAAAGCCGCATGGAGTTTGCTAAACACCTGAAGGACTCCAAGATGGTGAGAAATAAGATTCTCTGGTCTGATGAGACCAAGATAGAACTTTTTGGCCTTAATTCTAAGCAGTATTTGTAGAGAAAACCAGGCACTGCTCATCACCTGTCCAATACAGTCCCAACAGTGAAGCATGGTGGTGGCAGCATCATGCTGTGGGGGTGTTTTTCAGCTGCAGGGACAGGACGACTGGTTGCAATCGAGGGAAAGATGAATGTGGCCAAGTACAGGGATATCCTGGACGAAAAACCTTCTCCAGAGTGCTCAGGACCTCAGACTGGGTCAAAGGTTTACCTCCCAACAAGACAATGACCCTAAGCACACAGCTAAAATAATGAAGGAGCGGCTTCACAACAACTCCGTGACTGTTCTTAAATGGCCCAGCCAGAGCCCTGACTTGCACCCAATTGAGCATCTCTGGAGAGACCTAAAAATGTCCGTCCACCAACGTTTACCATCCAACCTGACAGAACTGGAGAGGATCTGGGGGGAGGAATGGCAGAGGATTCCCAAATCCAGGAGGGAAAAACTTGTTGTATCTTTCCCAAAAAGACTCATCAAAAGGGTGCAAATACTAAATACTGAGCAAAGGCTCTGAAAACTTAGGAGCATGTGAGATTTCACTTTTTCTTTTTTAATAAATCAGCAAAAATGTCACCAATTCTGTGTTTTTCTGTCATTATGGGGGGCTGTGTGTACATTATGGGGGGCTGTGTGTACATTATGGGGTGCTGTTTGTACATTAATGAGGGGAAAAATGAACTTAAATGATTTTAGCAAATGGCTGCAATATAACAAAGAGTGAAAAATTTAAAGGGGTCTGAATACATTCCGTAACCACTGTGTGTATATATATATATACATTGCGATTTGCAAGTGGTTTAGCGGGATTATGGCTGAAGCTGTCAGCCATAACCTTGGCGGATGACTTCCTCATGAAACCGTTCTAAATGGCTCATTAGCCTATTTCCAAAGCAGCGGGAGGGGATGTCCACCCTTCGCACCAGTCGCCAATATTTCTCGGGCTTACTGTTTCCACCGGTTTGGCCAAAAAACGATCCAACGGTGTGGCCGGCTACTCCCATAGGCGATCAAAGACTAGATACTCTTAGATCACCTCTATGGCCTTGGAGGACTGGAGCAACATAACATCATGACGTCACTTCTAGTCCAGGCTGGAAGTATTTTTATTTTATTTTTTTAAAGCAAAAGATCCCCCCCTTTTTTTTATCTTTTGATTTAAAGGTAAAGAAGAGATTTTTATTAATTTTTTTTGACCCCAGATCTCTCAATAAGAGGACCTGTCATCCTTATTTATATTACAGGGTATGTTTACATTCCTTGTAATATGAATAAAAATGATCAAAAATAAATAAATTAAAGGGACAGTGTAAAAATAAAAAGTAAAAGAAATCGCATATATAAACGGTATTCACACCACACATGTGAGGTATCGCCATGAACTTTAGAGCGAGAACAATAATTCTAGCACTAGACCTCCTCTGTAACTCTAAACATGTAATGTGTAAAGGCATTTAAAGAGTCGCCTATGGAGATTTTTAAGTACCGTAGTTTGTCATTATTCCATGTGCAATTTTAAAGCATGACATGTTAGGTATGTATTTACTTGACGTAACATCAATTTCACACGGACGGATAGAATGGTGCTTTTAGCTGCGGATTCTACCGCAGCTAAAAGCACACAATGCTTTCCTATGGCCCCCTTCACACACTACATTTAGCTGCGGTTTCATTACATGCGGTTTGGTGCGGATAGGAAAAATAGAATTGACTGCGTCCAGGAGCGATTTGGCACATCTGCACATAACCGCAGGTAATCGCAGTGCACTGTCAGCTGCGTTTGGTATGAATCATGAGGGGGAACTCCACGCCAAATTTTAAATTAAAAAACGGCATGGGTTCCCCTCCAAGAGCATACCTGGCCCTTAGGTCTGCTTTGGATTTTAAGGGGAAGCCCTACGCCGAAAAAACGGCATCCATACCAGACCCTTATCCGAGCACGCAGTCCGGTCGGTCAGGAAAGGGGGTGGGGACGAGCGAGCGCCCCCCCCCCTCCTGAACCATACCAGACCGAATTCCCTCAACATGGGGGGTGGGTGCTTTGGGGCAGGGGGCGCCCTGCAGCCCCCCCACCCCAAAGCACCTTGTCCCCATGTTGATGGGGACAAGGGCCTCTTCCCGACAACCCTGGACAAGGGCCTCTTCCCGACAACCCTGGCCGTTGGTTGTCGGGTTTGCGGGCGGGGAGCTTATCGGAATACGGGAGCCCCCTTTAATAAGGGGGCCCCCAGATCCTGGCCCCCCACCCTATGTGAATGAGTATGGGGTACATCGTACCCCTACCCATTCACCTAGAGGAAAAAAATGTAAAAAAAAAACACACTACACAGGTTTAAAAAGTCATTTATTAGGCAGCTCCGGGGGTCTTCTTCTGACTTCGGGGGTCTCTTCTTCTGCTCTCCGGTGCCTTCTTCCTTCTGATCACCGGTGACCCCGCCCCCTTATGTCGTCACCACCCGGAGCATGATGGGACTGTGACGTCATAAGAGGCCTATATAAATAATTGCGCACCGCGCACCCGGCATTACAGCGGGAGGAAGCGTCGTGTCAACATCGAAGAAGAGAAGAGGGAAGAAGACGATGTGGAAGACCGGGCCCCCGCTAGTAAAAGAGCTGCAAGAAGATAGTGGAGAAGCCGGGCAGAAGGAAGAAGGCACCGGAGAGCAGAAGAAGAGACCCCGGAAGTCGGAAGAAGACCCCCTAGCTGCCTAATAAATTACTTTTAAACCTGTGTAGTGTGTTTTTTTTTGTTTTGTTTTTTTACATTTTTTTTTTCCTCCCAGGTGAATTGGCAGGAGTACGATGTACCCCATACTCATTCACCTAGGGTGGGCGGGCCGGGATCTGGGGGCCCTCTTATTAAACGGGGCTCCCGGATTCCGAGAAGCTCCCCGTCCGCAAACCCCGACTACCAACGGCCAGGATTGTCGGGAAGACGCCCTTGTCCCCATCAACATGGGGACAAGGTGCTTTGGGGTGGGGAGGCCGCAGGGCGCCCCCCTGCCCCAAAGCACCCACCCCCCCATGTTGAGGGCATGCGGTCTGGTACGGTTCAGGAGGGGGGGTGCTCGCTCGTCCCCACCCCCTTTCCTGACCGACCGGACTGCATGCTCAGATAAGGGTCTGCTATGGACGCCATTTTTTTGGTGTAGGGGTTCCCCTTAAAATCCATAGCAGACCTAAGGGCCTGGTATGCTCTTGGAGGGGAACCATGCCAGTTTTTTATTTAAAATTTGGCGTGGGGTTCCCCCTCAAGATTCATACCAAACACAGTGCCTGGTATTGGCGGGGATCCAAGTCGGATCCCCGTTCAATATCGTGCTGCAGCTAAACGCAACCGCAGCCAATCGCACTGTACAAATGCAGCTGATCGCTGTGCCAGGAGTCTTGAATTTCACGGAAAATAAACATGCTTTTAACTGTGGCAGAACAGCTGTCTGTGTGAAAGGGGCCTTATGGCTCTCCCCGTGGTCTACTGGAGTTCCAAAGCCTTAGAAATGGCTTTGAAACCCTTCCTAGACCGATACATGTACATTACTTTGTTTCTAATCTGTTATTGAATTATGCCACTTCCTTTAGGTCTTTTTTACCCGTTTGACGGGTTAATTTATTCACTTTAATATGTGTTTGGCATATTTGTGTATTTTTTGTGCATGATTTGTATTTTGTACTTGGTTTTTTTGCTTTTCATTGTTGCTTATTTATTTATAATTAGGGATGAGCTTCGAGTTCGAGTCAAACTCATGTTCGACTCGAACATTGCCTGTTCGCATGTTCGCCAAACAGCGAACAATTTGGGGTGTTCGCGGCAAATTAAAAAGTCTATGGGAGAAATCTAAAGTGTTAATTATAAAGGCTTATATGCAAGTTATTGTCCTAAAAAGTGTTTGGGGACCCGGGTCCTGCCCCAGGGGACATGGCAGGCCGCAGGAAAAGAGGGGGGGAGGAGAGAGCGCCCCCCCCTCCTGAACTGTACCAGGCCACATGCCCTCAACATGGGGAGGATGCTTTGGGGGTCTGTACCTCAGACCCCGCCTACAGCCTACGTCATTGGCTGTGGGGACCTGATAGGGAACTTCCTCCGCAGTGTAAAAAATGAATAGACCCGCCCCTTCTCACGTTCCCCATCAGGTCTGCTCAGCCTTACACCTACCATCTGGGAGTCCCTGGGCGCCCCCCCCCCCCACCCCCGATGTGCGGCCTGGCTTTGCATCCCCTTTCGGCACCTGGGAATGGATGGGATTGGCATCATCTGCTATCTCCATGGAGATAATTTCTCACATAGCCAACCAGTACACTTCTGGGTTCGTGACAGAGCCGCAATGCGGTTGGCGTCATTTGCGCATGCGTGATACAGCCTAGATTTTTTTTGGCATATACAGCATTCGCTGCATCCTGCCCTTTCCTCTTGTGTGGGTTACCATTGGCCAGATTCTGTGGGTGGCAGTGTGTCACCACCCCCCCATTTGACTTGAGCCTAATAGCGGTTTTCCACCATGGTGATGTTGGAACGGTGGGGTTTGTTTGATGCTCAGTCTATATATAGCCCAGGGCTTGCCCCTTAGTGGTGTTGGTGGATGGGATCAGGTTGGTGGATACTAGTTGCAGCTCAGGTAACTGGATATAATATGCTGTTTGCTTTACACTGTGTGGCCGCGTACACACGACCGGTTTTCTCTGCAAAAAACGACAAGAAAACTGCCGGGAGAGTTTTCTTGCCGAGAAAACCGGCTGTGTGTACGCGGGTTTCAGTTTTCTCGTCAAGAAAACTGCCCAGATTCCCGACGAGAAAAAAGACGAACTGCGGTCTTTTTTCTCATCGAGAATCTCGTCGGCCTGTTTCTCGACAAGAAACCCGAGTGTGCGTACACTTACCTGTCGCCGTGGAAACCCGCGCATGCTCGAAATGACTTTGACGCATGCGCGGTAGCTTCCTAGGCATAGGCATAGGGTGTAGCAAGATGGCGGCGACGACATTGAATGTGACGAGCGCACGCTCGTCATAGTCGATGACGTCACCGCGTGCGTGCCATTCAAAAGAACGGCGGTTCTTTTGAATCGTACGTGTGTACACTCGGCCGGGACAAGTTTCTTGTCAAGATTCTCGTCAGGAAAAACAACGTTTTTTTTCCTGACGAGAATCTCGGCCGTGTGTACGAGGCTTGTTGGTTTTGGAGATTAAGGATTCATTGTCATTCACGATATGGGGGTTGATGCATCATCCTTGGATGATGTACGGGTCGATTGATTTTTTTTTGGACTACATTTTGTTGTGGGGTTTAGGACTTTTTTCATCATTTGTTATTTTCATCATTGTTTCACTACTGTTTTCTTTTTTACTTTTACACCAATATCATTATCACCATTATGGAAACATTGCACACATAACAATCACAGTGCGGCCCCCTGCTGTTTTCGTTACTTTAATCAATATTTTAGATTTTATTGATTTATTTTCACTTTGTTTACCAGCATTTTTGGCCATTAAATACACTTTTTACACCATACCCATTTGATATTGAGCATATTAGCTGTTTGACATTGTATACACCGTGCCCATATATTGATGGGTGCGTTTATATAACACATACATATTTTTTACATTTATTCACATTACTTTGCACCTTCTTATTGTAACACACACACTTTTTTTTTTTTTTTTTTTTTTTTATATTTTCATGCTTTCTTATCTGCTCTCTCACTAGTTTTTTGCCAACTTACTAGGTTATTTTTTATTTAATTTATAGAACCTGTGTGCCTTTCCATCACTGAGCTTTGCAGTGATGCCTGGGGGCGTGTACCGTGAGAATCCGATCTATCTATCTATCTATCTATCCCTCACCCTTCCGCAACTCCCAGTTAGAACTTTGTTGGCCTTTGGGTGGCTCCATCCGACTTCTTACATTGAATATATTCGGAAGTTCCATTGATTTTATCTATGCGTTGCCTTATGCCCTGCACACACGAGTGGAATTCCCGTCTGAAAAAAGTTGGAGGGTTTCTCCGACGGAATTCTGCTCAAGTTGGGTTTGCATACACACGGTCACACAAAAGTTCTCTGAACTTTTGAGCGTTAAGAACGTACAACACTACGACGAGGCAAGAAAAATAAGTTCATGCGTCAAATTGTTTCCGAGCATGCCTGTTTTTTTGCGCGTTGGAAAAGCATACAGACGATCAGAACCTGCTCTCAATCTTTTGCTGACGGGAATTACGACAGCTAAAGTCCAATCGAGCATACACACGGTCGGAATTTCCAACGAAAAGCTCCCATCTGACTTTTTCTGTCGGGAATTCCGCTCGTGTGTACAGGGCATAACTTTTATACCCACTTGGAATTTCACTACATTTTTATTTCAAACGACTGTAAGTAGGGAATTCGAGGTCCGATATGTGTTTTTGTATTTCTATATTTATGTGTGTTTTTTTTATCTCCAGATATTTCTGTGCTACTCCTAAGGAAGCAAGGTTTCCTATCTGGTGAAACGCGTTGAGCATGTCAACACAGATTCCTTAAGCTGACAGTGGATATTAGTACAGACTATCTATATTCCATGCAAGGTTTTCAACTTGTATGTTCCAATGATATGCTTACATAAAATCCATATTTGGATAAGTAGGGCATTCATCTGAGAAGTAACCAACAGGCTACTGGTGACCCTGAAGGAGCTGTAAAGGTCTACAGCTGAGATGGGAGAAACCATTCTTTGTGGGCAAGATGAATGTAAACAAATTATGACAATTCTAGAGGAAAACTTGTTTCAATCTGCAAGAGACGTTATACTGGGGCAGTGATTCAAGTTCCGGTGTGGCAAAGACCCTCAACATACAACCAATGCTACACTTGAGTATTTTTAAACCAAAACCTGATTGGATTGGAAAAGACCAGTCAAACACAAGACCTCAGTCCAACCAAGAATCTGAGGCAAGTCTTAAAATCCACCAATGGCCTCCATCCAACCCAACAGAGAGAAAGCAATTTAGTTATGGGGAACTGGTAAAAAAATTTCAGGGTCTAAATGTACAAAGTTGGTACCTCAAATAAGACTGACCGCAAAAAGTTTAAATTGAAGCCAAAGCTGGATTTACCAAATACTGACTCTATACAACCTTTTCCCCTTTGGGGTACTGTTACAGACACTGGCTGCCGGGGCCCTTTTTGCCCACATTCACCCTGTTATTTGTTATTGTAAGATTTCCCTTTTTGTTTAATTTTTGAAGGACTGTTTTCTTGTATTTGCCCTACAGACTTTTCCTGGTTTGTTTTATTTGAAACTATACATGTTCATTGGAAGAACTGGCCACACTGGTCTCTGTTCCATGTACTTTGTAGACGTCAAACTGTCTGGGTGGTTATCTGGTGATTTAGCTTACTGTTAATTAGATTAGATGTACTGGTGATATTACTGTTTACAGTTTGCATTGTTTAGGAAAATGTGACCAAGCTCTTACCTGATTTTGTGTGGTATAAATTCTGTGTGAGTTTACAATAAAGTCAGTTACAGTTTGCACCTAAGCTAGAGTCATCTAGTTCTTGGGCGCAAGATTCAGCTATAATACCTGGAGAAGAGAGAGGCAGCCGGTCACCTGAGCGCCAATCGGCATTCTGAAATGAGGTACACAGTGGCATTTTTGCACTGGGAACATTATTAAACATAGCAGAGGGGGTTGTTGCAAAGTTATTGCATGGCTTAACAACCACTTTAAGAAGATGAAATCAGTGCTGTACTCGGCAGTATTGTACTGTGAGTCCAGGCTGACGTGGTGACATGCCTCAAGGGGATGGGTTTATGATGCCCTGGGCTCATAGGAAATGGGTTTATTAATGCTGGCTGTGATTTAACCCAAATGAGGACCGGCAGTGGAGAGGACTTTCTGCAGGGGACAACAGTGAGCATTTATTATTTTAAAAACACTTGGGCCTTTTATGTATTATTTTATCTAAATGTAAAGTTGTTGTTCTATTGTAACATTAAGTTGCTTTTATTTTTAGAATTAAATGCAGATGATCCTCAAGTTACTGCCATTCACATTGATGGGAAGAAGCGTCTGAAGTGTATCGATACCGGTGTGTTCAGGAATCCCTGGGTCAGGTGGTATGATGAGCAGCGCACGGATCTGTCCGAATATGGAACGCGGAAGATAACTGACGTCAGTAATGGCCAGAAGATGGTGGAGTCCGTGCTGAACTTGGATGTGGAAAAAAATAAACCGTACTTCTGTCTGGTGAGAGAGGGGAGACTAAAGAGGACCGCCCGGGCTGTGCTATCAGGTATTATCACCTAACAAAGTCTAATGTAAGGGGGGAATTACAACAAAGAAACAGGGAAAGATCAGAGGTGCAACTAGAAGAACCCGACACAACCAGCACAGATATGAAAGTCAGTAGAAGGTGAAGGCCACAATTTAACTACTTCACGCCGACCGTACGACTATATAAGGCCACAAGGTGGCTCTACAATGCCGGGAGGCCATCTTTATATGGCCACGGCTCCTCCGGTCACTGGGGGGCACGCGAGCGCCGCCGGCGGTGCGCGCGGGGCGCATCACTGAGATGCCGATGCGCGTGCCTGGCGGGCGCGATGTCCGCCAGGTACACGGGATCGGCTTTTACAGAGCCAGGGACGTGGATCTCTGTGTGTAAACACAGAGATCCACGTCTTGTCAGGGAGAGAGGAGACCGATGCTGTGTCCCTTGTACATAGGGACACAGATCGGTCACCTCCCCCTAGTCATTCCCCTCCCCCCACAGTAAGAATCACTAATAGGGCACACATTTAACCCCTTCCTCGCCCCCTAGTGTTAACCCCTTCACTGCCAGTCACATTTATACAGTAATCGTTGCATATTTATAGCACAGTTCGCTGTATAAATGTGAATGGTCCCAAAAATGTGTCAAAAGTGTCCGATGTGTCCGCCATAATATCGCAGTCCTGACAAAAATCGCAGATAACCACTATTACTAGTAAAAAAAAAAATAATAAAAAAAACGCTATAACTTTTGCACAAACCAATCACTATACGCTTATTGCGTTTTTTTTTTTTTTTTTTTACCAAAAATATGTAGAAGAATACGTATCGGCCTAAATATATATATTTTTTTAAATTGGGATATTTATTATAGCAAAAATGAAAAAATATTTTGTTTTTTTCAAAATTGGCGCTCTTTTTTTGTTTATAGCGCAAAAAATAAAAACCACAGAGGTGATCAAATACCACCAAAAGAAAGCTCTATTTGTGGGGGGAAAAAAAGAAGGCCAATTTTGTTTGGGAGCCACGTCGCACGACCGCGCAATTGTCATTCAAAGTGTGACAGTGCTGAAAGCTGAAATTTTGCCTGGGCAGGAAGGGGTATATGTGCCCAGTAAGCAAGGGGTTAAACATCTGAATAGACAGCTTTTTGGGCCTGAAGATTGGGGAAATTAACATCCTTGTAGTTATAGGTAAAGATGAACAAACTGTCACCTCATTGAGCCTTAAACTAAAATATTTAGACTTGTCCAGTGCAAATCCAGCCAGAGACAAGAGGTGTGTACACACGGGGCTTCCCACTGTCTGCAAATAATTTATCTTTCTTTAAGATCAGAGAGAAAGAAAAATCCCTTCTGATAGTGTGAGTCATGGGCTATGTTCACATATAAAGTTGTAGGTGTCTATTCAAGGGCTGACTGGCAACTGGAACAACCCAGAGGCCCTACTATCTTCCCTCCCCCTCTTTCCTGCCTCCTTCCGACCCCATCCCAGGCTGAAGCGCTGCTCCAGGTACTCTCTGCTCACTGGGTGGATCAGGCTGGACATCACCTGCTTCACCGACTCCTGGTTCCTGAACTGGCCGACATGGGGTGGCCAGGGGCTGTAGGGGGGAGCCAGTTTAGCATGGCTGAGGTAATTGCCCCCTAGTGGTGTATTACGGTTTTGTGCTGTCCCAGGCCTGACTAAACTCGTGCACCTCTAATATAAATATGACCCACCCCTGCCTGTCAAGGACACACCCCTTCCAGTTTAAGACCCGCCCTGAAATTTTTCAGTGGAGACACCAGTTCTGAGAGTTCTTGGGGGGGGGGGGGGCAATAAATTCCCATAATTTGCAGAGATTTTCTCTCCCTTCCTGTTTGGCTAAGGGGCAGGTAATGAAGTCTCTGCAATGGGACAGGGATGGCAAAAAAATAAACTGACAGGCGCTATAACCCACCCTTACTCTATCAAAAATGAAAATAAGGTCTACTTTATGGGGGCGCCAGATTGATTTGCCTCCCAGTTCAGTCCGCCCTATAAGACTGGTAGTACACTAAAAGTGTAGTGCAAGCCAGTGGGGACTGCCCCCCTCAAAGCGCCCCCCAAGGCCTGGGCCTTGTCGGCCTAGGCCAAGATAAAATGTTGCCTGCCCTCACCTCAGTCCGCCCCTGCTCCACACTCCTCTCTTGTTCATACCACCCACTGTGATACCCTCCACACTCCTCTCCTGTACATACTGCCCACTGTCATACCCTCCACACTCCTCTCCTGTACATACTGCCCACTGTCATACCCTCCACATTCCTCTCCTGTACATACTGCCCACTGTCCTATCCTCCACACTCCTCTCCTGTACATACTGCTCACTGTCATACCCTCCACACTCCTCTCCTGTACATACTGCCCACTGTCATACCCTCCACACTCCTCTCCTGTACTTACTGCCCACTGTCATACCCTCCACACTCCTCTCCTGTACTTACTGCCCACTGTCCTATCCTCCACACTCCTCTCCTGTACATACTGCCCACTGTCATACCCTCCACACTCCTCTCCTGTACTTACTGCCCACTGTCATACCCTGCACACTCCTCTCCTGTACTTACTGCCCACTGTCCTATCCTCCACACTCCTCTCCTGTACATACCGCCCACTGTCATACCCTCCACACTCCTCTCCTGTACTTACTGCCCACTGTCATACCCTCCACACTCCTCTCCTGTACTAACTGCCATCTGTCATACCCTCCACACTCCTCTCCTGTACATACTGCCCACTGTCCTATCCTCCACACTCCTCTCCTGTACATACAGCCCATTGTCATACCCTCCACATTCTTCTCCTGTACATACCGCCCACGGTCATACCCTCCACACTCCTCTCCTGTACTTACAGCCCACTGTCATACCCTCCACATTCCTCTTCTGTACATACCGCCCACTGTCATACCCTCCACACTCCTGTCCTGTACTTACTGCCCACTGTCATACCCTCCACACTCCTCTCCTGTACTAACTGCCATCTGTCATACCCTCCACACTCCTCTCCTGTACATACTGCCCACTGTCCTATCCTCCACACTCCTCTCCTGTACATACAGCCCATTGTCATACCCTCCACATTCTTCTCCTGTACATACCGCCCACGGTCATACCCTCCACACTCCTCTCCTGTACATACTGCCCACTGTCATACCCTCCACACTCCTCTCCTGTACATACCGCCCACTGTCATACCCTCCACACTCCTCTCCTGTACATACTGCCCATTGTCATACCCTCCACACTCCTCTCCTGTACATACTGCCCACTGTCATACCCTCCACACTCCTCTCCTGTACATACTGCCCACTGTCATACCCTCAACACTCCTCTCCTGTACATACCGCCCACTGTCATACCCTTCACAATCCTCTCCTGTACATACTGCCCACTGTGATACCCTTCACACTCCTCTCCTGTGCTTGCTGCCCACTGTCATACCCTCAACACTCCTCTCCTGTACATACCGCCCACTGTCATATCCTCCACACTCCTCTCCTGTACATACCGCCCACTGTCATACCCTCCACAATCCTCTCCTGTACTTACTGTCCACTGCCATACCCTCCACACTCCTCTCTTGTACTTACTGCCCACTGTTATACACTCCTCTCCTGTACTTACTGCCCACTGTTATACACTCCTCTCCTGTACTTACTGCCCGCTGCCATACCTTCCACACTCCTCTCCTGTACATACTGCCCACTGTCATACCCTCCACACTCCTCTCCTGTACTTACTGTCCACTGCCATACCTTCCACACTCCTCTCCTGTACATACTGCCCACTGTCATACCCTCCACACTCCTCTCCTGTACTTACTGTCCACTGCCATACCTTCCACACTCCTCTCCTGTACATACTGCCCACTGTCATACCCTCCACACTCCTCTCCTGTACTTACTGTCCACTGCCATACCTTCCACACTCCTCTCCTGTACATACTGCCCACTGTCATACCCTCCACCCTCCTCTTCTTTACATACTGCCCACTGTCATACCTTCCACACTCCTCTCCTGTACATATTATTATTTTTTATTATTATTATTATTATAAAAAAAGAAAAATTCCCTGCAAGCTTTCTTTATTTTATAAACAGCTTGCGGAGGTAGTTTGTATGATGAGGCCACAATGTAGTGCACTGGGAACAAGATTAGACATTTTTTGGATAAATTCTGGTGTCTCTTTCTCAGACTTTGGATAGAAGTAATCGGTGCGGAAAAATTGGTCTTTGGGAGTCGGTGGTGCCTTCACACCAAAACCCTATATAGAGGTACTCTTGAAGAAAGCAAAAATTAGGCTTGTTGTCCAAAATTATAATTATATGCATCTGTCAAACAGGTGCTTAAAAATTGGTCCTTGGGTGTTAATTGTGCCCATGAAACCTACACCAAAAAATTTCTTCCACATGAAATTAACACCCACAAAGCTAACCAGCCAAGGCAGTCTTTCAAAGATTCAAGATCCAGAAAGCACTTAATCAGTGACATCGGCATCAGGGGCTTGATAGCTGCTGCTAAACTAGGACTGAGTTATTTTGATAAATGCCAGCCGGTCCACGGAATCTGTGGACAGATGCGCTCTCTTATCTGTCACAAAACCTTTGGCAGAACTGAATGCCTGTTTGAAAAGCTTGCTGGATGCAGGGAATCCCAGCAGCTCTATTGCATACTGAGCAAGTTCTGTCCAGTAGTCTATTCTCATGACCTAGTAACCCAGTGGTTTGTCAGCTGGAAAGCTCTCCATATCTGTTTTAGCCCCTAGATAATCGTCCACCATATGATGAAGACGCTGCTGATGTGACGTGTAATCTTACTCCCATGAGTAAGTCGTTATGATGAAATGTCAGAACGTGGCTGTACGGCAATCAGTTTCTCACACTTGACGCTATATGGGAAGTGATGCTCAAAGGATCACAATCTTTTGCTGGTGAGATTCAGTTCACCTATTCTGTGTCTGCTGAGACCACATTACACCAGTACTTGCTGCTGCAAGTGGATACCTCCTAGGCTTAATTTATTTGAGCTTATGTGAGTGCAATGTTTGAAGCGGTTTTAATAGATTAAACTTTTTACACCGATACTGCACTATTGTTTCATTATACAGGTCCTTCTCAAAAAATTAGCATATTGTGATAAAGTTCATTATTTCCTGTAATGTACTGATAAACATTAGACTTTCATATATTTTAGATTCATTACACACAACTGAAGTAGTTCAAGCCTTTTCTTGTTTTAATATTGATGATTTTGGCATACAGCTCATGAAAACCCAAAAATTCTATCTCAAAAAATTAGCATATTTCATCCGACCAATAAAAGAAAAGTGTTTTTAATACAAAAAAAGTCAACCTTCAAATAATTATGTTCAGTTATGCACTCAATACTTGGTCGGGAATCCTTTTGCAGAAATGACTGCTTCAATGCGGCGTGGCATGGAGGCAACCAGCCTGTGGCACTGCTGAGGTGTTATGGAGGCCCAGGATGCTTCGATAGCGGCCTTAAGCTCATCCAGAGTGTTGGGTCTTGCGTCTCTCAACTTTCTCTTCCCAATATCCCACAGATTCTCTATGGGGTTCAGGTCAGGAGAGTTGGCAGGCCAATTGAGCACAGTAATACCATGGTCAGTAAACCATTTACCAGTGGTTTTGGCACTGTGAGCAGGTGCCAGGTCGTGCTGAAAAATGAAATCTTCATCTCCATAAAGCTTTTCAGCAGATGGAAGCATGAAGTGCTCCAAAATCTCCTGATAGCTAGCTGCATTGACCCTGCCCTTGATAAAACACAGTGGACCAACACCAGAAGCTGACATGGCACCCCAGACCATCACTGACTGTGGGTACTTGACACTGGACTTCAGGCATTTTGGCATTTCCCTCTCCCCAGTCTTCCTCCAGACTCTGGC
Organism: Rana muscosa; assembly: GCA_029206835.1. NCBI lineage: Eukaryota > Metazoa > Chordata > Amphibia > Anura > Ranidae > Rana > Rana muscosa. The sequence continues at coordinate 7,203,379 of CM055117.1, forward strand.
ACCTTGATTTCCGAATGACATGCAAAATTTGCTTTCATCCGAAAAAAGTACTTTGGACCACTGAGCAACAGTCCAGTCCTGCTTCTCTGTAGCCCAGGTCAGGCGCTTCTGCCGCTGTTTCTGGTTCAAAAGTGGCTTGACCTGGGGAATGCGGCACCTGTAGCCCATTTCCTGCACACGCCTGTTCACGGTGGCTCTGGATGTTTCTACTCCAGACTCAGTCCACTGCTTCCGCAGGTCCTCCAAGGTCTGGAATTGGTCCTTCTCCACAATCTTCTTCAGGGTCCGGTCACCTCTTCTCGTTGTGCAGCGTTTTCTGCCACACTTTTTCCTTCCCACAGACTTCCCACTGAGGTGCCTTGATACAGCACTCTGGGAACAGCCTATTCGTTCAGAAATTTCTTTCTGTGTCTTACCCTCTTGCTTGAGGGTGTCAATGATGGCCTTCTGGACAGCAGTCAGGTCGGCAGTCTTACCCATGATTGCGGTTTTGAGTAATGAACCAGGCTGGGAGTTTTTAAAAGCCTCAGGAATCTTTTGCAGGTGTTTAGAGTTAATTAGTTGATTCAGATGATTAGGTTAATAGCTCGTTTAGAGAACCTTTTCATGATATGCTAATTTTTTGAGATAGGAATTTTGGGTTTTCATGAGCTGTATGCCAAAATCATCAATATTAAAACAAGAAAAGGCTTGAACTACTTCAGTTGTGTGTAATGAATCTAAAATATATGAAAGTCTAATGTTTATCAGTACATTACAGAAAATAATGAACTTTATCACAATATGCTAATTTTTTGAGAAGGACCTGTATGTATATATATATATATATATATATATATATATATATATATATATAGAGAGAGAGAGAGAGAGTCCATGATATCGGGTGTCACGTCTGGATATCGGTGGATATCTAACCCTGTCAGAAACAATGAATCAGACCGAGACAGAAGTACAGTTAAATCACACTTGTTTAATAATAAAAATAAATAGAACAAACGTAGTCAAAACATAGCCAAAGTTCGGTAGCCGGAATGGATAGTCAGACAAGCCAGAAAGCGTAGTGGAACAGCAAGCAGGATCTGGAGCCAGAAGGAATGTCAGCCAAGCAAAGTCTTTAACAGGAACACAGGAGATAGTCTCTGTGATGTTGACCAAGGCAAAGGCAAAGATCATCTGTGCTGGACGGCTTAAGTAGGCAGGACTGACGAGCCGGATCATCAACAGGTGAGTCACTGTGGAGAGATAGGAGCTGGCAATTAGCCGACAGCTGAGCGGCTATCTCAGAGAAGGAAGTGCTGAGCGCACCCCTAACAGTACCCCTCCTAAACGACCCCTCCCGCTGGGAGGACTACCAGGCTTGAGGGGAAAACGCCTATGAAAATCACGGAGGACGAGAGGGGCATGTAAGTCTGAGGATGAGACCCAAGAGCGTTCCTCCGGACCGTACCCTTTCCAATGCAACAGGTACTGTATGTGTACATACTCCTCATGGTTCTCAACCTGTACAGGGTGAGGACGTGGCACCGAGGTGGTAAAGCGGTTACAGACCAAAGGTTTTAATAAGGAGACATGAAATACATTTAAGATATGCATATTAGAAGGAAAGTCCAACGCGTAAGCTACTGGGTTAATCCTGCGGAGTATACAGAAAGGCCCAATTAACAGAGGTGCGAACTTCAGAGAGGGAACACGAAGTTGGAGGTTGCGAGATGACAGCCAGACCCTGTCCCCAACCTGGTAGGAAGGCACAGGCAGGCGTCTGCGATCAGCATGGAGTGTGTACCTATCATTAGCATGTCGTAAAGCCTCCTGGACTTGTGCCTAAGTGGAACGAAGACCACGGAGATGCTCCTCTAATGCAGGAATACTCTGCGGAACAAATGAGTCAGGCAACATGGAAGGTTGGAAACCATAGTTCGCCATAAATGGGGACAATCCGGAAGCAGAATTTAAGGCACTATTCTGAGCAAACTCCGCCCACGGTAAGAGGTCTAACCAGTTGTTATAATGGTCAGAAATACAGCAATGTAGGAATTGCTCCAAGGACTGATTGGCTCGTTCTGCGGCCCCATTAGACTGCGTGTCATATGCAGAGGAGAAAGCAAGCAGAATTCCCAACTGTGCACAAAAGGCTCACCAGAACCGGGACACAAACTGACTACCCCTATCCGAGACGATCACCTTGGGTAGCCCATGTAAGCGAAAGATCTCCCGAGCAAAAATGGAAGCCAGTTCCTTAGAAGCGGGCAACTTCTTAAGTGGAATACAATGAGACATTTTTGAGAACCACCATAAGGATAACTGTGTTTCCCTGGGAGTTGGGTAACTCCACAATGAAATCCATAGACAGGTGGGTCCAGGGCCTCTCTCCATTGGGTATGGGTTGTAGGAGGCCCACAGGAAGGTGTCGTGGAGTCTTACTCTGAGCACACACGGAACAGGCAGCTACGAAGGCGGTTACATCAGCACGTAGACTAGGCCACCAAAATTGCTGGGAAATGGCCCAAAAGAGTTAATTCTTCCCAGGGTGGCCAGCAGCCTTTGGAGAATGGTAAGTCTGGAGCACGGCAGTATAGAGACTCTCTGGGACAAAGCACCAGTCACAAGGTTTCAAAGGAGGAGCATGGACCTGAGAATTTTGTCACCCAGAGGAGAAGTGAGACTGGTGCGAACCGTAGCCAGAATATGATCAGGAGGACTCGCAGGAACCGGAACCGACTCCATCTTTGAAGTGGAGGAAAATTGTTGTGACAAAGCATCAGCCCTTACATTCTTAGTACAGGGTAAGAATGAGACAATGTAATTTAAACTTTACAATAAAAGAGCCCATCGCGCCCTTCTGGGAGAGAGGCGTTTAGCCTCAGACAAGAATGTGAGATTCTTATGGTCAATAAGAATGAGAACCGGCACAGTGGTACCTTTTAAGGAGATGTCTCCATTCTTTCAGGGCTAAAATGATCGCTAACAGCTCTGTCACCAATCTCGTAATTGTACTCCGCAGGTGACAACTTCTTGGAAAAGTAGCCACAAGCACTCAAAGAGGTAGGACGTTGAGACAATAGGGCGCCAACTCCAGTCTCAGAAGCATCAACCTCAAGGATAAAAAGGTAATGTAGGATCAGGATGTGCCAACACAGGAGCAGAAACAAAGGCAGCCTTGAGATTCTCAAAGGCCTTAATGAACTCCAGAGACCAACTCTGTGGGTTACCGTCCTTTCTGGTCATATCAGTCAGGGGCTTGACCAGAGACGAGAAGTTACGAATAAACTTCTGATAATAGTTGGCAAAGCCAAGATAACGCTGCAGAGGATGTAAACCCATGGGTCGGGGCCACTGTAGGACTGCTGAAAGTTTCTCTGGGTCCATCGAAAAACCAGCAGTGGAAATGACATAACCCAGGAATTTAACCTGTTCACGATGGAATTCGCACTTCTCCAATTTACAATAGAGATTGTTCTCTCTTAGTTTCTGAAGCACTTGACAGACATCTGTGTGGTGGCTCTCCAGGGACTTGGAAAATATGAGGATATCGTCGAGATAAACCACCACACATAACTGCAACAAATCTCGGAGGACATTGTTAATAAACTCCTGGAAAACTGCCAGGGCGTTACAAAGGCCAAAAGGCATTACGAGATACTCATAATGACCTTTTCTGGTATTAAACGCAGTTTTCCACTCGACGCCCTCCTTAATCCTGATGAGATTGTATGCCCCTCTCAAATCAAGCTTCGTGAAGACCGTTGCTCCCTTGAGGCGGTCAAATAACTCCGTAATCAACGGGATCGGATAGGCTTTCTTAATGGTGAGACGATTGAGACCCCTATAATCAATACAAGGTCTCAGTTCAGCACTCTTCTTCTTAACAAAAAATAAACCAGCACCAGCAGGAGACGAGGATTAGCGGATGAAACCTCGAAAGTGCATCTGCAACATACTCCTCCATGGCCTTATCCTCCAAGACCGACAAAGGGTAAACCCGGCCACGAGGGGGTATGGCACCAGGTTGAAGGTCAATTGCACAAACATACGACCGGTGGGGAGGTAAAGTACCGGCTTGTAAAATCGCGGTATTCCTCCGGCAGGGAGGAGAGTCAAGAGGTGCAGAGGACCTTGGCTACCTTCTGTATGCATGTCTTACTGCATTGTGGCGACCAGGAGAGAACCTCAGCACAGAGCCAATCAAAAGAGGGGTTGTGCCTCTGTAACCAAGGATAACCAATAAATAAATGATGTATAATCTAATTTAAGATAATAAGATGTATAATATGTAAAATGTATGGAATAATATGTGAAGAAAAAAGTGAAAATTTAATAAAGAGATTTGTAAAAAAAAGGATAACCAATAACCAGCGTAAACTTATGCCTTGTACACACGATCGGATTTTCCGTCGGGATAAACTCCGACGGATTTTTCCGATGGAATTACGTTCAAGCTGTCTTGCATACACACTGTCACACCAAATTCCAACCGTCAAAAACGCAGTGACGTACAACACTACGACGAGCTGAGAAAAATGTTCAATGCTTCTGAGCATGCGTCGACTTGATTCTGAGCATGCGCGTTTTTTTTTCTCCATCGGAGTTCCATGCAGACGAACGGAATTTCTCCGGAGAAAAAGATAACATGTTCTCTTTCTAACTCCGAAGGAATTCCTCTGAATTTCCGATGAAAAAAGTCTGATGGGGCATACACATGGTTGGAATATCCGATGGAAAAAGTCCGTCTGACTTTTTCCATCGGAAATTGCGATCGTGTGTACAAGGCATTAGGTGAGGAAATAACTTGGAATTGGATTATCTCACGGTGAAGAGCCCCTACCGCCATGGACAACGGAACCGTCTCATGAGTCACATGGGCAGGCTGTAGAGGTCTCCCGTCAATAACCTTAATGGCAAGTGGAGTGTCACGCAGCTGCAGCGGAATCGAGTGCTTCGATACAAAGGCAGCATCAATGAACAGGCCTGCAGCCCCAGAGTCGATTAGAGCCTTTATCTCAACGGACGACTCAGCCCAAAAAAGGGTAACTGAAACCAGGGGCTTATCCTTCTGGATAACTGGGGATGAAACAACGCCACCTAAAGGTCTGTCCGTGACAGGACCTCAAGCTTCAGGCATTCCCTGGACGGGTAGGAGAAGACTTCAAAAAGTGACCTGCCTGGCCACAATAAAGGCACAATCTTTCCCTCCTCCTAAGGGCTCTCTCATTCGCAGAGAGATGTGTGAAGCCCAAGTCCATTCACCTTCACTGACCGACTCGGTACCAGGAGGCATGGGAGGTGAGGGAGGCAAGGGAGGGACTGCAAAGCTTGGAGACAAATGTACAGGAGGCTTCCGCAAGAGCTCCTTAAAAGTGTCTCTCTGTGTCTGGAATCAATGAGGATGGCAAACGCGATCAACTTCTCCAGCTCAGTGGGTATATCTCGGGCTGCTATCTCATCCATGATGGAATCTGAGAGACCATGAGAAAAAGCAGCCACGAGGGCCTCATTGTTCCAAGCAACCTCTGCTGCCAGAGTACGGAATTCAATGGTGTAATCGGCAACACTTCCCATACTCTTTTTGATGGACATGAGGCTCTTGGCAGCAGAAGAGGAGAGTGCGGGAACGTCAAATACCCTTATAAAAGAAGCCACAAACTCGGGGTAACTTAAAGCGGAGGTTCACCCAAAATGGAACCTCCGCTTTTCGGAACCCTCCCCCCCTCCGTTGTCACATTTGGCACCTTTCAGGGGGGAGGGGGTGCAGATACCTGTATAAAACAGGTATTTGCATCACTTCTGGGTATAGACTCCCGTGGGAGTCCCGCCCCTTCGCGTCACCTCCCCCCCCCCCTGCTGTGTTCTGGGAAACACGCGGCTCCCGGGACACAGCGGGGACCAGTTAGGACAGCGCAGAGCGACTCACGCATGTGCAGTAGGGAACCGGGCAGTGAAGCCGCATCGCTTCACTTCCCGATTACCTCACCGAGGATGGCGACGGGGGAAGCCGAGAGCCGAGCGGTAGCTCGGCTTCGGCTGCCGACGTCGTGGGCGACCTGGACAGGTAAGTGTCCGTTTTTTAAAAATCAGCAGCTGCAGTATTTGTAGCTGATGGCTTTTAAAAAAAAAATTCCGGTGAACCTCCGCTTTAAGACAACAGGTTTTTGCGTCTCCCATAGAGGGTTTGTCCAGACCAAGGCTCGCTCAGAAAGCAAAGATATCACAAAACCTACTTTGCTTCTGTCTGTGGGAAACGCCTGGGGCAGCATCTCAACGTATATCTCAACCTGGTTGAGAAACCCTCTGCATTGGACTGGATCACCCCCAAACCTGTACGTCCCCTTTAAATCGCGGCATTGTGGGCCTCTGCACGCCACGGGCGGGGTGTGCGCGCACCCGTCGCGTGCTCCGTGAGCGTGCCCGCGGGTCCCGCGGACTCTATGTCCGCCGGGGGGGCCCGCGATCATGTCACGGATCGGCAGAACGGGGAGATGCCTATGTAAACAAGACATTTCCCTGTTTTACCTAGCAACATGACAGGGATCTACTGCTCCCAGTAAATGTGAGCAGTGATCTCTGTCATGTTCTATTGAGACCACCCCCCCGCAGTTAGAATCACACTCTAGGACACACTTAACCCCTTGATCGTCCCCTAGTGTTTAACCCCGTCTCCAGTGTCATTTACACAGTAATCATTGCATTTTTTTAGCACTGATCGCTGTATAAATGACAATGGTCCCAAAATAGTGTCAAAAGTGTCCGTTGTGTCCGCCATAATGTCGCAGTCACGATTAAAATCGCAGATCGCCGCCATTACTAGTAAAAATAATAATAATAAAAATGCCATAAAACTATCCCCTATTTTGTAGACGCTATAACTTTTGCGCAAACCAATCAATATACACTTATTACAGTGAACAAATGAGCGCAAAAACCATAAAAAACACCCAACAGACCGTGAGTGTGAAAATATTAATTATACACCTGTAGCGCCCATCCCAAATGGTTGGGACGCTATGTTTAAATTTAGGGGATAGTCTGAGCCAATAGTTGGGCTCAGACCTATTGATTGCTCTGAATTGTTGCTTCTGCTCTGGTTGTGATACTGCCTGGCAGTTATTTTCCCTGTTTGCCCATAGGTGGCACTGCCACCGCTGGCCCATGTTGGAATGCGGGTGTATCACAGCGTATTGGGTGTCCCTTCTCGGCAGCCGGGCCGTGGGCGTGGTTGGCCCGCTGTGTATGCTGGGGAGGGGTACATAAGGGGCAGACGCCATTGAGAAGGGGTTCTTCCTGGTGCGCCTTGTGGCCCTCATGGCACGGGGTGCGTGTGTTTGTTCTAGCCCTGGGCACCTTCAGCCCGAGGCTACATCTCTGCTCGCTAGGCCCAGCTCTGCTGGTTTGGGCCTACATTTCTGAAGGTATCCCAAGCTGTCCATCCGTGGGAGGGAGGCTCTTGAGGAGGGGAGCCGGGGGAGGACCTGCCCCGGAGGAGACTGGCGAGACGCCGATGTCTCGGGAGAGGCCTGGCAAACCCATTCAAGGAGGGATCCACTATACTAAAAGCCCTGCAATACGCAGGTCCGGCTTAAAGGCTCTATTATTGCTCAGCTGGAGGTTCGGGACTTTTAAAATCCTGTGGCAGAGGATTCCCGAACACATCCCAAGTTCACTAGGTCTGTGGCAGAGACCTTTGTTCACCTATAGCAGTTTGTGGCAGAAACTGTCTAAAGACTGATCATTGCATCATTCCGGCTGCTAGGACCGTGAGAGGGGACTACCTGGGTGAGCAATACCCACTCAGGCTTGAGTGGCGAATAGACTGACTGTTTTCAATTCTTGTACCGCGTGCCGGAACCTTCCCCTACTTCTCTCGTTTCACACTTTCTCCAAAGTTCTACAGCAAAAGAAAATAAAGCCTTATTGTTGAGGTTTTACATCTGTGTGGACATTGACTTTTCTGAAACTCTTTACCCCGACAACGGGAGCCATGGAGGTAGTTTGCAAGACCCAAAATTAATCAGCGGCCCCCTTCGGGGGTATTGCTACACACCATAACTTAAAATGGCAGAAATAGTCCAGCACTATTGTGGGTATGCATAAAAAACAGTGATGATTTGAATCTTCAATGCAGTTATTCTCCAACGCCGTGCCTCGTAAAGTGCAATATCCTTATATCTTGAACAAACAGAAAGTGCTCCACCCGAAGTGATATATATATATATATATACAGGGCTTTTTTTCTCAGACAATAGGTGCAGGAACTCCCCTTTTCCGAGTCACTTGTTTTCTCCGCCCCCTACCCACCTCTGAGCAACGTCCCTTGGTTCCATCCTCCACCTTCCACCTCCCAGTACCGCCCCTTTTAGACAATACAGAACCAAGTATCATTTTGTGGTGCTAAGTAATTTGTATGGAATTTGGTAATGATATCAAGAAAAGTAGTAAAATAGATCCCCTTCAGCCAGCAACAATAGATCCCCCTAACAATGTACCACCCACAACAAAATTCCCCCCCCAACAACAATAGACTCCCGGCAGCATCAACAGATCTCCACACAGCCAGCATTGATAAACTCTATGGCAGCCATCAACAATAGACCCCTCCCCCAACAGTAGATTTTTATATATATATATAATTTATTTTTTTTGGGGGGGGGGGATATTTATTATAGCAAAAAGTAAAAAATATAGCTTTTTTTTCAAAATTGTCGCTCTATTTTTGTTTATAGCGCAAAAAATAAAAACGGCAGAGGTGATCAAATATCACCTAAAGAAAGCTCTATTTGTGGGAAAAAAAGGACGTCAATTTTGTTTGGGAGCCACGTCGCACGACCGCGCAATTGTCAGTTAAATCGATGCAGTATCGAATCGCAAAAAGTGGCCCGGTCATTTGGCAGCCAAATGGTCCGGGGCTGAAGTAGTTAAGCACTGCAAGGCACTTTTCAGCCTGACTCATTGAATAGCCCCTTGAACACTTAGGAGGTACATTTAGTTCATGGCACAATTCAGCAGTTGAGGGCATGGAGGGGGAGGAGGAGAGGGTGGAGCTGACAAATCCCGCAAACAAACTGAAAAAAAAAAAACACATTAATTGCAGCCTCACTGTGCCCATCAAACGCAGCCACTGTGCCCATCAATCTCAGCCACTGTGCCCATCAAACTCAGCCACTGTGCCCATCAAACGCAGCCACTGTGCCCATGAAACGCAACCACTGTGCCCATCAAACGCAGCCTCACTGTGCCCATCAAACGCAACCACTGTGCCCATCAAACGCAGCCTCACTGTGCCCATCAAACGCAACCACTGTGCCCATCAAACGCAGCCTCACTGTGCCCATCAAACGCAGCCTCACTGTGCCCATCAAACGCAGCCTCACTGTGCCCATCAAACGCAGCCTCACTGTGCCCATCAAACGCAGCCACTGTTCCCATCAAACGCAGCCACTGTGCCCATCAAACGCAGCCACTGTGCCCATCAAACGCAGCCACTGTACCTATAAATTGCCGCCACTGTGCCATCAAAAGCAGCCACTGTAACCATCAATTGCTGCCAGTGTGCCCCATCAATTGCCGCCAGTTAGCCCCATCAAATGCTGCCAGTGTGCCCCCCCGCCCGGCACTTACCTGTCTTGGGTCAGCGCTGTCCTTCACGTTCCCTCCGAGTCCTCGATGTCTTCTTCCGTCCTCTTCTGCTATGATTGGATGCCTGATAGGCATCCAATCACAGCGCCTATCGCTTCAGCCAATCAGGTGACGGGTTACCAGACCCGGTGCACCAGATTGGCTGAGAGGCGGGTCAGTGTTAGGGAAGCGATTTATTTGATTCCCTAACACAGCACTGTGTAAACAGCGAACGCACAGCAGTGTGCCCGCTGTTTAACAATTTGGAAGCCTATTAGAGCCGATGGCTCTAATCAGGCATTTCCAAATACACCTCCACTGCTGTAATTCAGATGCCCGACGCCCGACAAGGGGCCGGACACCTGAATAGGGGGCGGCAGCGGCGACAATAGATAGATTCATGCAACGCATGAATCTATCTTATATTCAAAAAGGAAAAAACACTTACGCAGCTGATACCAACTTTTCCTATCTCAGCGCTATGGTGTTCAAATTTCCTCAGCAAACACAGATAAAAATATCAAATAGTAAAACAATTAATTTTCACATAAATAGATATGCATCACTCAGCAGCCACTTAAGCATAAACATAAAAATTTTCTCTCATAGGATAAAATATTAATAACCCTGTCACAGCATCAACATAATTTATCACAAGCAGCGCTCCTGTTAATATAAAAAATTACTAGGCTACCAATTATCCACTGACATAAGTGAATGAACGACACACCCAAAGGTGTAGCAGTAGCAGATGGTGATTAGGGATGAGCTTACGTCTCAGGGGGTTTAGTACACGCCCCACACTATATAAGGCCGTCTGTATGGCGGCCTTGTGTAGTGTGTTGCAGCGGTGGTTAATGAGAGAGAGAGAGAGAGAGAGAGGGAGAGAGATTTAATTTGAATTAGATAGAGCAGGAAGATGAGTCAGTTAGCTTCAGTTACAGTGTGTAGAGGATATATGTGTATCCTAGGTGTTGTATATATATTTATACACTGTATTCAGTTTAGCTAGATCCATCCCTGTTATTCTATTCATAATATACTGACAGGCAGGCAGGTGATTGTGCTAGCTGCAGTATTTTCACTTAGTGTACTGTGTCCTTTGCACAGTGTGCACCTAAAGGTACCTCAATACAATTGCTGGTGTTCTCATACAAATACAGGCAGGGAGCTGCAGTATTTTGTTTTAGTGTCCTTTGCACAGTGTGCACCTAAAGCTTACCTGAATACAATTTCTGGTGTTCACATACAAATACAGGCAGGGAGCTGCAGTATTTTGTTTTAGTGTCCTTTGCACAGTGTGCACCTAAAGCTTACCTGAATACAATTTCTGGTGTTCACATACAAATACAGGCAGGGAGCTGCAGTATTTTGATTTAGTGTCCTTTGCACAGTGTGCACCTAAAGCTTACCTGAATACAATTGCTGGTGTTCTCATACAAATGCAGGCAGGAAGCTGCAGTATTTTGATTTAGTGTCCTTTGCACAGTGTGCACCTAAAGCTTGCCTGAATACAATTGCTGGTGTTCTCATATGAATACAGGCAGGGAGCTGCAGTATTTTGTTTTAGTGTCCTTTGCACAGTGTGCACCTAAAGCTTACCTGAATACAATTGCTGGTGTTCTCATACTAATACCACAGGCAGGGAGCTGCAGTATTTTGTTTTAGTGTCCTTTGCACAGTGTGCACCTAAAGCTAACTGAAGACAGTTGCTGGTGTTCTCATACTAATAATACTACAGGCAGGCAGTTGATTCTGCTAGCTGCAGTATAATCAGTGTATATATATATATACATTCCAGCTTTGTGCAGCTACATCTCCCTGCAGGCCATTAGTATGTCTGGAAGGACAACAAGGAGAGGCAGACAGTCACAAGCCAATAAAAGAGGGCAAGCAGGCTCTGTGTCTGTGTCTCTGTGGTCATGGACACAGTGCATCCTCATCAGCATGTGGCCGTGGGACACGCTTGGCCTTTTTTTCGGCAGCTGGCCGTGTTGGGCCGCAACATGCCAAAGACTTGGTAGAGTGGATGACCAAGCCGTCCTCATCCGCCTCATCCTCTCTCACCCAGGCTCAGGGTACTTTGTCTGGCAAAGCAGCTGCTAAAGCGGCCTCTTCCCTCGGCTCAATGGCATCAGTCACTCCTTCCCTAGCCCCACCATGTCCTCCTGAGGAGTCCCCTGAACTGTTTGACCACAGTGTTGGGTACATGCTCCAGGAGGATGCCCAGCGTTTTGAAGGCTCCGATGATGGTACCTAGCTAGTAGAAGGCAGTAACGTGAGCCCAGAGAGAGGGGGTGCCCAAGAAGGACAGCAATCTGGCAGTCATGTTCCCCCAGCTGCAGCATACTGCCAGGTTTGCTACAGTGATGAAAGGAGGGGATGATGAGGTTACGGACTCTACGTGGGTGCCTGATGGGAGAGAAGAGGAGGAGGCACATCTCCAACGAGCCAGGATACCCTCCAGGGGCCAGCTTAAGGGCAGCACACCGACAGCATCACACCGCAGAGCTCCGCATTTGCAGGCTGCTGCTGTCTCTACACGTTATTCCAAAAGTTCTTTGGTGTGGGCCTTTTTTGAGACGAGTGCATCAAATCGTAGCACTGCTATTTGCAACATTTGTCTCAGGCGTATCTCGCATGGCCAAAACATAACCCGCTTGGGCACCACATGCTTGCTCAGACATATGTCGACCTGCCATGCAGTTCGTTGGCAAGCACACCTAAAAGACCCACACCAAAGAACAAAGCGGACCTCTCCTTGCTCCTCATCAGCTGGGATCTCCAACCCCACTATACCTTCAGTCCTCTCTGAAACCTGCACTGAGAGGAATGAAGGTGTAGAATTAGGTGTGTCACAGCCAAGTACTTGTGGGCAATCTGCTATCGGTACACCAACGTCAGATTGTACCAGGCAAATTTCCCTGCCCCAGCTGCTGCACCACCAAAAAAAGTTCGCTCCCAGCCATCCACATGCCCAGCGGTTAAATGCTAGCTTGGCTAAATTGCTAGCAGTTCAACTGCTGCCTTTTCAGTTGGGAGACTCTGCCCCCTTCCGTGAGTTTGTGGAATGTGCGGTTCCTCAGTGGCAGGTTTCCAAACGCCACTTTTTTCACGGAAGGCGATTCCGGCTTTCTACCGGTATGTGGAAGGCAATGTCTTGGCCTCGCTGGACAGGGCGGTCAGCGGTAATAGCATATTACCGCTGACTTATGGTCCAGCAGGCATGGACAGGTACGTTGCCTATCTTTCACGGCGCATTGGGTGACTCTGCTGGCAGCTGGGAAGGATGCAGGACAACGTGCAGTAGTGTTGGAGGTTGTTCCGCCACCACGCCTCCAAAATGCTACTACTGGTGATTCTGACACACCTCTCTCCTCCACCCCTCCTCTTCTTCTTCCTCCATGGCCTCTTCCTGTGGTTTGTCCTCGGAACCAGCGGTGCTCCGTAGGCGTTCAAGGGGCTATGCAAGCACGCAGGCAAAGAGATGCCATGCGGTGCTTGAGCTGGTGTGCTTGGGGGACAGGAGCCACACTGGGGTAGAGATTCTGTCAGCTCTGCAGGGACAGGCTCAGAGGTGGTTGACGCAACGCCAGCTTAAGCCAGGAATTGTGGTTTGCGACAATGGCACCAACCTCCTCTCCGCCCTCTGACAGGGACAACTGACCCATGTGCCCTGTTTGGCTCACGTCCTTAACTTAGTGGTGCAGCGGTTCTTGGGCAGGTACCCGGGCTTACAGGATGTCCTGAGGCAGGCCAGGAAAGTCTGTGTGCATTTCCGCCGGTCATATAATGCCAGTGCTCGGCTGGCTGACCTGCAAAAGGAATTTAACCTGCCAAAGAACCGCCTAATCTGTGACATGCCCACCAGGTGGAACTCAATGTTGGCCATGCTGCAGTGGCTACACACGCAGCAGAGGGCCATCAATAAGTATCTGTGCCAATATGGCACCAGGACAGGGTCAGGGGAGCTTGTTTTTTTTTTTTTGCCATGCCAGTGGGTCATGATCAGGGATGCATGCACTGTCTTGTCACCATTTGAGGAGGCCACGAGGATGGTGAGCAGTGACAGTGCATGCATCAGTGACACTGTCCCTCTTGCCCACCTGTTGGAGCACACGCTGTGTGGAATAATGGACAGGGCACTTGAGGCAGAACAGAGGGAGGAAGAGGAGGACTTCCTTACCTCTCAAGGCCCCCTTTATCCAGACAGTGTTCCTGCTGGCCCGCCTATCACATAGGAAGAGGACGAGGGGGAGGAGGAGGATTGTGTCAGCATGGAGGTGGAGTCTAGCACTCAGAATCAGCAGCAGTCTTCAAGGGATCAATTACAGTCCCAAGACACCCATGGACTTGTACGTGGCTGGGAGGAGGTGGCTGCGGATCATGTCATCGTGAGTGACCCAGAGGACTCTGGACCGAATGCCTCAGCAAACCTACGCTGCATGGCCTCCCTGATCCTGCAAAGTCTGTGGAAGGATCCTCATATTCGTGCTATCAAGGAGAGGGATCATTACTGGCTGGCAACCCTCCTTGATCCACGTTACAAGGGTAAGGTTGCGGACCTTATCTTGCCGTCGCAGAGGGAGCAGAGGATGAAACATCTTCGGGAGGCCTTGCAGAAAGGTCTGTGCAACGCGTTCCCAGAGACTGGGAGGTTACAAATTCCTGGTCCTGGACAATGTGTTGCTGAGGCTTCGGTCAGTCAAAGAAGGAACGGTGGAGAGGGTGGCCGTCTGACCCATGCCTTCAGACAATTTTTTAGTCCACAGGCCCAAGGTATGATCGGTTCCAGCAACCATCGCCAGCGTCTGGTTTACATGGTGCAGGAATACCTAGGGGCAAGATCAGACTTGGACACCTTTCCCACCGAAAATCCTCTGGGTTACTGGGTCTTGAGGATGGATCACTGGCCAGAGCTTGCACAGTATACAATTGAGCTACTGGCCTGTCCTGCATCCAGCGTTCTTTCGGAACGCACATTCAGTGCTGCTGGAGGCTTTGTAACTGATCACAGGGTGCGCTTGTCCACCGACTCGGTCGATCGACTGACCTTCATAAAAATGAATCAGTCTTGGATCACCACCAGCTACCAAGCACCTGATGCTGATGTAACCGAATAATTTTTTTTGAAATGTCAGATCCCTTCAAGACTGCCTATGCTGATGTTGAGTGAGTATCCTCTTCCTCCTCAATGATCATGCTGATAGCTTGTAAGAACATTTTTGGTTCTGGGCACCGCCACCAGTGTCTAAGGCCCAATTTTTCAGCCCCTGTTTAACAGGGGCGTGTATTTACAATTTTTGATGCAATCCTTGGCAGCAGGGCTCATTCCTGCGCTCCAACTAGAGCAGTGGTTCTCAACTCCTGTCCTCAGGACCCACTAACAGGCCAGATTTTAAGTATTACCTTGGTGAGATGCAGACTAGAATACTGCAATCCCTGAGCAGCAAATTATATCACCTGTGATGCATTTCAGTTATCTTGCAAACCTGGCCTGTTGGTGGGCCCTGAGGACTGGAGTTGAGAACCACTGAACTAGAGTATCTGTGAGGGGTTGCGGTGTTGTGGCACCAGTGCCTAAGGCCCAATTTTTATGCCCCTGTTCAACAGGGGCATGTAATTACAATTCTTGTTTTAATATTTCACAGCTGGGCCCATTCCTGCGCCCACCAAGAGTAACTGTGAGGACTTAGTGTTGTGGCACCAGCACCACCACCAAAGGCCCAATTTTTCCTACCACTGTTCAACAATGGCATGTAATTACAATTCTTGATATAATAGTTCACAACAGGGCGTTCCAGTGCCCACCAAGAGTAACTGTGAGGGCTTACAGTGTTGTGGCAACACCAACACCTAAGGGCCAAATTTCTGCAGAGTATATACGGCAGGTCCCTACTTTCAAACATCCAACTTACAAACGACTCCTACTTGCAAACGGAAGGAGACAACAGGAAGTGAGAGGAAATCTACCCCTAGGAAGGGAAATTCTCTCCTTTAAGAGTTTTTTTTTTACTTTTAATTTGTGTGCGGGGTTCCCCTTAATATCCATACAAGACCCAAAGGGGCCGCTAATTGGCTGGGGGGGGGGGGTACCCATACCATTTTTCTCAATGATTTTCATCCATATTGCCGGGACCAGACATTACTTCAAAGCTGCAAGCAGTTTTAAATGACTTTTTTTCCTTTATAAATATTTTGTGCACGGGAAACACGCGCCACTTTACAGGCATACTATAGACACCCCCTAGGCACGATATTTAAAGGAATATTTCACTTTTTTTTTATCACTTTAAGCATCATTAAAATCACTGCTCCCGAAAAAACGGCTGTTTTTAAAACTTCTTTTTGCATTGATACATGTCCCCTGGGGCAGGACCCGGGTCCCCAAACCCTTTTTAGGACAATAAATTGCATATTTGCCTTTAAAATTAGCACTTTTGATTCCGAACGTTTGAGTCCCATGGACTTTAACTGGGTTTGATAGTGTGCGCAAACTTTCGGTCCGTTCGCAGGTTCTGGTGCGTACCAAACCGGGGGGTGTTCAGCTCTTCCCTAATGGTGATGAGAGAGAGTCCGAAGTAGACACAGGTGGTAATCTTAGTGTTGTCTGTAAATTGTGCACCTTTCACCAGATTCCTCCAAATAGTCCGTCACACTCCCCTCTGGGGTTTAAACTCACCAGATCTCTGAAGTTTTCAGGCCTCAACAGATATCTTAAAACGGCTTCCTCGTAGTGTCCTCAGTCGGGGTTTAAAACAAAAATTCTCAGGAACCGTAATATGAGAAGAAAAAACTCCACATACCGGTAGTCTAGTCTTGTTTTAAACCTTTTATTGAATTTTCTCTGATCTTTAAAAACTTGTTCTCATAAAAAGCTTCCCACAATCCTTGTTCCCAATTGATCATATAACTTGTTGTCAGTGTTATTATCAATCAAACCAAAGATGGTTCCGTAGTGTTCTTCAGCTAAACACGCCGCTATGCACCCCTTTCAGTTTCCTCACTCAGTTCTTTGGAGCGCAAGGCGCATGTACGTAACTTCCGGTCGCCGTAAGGTCTCTTTAAATCAGGGTTCCCAGAGCATCCCTTATGTTAAAGTCCCCAGAGTTCTCCCTTACATCAGAGTCTGCAGAGTCTCCCCTTACAGCGTACGGGAACTCTGCGGATTCAGATGTAAAAGGGGGACTCTGTGGACTCTGATGTAAAGGGGGAACTCTTGTGATTAACTTCATTTGATTACAAATGTTACTTAATTGCAAAATATATGTATAGTTTATATACTATAAAAAAAAATTGCTGTCCGCCGCTAAAGTGTTAAGGTTTGACTTGAAGAAAAGGTGGCAACCCTAGACCGGTGTTTCTTAACTCCAGTCCTCAAGGTGCACCAACAGGTCATGTTTTCAGGATTTCCCTTAGATATAACAGCTGTGGTAATTACTAAGGCAGTAAAACAGATCAAATCACCTGTGCAAAATAATGGAAATTCTGAAAACATGACCTGTTGGTGCGCCTTGAGGACTGGAGTTGAGAAACACTGCCCTAGACCCCCCCTGCCAGAACACTCCGGTCAGTGCTCTCAGCCATTGGCTAAGAACGCTGACCTTTTTTGGTCACGAGCCTTTGATAGAAGCTGGGCTGAATGGCCGGCTTCTGTCGGACCGACTGCCGTACACACGGGTTGAATGTCGGCTGACAGGCTTTACTCACAGAGCAAGTTATTTAGCAAAACTCCTTTAAAACTGGCTCTGTGAGTACTGCAGAGCCAGTTATAAAGCATTAATCACAGAGTCAGTTATAAATAATTACAGAGCCAGTTATAAAGGAGTATTGCTTTATAACTGTCTTGTTGACCATTACTTTTACTAGTTCTTACAAAGCCTGTGAAATCCAGTCAACTTTTCTGGGTAGAATGGTCTCCCCTTCATCTTGAGTCTGGCACAAGGCTGCTGATGGGGAGGAGCGCCCAGAGACAGCAGGTGCAGAAAAATTAATTACACTGCTGTTACTGAAGAAAAAAAAAGCAGTGCTCTCTGGCCTGGAGCATCAGATCCGACCCCTTCACTGACAGGAATGGATATGGGGTACACCAGCCGGCAGCCGCACTGCTTTCCCTATAGGCGGCCGCAGCACCTTGCTGGCTTTCATGTGCAGGAGGCGCGTTTCAGTAGGTTGTGTTGTATAAGGCCTCTTCCTCTGCTTCATTGTCCCTCCTCCTTTTCTGGCATCCTGGTTGCCAGGTGACCGTCGGCTGCGGGGCGCATGCGCAAACACAGACTTCCTTTTTAGCGGTGGCCTGGGTTGCCATGGATCGGCTTTTTAGGCGGGGAATGACGAGACTCTTTCCGCTCCTTCCACCACCACCCAGCATATGCGGAACCTCAGCGGCCAGCCCTGCATGTCAGAATCTGGGGCGGGCTCTGCATGTCACACCCAGGCATGCAGCCCGGCGGCCCCCGGCCCACCGGGCAAACGCCCGGTCTGCCCTATGGCCAGTCAGGGCCGTTCAGGGACCATGCTTAATGATCATGTTGTGGCTTGAATTAGTGCTTGATTACCTGTAACAACTCTACTGCTCCTCTTGCTTGACATGCTGAGTTAACCTTTAGTAACAGTAGAGCTTTGTACCCCGTATGTGCTTTACAGACCCAGGTTCTTCTGATACGCTAAAACCAACATTCACTCCTTGAATAACTTCAGACCAGGCCTGGAACAGTTAATGCATTTGGATGACGATGAGAGATTTACCACATTGTTTTGTCTTGCAGATGGAGAGCCGGTTATTGTCACTGACATTAAACTTCCAGAGTGAGCGCTGCATGGAGCCATCCACATAAAAAGAAAAAGATCTTCTCCCATCCTCCTGATGAGCTCTTCTCCTCTGTGTGCAACTGATGTGTGTCATGGCAGCCAGATCAAGTCTTGTCATTCCTTCAGCCAAATAATCTTCATTCTCTGTAAAGTTTGGATATCCTCTACTGGAAGCTTTACAAGATGGAACTACCTCATTACCTGTCGAAATTGGCCTTAGTATATGAATGTGAGATTAGGGACCTTAGGTTGTAAGCTCCTTGAGGGTGGGGACCGATGTGAATGTACAATGTATATGTAAAGCGCTGCGTAACTTGACAGCGTAATATAAGTACTTGAAATAATAATAATAATAATAACAATAATAATAAGGAGCATTTGCACTACACAAAAAAAAAAAAAACAACTACAAAGGGCTCTTTCACACGGGGCGGATCAGTCATGATCCGCCCTGTGAAGCTCCGCTTGCTCAGCGGGGATCGCTGCTGAGCCGGCGGATGACTGGGCGGTCCCCGCACACTGTGCAGGGACCGCCCTGTCAGAGCGCCGCTCTCCCCTATGGGGGAATCGGATGACGACGGACCGTAGAGTCCGTTGTCATCCTATCCACTCCGCTGACGGAAGGAAAAATAGGGTTTTCCTCCGTCACACTTTGGCGGAGCGGAGCGGATGTCAGCGGACATGTCACCGCTGACATCCGTGCCTCCATAGGGCTACATGGAGGATCCGTGCAGGTCCGCCTAAAAAACTGACAGGCGGACCTGAACGGACCTCCGTGTGAAAGGGGCCTAAGTCTTCTCCGTGAGTCTGATTTTGAGCTAATATTGTACCATGAGACGTTTACGTTTAATTCTGGCTTTAAGTCTGGTTCATATTAATTGTACCATCTACCTCTAGCCAATCTCTTCTGCATTTAAACATACAGACACATTAATAAAGACTTATTGGGGTTATTTTACTAAAACTGAAGAGTGTAAAGCCCTGTACACACGATCGGATTTCCTATGGATTCTAATCCGATAGATTTTTCCATTGGAAAACCGATGAAGCTGACTTCCATCAGTCTTGCCTACACGCCATCAGTCAAAAAATCTGACCGCCCCAAACGCCGTGACGTAAAACACTCCGACAAGCCGAGAAAAATGAAGTTCAATGCTTCTGAGCATGCGTCGACTTGATTCTGAGCATGCGTGGGTTTTTTGTCCGATGGAGTTCCACACAGACGATCGGAATTTGCTAACGTTTTTTTTCCCCATCGGACAAAATTAAAACATGTTCTATTTTTTCTCACCGATGGAAAAAAAAGACCGATGGGGCCCATACACGATCGGTTTGTCCGATGAAAAAAGTCCATCGGACTGTTTTCATCGGTAAAACTGATCGTGTGTACAGGGCTTTAAATCTGGGGCAGCTCTGCATAGAAACCAATCAGCTTCCAGGTTTTATTGCCAAAGCTTCATTGAATTAGCTGAACGGTTTGAACACGATAGCCAATTATCTTCTAACTTCAAACTGTGTTGTGTCGATCTTATTTACAGGTAAGAAGCTACACCTTTCATGATGTGAAATTAGTTAACTCTTCAGATTTAGTTGGAGGTTTGTGCAGAGTCCCAGGAGCACCCAATCTTACCCTTGCCCCCCATAAAAAAAGAGTCAGATTTGGTTGGTCCTGGGTTGAGGAGCACAGAATTGTCAGCATTCCATCACTACAGGACATTGGAAAGCTTTGGGATAGGGATGAGCTTCGAGTTCGATTCGAACTCATGTTCGACTCGAACATTGCCTGTTCGCCCGTTCGCCGAACAGCGAACAAATTGGGGTGTTCGCGGCAAATTCGAAAAATCTATGGGAGAAATCTAAAGTGCTAATTATAAAGGCTAATATGCAAGTTATTGTCCTAAAAAGTGTTTGGGGACCCGGGTCCTGCCCCAGGGGACATGTATCAATGCAAAAAGAAGTTTTAAAAACGGCCGTTTTTTTGGGAGCAGTGATTTTAATAATGCTTAAAATGAAAAAATAAAAGTGAAATATTCCTTTAAATTTCGTACCTGGGGGGTGTGTATGATATGCATGTAAAGTGGCGCATGTTTCCCGTGCTTAGAACTGTCCCTGCAAAAAATGTCATTTTTGAAAGAAAAAAAGTCATTTAAAACTGACTCGCGGCTATTAATGAATTGTCGGCTCCCGGCAATACATACAAAAGTCATTGATAAAAATAAAAGAAAAAAGCGTGGGGGTTCCCCAGAATTCAATTACCAGGCCCTTTAGGTCTGGAATGGATATTAAGGGGAACCCCGCCGCAAATTTAAAAAAAAATTGACGTGGGGTTCCCCCAAATATCCATTCCAGGCCCTTCAGATCTGGCATGGATTTTAAGGGAAACTCCACCCCAAATTTAAAAAAAAATGGCGTGGAGTCCCCCTAAAAATCCATACCAGACCCCTTATCCGAGCACGCAACCTGGCTGGCCGCAGGGGAAAAGGGGGGGACGAGAGAGCGGCCCCCCCTCCCTCCTGAACCGTACCAAGCCACATGCCCTCAACATGGGGAGGATGTCCCCATGTTGATGGGGACAAGGGCCTCATCCCTACAACCCTTGCCCGGTGGTTGTGGGGGTCTGCGGGTGGGGGGCTTATCGGAATCTGGAAGACCCCTTTAACAAAGGGGACCCCCAGATCCCGCCCCCCCCCCTATGTGAATTGGTAAGGGGTACATTGTACCCCTACCATTTCACGAAGAAAGCGTAAATTTTTTAAAAAAAAAAACACACAAACACCTTGAAAAAGTCCTTTATTTAAAAAAAAAAAAAAACATTCCAGCGGTGAAATCCAGTGTCCCGCGGCGATCCCGATGTCCAGCGCTGTCCTTCATTGGTTGTGCCTGAGCGGACCTGATAGGGAACTCCCTCTCAGTATTTTAAATGTATAGACCCGCCCCTTCTAAAGTTCCCCATCAGGTCCGCCCCCTCGGTATGTCGGACCCGCCTACGTCATTGGCTTGAGCGGGGAACTTCCTTCACTATGTAAATTTAAATTACACAGTGAAGGAAGTTCCCCGCTCAAGCCAATGACGTAGGCGGGTCCGACATACCGAGGGGGCGGACCTGATGGGGAACTGCTATCACTTTGGTAATACATGTATAGACCCGCCCCTTCTCATATTCCGCATCTCGTCCGCTGAGCGGACCTGATGGGGAACTTTAGAAGGGGCGGGTCTATACATTTAAAACACTGAGAGGAAGTTCCCCATCAGGTCCGCTCAGGCACAACCAATGAAGGACAGCGCTGGACATCGGGATCGCCGCGGGACACTGGATTTCACCGCTGGAATGTTTTTTTTTTTTGTTTTTTTTTTTTTAAATAAATGACTTTTTCAAGGTGTTTGTGTGTTTTTTTAAACATTTTTTTACGCTTTCTTCGTGAAATGGTAGGGGTACAATGTATCCCTTACCAATTCACATAGGGGGGGGCCGGGATCTGGGGGTCCCCTTTGTTAAAGGGGTCTTCCAGATTCCGATAAGCCCCCCCGCCCGCAGACCCCCACAACCACCGGGCAAGGGTTGTGGGGATGAGGCCCTTGTCCCCATCAACATGGGGACATCCTCCCCATGTTGAGGGCATGTGGCCTGGTACGGTTCAGGAGGGAGGGGGGGCCGCTCTCTCGTCCCCCCCTCTTCCCCTGCGGCCGGCCAGGTTGCGTGCTCGGATAAGGGGTCTGGTATGGATTTTTAGGGGGACTCCACGCCATTTTTTTTTAAATTTGGGGTGGAGTTCCCCTTAAAATCCATGCCAGATCTGAAGGGCCTGGAATGGATATTTGGGGGAACCCCACGTCAATTTTTTTTAAAATTTGCGGCGGGGTTCCCCTTAATATCCATTCCAGACCTGAAGGGCCTGGTAATTGAATTCTGGGGAACCCCCACGCTTTTTTTTTTTTTATCAATGACTTTTGAATGTATTGCCGGGAGCCGACAATTCATTAATAGCCGCGAGTCAGTTTTAAATGACTTTTTTTTTTTTAAATTTTTTTTGCAGGGACAGTTCTAAGCACGGGAAACATGCGCCACTTTACATGCATATCATACACACCCCCCAGGTATGAAATTTAAAGGAATATTTCACTTTTATTTTTTCATTTTAAGCATTATTAAAATCACTGCTCCCGAAAAAACGGCCATTTTTAAAACTTCTTTTTGCATTGATACATGTCCCCTGGGGCAGGACCCGGGTCCCCAAACACTTTTTAGGACAATAACTTGCATATTAGCCTTTATAATTAGCACTTTAGATTTCGAACGTTCGAGTCCATTGTATTTAATAGGGTTCTAAAGTTCACGCGAACATTCTGTCTGTTCGCAACTTCTGGTGCGAACCGAACAGGGGGGTGTTCGGCTCATCCCTGCTTTGGGATTAAACAAAATAAGCCAGTCCCACCATCAGGAACTGTCTGGATACATCTGGAAATACATTATATGGTACACAAATTGTTCCACTGCCTAGAAATGAATTGCATAAGAAACCAAAGAGGCCTATTTTGAAAGGTTTTTACCCAAGATTCACAAATGTTTCCAGTAGAATCCACATAGAAATATGTGCAAGTCTTAGGTGAAAGTTGTCTGAATCAATGTATGTTGTGCATTTTATACTGTAAGCCGGTGTTGCCGTTTTCCCGAGTTTATATCAGTGTTATTGTCCATGGCCACCTAAAAGAGTTTTCTCTGTTGCACTTTATGGCTATAGGATACGGTTGCCACCTTTTTTCAAACCAAACCTGAACACTTTAGTGGTGCACGGCAAATATTTTTTATAGAGAAAAATTTTCCCCTGCTGTAACAAATTGGATCATGCTCTGCTGGGGTTTTTCGCCTTCCTCTGGATCAACTGTGGGTATAGAATTAGGTATATGAGATTGTATGATAGGTTTTTTTTTTTTTTTTACATTTGAACTGGATGGACTTGTCTTTTTTCAACCTGACTAACTATGTAACTATGTAAAAAAAATATATAAATTATAATAATATTTATTATAAAAAAAAAGTGAAGTTTTAGTGTTAGTTAGGGTTAGTGTTTTCTCTTTAAATTAGTATCAGTGTGTTTTAGGTAGTGTAGCGGCCTCCACTCTCTCACCCCGCTGCTGGCTGGGTTTCTCCTTGTCTAGGGGTATCTTGGAGGAGAGAGTGCGGGGTTACTACGCCAAGCCTCCACCACAATTGCCTGTGAGGTGTCAGCAAAGTTTCTTTACCTTCGGGTCGGTGTTCTGTTACGGAACCTCCACCTCCTCTCTTGAACAGTATCTGCCAGTAAATTGAGCCCCACACCATCAAAAGTCCAACACTCCTTTATTCTTCTTACATCAGAATGAAACACAATCAGTTGAACTCCCTCAACGAACAGAACAGACAGGGGGTGCATAGTTGCCAACATTGCAAAAAAAAAATGCGGGACACTTTTTCGCATGTAGGCGGAGCCTTGCTATAATACGGGGGCGGGGCATTCGTTTGTAGGTGTGTCATACCTTAGGAGAAAAAAGTGGGGCGCTGCAAAAAAATGGGCGTGGTTTATGCGGGGTAGTGGGAGTGGCTCAAATGGGGTGTGGTTAGAGTCTGAGATGAATGAGGGATGGAGGGAGAAAGAAAGAGGGAGGGAAGGAAAGAGAAGGAAGGATGGAAGGACAGCAGGCCCAGATCCTACACCACAATAGAAATATGTGTATTCCAGAGTTTAACAATCAACAGATAAAGATACTCCAAACATCTGGTGTTAGCTCTTCAATCATCCCGGCACCCTTACATAAGGGTCTGGTTTGGATTTTGGGGGAACCCCCACGCCGTTTTTTCGGCGTAGGGGTTCCCCTTAAAATCCATACCAGACCCAAGGGCCTGGTATGCTCCTGGAGGGGGAACCCATGCCGGTTTTTTATTTAAAATTTGGCCTGGAGTTCCCCCTCAAGATTCATACCAAACACAGTGTCTGGTATTGGCGGGGATCCAAGTCGGATCCCCGTTCATTGAAAGTCGGACATATGTCGGCTTCATGTCGCAGGGCATAGTCGGATCCAAAGTAGGACAGCTGTCGTGTCGCACAAGTGTGAACCCGGCCTGAGGGACCAATCACCTTATTACCAGGGACCACAGTGAGTAGCTGAGGCAAGTACTTACATCAGGTGTCCCCAGCGGAGTCCCCCCTTACATCAGGCGTCCCCAGCGGAGTCCCCCCTTACATCAGGCGTCCCCAGCGGAGTCCCCCCTTACCACAGGCGTCCCCAGCGGAGTCCCCCCTTGCCACAGGCGTCCCCAGCGGAGTCCCCCCTTAACCACAGGCGTCTCCTGTCTCGGCCGCCATTACTGTTTCCCCTTCCCCGAGCCAAAACACGGATGTAGTACAATAGAAGATAAAGCTGCTGCGGCGCCGCCCACCCCCGGGGAGGTGCGGGGTGTGGGCGGCGCCGCAGCAGCTTTATTTTCTATTGTACTACATCCGTGTTTTGGTCTTCTTGAAAATGGCGGCCGGCAGAGACATTGTCTCCGCCAGCCGTGGACCTCTAGCGGCGGCGGCCCGCGGCGACCAAATTCGCGGAAAACGGGAAAAACCGGATTGGCCGGGACAAAATAAATCCGGGAAAAGGGTTTGAATCACGGGAATGTCCCGGCCAATCCGTGACTGTTGGCAACTATGCAATCCCATTACCTTCAAGCTGCACTTCTGAGGACAAGACACCCATAATTCAGGCCAGACCCCTAACATAGACCTGTGTTCTACAACTCCTCTGCTGCCAGAATGTATTTCTATTAGGTATGGACGGACTTTTGTGGCTTTCCAAGGAATACAACCCCCATCATCCATGGTCCTATCTAATGTTCTAGGACTTGGCAGGAAGATGATGATCTGTGGAGGTGATATGTTTCCCCCACCATGATGCCCCATCCAGTCCACACAGTGTTAACACCCCCTTCTCCCATATGAAGAAGTCATTTTTTACCTCATCTTCCCCACTCACATCTCCTGGAAGTAAAGTGCCACCTTGCCTAATCTGACGGAACAACTACCTTCCTCCTGTCTGCGCGCGCACATGTTTCTATAGCAACCAGGCACAACCAGGCAGCTAGGGAGCACGCTGAGGAAACTCGACCACTCAAACTGCCCCTCAGTGAAGCGGCCCCGCCCACCCCTTTCCATTACAGACAGACCTGCAAAGGGGCGGGGCAGGGGGGTGGCCGGCCAGCCAACACACGGATGTAGTACAATAGAAGATAAAGCTGCTGCGGCGCCGCCCACCCCCGGGGAGGCGCGGGGTGTGGGCGGCGCCGCAGCAGCTTTATTTTTTATTGTACTACATCCGTGTTTTAGTCTTCTTGAAAATGGCGGCCGGCGGAGACATTGTCTCCGCCAGCCATGGACCTCTAGCGGCGGCGGCCCGCGGCGACCAAATTCGCGAAAAACTGGAAAAACCGGATTGGCCGATCCGTGACTGTTGGCAACTATGGGGGTGTGGATGCGAGTAGGCCCAGGCACAACTTACTCTCCTCTTTCCTTCCTGATAGTGGCTTTCGGTCCCTTGTCAGGGGAAAACATCCCTCCAGGTGGTCTCTGGAGGCTCACCCGGCACCGGCAATCTGCTGCACCAGGTCTTCAGGTGAGTACCCCCCTCCGGTCCCTTACGCCTCTGGATTCGGGTACCCACTCCCGGGGTCCCCTAGGAAATCCTTCCCCTGTGGAACCCAGCGAAAGACACAGGGCTCCAGACCTCCATCCGAGTACCTCACCCCAGGCTGAAGGTGCCTGGGATGGAACATGAGCTCCGGGTGTCCAGGCCTAGGCCGCCCAGACCCTCCACATGAAACACCGTCCTCAGGCTGAAGGTGCCTGGGACTCTCCTACCGTCACACAAAATGGCCGACCCCTTTATACCCTCTCCCAGCAAGCCCAGCGGAGCCTCCACCCCGCTGTACTCATGCTGCGAGAGGCCAAAAAGGGTACGGCACTGCAACGATGGCTCAACCCCGGGCCCAAGGCGACAGCAACACCCGCTGGGCCCCAGAGAACCATACACTACAGTTTCCCCACCAATTTCAAACATAACAGAAAAGCATATACCCGCTACACTAGGATAAAAAAAAACACAATGCACACTACTGTTTCTGGGCCATACTACGGATACAAACAACAACTAACATCCACATATGTGATATCGCTGCATCCGTTAGAAGCGGAAGAATTTATTTTGGGATGTTCTTTGGTGGTAGGTTTTGGTAGTAGCGAATAATATACAGCTACATTTTAAAAAAATCATTTTTTTTTATTTATTTTTTTACTATTTTGGGCCAGTTTTTCCTTTGATAATAATAAAAAAAAAAAAATCAAGAGATATCCATTACCATTTAGCACCAAATGAAAGCCTAATTTATCCTGAAAAAAAAAATGCAGTATAATCCACCTGGATGCACAAAGTAGTTGTGATGATATTTAACCACTTCCCTACTGTGCACGAAAACCCCCTTCCTGCCCAAGCCATTTTTCAGCTTTCAGCGCTGTCACACTTTGAATGACAATTGCGCGGTCGTGCGACGTGGCTCCCAAACGAAATTTGTGTCCTTTTTTTCCCACAAATAGAGCTTTCTTTTGGTGGTATTTGATCACCTCTGCGGTTTTTATTTTTTGCGCTATAAACAAAAGAAGAGCGTCCAGTTTGGTAAAAAAAACACTATTTTTTGCTTTTTGCTATAATAAATACCCATTTTTTTTTTTTTTAAATAAAATTTTCCTCAGTTTAGGCCGATACGTATTCTTCTACATATTTTTGGTGAAAAAAAAATCGCAATAAGCGCGTATTGATTGGTATGCGCAAAAGTTATAGCGTGTACAAAATAGGGGATAGATTTATAGCATTTTTATTTTTTTATTAGTAATGGCGGCGATCTGCGATTTTTTATTGTGACTGCGATATTGCGGCGGACACATCGGACACTTTTGACACATTTTTGGGACCATTCACATTTATACAGCGATCCCTGCTATAAAAATGCATTGATTACTGTATAAATGTGATTGGCAGGGAAGGGGTTAACCACTAGGGGGCGGGAAGGGGTTAAATATGTTCCCTCAATGTGTTCTAACTGTGGGGGGGAGGGGACTGACTGGGGGAGGTGACCGATGGTTGTCCCTATGTACAAGGGACACACCATCGGTCCCCTCTCCCTCACAGGACGTGGATCTCTGTGTTTACACACAGAGATCCACTTTCCTGCTCGTTTCCCGGGCAATCGCGGGTGCCCAGCGGCAATCGCGGCCGCCGGGCACGCGCGCCGGGGCCTTGTGAACGCGGCGAGCACGCGCCTCCTAGCTCATTTTAAAGGGAGGACGTCATATGACGTCCTCCCAGAACGAGAGTGTCCTCCGCCCGCCGTCAATTGACAGTGGGCGGGGGACAAGTGGATATGTACGGTTAACAGACTTGCAAAATTGTGCTTAGGCATTAAGATTTGTTTTAGGGCGAAGGGGTTAAATGTAAGCCCATTTGGTCCTATGTATTTTATATATTTATA
This sequence comes from Rana muscosa, assembly GCA_029206835.1. NCBI lineage: Eukaryota > Metazoa > Chordata > Amphibia > Anura > Ranidae > Rana > Rana muscosa. The sequence continues at coordinate 7,231,340 of CM055117.1, forward strand.
ATAATAAATATGTATTAATTTCTATATTTTGGTCTGCGTGTGGTACCAGTAAATCCCACCTCAAAAATTCTGAGTTGTGGTTTCTGTTCAGTAAATGTGTGAAGATTCGGGATTAAGCTTAAAGTGGATGTAAAGCCACTCTCATCCTTTCTAAACTCCTGCCATAGTGCTGATCTATAAGATATACAATGTATCCCCCATAGTGCTGATCTATAAGATATACAATGTATCCTCCATAGTGCTGATCTATAAGGATATACAATGTATCCTCCATAGTGCTGATCTATAAGGATATACAATGTATCCCCCATAGTGCTGATCTATAAGGATATACAATGTATCCCCCATAGTGCTGATCTATAAGGATATACAATGTATCCTCCATAGTGCTGATCTATAAGGATATACAATGTATCCCCCATAGTGCTGATCTATAAGGATATACAATGTATCCTCCATAGTGCTGATCTATAAGGATATACAATGTATCCTCCATAGTGCTGATCTATAAGGATATACAATGTATCCCCCATAGTGCTGATCTATAAGGATATACAATGTATCCTCCATAGTGCTGATCTATAAGATATACAATGTATCCTCCATAGTGCTGATCTATAAGGATATACAATGTATCCTCCATAGTGCTGATCTATAAGATATACAATGTATCCCCCATAGTGCTGATCTATAAGATATACAATGTATCCCCCATAGTGCTGATCTATAAGATATACAATGTATCCCCCATAGTGCTGATCTATAAGATATACAATGTATCCCCCATAGTGCTGATCTATAAGATATACAATGTATCCCCCATAGTGCTGATCTATAAGGATATACAATGTATCCCCCATAGTGCTGATCTATAAGATATACAATGTATCCCCCATAGTGCTGATCTATAAGATATACAATGTATCCCCCATAGTGCTGATCTATAAGGATATACAATGTATCCCCCATAGTGCTGATCTATAAGATATACAATGTATCCCCCATAGTGCTGATCTATAAGATATACAATGTATCCCCCATAGTGCTGATCTATAAGGATATACAATGTATCCTCCATAGTGCTGATCTATAAGGATATACAATGTATCCTCCATAGTGCTGATCTATAAGGATATACAATGTATCCCCCATAGTGCTGATCTATAAGGATATACAATGTATCCTCCATAGTGCTGATCTATAAGATATACAATGTATCCCCCATAGTGCTGATCTATAAGATATACAATGTATCCCCCATAGTGCTGATCTATAAGATATACAATGTATCCCCCATAGTGCTGATCTATAAGATATACAATGTATCCCCCATAGTGCTGATCTATAAGGATATACAATGTATCCCCCATAGTGCTGATCTATAAGATATACAATGTATCCCCCATAGTGCTGATCTATAAGATATACAATGTATCCCCCATAGTGCTGATCTATAAGGATATACAATGTATCCCCCATAGTGCTGATCTATAAGATATACAATGTATCCCCCATAGTGCTGATCTATAAGATATACAATGTATCCCCCATAGTGCTGATCTATAAGGATATACAATGTATCCTCCATAGTGCTGATCTATAAGGATATACAATGTATCCTCCATAGTGCTGATCTATAAGATATACAATGTATCCTCCATAGTGCTGATCTATAAGATATACAATGTATCCCCCATAGTGCTGATCTATAAGATATACAATGTATCCTCCATAGTGCTGATCTATAAGATATACAATGTATCCTCCATAGTGCTGATCTATAAGATATACAATGTATCCCCCATAGTGCTGATCTATAAGGATATACAATGTATCCCCCATAGTACTGATCTATAAGATATACAATGTATCCCCCATAGTGCTGATCTATAAGGATATACAATGTATCCCCCATAGTGCTGATCTATGAGATATACAATGTATCCACCATAGTGCTGATCTATAAGGATATACAATGTATCCCCCATAGTGCTGATCTATGAGATATACAATGTATCCACCATAGTGCTGATCTATAAGGATATACAATGTATCCCCCATAGTGCTGATCTATAAGGATATACAATGTATCCACCATAGTGCTGATCTATAAGGATATACAATGTATCCTCCATAGTGCTGATCTATAAGATATACAATGTATCCCCCATAGTGCTGATCTATAAGATATACAATGTATCCTCCATAGTGCTGATATCTAAGGATATACAATGTATCCTCCATAGTGCTGATCTATAAGATATACAATGTATCCCCCATAGTGCTGATCTATAAGGATATACAATGTATCCTCCATAGTGCTGATCTATAAGGATATACAATGTATCCCCCATAGTGCTGATCTATAAGGATATACAATGTATCCTCCATAGTGCTGATCTATAAGATATACAATGTATCCTCCATAGTGCTGATCTATAAGATATACAATGTATCCCCCATAGTGCTGATCTATAAGGATATACAATGTATCCTCCATAGTGCTGATCTATAAGGATATACAATGTATCCCCCATAGTGCTGATCTATAAGGATATACAATGTATCCTCCATAGTGCTGATCTATAAGATATACAATGTATCCTCCATAGTGCTGATCTATAAGGATATACAATGTATCCTCCATAGTGCTGATCTATAAGATATACAATGTATCCCCCATAGTGCTGATCTATAAGATATACAATGTATCCCCCATAGTGCTGATCTATAAGATATACAATGTATCCCCCATAGTGCTGATCTATAAGATATACAATGTATCCCCCATAGTGCTGATCTATAAGATATACAATGTATCCCCCATAGTGCTGATCTATAAGGATATACAATGTATCCCCCATAGTGCTGATCTATAAGATATACAATGTATCCCCCATAGTGCTGATCTATAAGATATACAATGTATCCCCCATAGTGCTGATCTATAAGGATATACAATGTATCCCCCATAGTGCTGATCTATAAGATATACAATGTATCCCCCATAGTGCTGATCTATAAGATATACAATGTATCCCCCATAGTGCTGATCTATAAGGATATACAATGTATCCTCCATAGTGCTGATCTATAAGGATATACAATGTATCCTCCATAGTGCTGATCTATAAGGATATACAATGTATCCCCCATAGTGCTGATCTATAAGGATATACAATGTATCCTCCATAGTGCTGATCTATAAGATATACAATGTATCCCCCATAGTGCTGATCTATAAGATATACAATGTATCCCCCATAGTGCTGATCTATAAGATATACAATGTATCCCCCATAGTGCTGATCTATAAGATATACAATGTATCCCCCATAGTGCTGATCTATAAGGATATACAATGTATCCCCCATAGTGCTGATCTATAAGATATACAATGTATCCCCCATAGTGCTGATCTATAAGATATACAATGTATCCCCCATAGTGCTGATCTATAAGATATACAATGTATCCCCCATAGTGCTGATCTATAAGATATACAATGTATCCCCCATAGTGCTGATCTATAAGGATATACAATGTATCCCCCATAGTGCTGATCTATAAGATATACAATGTATCCCCCATAGTGCTGATCTATAAGATATACAATGTATCCCCCATAGTGCTGATCTATAAGGATATACAATGTATCCCCCATAGTGCTGATCTATAAGATATACAATGTATCCCCCATAGTGCTGATCTATAAGATATACAATGTATCCCCCATAGTGCTGATCTATAAGGATATACAATGTATCCTCCATAGTGCTGATCTATAAGGATATACAATGTATCCTCCATAGTGCTGATCTATAAGATATACAATGTATCCTCCATAGTGCTGATCTATAAGATATACAATGTATCCCCCATAGTGCTGATCTATAAGATATACAATGTATCCTCCATAGTGCTGATCTATAAGATATACAATGTATCCTCCATAGTGCTGATCTATAAGATATACAATGTATCCCCCATAGTGCTGATCTATAAGGATATACAATGTATCCCCCATAGTACTGATCTATAAGATATACAATGTATCCCCCATAGTGCTGATCTATAAGGATATACAATGTATCCCCCATAGTGCTGATCTATGAGATATACAATGTATCCACCATAGTGCTGATCTATAAGGATATACAATGTATCCCCCATAGTGCTGATCTATAAGGATATACAATGTATCCACCATAGTGCTGATCTATAAGGATATACAATGTATCCTCCATAGTGCTGATCTATAAGATATACAATGTATCCCCCATAGTGCTGATCTATAAGATATACAATGTATCCTCCATAGTGCTGATATCTAAGGATATACAATGTATCCTCCATAGTGCTGATCTATAAGATATACAATGTATCCCCCATAGTGCTGATCTATAAGGATATACAATGTATCCTCCATAGTGCTGATCTATAAGATATACAATGTATCCCCCATAGTGCTGATCTATAAGGATATACAATGTATCCCCCATAGTGCTGATCTATAAGGATATACAATGTATCCTCCATAGTGCTGATCTATAAGGATATACAATGTATCCTCCATAGTGCTGATCTATAAGGATATACAATGTATCCCCCATAGTGCTGATCTATAAGATATACAATGTATCCCCCATAGTGCTGATCTATAAGGATATACAATGTATCCCCCATAGTGCTGATCTATAAGGATATACAATGTATCCCCCATAGTGCTGATCTATAAGATATACAATGTATCCCCCATAGTGCTGATCTATAAGATATACAATGTATCCCCCATAGTGCTGATCTATAAGGATATACAATGTATCCTCCATAGTGCTGATCTATAAGGATATACAATGTATCCTCCATAGTGCTGATCTATAAGGATATACAATGTATCCCCCATAGTGCTGATCTATAAGATATACAATGTATCCTCCATAGTGCTGATCTATAAGGATATACAATGTATCCTCCATAGTGCTGATCTATAAGATATACAATGTATCCTCCATAGTGCTGATCTATAAGGATATACAATGTATCCCCCATAGTGCTAATCTATAAGATATACAATGTATCCCCCATAGTGCTGATCTATAAGATATACAATGTATCCCCCATAGTGCTGATCTATAAGGATATACAATGTATCCTCCATAGTGCTGATCTATAAGGATATACAATGTATCCTCCATAGTGCTGATCTATAAGGATATACAATGTATCCTCCATAGTGCTGATCTATAAGGATATACAATGTATCCCCCATAGTGCTGATCTATAAGGATATACAATGTATCCCCCATAGTGCTGATCTATAAGGATATACAATGTATCCTCCATAGTAGGGATGAGCTCGGTGTTCGAGTCGAACATACGTTCGACTCGAACATCGGCTGTTCGATCGTTCGACGAAGATCGAACGATTTGGGCCGTTCGCGCCTAATTCAAGTGACGCGAACGGCCCACAATGCACTACGCCATCGCAGTGTCATCCAGGCGCTGTGATTGGCCAAGCATGCACTGTGACCCCGCATGCTTGGCCAATCACAGCGCCGGCAGCGAGGAGAGCAATGATTGGCCACAGGCAGGATGCCTGTGGCCAATTATTGCTGAGGGTGTTTAGTACACGCCCCACACTATAAAAGGCCGCCAGCACGGCGGCCTAGTGTAGTGTGTTCCGGAGCAGGGAAAGACAAGCATAGGCAGGGACAGTGACATTTATTTTTTCTTGCTTAACCTGGATTCCTTTAGTTTAGGGAAAGAGAAGGATAGGTAGGGAGAGTGTCAGTGTGTTTTACTGTGCGAATCCTTGTTTCTAGGGACAGGGAAGGACAGTGAGGGAAATTCTCCTTGTGCTATAGTGTGCTTTAAAAAAACCTTTTTTCTAGGGACAGAAAACTATAGGTAGGGAGAGTGTCAGTGTGTTTTACTGTGCGAATCCTTGTTTCTAGGGACAGGGAAGGACAGTGAGGGAAATTCTCCTTGTGCTATAGTGTGCTTTAAAAAAACCTTTTTTCTAGGGACAGAAAACTATAGGTAGGGAGAGTGTCAGTGTGTTTTACTGTACGAATCCTTGTTTCTAGGGACAGGGAAGGACAGTGAGGGAAATTCTCCTTGTGCTATAGTGTGCTTTAAAAAAACATTTTTTCTAGGGACATTAAACTATAGGTAGGGAGAGTGTCAGTGTGTTTTACAGTACGCATCCTTGTTTCTAGGGACAGGGAAGGACAGTGAGGGAAATTCTCCTTGTGCTATAGTGTGCTTTAAAAAAAAAAATTTCTAGGGACAGAAAACTATAGGTAGGGAGAGTGTCAGTGTGTTTTACTGTACGAATCCTTGTTTCTAGGGACAGGGAAGGACAGTGAGGGAAATTCTCCTTGTGCTATAGTGTGCTTTAAAAAAACATTTTTTCTAGGGACAGAAAACTATAGGTAGGGAGAGTGTCAGTGTGTTTTACTGTACGAATCCTTGTTTCTAGGGACAGGGAAGGACAGTGAGGGAAATTCTCCTTGTGCTATAGTGTGCTTTAAAAAAACATTTTTTCTAGGGACAGAAAACTATAGGTAGGGAGAGTGTCAGTGTGTTTTACTGTACGAATCCTTGTTTCTAGGGACAGGGAAGGACAGTGAGGGAAATTCTCCTTGTGCTATAGTGTGCTTTAAAAAAACATTTTTTCTAGGGACAGAAAACTATAGGTAGGGAGAGTGTCAGTGTGTTTTACTGTGCGAATCCTTGTTTCTAGGGACAGGGAAGGACAGTGAGGGAAATTCTCCTTGTGCTATAGTGTGCTTTAAAAAAAAAATTTTTCTAGGGACAGAAAACTATAGGTAGGGAGAGTGTCAGTGTGTTTTACTGTACGAATCCTTGTTTCTAGGGACAGGGAAGGACAGTGAGGGAAATTCTCCTTGTGCTATAGTGTGCTTTAAAAAAAACTTTTTTCTAGGGACAGAAAACTATAGGTAGGGAGAGTGTCAGTGTGTTCTACTGTACAAATCCTTGTTTCTAGGGACAGGGAAGGACAGTGAGGGAAATTCTCCTTGTGCTATAGTGTGCTTTAAAAAAACATTTTTTCTAGGGACATTAAACTATAGGTAGGGAGAGTGTCAGTGTGTTTTACTGTACGAATCCTTGTTTCTAGGGACAGGGAAGGACAGTGAGGGAAATTCTCCTTGTGCTATAGTGTGCTTTAAAAAAACATTTTTTCTACGGACAGAAAACTATAGGTAGGGAGAGTGTCAGTGTGTTTTACTGTGCGAATCCTTGTTTCTAGGGACAGGAAAGGACAGTGAGGGAAATTCTCCTTGTGCTATAGTGTGCTTTAAAAAAACATTTTTTCTAGGGACATTAAACTATAGGTAGGGAGAGTGTCAGTGTGTTTTACTGTACGAATCCTTGTTTCTAGGGACAGGGAAGGACAGTGAGGGAAATTCTCCTTGTGCTATAGTGTGCTTTAAAAAAACATTTTTTCTAGGGACAGAAAACTATAGGTAGGGAGAGTGTCAGTGTGTTTTACTGTACGAATCCTTGTTTCTAGGGACAGGGAAGGACAGTGAGGGAAATTCTCCTTGTGCTATAGTGTGCTTTAAAAAAACATTTTTTCTAGGGACAGAAAACTATAGGTAGGGAGAGTGTCAGTGTGTTTTACTGTACGAATCCTTGTTTCTAGGGACAGGGAAGGACAGTGAGGGAAATTCTCCTTGTGCTATAGTGTGCTAAAGCATTCCTCATCAACCATCTTTGAAATCCTTGTTTTTTGGACAGTCAGGGAAATTGTCGTTGTGCTATTCTGTGCAAAAGCAATCATCCTCAACCATATTTAGAAATCCTTAAGTAAAGGGACAGAGAAGGACACCTGAAGGTAGCCCTTATTGCTTTTTTCCCATCTCCCTGCAGGCCATCTATTAGAATGTCTGGAAGGCAAACAAGGAGAGGCAGACAGTCAGGAGGCAATAAAAGAGGGCAAGCAGGCTCTGTGTCTGGGGGCAACAGTGCTGGTCGTGGACGCGGTGCATTGTCATCAGCACATGGCCATGGGACACGCTTGTCCTTCTTTTCGGCAGCTGGACATGTTGAGCCACATCATGCCGAAGACTTGGTAGAGTGGATGACCAAGCCCTCCTCCTCCTCCTCATCCTCTCTCACCCAGGCTCAGGGTACTGGCAAAGCAGCTGCCAAAGCGTCCTCTTCCCTGGTATCAATGTCAGACTCATCATCAGTCACTCCTTCCCTAGACCCACCATGTCCTCCTCCTGAGGAGTCCCCCGAACTGTTTGAGCACAGTGTTGGGTACATGCTCCAGGAGGATGCCCAGCGTTTCGAAGGGTCTGATGATGAAACCCAGCTACAGGAAGGCAGTAGCGTGAGAGCAGACAGAGGGGATGCTCAAGAAGGACACCAATCTGGCAGTCATGTTCCAGCAGCTGCAGCATACTGCCAGATTGGCTCCAGTGATGAGGAGGGAGGGGATGATGAGGTCACTGACTCCACGTGGGTGCCTAATAGGAGAGAGGAGGAGGAGGAGGATGAGGAGGAGGCACATCTCCAACGAGGCAGGATGCCCTTTGGTGGCCAGCGTAAGGGCAGTACACCGACGGAATCACACCGCAGAGCTCCGCCTGTGCAGGGCGCTGCCTCTGCCCGTCATTCAAAAAGTTCTTTGGTGTGGGCCTTTTTTGAGGCTAGTGCATCAGATCGCACAGCTGCTGTTTGCAACATATGTCTCAAGCGTATATCGCGTGGCCAAAACATCAGCCGCTTGGGTACCACATGCCTGACCAGACATATGTTGACCTGCCATGCAGCTCGTTGGCAAGCCTACCTCAAAGACCCACACCAAAGAACAAAGCGGACCTCTCCTTGCACCGCATCAGCTGGGATCTCCAACCCCACTATAACTTCAGTCCTGTCTGAAACATGCACTGAGAGGAATGAAGGTGTAGAATTAGGTGTGTCACAGCCAAGTAGTTGCGGCCACTCTGCTAGCAGTACACCGACGTCCGATTCTAGCAGGCAAATTTCCCTGCCCCAGCTGCTGGACCGTCGAAAGAAGTTCACTCCCAGCCATCCACATGCCCAGCGGTTGAATGCTAGCTTGGCTAAATTGCTAGCGCTTCAACTGCTGCCTTTTCAGTTGGTAGACTCGGCCCCCTTCCGTGAGTTTGTGCAATGTGCGGTTCCTCAGTGGCAGGTTCCCAAACGCCACTTTTTCTCACGGAAGGCTATTCCGGCTCTCTACCGGCATGTGGAAGGCAATGTCTTGGCCTCGCTGGACAGGGCGGTCAGCGGTAAGGTGCATATTACCGCTGACTCATGGTCCAGCAGGCATGGACAGGGACGTTACCTTTCTTTCACGGCCCATTGGGTCACTCTTTTGGCAGCTGGGAAGGATGCAGGACAAGGTGCAGTAGTGTTGGAGGTTGTTCCACCGCCACGCCTCCAAAATGCTACTACTGGTTGTGACACACCTCTCTCCTCCACCCCCTCCTCTTCTTCTTCCTCCATGGCCTCTTCCTGTGGTTTGTCCTCTGAACCAGCGGTGCTCCGTAGCCGTTCAAGGGGCTACGCAAGTACGCAGGCAAAAAGATGCCATGCCGTGCTTGCGCTGGTGTGTTTGGGGGACAGAAGCCACACTGGGGCAGAGGTCCTGTCTGCTCTGCAGGGCCAGGCCGAGAGGTGGTTGACGCCACGCCAGCTTAAGCCAGGAATGGTGGTTTGCGACAATGGCACCAACCTCCTCTCCGCCCTCCGACAGGGACAATTGACCCATGTGCCCTGTGTGGCTCACGTCCTTAACCTGGTGGTGCAGCGGTTCTTGGGCAGGTACCCGGGCTTACAGGATGTCCTGAGGCAGGCCAGGAAAGTCTGTGTGCATTTCCGCAGATCTTATAATGCCAGTGCTCGCCTGGCTGAGCTGCAAAAGGAGTTGAACCTGCCCAAGAACCGCCTTATATGTGACATGCCCACCAGGTGGAACTCAACGTTGGCCATGCTGCAGCGGCTGCACACGCAGCAGAGGGCCATCAATGAGTACCTGTGCGACTATGGCACCAGGACAGGGTCAGGGGAGCTTGGTTTTTTTTCTCCACGCCAGTGGGGCATGATCAGGGATGCATGCACTGTCCTGGCACCATTTGAGGAGGCCACGAGGATGGTGAGCAGTGACAGTGCATGCATCAGTGACACTGTACCTCTTGTCCACCTGTTGGAGCACACGCTGCGTGGAATAATGGACAGGGCACTTGAGGCAGAACAGAGGCAGGAAGAGGAGGACTTCCTTGCCTCTCAAGGCCCCCTTTACCCAGACAGTGTTCCTTCTGTCCCACCCATCGCACAGGAAGAGGAGGAGGAGGAGGAGGATTGTGTCAGCATGGAGGTGGAGGCTGGCACTCAGCATCATCAGCAGCAGTCTTTTAGGGATGATTTACAGTCCCAAGAAACCAGTGGACTTGTACGTGGCTGGGAGGAGGTGGCTGCGGATCATGTCGTCCTTAGTGACCCAGAGGACTCCGGAGCGAATGCCTCAGCAAACCTACGCTGCATGGCCTCCCTGATCCTGCAAAGTCTGCGGAAGGATCCTCGTATTCTTCGGATCAAGGAGAGGGACCATTACTGGCTGGCCACTCTCCTTGATCCACGGTACAAGGGTAAGGTTGCGGACCTTATGTTACCGTCGCAGAGGGAGCAGAGGATGAGACAACTCCGGGAGGCCTTGCAGAAAGGTCTGTGCAACGCGTTCCCAGAGACTGGGAGGTTACAAACTCCTGGTCCTGGACAACGAGTTGCTGAGGCTTCGGCCAGTCAAAGAAGGAGCGGTGGGGAAGGTGGCCGTCTGACCGATGCATTCAGACAATTCTTTAGTCCGCAGCCCCAAAGTATGATCGGTTCCAGCAACCATCGCCAGCGTCTGATAAACATGGTGCAGGAATATCTAGGGGCAAGGTCAGACTTGGACACCTTCCCCACCGAAAATCCTCTGGCTTACTGGGTCTTGAGGATGGATCACTGGCCAGAGCTTGCACAGTATGCAATTGAGCTACTGGCCTGTCCTGCATCCAGCGTTCTTTCGGAACGCACATTCAGTGCTGCTGGAGGATTTGTCACGGATCACAGGGTGCGCCTGTCCACCGACTCAGTTGATCGACTGACTTTCATCAAGATGAACCAGTCTTGGATCACCACCAGCTACCACACACCTGATGCTGATATAACAGACTAATTGATTTTAACATGTCACATCCCTTCAAGACTGATGCTGAAGCTGAGTGTCTGTGCTGTTATGTTGACTGGCTATCCTCCTCCTCCGAGTCCTCAATGATACGATTGATGATGATAGCTTGGAAGATCATTTTTGTTTATGGGTGCCGCCACCAGTGGCTAAGGCCCAATTTTTCAGCCCCTGTTTTACAGGGGCGTGTAATTACAATTTTTTTAGCAATAATTTGCCATAGGGCTCATTGCTGTGCTCCAAGTACAGTATCTGTGAGGGGTTGGAGTGTTGTGGCACCAGTGCCTAAGGCCCAATTTTTCAGCCCCTGTTTAACAGGGGCGTGTCATTACAATTTTTGAAGCAATACTTTGCAACAGGGCTCATTGCTGTGCTCCAAGTACAGTATCTGTGAGGGGTTGTAGTGTTGTGCCACCAGTGCCTAAGGCCCAATTTTTCAGCCCCTGTTCAACAGGGGCATGTAATTACAATTCTTGATCTAATAATTCACAGCAGGGCCCATTGCTGCACCCACCAAGAGTAACTCTGAGGGCTTACAGTGTTGTGGCAACGCCACCACCACCACCACCACGAAAGGCCCAATTTTTCAGCCCCTGTTCAAAAGGGGCATGTAATTACAATTCTTGATCTAATAATTCACAGCAGGGCCCATTCCTGCACCCACCAAGAGTAACTCTGAGGGCTTACAGTGTTGTGGCAACACCACCACCACCACCACCACGAAAGGCCCAATTTTTCAGCCCCTGTTCAACAGGGGCATGCAATTACAATTCTTGATCTAATAATTCACAGCAGGGCCCATTGCTGCACCCACCAAGAGTAACTGTCAGGGCTTACAGTGTTGTGGCACCAGCACCACCGTCAAAGGCCCAATTTTTACTACCACTGTTCAACAATTATATGTAATTACAATTCCTGATATAATAGTTGACAGCAGGGCGTTCCAGCACCAACCAAGAGTAACTGTGAGTGCTTACAGTGTTGTGCCAACACCAACAACTAAGGGGCCTATTTCTGCAGAGTATATACGGCAGGTCCCTACTTTCAAACATCCAACTTACAAACGACTCCTACTTGCAAACGCAAGAAGACAACAGGAAGTGAGAGGAAATCTACCCCTTGGAAGGAAAATTCTCTCCTGTAAGAATTAATATGGGAGAAAGGTGTCTCCTCTGTACTGATGCTTTATCAGCAATCCTTGTTTCAAGAAAAACACCACATTTCAAAAACAGTTGTCATTGGGACGGAAAGTGAGGTGAAATGTTCTGAACAGGGGCACAGACAGCAAAACAAATGTTACAGGGGTGATAACCCTTACCTATGTTTTCCAAAAAGTTTAAAAATAGATTTTTGGGCTGGAGCTACACTTAAACAATGTACCTGTTCAAAATTACAAACAGATTCTACATAAGAACAAACCTACAGTCCCTGTCTTGTATGCACCGGCTGTATACGGCTGTTCAGAGTATATAGGGCAGGGATATGCAATTAGCGGACCTCCAGCTGTTGCCAAACTACAAGTCCCATGAGGCATAGCGAGACTCTGACAGCAGCAAGCATGACACCCAGAGGCAGAGGCATGATGGGACTTGTAGTTTTGCAACAGCTGGAGGTCCGCTAATTGCATATCCCTGATATAGGGCCTTTTTTATTTTATGTGCGGGGTTCCCCTTAATATCCATACAAGACCCAAAGGGGCTGGTAATGGGCTGGGGTGGGGGGGGGGTCATGGGGTAGCTATGCCATTTTTCTTAAAGATTTTCATCCATATTACCGGGACCAGACATTACATTAAAGCCGCAAGCAGTTTTAAATGGCTTTTTTTTCCTTTAGAAGTGTCATTTTGTGCAGGGACAGTTCTAAACACGGGAAACACGTGGCACTTCACAGGCATACTTTAGACACCCCCCAGGTACGATATTTAAAGGAATATTTGACTTTTTTTTTTTCACTTTATGCATCATTAAAATGACTGCTCCCGAAAAACGACCGTTTTTAAAACTTCTTTTTGCATTGATACATGTCCCCTGGTGCACAACCCGGGTTCCCAAACCCTTTTTAGGACAATAACATGCATAATAGTTGTTATAATTAGCACTTTAGAATTCGAACGTTCGCATCCATTGTATTTAATAGGGTTCTAATGTTCGTACGAACTTTCGGTCCGTTCGCGGGTTCTGGTGCGAACCGAACCCGGGGGTGTTCGGCTCATCACTACTCCATAGTGCTGATCTGTAAGGATATACAATGTATCCCCCATAGTGCTGATCTATAAGATATACAATGTATCCCCCATAGTGCTGATCTATAAGATATACAATGTATCCCCCATAGTGCTGATCTATAAGGATATACAATGTATCCTCCATAGTGCTGATCTATAAGATATACAATGTATCCCCCATAGTGCTGATCTATAAGATATACAATGTATCCTCCATAGTGCTGATCTATAAGATATACAATGTATCCCCCATAGTGCTGATCTATAAGGATATACAATGTATCCTCCATAGTGCTGATCTATAAGGATATACAATGTATCCCCCATAGTGCTGATCTATAAGATATACAATGTATCCCCCATAGTGCTGATCTATAAGGATATACAATGTATCCCCCATAGTGCTGATCTATAAGATATACAATGTATCCCCCATAGTGCTGATCTATAAGGATATACAATGTATCCCCCATAGTGCTGATCTATAAGGATATACAATGTATCCTCCATAGTGCTGATCTATAAGGATATACAATGTATCCTCCATAGTGCTGATCTATAAGGATATACAATGTATCCCCCATAGTGCTGATCTATAAGGATATGCAATGTATCCCCCATAGTGCTGATCTATAAGGATATACAATGTATCCCCCATATTGCTGATCTATAAGGATATACAATGTATCCCCCATAGTGCTGATCTATAAGATATACAATGTATCCTCCATAGTGCTGATCTATAAGATATACAATGTATCCTCCATAGTGCTGATCTATAAGGATATACAATGTATCCCCCATAGTGCTGATCTATAAGATATACAATGTATCCTCCATAGTGCTGATCTATAAGATATACAATGTATCCCCCATAGTGCTGATCTATAAGGATATACAATGTATCCTCCATAGTGCTGATCTGTAAGGATATACAATGTATCCCCCATAGTGCTGATCTATAAGATATACAATGTAACCCTTCATAGTGCTGATCTATAAGGATATACAATGTATCCCCCATAGTGCTGATCTATAAGATATACAATGTATCCTCCATAGTGCTGATCTATAAGGATATACAATGTATCCTCCATAGTGCTGATCTATAAGATATACAATGTATCCCCCATAGTGCTGATCTATAAGATATACAATGTATCCTCCATAGTGCTGATCTATAAGGATATACAATGTATCCCCCATAGTGCTGATCTATAAGATATACAATGTATCCCCCATAGTGATGATCTATAAGGATATACAATGTATCCTCCATAGTGCTGATCTATAAGATATACAATGTAACCCTCCATAGTGCTGATCTATAAGGATATACAATGTGTGACAGCAGGAAGGTAAAGTCACCTGGTTGCATCCAGGGGGGTAGATATATTTCGCCAAGATTCAGGCTTTACGCCGACTTATACAACTAGGTGGAGAGTTGTATAAGCCCAGCTGAGGCTAGTGGGCTCATGGATGACTCATACCTCTAGGGAGAGTGTGGGGCGTCGTGCAGACAGGGAGTTGATGAGACCAGCTGAAGCTTGTCAGCTCATTTAGGCCTCTATAAGAACTCCCAGATTCATTAGGTGTTAGCTCATGCCTGGACCCAGACCTGTGTGGACTGTCTAGGGAGAGTGAACCCCTGTGCGGTGAGACAAAGCCTGTGTGGCTATTTGCTTGGACATTTAAAACCAGGGACTTAGGGACTAGGACAGCACTAGGCTGATCCCAGTTGTTAGTTAGGAAACCTGTATGTTTACTCAGAGGTCAAGTTGACCAGGATTTATTTTATTTATGTTTCTTTTGCTTTGCTGTGTTTTGTCACTGTAAATAGAAAATAAACCGCACCTTTTTGATTTTGAAAACCACAACCTCCGTTTGCTGGGCCTGTTTTTGTGTGGGGAGCCCATCCCGGGGGTCACACACACCCGCTGCCGAGCTAACCCCCTCACAGTTGGTGGAGAATGCAGGCAGTTTTTTTTTAAGCCAGCATGGAGGAGATACTGAAACAGCTGGCTCTAGCAAATGCCAATCAACAGCAGACAAATGCAGGTTTGCAAAGGAGCCTTGCAGCCCAGCAGCAAGCTCATCAACAGAGCCTTGCAGCTCAGCAACAAGCCCAGCAGCAATCTGAGGCCCGCTTCATAGACCTGTTACAGAAGCAAGAGCAGAGACTACAACAAATGGAAGCAGTAATGCAGCAACGTCCGCAGAACAGTGAGGAAAGCCGTCCCACTAATACCGCGTCCTTTGGGGTGAGTCGTTTATTGACAAAAATGACTGGAGAGGATGATCCAGAGGTATTTTTGACCACATTTGAAAGGACCGCTGAAAGAGAAAAGTGGCCTGAGGAGCAGTGGGCTGGACTGGTGGTTCCTCTGTTAACTGGTGAATCGCAGAAAGCTTACTATGACCTAGAGCCTAACCAAGCAAAAGACTATGTGATGCTAAAAGCTGAAATTTTGGCAAGGCTGGGTGTCACCCAGGCTGTCCGGGCTCAGCGTGTGCATAACTGGACTTTCCAGCTTGGAAAACCCCCCAGGTCTCAAATGTATGATCTCATTCACCTGAGCAGAAAGTGGCTACAGCCAGAGACTTTGTCCGCACCAAAGATTGTGGAACGTGTTGTAATGGATCGGTTTTTGAGAGCTCTTCCTACTGCCATCCAAAAGTGGGTAAGCCATGGAGACCCAGAGACGGCCGATGGTCTTGTGGATCGTGTGGAGAAATACTTGGCTACAGAGAACCTGACGGCCTCTTCCAGAGACACTCGGACTTTCCACCCTAAGACCAGACCATCCCCAGGGGCGGATAAGAGGATTCCAAGGGGTGAGGGTGGAGAGAGTGAGAGGGTGGGAGCTCTACCCCAAGTTTGGCGAGAACAGCCTGGGAAATCAGCGGCTCAAGAGGCGGCAAGAAGGATCGTTTGCTACCGCTGCCGGCAAGCGGGACATATTGCAGCCAATTGCCCGGTTATGGAGGAACCCATGCAGTGTGACTTTCTGACGGGCAGACGTCAGTCGCTGTGTGCGACAGTCGCATGCACTGCCATTCGAGGAACTGAGAAACATTTATGCAAAATGTGTGTTAATGGTAGAAATGTTGTGGTATTGCTGGATTCAGGTAGCCTTGTGACCCTGATAAAGGCTGAGTTAGTTAAAACAGAGGTCTTTGGGAATAGCAAGGTAGCTGTTATTTGTGTGCATGGGGACACCCGAGAGTATCCAGTGACTACAGTGTGTTTCGAGACCCCCAAAGGTACCCTCTCTCATCCAGTGGGCTTAGTATCTCAGTTACCGCATGACGCCATTGTGGGAAGGGATTTTCCGAAGTTCTGGGAACTGTGGGATGATCCTGAGCCCCCCACTGGTGCCCCTATGTACCAGGAATGTGATAGCCAGAACTCCCCTGAGAGTGGTGAGGACTCTCCGGAATTTCCCTTATCAGTATTGGCAGGGGAGACTCAAGAAACTGGAGAGGAGCCCACCTCCTCAGACGAAAACCTACCGTCTGTGGAGTTTTCTGATCTTGAGGTTCACAGGGAAAACTTTGCCACAGAACAGTTGAAAGACCCCGCCCTAATAAAGGCACGGGAAAACGTAGTGAAAATAGATGGCGAGTTAGTGAACCCAGATAATACCTGCACTTACCTATACTTCAGCGTAGAGAAGGACCTACTGTATCGGGTGGCAAAAAGGGCAGAAGAAACCGTTGAGCAGCTTGTGGTGCCCAAACCTTACAGGAAGTTGGTGTTGGAGTTGGCCCATGGGCACATTCTTGGAGGTCATCTGGGGACAGAGAAAACCCGAGAGAGGGTATTACAGAGATTCTATTGGCCGGGGGTGATGAAGGACATAGAAAATTATTGTTCCTCCTGCCCTGTGTGTCAGAGGTTGGCCCCGATGCCACATTTCCGTAGCCCGCTGGTCCCTCTACCCATCATTGAGGTCCCGTTTGAGAGGATCGCCATGGATTTGGTAGGGCCTATAATCAAGTCCGCTAGGGGGCACCAGTACATATTAGTTATAATGGACTATGCCACCCGTTATCCAGAAGCGATCCCTCTCCGAAATACCTCGGCCAAAACCATAGCCAAAGAGCTATCTCTTGTGTTTAGCCGGGTGGGTATTTGTAAAGAACTGCTTACGGACCAAGGTACACCCTTTATGTCCCGGGTTATGAAGGAGCTGTGTAAATTGTTCAAAGTGACGCAATTACGTACATCTGTGTATCACCCCCAAACCGATGGGCTGGTTGAAAGATTCAACAAAACCCTAAAACAAATGTTGAAGAAAGTGGTGGATAGAGATGGAAAGGATTGGGACTGTCTACTTCCTTATCTGATGTTTGCTATTAGGGAGGTGCCCCAATCCTCTACGGGATTCTCCCCCTTTGAGTTACTGTATGGGAGACACCCAAGAGGGCTGTTGGATATTGCCAAGGAAACTTGGGAAAGTGAGAGTTCTCCCCACAGGAGTGTGATTGAGCATGTCGCCCTGATGCAAGACCGAATTGCACAGGTAATGCCCATCGTGAAGGAACATTTGGCCCAAGCGCAGTTAGCACAGCAGAGAGTGTACAACCGTGGAGCCAAGACCCGTACCTTTTCCCCGGGGGATAGGATACTGGTACTTGTCCCTACGGTTGAAAGTAAATTCCTTGCCAAATGGCAAGGCCCCTATGAGATAATGGAAAAAGTGAGCGAAGTGAATTACAAGGTCAGACAACCAGGAAGGCGAAAGCCCGAACAGATCTATCACGTTAATCTGTTGAAAGCCTGGAGGGATAGAGAGTCCCTAGTCGCAGACACTTGGTCACCAGCTCAAACTGGTTGCGTGATTCCTGAGGTTGGAATAGCAGCCACCTTGTCACAACCCCAACAACAGGAGGTTAAGGAGTTTGTGCTTCGCAACAAGGAGGTATTCTCTGAGCTGCCGGGACAAACATCTGGGGTAGAGCATGACATCATTACCCCGCCCGGTGAAAGGGTGAAGTTAAAACCCTATCGGATCCCAGAGGCCCGACGGGAGGCAATACGGGAGGAAGTACAGAAAATGCTGAACTTAGGGGTGATAGAGGAGTCCCAAAGTGATTGGTCTAGTCCCATTGTGTTGGTGCCTAAACCGGATGGGAGCTGGCGATTTTGTAACGATTTTCGTCAGTTGAGCAAAGTTACAAAATTTGACACCTACCCCATGCCACGTATAGATGAGTTGATCGACCGGCTGGGAACAGCCCGATACATGACGACTCTTGACCTCACAAAAGGGTATTGGCAAATCCCCCTGGCCAAGTCGGCCAAAGAGAAAACCGCATTTGTAACCCCAGACGGGGCGTTCCAATACAAAAGAATGCCGTTCGGGTTACAGAATGCGCCGGCCACATTCTAGCGGAAAATGGACCAGATGCTGAGGCCCCATCGGAAGTATGCTGCGGCTTACCTGGATGACGTAATTGTCCATAGCACAGATTGGGCCTCACATCTGCCAAAAGTGCAAGCAGTCCTGGACTCCGTTCGGGAAGCGGGGTTTACGGCTAACCCCAAGAAGTGTACCATTGGGCAGGAGGAGGCCAAATATCTTGGGTACACCATTGGGAGGGGAGTAATAAAACCCCAACTCAACAAAGTCGAGGCCATCCAGAGTTGGCCACGTCCCAACAGCAAGAAGCAGGTACGAGCCTTTCTGGGAATCGCTGGGTATTATCGGCGATTCATTCCCCACTTTGCTTCTAAGGCTGTGCCCCTAACCAACCTGACGAAGGGGAAAGGGTCGGTCATGATTAAATGGACCCCCGAGGCTGAGGCAGCATTCCAATTCTTGAAACAAGCCTTATGTAGCCAGCCAGTGTTGTACTCACCCGACTTCTCTAAAGACTTTGTCGTACAAAGTGATGCGTCAGATGTGGGGTTAGGAGCAGTATTGTCCCAGGTCTGGAACGGGGAAGAGCACCCAGTCATTTACCTCAGCAGGAAGTTGAAGTCCCATGAGGTAAATTACGCCACCGTTGAAAAGGAGTGTTTAGCGGTGAAGTGGACTCTAGATTCCCTTCGGTACTACCTGCTAGGTAGGCACTTTGACATGGTTACGGATCACGCTCCGTTAAAGTGGATGGCTCAAAACAAGGAAACAAATAGAAGAGTGAATAGGTGGTTCCTGGCCCTCCAGGAATTCAACTTCACAGTAAAGCATTGCCCTGGCGTTCAAATGGGGAATGTGGATGCTTTGTCTCGAGTACATGAATGCCTGATTGCTGGTGTTCCAACCCCGAGGTTAAAACAAGAGGGGGGGGTATGTGACAGCAGGAAGGTAAAGTCACCTGGTTGCATCCAGGGGGGTAGATATATTTCGCCCAGATTCAGGCTTTACGCCGACTTATACAACTAGGTGGAGAGTTGTATAAGCCCAGCTGAGGCTAGTGGGCTCATGGATGACTCATACCTCTAGGGAGAGTGTGGGGCGTCGTGCAGACAGGGAGTTGATGAGACCAGCTGAAGCTTGTCAGCTCATTTAGGCCTCTATAAGAACTCCCAGATTCATTAGGTGTTAGCTCATGCCTGGAACCAGACCTGTGTGGACTGTCTAGGGAGAGTGAACCCCTGTGCGGTGAGACAAAGCCTGTGTGGCTATTTGCTTGGACATTTAAAACCAGGGACTTAGGGACTAGGACAGCACTAGGCTGATCCCAGTTGTTAGTTAGGAAACCTGTATGTTTAGTCAGAGGTCAAGTTGACCAGGATTTATTTTGTTTATGTTTCTTTTGCTTTGCTGTGTTTTGTCACTGTAAATAGAAAATAAACCGCACCTTTTTGATTTTGAAAACCACAGCCTCCGTTTCCTGGGCCTGTTTTTGTGTGGGGAGCCCATCCCGGGGGTCACACACACCCGCTGCCGAGCTAACCCCCTCACAAATGTATCCCCCATAGTGCTGATCTATAAGATATACAATGTATCCCCCATAGTGCTGATCTATAAGATATACAATGTATCCTCCATAGTGCTGATCTATAAGGATATACAATGTATCCC
This sequence comes from Rana muscosa, assembly GCA_029206835.1. NCBI lineage: Eukaryota > Metazoa > Chordata > Amphibia > Anura > Ranidae > Rana > Rana muscosa. Next base: position 7,251,828 of record CM055117.1, read on the forward strand.
CCATAGTGCTGATCTATAAGATATACAATGTATCCCCCATAGTGCTGATCTATAAGGATATACAATGTATCCCCCATAGTGCTGATCTAGAAGATATACAATGTATCCCCCATAGTGCTGATCTATAAGATATACAATGTATCCTCCATAGTGCTGATCTATAAGGATATAGATGCATCCTGCATGTATCCTTACCTGTCAAATGTCTCCCCTCTGTCTGTTATAAGAACTGAAAAACTGCAGATTCCGTGGGTGGATCTGTTGTCTGGAGCTCGGTGGGTGGAGTCGTGATGTCAGTAGACTCCCCGCCCACCTCTACACTCCCCTTGTCAACATGCATTTTCTCCTGTGTATTCCTTCTGCTATGATCACTAACATCCAGTCAAAATCCAGAAAAGTAACCACATGACTTCAGAAAAGGAGTGGGGGGTGGGAATTAAAAAATAATGCCTGTCTAAAGCTAGTGCACGAGATATGTAAATAACCTGTCACTCCAAGATAGGGGGCGGAACGGACAAAGGGTTTTCTCTGTTTGTCCGTTTCATCTCACTGAACAATAAAAGAGGATTGCTCAGAGCTGGATTAACTCTTTGTGGCAAGACCTGGCACAACTGATAGGAAATCTTATTCTCTACATTGTGACAGCAAAAAATAAATAAAAAAAATTGGGTTTACATCCACTTTAAAGTGGTTGTAAACCCCTACAGACCACTTTCACCTACAGGTAAGCCTAGATTAAGGTTTACCTGTAAGGTGCTGGAAATATCTCCTAAACCTACACGGTTTAGGAGGTATTTACAATTCCCTGTACGAGGATTTCTTCTGCGCATGCGCACTCTAGAAAGGGCACGCTGTGCCGTTTTAAGCTGGGGTCATGCTGTGACTGGCGGCTCCCGCGCGCATGCGACTCCGGCCAGTCACAGAGCCGGAGTTCGCTGCCCCGGAAGAAAGAGGGGTGAAGAATGTGGTGAAGAATCGCATAGTAGCCATCGAGGACATCGCAGGCTTCAGTTTCAGGTAAGTGACACATAATGGGCTACTATGCGATGCAATACTAGCCCATTATGCTTTACCTTTGCAGGGAAACAAAGAGGAAGTAAAACCCATCAGTGTTTACTTCCTCTTTAAGGTTCAGTCCAAACGTTAAACATATTACTACCATTGTTATACAGTGCATAGTAAAAAAAAAAAACCCCATGGGGGTCCCCCCATGATTCATACCAGGCCCTTTAGGTTGGGTTTACTATGGATTTTAAGGGGGAACCCCAATGCGAAGATAAGGTTAAAAAGGGGTAGGGTCCCCCCAAAAAATCTAGCAGGCGTGGAAAGGGGGGGGGGCAATATGCACTCTCTCCCCCCACCTCCTGAACCATACCAGGCTACATGCTCTCTCAATGCAAGAAAAAATGCTTAGTGGAAAACATTAACCAGTTCCTGACTGCCCACCACGGACGGTGTGTGCCGGATCACATGCCTAGTACGTGATCCGTCACTTACAGTTCTGAGGCACGCATGCGCACCACTGGCGACCTGCTCGTGCTGTGATTAAACGCAGCAGGAGCTGATCTACGGGTACCGCGATGTCCGCCGGCACCTGCCGATCATCCAGCACAGAGGCAGATCGCTGTTCTGTCAGAAAGGAAGACATTGATCCTGTGTCTCTGTAAACCAGGGACATGGATCCATGCCTTCCCCTAGTAAAAGCACCTCCCCCACACAGTGAGAAATCACTGGTTAGGCATACAGTTAAACCCTTGATGTTTAACCCCTTCCCAGTCAGTGTCATTAGGACAGTGACAGTGCATTTTTTTTAGCACTGATCACTGTATTAGTGTCACTGGTGCCCACAAAGTGTCAAAACTGTCCGTCAGTCGCTGATCGTCGCCATTACTAGTAAAAAATAAATAAAAATACGTCTCATACTTTGTAGACGCTATAACTTTTGCGCAAACCATACCATCAACATACACTTATTGGGATTTTTGTTACCAAAAATATGTTGCAGAATAGATATTGGTCTAAACTGATGAAACAATTGATTTGTTACATTTTTTATTGGATGTGTTTTATAGCAGAAATTAAAAAATTAAAATTTTTTCTTTCAAAATTGTCGGTCTTTTTTTGTTTATAGCGCAAAAGATTAAAAAAACCGCAGAGGTGATCAAATACCACCAAAAGAATGATCTGTTTGTGGGGAAAAAGGACATCAATTTTATTTGGGTACAGTGTTGCATGACTGCACAATTTTCACTTAAATGAAGGGGGGGAAAATCTTCCGGAGGTCAAGTGGTTAAAGTGTTACTAAACCCAGGACCCTGCATTCTCTATATCTGCTCTCCCCAGAACCCTGCATTCCCTATATCTGCTCTCCCCAGGACTCTGCATTCTCTATATCTGCTCTCCCCAGGACTCTGCATTCTCTATATCTGCTCTCCCCAGGACTCTGCATTCTCCATATCTGCTCTCCCCAGGAGCCTGCATTCTCTATATCTGCTCTTCCCAGGACCCTGCATTCTCTATATCTGCTCTCCCCAGGACTCTGCATTCACTATATCTGCTCTCCCCAGGACTCTGCATTCTCTATATCTGGTCTCCCCAGGAGCCTGCATTCTCTATATCTGCTCTCCCCAGGAGCCTGCATTCTCTATATCTGCTCTCCCCAGAACCCTGGATTCTCTATATCTGCTCTCCCCAGGACTCTGCATTCTCTATATCTGCTCTCCCCAGGACTCTGCATTCACTATATCTGCTCTCCCCAGGACTCTGCATTCACTATATCTGCTCTCCCCAGGAGCCTGTATTCACTATATCTGCTCTCCCCAGGACCCTGCATTCTCTATATCTGCTCTCCCCAGGACTCTGCATTCTCTATATCTGCTCTCCCCAGGACTCTGCATTATCTATATCTGGTCTCCCCAGGAGCCTGCATTCTCTATATCTGCTCTCCCCAGGAGCCTGCATTCTCTATATCTGCTCTCCCCAGAACCCTGGATTCTCTATATCTGCTCTCCCCAGGACTCTGCATTCACTATATCTGCTCTCCCCAGGACTCTGCATTCACTATATCTGCTCTCCCCAGGACCCTGCATTCTCTATATCTGCTCTCCCCAGGACCCTGCATTCTCTATATCTGCTCTCCCCAGAACCCTGGATTCTCTATATCTGCTCTCCCCAGAACCCTGCATTCTCTATATCTGCTCTCCCCAGAACCCTGCATTCTCTATATCTGCTCTCCCCAGGACTCTGCATTCACTATATCTGCTCTCCCCAGGACCCTGCATTCTCTATATCTGCTCTCCCCAGGACCCTGCATTCACTATATCTGCTCTCCCCAGGACCCTGCATTCTCTATATCTGCTCTCCCCAGGACCCTGCATTCTCTATATCTGCTCTCCCCAGGACTCTGCATTCACTATATCTGCTCTCCCCAGGACCCTGCATTCTCTATATCTGCTCTCCCCAGGAGCCTGTATTCACTATATCTGCTCTCCCCAGGACCCTGCATTCTCTATATCTGCTCTCCCCAGGAGCCTGCATTCTCTATATCTGCTCTCCCCAGGACCCTGCATTCTCTATATCTGCTCTCCCCAGGACCCTGCATTCTCTATATCTGCTCTCCCCAGGAGCCTGCATTCACTATATCTGCTCTCCCCAGGAGCCTGCATTCTCTATATCTGCTCTCCCCAGGAGCCTGCATTCACTATATCTGCTCTCCCCAGGACCCTGCATTCTCTATATCTGCTCTCCCCAGGAGCCTGTATTCTCTATATCTGCTCTCCCCAGGACCCTGCATTCTCTATATCTGCTCTCCCCAGGACTCTGTATTCACTATATCTGCTCTCCCCAGGAGCCTGTATTCACTATATCTGCTCTCCCCAGGACCCTGCATTCTCTATATCTGCTCTCCCCAGGAGCCTGCATTCACTATATCTGCTCTCCCCAGGACCCTGCATTCTCTATATCTGCTCTCCCCAGGACCCTGCATTCTCTATATCTGCTCTCCCCAGGACCCTGCATTCACTATATCTGCTCTCCCCAGGACCCTTCATTCTCTATATCTGCTCTCCCCAGGAGCCTGCATTCTCTATATCTGCTCTCCCCAGGACCCTGCATTCACTATATCTGTTCTCCCCAGGACCCTGCATTCACTATATCTGCTCTCCCCTGGAGCTTGCATTCTCTATATCTGCTCTCTCCAGGACTCTGCATTCACTATATCTGCTCTCCCCAGGAGCCTGCATTCACTATATCTGCTCTCCCCTGGAGCTTGCATTCTCTATATCTGCTCTCCCCAGGACCCTGCATTCACTATATCTGCTCTCCCCAGGAGCCTGCATTCACTATATCTGTTCTCCCCAGGACCCTGCATTCACTATATCTGCTCTCCCCTGGAGCTTGCATTCTCTATATCTGCTCTCCCCAGGACTCTGCATTCACTATATCTGCTCTCCCCAGGAGCCTCCAGTCACTATATCTGCTCTCCCCTGGAGCTTGCATTCTCTATATCTGCTCTCCCCAGGACCCTGCATTCACTATATCTGCTCTCCCCAGGAGCCTGCATTCACTATATCTGTTCTCCCCAGGACCCTGCATTCACTATATCTGCTCTCCCCTGGAGCTTGCATTCTCTATATCTGCTCTCCCCAGGACTCTGCATTCACTATATCTGCTCTCCCCAGGAGCCTGCATTCACTATATCTGCTCTCCCCTGGAGCTTGCATTCTCTATATCTGCTCTCCCCAGGACTCTGCATTCACTATATCTGCTCTCCCCAGGAGCCTGCATTCTCTATATCTGCTCTCCCCAGGACCCTGCATTCACTATATCTGCTCTCCCCAGGAATCTGCATCTACTATATCTGTTCTCCCCAGGAGCCTGCAGTCACTATATCTGCTCTCCTCAGTACACAGACCATGGAAATGCAATTATTTTAGTAAACATAAACTGCTAAATACCTTTTCTCATCAGCGATATATAGCAGTCTTGTGACTTCCATCAGTGTCTGGTTAAAGCGTGTAGGAAGAGGTTTTCATGCTCCTCTCACTGCCCTATGAGGCAGCATGACCCCTGACCACCTGTCTGGACAGTGCTGATTGGCCCTGTGCTGATCACATGCACCCCCCCCCCCCCAAAAAAAGAAAGAAATTCTAGCAATACATACTAAACTGAGCATGTGCAGCCTGACTCCAAAGGCTCTGTACTATCAGGAGATGGATTGGGGACTGTCGAAGAAGGGGAGGATCAGAGAAGACAGGATCATATAGCCTTTTTACACAGTATGGAGGATTAACCCCTTATATATAACAGGCATAACAAGCATGCTTTACTGCATATACACACTGATTTTACTGTTGTGGGTTTAGAAACACTGTACCCCAACTCAAGCCCAGCTTATACAAGCCATCAATGATATTCGCAGAATGGAGCATATGACAGCTATGACAGAGGATGCTATCGATAGATTTGATAAGATATGGGACTCTTGGGACTGCTGTACACATGGTTCTTCCCACTGATAGTACTAATAATTATCCCACATTTGGTTTGTTCAATCAGTGCAGGTTCCCCTTCTGTGGGTCCCCCTCCCCCCCTGCGGTTTTGTTATAGATTACAAGCTCTTGGACGTAGCCTCTCATTGTATGGTAGCTTTCTCTGTTTACTTTTTTATTATTATTATTATTATTATTATTATTATTATTTCCTTCTTTATTCCCCCCCCCCTCCCCCCACCTTTTTCTTATTTTTTTCTGTTTTTGTTTTTGCTTTTGATTTAATATCATTGTTATGCACTTTTCCAATGCCTGCTATTTCTTTATTCAATATTTCAAATTACTGTTTGATCTGTACTTTTCTGAAAATTTCTCAATAAAAATACAATTATAAAAAAAAATAAAAAAAAATAAAAGAAACACTTTAAAGCAGGGGTGTCAAACTAGGTTTCATCACGGGCCGTATCAGGATTATGGTTGCCCTCAACGGGCCGGTTGTATCTGCAATACTACATTTCCAGAGCACCCCACCCCCCCCCCTTACATCAGATGTCACAAGCCCACCATCAGACGTCAAGGGTCCCCCACCCTCTCTTACATCACAGTGCACCCCCTTACCTTAGCAAAAAAAGTGCAGGATCTGGAGGAGGACCAGATGAGGGCTGGAGTCAGCTGTCGGAGTCTGCTGAATACTGAGATTAGGGGAGGTGGAAATAAGGGGGTGTTTTGGCTGCACAGAGAGGTGCCCAGATCTGTAGGAGGATTTCTGCCCCCTCTCTGCTGCTGACTGCTGAGAGGGGGGGGGGCAAGAGGAGCCGCTCCGTGGCAGGATCTGTCAGAGGAGTTCTGTGCTCCCCTCTCTGCTGCCGACTGCTGAAACAAGGTGTGGGTGGAGTCGAAAGGGGGTGCTGCACCTGCAGGAGAGATACAAGGGCCACGTGAAATGGCCTGGGGGGCCGGATTAGGCTCCCGGGCCTTGTGTTTGACACGTCTGCTTTAAAGGGTCATTAAACCCAAATTTTGAAAAACGATAATTACATACATTACATACCTCTTCGCGCCAGCAGTACGCAAATATGCTGGCTCTTGGTGGGTGGGCCTTACCATCGAGAAGCCTCATAGACAGTGCCTTGAGAAAGTATTCATACCCCTTGAACTTTTCCACATGTTGTCATGTTACAACCAAAAACGTAAATGTATTTTATTGGGATTTTATGTGATAGACCAACACAAAGTGGCACCTAATTGTGAAGTGGAAGGAAAATGATAAATGGTTTTCAATTTTTTTTTACAAATAAATATGTGAAAAGTGTGGGGGAGGGGGGATTTGTATTCAGCCCCCTTTACTCTGATACCCCTAACTAAAATCTAGTGGAACCAATTGCCTTCAGAAGTCACCTAATTAGTACATAGAGTCCACCTGTGTGTCATTTAATCTCAGTATAAATACAGCTGTTCTGTGAAGCCCTCAGAGGTTTGTTAGAGAACCTTAGTGGACAAACAGCATCATGAAGGCCAAGGAACACACCAGACAGGTCAGGGATGAAGTTGGAGAAGTATAAAGCAGGGTTAGGTTATAAAAAAAATCTCACAAGCTTTGAAGATCTCACGGAGTTCTGTTCAATCCATCATCGGAAAATGGAAAGAGTATGGCACAACTGCAAACCTACCAAGACATGGCCATCCACCTAAACTGACCGGGCCGGGCAAGGAGAGCATTAATCAGAGAAGCAGCCAAGAGGTCCATGGTAACTCTGGAGGAGCTGCAGAGATCCACAGCTCAGGGGGGAGAATCTGTCCACAGGACAACTATTAGTCGTGCTTCTCCACAAATCTGCCCTTTATGGAAGAGTGACAAGAAGAAAGACATTGGAGAAAGAAAGTCATAAGAAGTCCTGTTTGCAGTTTGTGAGAAGCCATGTGGGGGACACAGCAAACATGTGGGGGACACAGAAAACATGTGGGGGACACAGCAATCATGTGGGGGACACAGCAATCACGTGGGGGACACAGCAATCATGTGGGGGACACAGCAATCATGTGGGGGACACAGCAAACATGTGGGGGACACAGCAATCACGTGGGGGACACAGCAAACATGTGGAAGAAGGTGCTCTGGTCAGATGAGACCAAAATTACACTTTTTGGCCTAAAAGCAAAACGCTATGGTGGGGAAAACTAACACTGCACATCACCCTGAACACACCATCCCCACCGTGAAACATGGTGGTGGCAGCATCATGTTGTGGAGATGCTTTTTCTTTTTCGTACATCACGGGACACAGAGCGACTTAGTCATTACTAATGGGTTATATAGATACCTTCAGGTGCTGGCACTGGCAACTTCCAATACCGGAAGTACCCTCCCCTATATAAGCCCCTCCCATCCGGGAGCACCTCAGTTTTTTGCCAGTGTCTAAGGTGTTGGCCAAAGAGTAACATGTGTTTTCACTGAGCTTGCGTACAGGTTCTTTTACGGGCCTTAGTAAGCTGTTCCGGATCCGACCAAAAAAGCTTCATAGCTAAACGGTCGCTACCCGGGCCTTGCAGAGAAGAGCAGGGTTTTGCCTGTAATGCCTCTCTTAGGAGGGCTGGACCCTGGGATCCAGAGCTCTGGTCATACCCACGACCAAGATGTTGTCTGTGCAGGGTGCTATACAGGTCCAGGGGAGTGGAATCCTTGGGAACCCGGTCCCTGAAGGTTTAATTACAATGCCTGCCGTGATAGGTGAAGTTTGGGCTTCTGTGGACCAAACAAAGTCCTGCGGCGGGGAACAGGTAAGTGGGGGCCCCCAGGAACTTGGTTCTATTGGGGGACCCCCAAGCCTAATTTGTCTTTCTGCCTGTTACCTAACGGTATTCCCGCTAATATCTGTGTATGCCTGTAACTACTGGAAAATATAAAATTTTAATAGTAGTCAAGAAAAAAAAAAAAAAGAGGACCGCGGTACCTGTGTTAAACCACTAGAGGCCGCTGTGGTCCATTTTTCTTGTCATGTGGATCTTTGGTTTTTTCAAGTCAAAAGATCCAGGCAGTTGGTAAGTTTCTCTGCGGGAATCCACTTCCTCTGCCCTGTTGCTGCGCTCATCCACCGAGATGGGTGATCTCCGCAGTAAGTCTGGGATACAGGCTGGAGTTAAAAGACATTCCTCCTGCCCATTTTATGAGGTCAAACGTGCCAAGCGATCCCCAGAAGAGAGGATCCCTCCTTCTGGCACTAGAACAACTATTGCTCCAAGGGTAATCATGAAGGTTCCCTTGGAAGAAAGCGGGTTCGGGTTTTACTCGAACCTTGTCACAGTCCCCAAACCAAATGGGGACGTGAGGCCCATATTAAATCTAAAAGGGCTAAACAAGTTCCTACATATCAGGACTTTTCCGGATGGAGTCGTTCCGATCGGTGGCCACCGCCCTACAAGGGCAGGAATGGTTAGCCTCGATCGACATAAGGGATGCTTATTTGCATATTCCCATCTGTCCGGCCCACCAGAAATTTCTACGCTTTGCGGTAGAAGGGCGCCATTTTCAGTTCAGAGCCTTACCTTTCGGTCTGGCCACAGCACCACGAGTGTTCACAAAAATTCTGGCCCTATGATTGGCCAAACTAGGAACACAAGGTGTAACGATAATGGCATATCTAGACGACTTGTTGCTGATAGACCACTCAGTGGAAAAAACTAGAAGTGGTCGTTCACAAGATAATCAAGTATCTGGAATCTCACGGTTGGATTATCAACCGGGACAAGTCAGCCCTAAAACCAGTCAAAAGCCTGGAATACTTGGGGGCTAAGACTGGATTCAAATCAGAGAAAGATTTTCTTACCTCCAGAGAAGGTGTCGTCTTTGAAAGATTTGACCCACTTAGTGGGTACAAAAAAGAAAACCATCCATACGCCTGTGCATGAGGCTGCTGGGAAAAATGGTGGCATCATTCGAAGCGGTACCCTACGGTCAATTCCATTCAAGGAATTTGCAAAGGGCCATACTGTCAGCCTGGAACAAAAAAGTTCAGGCTTTAGACTTACCAATGTCCCTGTCCCCTTCCGTTCGCAAGAGCCTCCATTGGTGGTTGGTGCCCCAGAATCTGGAAAAAAGGAAATCCTTCAGTCCGGTTTCTTGGAAGGTGGTCACTACAGATGCCAGCCTCATAGGCTGGGGGGCAGTACTGGAGCAATGGTCTCTCCAGGGCAAGTGGTCAGAAGCAGAGAAGGCCCTGCCCATCAATCTCTTAGAGATACGAGCAGCCCGGTATGCCCTAGTAGCATGGACATCCAAACTCCAAGGGTCCCCTGTCAGAATTCAATCAGACAATGCCACAGCAGTGGCATATATCAATCACCAGGGTGGCACCAGGAGTCGTGCAGCCCAGAGGGAAGCGAATTGCATCCTGGAATGGGCAGAAAGATATGTCCCAGCCATATCCGCGGTTTTCATCCCAGGAGTGGAAAATTGGAGAGCGGACTTTTTAAGTCGCCAGCAATTATGCCCGGGGGAATGGTCTCTTCACCCCGAGGTTTTCCAGGCAATATGCCAGCGGTGGGGAACACCGGATGTAGATCTTCTAGCATCCAGATTCAACGCAAAGGTGGACAGATTTGTGTCTCGCACAAAGGATCCCCTAGCTTGCGGTTCGGATGCCCTAGTGTTCCCTTGGGATCAGTTCAAGCTGATATATGCATTCCCACCGCGATTAATCCGCAGAATCAGGGTAGAAAAGAAACCAGTGATTCTGGTGGCTCCAGCGTGGCCCCGAAGAGCATGGTACGCGGAGATTGTAAAAATGTCAGTGAGGAGTCCTTGGACCCTCCCACATCGTCCGGACCTGCTTTCGCAAGGACCGATATACTACCCTTCCTTACCAGCCCTAGGTTTGACGGCCTGGCTATTGAAGCCCACATTCTAAAAAAGAGAGGGCTCTCTAATCCTGTGGTATCTACCATGATCAATGCCAGGAAGCCGGTATCCAGGCAGATCTATTATAGGATCTAGAGGGCGTACATCACGTGGTGTGAGGCCAAGAAATGGCATCCACATAAGTACGTAATAGGTAGGAGTCTGGACTTCCTACAGTGGGCTGTACATAGGAAGCTTGCCTTGAGTACTATCAAGGGTCAGACGGCCTTGTCAATATTTTTTTCAAAGGCCCTTGGCTTTGCATTCACTAGTCAAAGCCTTTATACAAGGAGTGATGCGTATTAGTCCTCCGGTTAGTATTCCCATATGTCCATGGGACTTAAACCTGGTTCTGTCGGTTCTACAGAAACAACCATTTGAACCATTGCGGCACATTTCCTTGGTTCTTTTCACCAGGAAATTGATTTTCTTAGTAGCCAATTGTTCGGCTAAAAGAGTATCGGAATTAGCCGCCTTGTCCTGTAAGGAGCCATATCTGGTTATCCATAAGGACAGAGTAGTATTACGTCCTCATCCAGCCTTTCTTCCTAAGGTGGTATCGAGGTTTCATTTGAACCAAGATGTGGTTCTTCCTTCCTTTTTCCCCAAACCTAGTTCAGTAGAGGAAAAGTTATTACATTCTTTGGATGTAGTAAGAGCAGTTAAAGCTTATCTAAAAGCCACTGCTCAGATTCACAGAACGGATACTTTGTTTGTTCTGCCGGAAGGCCCCAGAAAGGGTCAGGCAGCGTCAAAATCTACGTTAGCCAAGTGGATTCGACAGGTCATAATACAAGCCTATGGCTTGAGAAGGAGACCGCCTCCGTTCAAAGTTAGGGCGCACTCCACAAGAGCAGTTGGAACTTCATGGGCAGTGCATCACCAGGCCTCCCTGGCTCAAGTCTGTAAAGCCGCAACATGGTCTTCAGTACACACGTTTACTAGGTTCTACCAGGTGGACGTTAGAAGTCAGGAGGATGTCGCCTTTGGGCACAGTGTGTTGCAGGCCGCAAAAGAGCCTCATGTCTGATGGCGCCCAGCTTATATATGGTGTATCCCCCCCCCTCGTTGGGCATTGCTTTGGGACGTCCCATTAGTAATGACTAAGTCGCTCTGTGTCCCGTGATGTACGAAAAAGAAAAAGGGATTTTTATAACAGCTTACCTGTAAAATCCTTTTCTTGGAGTACATCACGGGACACAGAGCTCCCACCCCTCTTTTAGGGACACTTATTGCTTGGCTACAAAACTGAGGTGCTCCCGGATGGGAGGGGCTTATATAGGGGAGGGTACTTCCGGTTTTGGAATTGGCCAGTGCCAGCACCTGAAGGTAATTCTATATAACCCCACATAGTAATGACTATGCTGCTCTGTGTCCCGTGATGTACTCCAAGAAAAGGATTTTACAGGTAAGCTGTTATAAAAATCCCTTTTTTTCAGCAGGGACAGGGAAGCTGGTCAGAGTTGATGGGAAGATGGATGGAGACAAATACAGGACAATCTTAGAAGAAAACCTGTTAGAATCTGCAAAAGACTTGAGACCGGGGCGGAGGTTCACCTTCCAGCAGGACAACGACCCTAAAGTACAGCCAGAGCTACAATGGAATGGTTTAGATCAAAGCATATTCATGTGTTAGAATGGCCCAGTCACAGTCCAGACCTAAATCACATTGAGAATCTGTGGCAAGACTTTTAAAATTGCTGTTCACAGACGATCTCCATTAGGGATGAGCCGAACACCCCCCTGTTCGGTTCGCACCACAACTTGCGAACAGGCAATAAATTTGTTCGAACATCCGAACACTGTTAAAGTCTATGGGACACGAACATGAAAAAACAAAAGTGCTAATTTTAAAGGCTAATATGCAAGTTATTGCCATAAAAAGTGTTTGGGGACCCGGGTCCTGCCCCAGGGGACATGAATCAATGCAAACAAAAGTTTTAAAAACAGCAGTGATTTTAATAATACTTAAAGTGAAACAATAAAAGTGAAATATTCCTTTAAATTTCGTACCTGGGGGGTGTCTATAGTATGCCTGTAAAGTAGCGCTTGTTTCCCGTGCTTAGAACGGTCCCTGCACAAAGTGTCATTTCTGAAGGAAAAAAAGTCATTTAAAACTCACTCGCGGCTATTAATGAATTGTCGGCTCCCGGCAATACATAGAAAGTCATTGATAAAAAAAAAAAAAAAATGCGTGGGGGTTCCCCCAAATATCCATACCAGGCCCTTCAGGTCTGGTATGGATATTAACCGCTTAACGACCGCTCAGGGCATATATACGTCGGCAGAATGGCTCGTACAGACACAATCACGTACCTGTACGTCCCCTTTAACTGCCTGCCGTGTGCTCGCAACCCTGCAGTCATCCCCGTGAATCGGACCGTGGGCCCCCGGATTCTATCACCGCGGGGATCCCCACGATCGTCTCACGGAGGGATGGAGCGGGGAGATGTTAGCGTAAACACAACATCTCCCCGCTCGCCTACTGACACTGTCACCGATCTCCGCTCGGTGTAATCAGAGCGGAGATCGGTGACGTGTCACTTGTAGCCACGCCTCCACACAGTAGTAATCACTCCCTTAGGCACACTTAACCTCTTCAGCGCCCCTAGTGGTTAACCCCTGCCAGTGTAATTTTTACAGTAACCAGTGCATTTTTATTGCACTGATCGCTGTATAAATGACAATGGTCCCAAAAATGTGTCAAAAGTGTCCGATGTGTCCGCCATAATGTCGCAGTCATGAAAAAAAATCGCTGATCGCCACCATTACTAGTAAAAAAAAAAAAAATTATAAAAATGCCATAAAACTATCCCTTATTTTGTAAACGCTATAACTTTTGTGCAAACCAATCAATAAACGCCGATTGCGATTTTTTTTTACCAAATATATGTAGAAGAAGGCCGAAACTGAGGAAAAAATTTTTTTATATATATTTTTGGGGGATATTTATTAAAGCAAAAAGTAAAAAATATTGATTTTTTTTCAAAATTGTCGCTCTTTTTTTGTTTATAGCGCAAAAAATTAAAACCGCAGAGGTGAATAAATACCACCAAAAGAAAACTCTATTTGTGGGAAAAAGATGACATCAATTTTGTTTGGGAGCCACGTCGCACGACCGCGCGATTGTCAGTTAAAGCGACGCAGTGCAGAATTGCAAAAAAGGTGCCTAGTCTTTATGCTGCGTATTGGTCCGGGGCTTAAGTGGTTAAGGGGAACACTGCGTCAAATGAAAAAAAAAATGACATGGGGTTCCCCCCAAATATCCATACCATACCAGGCCCTTCAAGTCTGGTATGGATTTTAAGGGGAACTCTACGTCAAATAAAAAAAAAATGGCGTGGAGTTCCCCCCAAAAATCGATACCAGACTCTTTATCCGAGCACGCAATCTGGCAGGCCGCAGGAAAAGAGGGGGGGACGAGAGAGAGCCCCCCCTCCTGAACCGTACCAGGCCACATGCCCTCAACATGGGGAGGATGCTTTGGGGGTCTGTGACCCCTCAAAGCACCATGTCCCCATGTTGATGGGGACAAGGGCCTCATCCCCACAACCCTTGCCCAGTGGTTGTGGGGGTCTGCGGGCGGGGGGGCTTATCGGAATCTGGAAGACTGCTTTAACAAAAGGGATCCCCAGATCCCGCCCCCCCCTATGTGAATTGGTAAGGGGTACATTGTACCCCTACCATTTCACAAAGAAAGTGTAAAAAAACACACAGACACCGTTGGGAAAAGTCCTTTATTAAAAAAAAAAAAAAAGATTCCAGCGATGGTAATCCACTCTCGGTATCCTACGATTGGTGATCTCCTCTCCGGGGTCCAGCGATGGATGATCTCTCCTCTCCGGGGTCCAGGCTCCAACGATGATGTCCAGCGCAGCGAGGAACAGCAAGCATCCTGTCTCCACTGGAGACACCCCGGGAATCCCGGCAGCCTGACAGGTCTCTTATGTAGCTGAGGACTGGGCCACCCGTCACGTGACCCCGTCCCCCTCTGACGCAAGGGGAAACCCGGGCTTCCCCAATGATGTGTGGGTGACCCCGCCCCCTCTGATGTAACGCAGGTTTCCGTTGCATCAGAGGGGGGCGGGGTCACATTTATGCTTTTGGTTGTAACAGGACAAAATGTGGAAAATGTAAAGGGGTATGAATACTTTTTCAAGGCACTGTATGTGTATCAGAATGTATACAGACCTGTGCCAAGAGCACCCACCCTGCACGCTCCTGACTAGGGATGAGCTTCGTGTTCGAGTCGAACATACATTCGACTCGAACATCGGCTGTTCGATCGTTCGACGAAGATCGAACGATTTGGGCCGTTCGCGCCAAATTCGAGTGACGCGAACGGCCCACAATGCACTACGCCATCGCAGTGTCATCCAGGCGCTGTGATTGGCCAAGCATGCACTGTGACCCCGCATGCTTGGCCAATCACAGCGCCGGCAGCGAGGAGAGCAATGATTGGCCACAGGCAGGATGCCTGTGGCCAATTATTGCTGAGGGTGTTTAGTACACGCCCCACACTATAAAAGGCCGCCAGCACGGCGGCCTAGTGTAGTGTATTCCGGAGCAGGGAAAGAGAAGCATAGGCAGGGACAGTGACATTTTTTTTTCTTGCTTAACCTGGATTCCTTTAGTTTAGGGAAAGAGAAGGATAGGTAGGGAGAGTGTCAGTCTGTTTTACTGTGCTAAACCTTGTTTGTAGGGACAGGGAAGGACAGTGAGGGAAATTCTCATTGTGCTATACTGTGCTAAAGCATTGATCATCAACCATCTTTAAAAAAACATTTTTTATAGGGACAGAAAACTATAGGTAGGGAGAGTGTCAGTGTGTTTTACTGTGCTAAACCTTGTTTGTAGGGACAGGGAAGGACAGTGAGGGAAATTCTCATTGTGCTATACAGTGCTAAAGCATTCCTCATCAACCATTTAAAAAAAAATAAATTATAGGGACAGAAAACTATAGGTAGGGAGAGTGTCAGTGTGTTTTACTGTGCTAAACCTTGTTTGTAGGGACAGGGAAGGAAAGTGAGGGAAATTCTCATTGTGCTATACTGTGCTAAAGCATTCCTCATCAACCATCTTTAAAAAAAAAATTTTTTATAGGGACAGAAAACTATAGGTAGGGAGAGTGTCAGTGTGTTTTACTGTGCTAAACCTTGTTTGTAGGGACAGGGAAGGACAGTGAGGGAAAACCTCATTGTGCTATACTGTGCTAAAGCATTCCTCATCAACCATCTTTAAAAAAAAAGAAAAAATTTATAGGGACAGAAAACTATAGGTAGGGAGAGTGTCAGTGTGTTTTACTGTGCTAAACCTTGTTTGTAGGGACAGGGAAGGACAGTGAGGGAAATTCTCATTGTGCTATACTGTGCTAAAGCATTCCTCATCAACCATCTTTGAAATCCTTGTTTTTTGGAGTCAGGGAAATTGTCATTGTGCTATTCTGTGCGAAAGCAATCATCCTCAACCATATTTAGAAATCCTTAAGTAAAGGGACAGAGAAGGACACCTGAAGGTAGCCCTTATTGCTTTTTTCCCATCTCCCTGCAGGCCATCTATTAGAATGTCTGGAAGGCAAACAAGGAGAGGCAGACAGTCAGGAGGCAATAAAAGAGGGCAAGCAGGCTCTGTGTCTGGGGGCAACAGTGCTGGTCGTGGACGCGGTGCATTGTCATCAGCACATGGCCATGGGACACGCTTGTCCTTCTTTTCGGCAGCTGGACATGTTGAGCCACATCATGCCGAAGACTTGGTAGAGTGGATGACCAAGCCCTCCTCCTCCTCCTCATCCTCTCTCACCCAGGCTCAGGGTACTGGCAAAGCAGCTGGCAAAGCGTCGTCTTCCCTGGTATCAATGTCAGACTCATCATCAGTCACTCCTTCCCTAGACCCACCATGTCCTCCTCCTGAGGAGTCCCCCGAACTGTTTGAGCACAGTGTTGGGTACATGCTCCAGGAGGATGCCCAGCGTTTCGAAGGGTCTGATGATGAAACCCAGCTACAGGAAGGCAGTAGCGTGAGAGCAGACAGAGGGGATGCTCAAGAAGGACACCAATCTGGCAGTCATGTTCCAGCAGCTGCAGCATACTGCCAGATTGGCTCCAGTGATGAGGAGGGAGGGGATGATGAGGTCACTGACTCCACGTGGGTGCCTAATAGGAGAGAGGAGGAGGAGGAGGAGGATGAGGAGGAGGCACATCTCCAACGAGGCAGGATGCCCTTTGGTGGCCAGCGTAAGGGCAGTACACCGACGGAATCACACCGCAGAGCTCCGCCTGTGCAGGGCGCTTCCTCTGCCCGTCATTCAAAAAGTTCTTTGGTGTGGGCCTTTTTTGAGGCTAGTGCATCAGATCGCACAGCTGCTGTTTGCAACATATGTCTCAAGCGTATATCGCGTGGCCAAAACATCAGCCGCTTAGGCACCACATGCTTGACCAGACATATGTTTACTGCCATGCAGCTCGTTGGCAAGCCTACCTTAAAGACCCACACCAAAGAACAAAGCGGACCTCTCCTTGCACCACATCAGCTGGGATCTCCAACCCCACTATAACTTCAGTCCTCTCTGAAACATGCACTGAGAGGAATGAAGGTGTAGAATTAGGTGTGTCACAGCCAAGTACTTGCGGCCACTCTGCTAGCAGTACACCGACGTCCGATTCTAGCAGGCAAATTTCCCTGCCCCAGCTGCTGGACCGTCGAAAGAAGTTCACTCCCAGCCATCCACATGCCCAGCGGTTGAATGCTAGCTTGGCTAAATTGCTAGCGCTTCAACTGCTGCCTTTTCAGTTGGTAGACTCGGCCCCCTTCCGTGAGTTTGTGCAATGTGCGGTTCCTCAGTGGCAGGTTCCCAAACGCCACTTTTTCTCACGGAAGGCTATTCCGGCTCTCTACCGGCATGTGGAAGGCAATGTCTTGGCCTCGCTGGACAGGGCGGTCAGCGGTAAGGTGCATATTACCGCTGACTCATGGTCCAGCAGGCATGGACAGGGACGTTACCTTTCTTTCACGGCCCATTGGGTCACTCTTTTGGCAGCTGGGAAGGATGCAGGACAAGGTGCCGTAGTGTTGGAGGTTGTTCCACCGCCACGCCTCCAAAATGCTACTACTGGTTGTGACACACCTCTCTCCTCCACCCCCTCCTCTTCTTCTTCCTCCATGGCCTCTTCCTGTGCTTTGTCCTCTGAACCAGCGGTGCTCCGTAGGCGTTCAAGGGGCTACGCAAGTACGCAGGCAAAAAGATGCCATGCCGTGCTTGCACTGGTGTGTTTGGGGGACAGAAGCCACACTGGGGCAGAGGTCCTGTCTGCTCTGCAGGGCCAGGCCGAGAGGTGGTTGACGCCACGCCAGCTTAAGCCAGGAATGGTGGTTTGCGACAATGGCACCAACCTCCTCTCCGCCCTCCGACAGGGACAACTGACCCATGTGCCCTGTGTGGCTCACGTCCTTAACCTGGTGGTGCAGCGGTTCTTGGGCAGGTACCCGAGCTTACAGGATGTCCTGAGGCAGGCCAGGAAAGTCTGTGTGCATTTCCGCAGATCTTATAATGCCAGTGCTCGCCTGGCTGAGCTGCAAAAGGAGTTGAACCTGCCCAAGAACCGCCTTATATGTGACATGCCCACCAGGTGGAACTCAACGTTGGCCATGCTGCAGCGGCTGCACACGCAGCAGAGGGCCATCAATGAGTACCTGTGCGACTACGGCACCAGGACAGGGTCAGGGGAGCTTGTTTTTTTTTCTCCACGCCAGTGGGGCATGATCAGGGATGCATGCACTGTCCTGGCACCATTTGAGGAGGCCACGAGGATGGTGAGCAGTGACAGTGCATGCATCAGTGACACTGTACCTCTTGTCCACCTGTTGGAGCACACGCTGCGTGGAATAATGGACAGGGCACTTGAGGCAGAACAGAGGCAGGAAGAGGAGGACTTCCTTGCCTCTCAAGGCCCCCTTTACCCAGACAGTGTTCCTTCTGTCCCACCCATCGCACAGGAAGAGGACGAGGAGGAGGAGGAGGAGGAGGAGGATTGTGTCAGCATGGAGGTGGAGCCTGGCACTCAGCAGCATCAACAGCAGCAGTCTTTTAGGGATGATTTACAGTCCCAAGAAACCCGTGGACTTGTACGTGGCTGGGAGGAGGTGGCTGCGGATCATGTCGTCCTTAGTGACCCAGAGGACTCCGGACCGAGTGCCTCAGCTAACCTACGCTGCATGGCCTCCCTGATCCTGCAAAGTCTGCGGAAGGATCCTCGTATTCTTCGGATCAAGGAGAGGGACCATTACTGGCTGGCCACTCTCCTTGATCCACGGTACAAGGGTAAGGTTGCGGAACTTATGTTACCGTCGCAGAGGGAGCAGAGGATGAGACAACTCCGGGAGGCCTTGCAGAAAGGTCTGTGCAACGCGTTCCCAGAGACTGGGAGGTTACAAACTCCTGGTCCTGGACAACGAGTTGCTGAGGCTTCGGCCAGTCAAAGAAGGAGCGGTGGGGAAGGTGGCCGTCTGACCGATGCGTTCAGACAATTCTTTAGTCCGCAGCCCCAAAGTATGATCGGTTCCAGCAACCATCGCCAGCGTCTGATAAACATGGTGCAGGAATATCTAGGGGCAAGGTCAGACTTGGACACCTTCCCCAACGAAAATCCTCTGGCTTACTGGGTCTTGAGGATGGATCACTGGCCAGAGCTTGCACAGTATGCAATTGAGCTACTGGCCTGTCCTGCATCCAGCGTTCTTTCGGAACGCACATTCAGTGCTGCTGGAGGATTTGTCACGGATCACAGGGTGCGCCTGTCCACCGACTCGGTTGATCGACTGACTTTCATCAAGATGAACCAGTCTTGGATCACCACCAGCTACCACACACCTGATGCTGATATAACAGACTAATTGATTTTAACATGTCACATCCCTTCAAGACTGATGCTGATGCTGAGTGCCTGTGCTGTTATGTTGACTGGCTATCCTCCTCCTCCGAGTCCTCAATGATACGATTGATGATGATAGCTTGGAAGATCATTTTTGTTTATGGGTGCCGCCACCAGTGCCTAACGCCCAATTTTTCATCCCCTGTTTAACAGGGGCGTGTAATTACAATTTTTGAAGCAATACTTTGCAACAGGGCTCATTGCTGTGCTCCAAGTACAGTATCTGTGAGGGGTTGCAGTGTTGTGCCACCAGTGCCTAAGGCCCAATTTTTCAGCCCCTGTTTAACAGGGGCGTGTAATTACAATTTTTGATGCAATACTTTGCAACAGGGCTCATTGCTGTGCTCCAAGTACAGTATCTGTGAGGGGTTGCAGTGTTGTGCCACCAGTGCCTAAGGCCCAATTTTTCCGCCCCTGTTCAACAGGGGCATGTAATTACAATTCTTGATCTAATAATTCACAGCAGGGCCCATTGCTGCGCCCACCAAGACTAACTGTGAGGCCTTACAGTGTTGTGGCAACACCACCACCACCACCACCACCACGAAAGGCCCAATTTTTCAGCCCCTGTTCAACAGGGGCATGCAATTACAATTCTTGATCTAATAATTCACAGCAGGGCCCATTGCTGCACCCACCAAGAGTAACTGTCAGGGCTTACAGTGTTGTGGCACCAGCACCACCATCAAAGGCCCAATTTTTACTACCACTGTTCAACAATTATATGTAATTAAAATTCCTGATATAATAGTTGACAGCAGGGCGTTCCAGCACCAACCAAGAGTAACTGTGAGTGCTTACAGTGTTGTGCCAACACCAACAACTAAGGGGCCTATTTCTGCAGAGTATATACGGCAGGTCCCTACTTTCAAACATCCAACTTACAAACGACTCCTACTTGCAAACGCAAGAAGACAACAGGAAGTGAGAGGAAATCTACCCCTAGGAAGGAAAATTCTCTCCTGTAAGAATTAATATGGGAGAAAGGTGTCTCCTCTGTACTGATGCTTTATCAGCAATCCTTGTTTCAAGAAAAACACCACATTTCAAAAACAGTTGTCATTGGGACGGAAAGTGAGGTGAAATGTTCTGAACAGGGGCACAGACAGCAAAACAAATGTTACAGGGGTGATAACCCTTACCTATGTTTTCCAAAAAGTTTAAAAATAGATTTTTGGGCTGGAGCTACACTTCAACAATGTACCTGTTCAAAATTACAAACAGATTCTACATAAGAACAAACCTACAGTCCCTGTCTTGTATGCACCGCCTGTATACGGCTGTTCAGAGTATATAGGGCCTTTTTTATTTTATGTGCGGGGTTCCCCTTAATATCCATACAAGACCCAAAGGGGCTGGTAATGGGCTGGGGTAGGGGGGGGGGGTCATGGGGTAGCTATGCCATTTTTCTTAAAGATTTTCATCCATATTGCCGGGACCAGACATGACATTAAAGCCGCAAGCAGTTTTAAATGGCTTTTTTTTTCCTTTAGAAGTGTCATTTTGTGCAGGGACAGTTCTAAACACGGGAAACACGTGGCACTTCACAGGCATACTTTAGACACCCCCCAGGTACGATATTTAAAGGAATATTTGACTTTTTTTTTTTCACTTTATGCATCATTAAAATGACTGCTCCCGAAAAACGACCGTTTTTAAAACTTCTTTTTGCATTGATACATGTCCCCTGGTGCAGAACCCGGGTTCCCAAACCCTTTTTAGGACAATAACATGCATAATAGTCGTTATAATTAACACTTTAGAATTCGACCGTTCGCATCCATTGTATTTAATAGGGTTCTAATGTTCGTACGAACGTTCGGTCCGTTCGCGGGTTCTGGTGCGAACCGAACCCGGGGGTGTTCGGCTCATCACTACTCCTGACACAGTTATCGGCCGCTAACGCAAATCTCCTGGTCTCTACTTGCGAGCGATTGGGAGCTTTCCGATCCTGTAACCGCTGTGACAGCCAATCGCATGATCAGAAACCCTGCCAAACAAATCTTTTTTGTGTGTGTGTAATTCTCCTTTAAGGGGGTGTGGCAGGGGGTGTGTCCTATGCCTGCATACTTTTGCTAATAGGTGTCCCTCATTCCCATCTCAAAACATTGGGAGGTATGGTGGTCCACCAGGAGCTCTGTCAGCTCCTTCTTCCTCTGCGTGACCCCCTAGCAAGCCAAGTGCACACATACTCCTGAGCTGGGCTCTGTGTGTTCATAGACACACACAGCGCTGGTAAGCCATGTCCCTGTTCCCTCCTCACAGCAGTTTGACTAAGAGCAGCAGGAGCCTATGAATCCCACTGTTCTCTGTGTCTTCTGTGAGAGCAGGACTTTAGATGAGCGGTGCTCCAGCTGGGAAAGTGCTGGAATTGTGAGGTGTGCAGGTAAGTGTTTAGGGATGTAGGTAGGATAGGGAGTGGGGGTGTTTTATACCTTCTCCTAGCACAAATCATCTCCCCCAAATCCCCTCTCCTAGCACAAATAAGAGCTTTTAAAGCACTTCTTATGGAAAACTTTGGGCACTAAGTTTGTCGCCGCTTCAACAACACATGCAATTCAAACTACCCCCCACCTGGCCTATAATGAAAAGATGGCCGAGCAGGAGCACTGTTATTCCAAGAGGACATCCTATGATCCCCTCCCAGTCACGTGCCTCATACGCCCTAGGGGCTACACTGCGGCACGATCTGTCACCCAAAATGTAATATCAAACAGTGCCGTATATGCAATAAACCTATATACACTATATTTTCAAAAGTATTGGGACGCCTGCCTTTACACGCACATGAACTTTAATGGCATCCCAGTCTTAGTCTGTAGGGTACAATATTGAGTTGGCCCCGCCCCTTTGTAGCTATAACAGCTTCACCTCTTCTGGAAAGCCTGTCCACAAGGTTTAGGAGGGCGTCTATGGGAATGTTTGACCATTCTTCCAGAAGAGCGTTTGTGAGGTCTGGCACTGATGTTGGACGAGAAGGCCTGGCTCGCAGTCTCCGCTCTAATTCATCCTAAAGGTGTTCTATTGGGTTAAGGGGTCAGGACTCAGGCCAGTCAAGTTCCTCCACCCCAAACTCGCTCATCCATGTCTTTATGGACCTTGCTTTGTGCTCTGGTCCAAATCATTTGGTGGAGGGGGGATTATGGTGGGGGATTGTCTTTCAGGGGTTGGGGTTGGCCCCTTTAGTTCCAGTGAAGGGAACTCTTAAGGCATCGGCATACCAAGACATTTTGGACAATTTCATGCTCCCAACTTTGTGGGAACAGTTTAGGGATGGCCCCTTCCTGTTCCAACAGGAAGGGGCTCTGGTGACCTCCATGCCCAAGAGGGTTAAGGCAGTGCTGGAAAATAATGGCGGCCACACAAAATATTGACACTTTGGGCCCAATTTGGACATTTTCACTTAGGGGTGTACTCACTTTTGTTGCCAGCGGTTTAGACATTAATAGCTGTGTGTTGAGTTATTTTGAGGGGAGAGGAAATTTACACCGTTATACAAGCTGTACACTCACTACTTTACATTGTAGCAAAGTGTCATTTCTTCAGTGTTGTCACATGAAAAGATACAAGAAAATATTTACAAAAATGTGACTGAGGGGTGTACTTACTTTTGTGAGATACTGTATGCCAGGAGTTCCCCTCTACTCAATCAGGATGAACTTCTGGTGACAGCAGCATCTCTCCACCTAACAGGATTACTGGACGTTTTATTGTGTTTCCTCTATTTATGACTATCATTTTACAATTGTGAACTCTTATGTGGGACTTCAATAATAATTGTCGGTGCATGTATGGAACATATGCACTAGCGCTCTCTGGGTCGATTTTATTCATATGTTATTATATCGTTTAGATCCACCTCTTTTTTACAGTGTAATAAATGAATAGACCCGCCCCTTCTCACGTTCCGCATCTGGTCCGCTTAGCCTTACACCTACGTCATTGGCTGAGCGGACCTGATGGGGAACTTTAGAAGGGGCGGGTCTATTCATTTATTACACTGCCAAGGAAGTTCCCCATCAGGTCCGCTCAGGCACAACCAATGAAGGACAGCGCTGGACATCGGATCGCCGCGGGACACTGGATTTCACCGCTGGAATGTTTTTTTTTTATTATTATTTGTTTATAATAAAGGACTTTTTCAAGGTGTTTGTGTGTTTTTTTTACATTTTTTTTTTTACGCTTTCTTCGTGAAAAGGTAGGGGTACAATGTACCCCTTACCAATTCACATAGGGGGTGGGCCGGGATCTGGGGGTCCCCTTTGTTAAAGGGGTCTTCCAGATTCCGATAAGCCCCCCGCCCGCAGACCCCCACAACCACCGGGCAAGGGTTGTGGGGATGAGGCCCTTGTCCCCATCAACATGGGGACATCCTCCCCATGTTGAGGGCATGTGGCCTGGTACGGTTCAGGAGGGAGGGGGGCCGCTCTCTCGTCCCCCCCTTTTCCCCTGTGGCCGGCCAGGTTGCGTGCTCGGATAAGGGGTCTGGTATGGATTTTTGGGGGAACTCCACGCCATTTTTTTTTTATTTGGGGTGGAGTTCCCCTTAAAATCCATGCCAGATCTGAAGGGCCTGGAATGGATATTTGGGGGAACCCCACGTCAATTTTTTTTTTAATTTGCGGCGGGGTTGCCCTTAATATCCATTCCAGACCTGAAGGGCCTGGTAATTGAATTCTGGGGAACCCCCACGCTTTTTTTTAATTTTTATCAATGACTTTTGTATGTATTGCCGGGAGCCGACAATTCATTAATAGCCGCGAGTGAGTTTTAAATGACTTTTTTTCCTTCAAAAATGACATTTTTTGCAGGGACAGTTCTAAGCACGGGAAACATGCGCCACTTTACATGCATATCATACACACCCCCCAGGTACGAAATTTAAAGGAATATTTCACTTTTATTGTTTCACTTTAAGCATTATTAAAATCACTGCTCCCGAAAAAACGGCCGTTTTAAAACTTTTTTTTGCATTGATACATGTCCCCTGGGGCAGGACCCGGGTCCCCAAACACTTTTTAGCACAATAACTTGCATATTAGCCTTTATAATTAGCACTTTAGATTTCGAACGTTCGAGTCCATTGTATTTAATAGGGTTCTAAAGTTCACACGAACATTCTGTCTGTTCGCAGGTTCTGGTGCGAACCGAACAGGGGGGTGTTCGGCTCATCCCTACTGAATTCTATTAACTGACAATTGCGCGGTCATGCAACGCTGTACCCAAATAAAATTTATGCAGATTTTTCCCACAAATAGAGCTTTTTTTTAAATGGTATTTGATCACCAATGCTTTTTATATTTTTTGCGCTATAGTCGAAAAAATACTGACTATTTTGAAAAAAAAGAAAATAATATTTTTTACTTTCTGCTATAAAACATATCCAATAATAAAAAATAAAAAAAATCTAATTTCTTCAAAAATTTATGCTAATATGTATTCTGCTACATATATTTAATTAAAAAAAATCCCAATAAATGTATATTGATTGGTTTGCGCAAAAGTTATACGCTGTATACTAGATTTTTTTAAAAATGTATTTGTTTTTTTACTAGTAATGGCGGCGATAAGCAACTTATAGTGGGACTGCGATATTGCAGCGGACAATCAGACACTAACTGACACTTTGTGGGAACCAGTGACAATAATACAGTAATCAATGCTAAAAATATGCACTGTCATTGTACTGACACTGGCAGGGAAGTGGTTAACATAAGGGGCGATCATAGGGCTAAAGGGGTTGTAAAGGTACATGTTTTTTCACCTTAATGCATCCTATGCATTAAGGTGAAAAAACATTAGACAATGCCGCCCCCCCCTTACCGAGCCCCAGTTTTACTTACCTGGCCCCTCGAAAGTCCCACGCTCGCTCCCGTCATCCTCTTCGGTTCTCAGCCTGGCCGCCGATTGGCTACACTGGATGGATTGAAAGCAGCGCAGCCATTGGCTGGCGCTGCTGTCAATCACATCCAATGACGCGGCGCGCCGGGGGGCGGGGCCGAGTGATACAGTCGGCGGCTATGGCCGCCGCTGTATCACGGGAGCGCGCCCGCAATAACTCCACACCATGCGAGCTCGCTCGCATTATGGTGTGGAGTCCTTGCGGGGAGGAGCCAAGACAGCCGCCGAGGGACCCCAGAAGACCAGGATCGGGGCCACTGTGTGCAAAACGAGCTGCACAGTGGAGGTAAGTATAACATGTTTGTTATTTTCGGGCAAAAAAAAGGGAAGCTTTAGTGCCCCTTTAAGTGTGTGCTTAACCAGTGTTTTTGTGTAAACAATGTGGTGATTTCACTACAGGAAGTGATGGATTTTCTCTCCCTGAGAGAAAATCCATCACCCCCCCCCCCCTCTGTCAGAACAGAGCTATGCATTGTTTACATAGGCAAAGCTCCATCCAGCCTCTCTTCCCAATGATCGGCAAGTGCCAGTGGAGATCCATTGCCCGGCACCCGATAATCGGCTTCTGCTGTGAGTAATCACGGCAGAGCGCGCGCCCCCTTAATTATACATGATTCTGCACAGAGCGGTTGCCCTGTAGCAGTAAATTTGCTATAGGGCGGTCTTTAAGTGGTTAAATAATATACACAGGTTTTGGTTATTTTCACCAAAGAAATGTAGCAGAATACATTTTGTCCCAAATTAATGAAGAAAGATTATTTGCAACAGAAACTAAGAAAATGTGTTTCTGTCAAAAATGTTTTTTGTTTTGTTTATATACAGTACCAAAAAATAAAAACCCCAGTGGTGATTGAATACCCCCAAAAGAAATCTCTATTTGTGTAAAAAAAAAAAAGTTATTAAAATATTATTCCAGTATAGTGTTACAAAACTGAGTAATTGTCATTTAAAATGTGACAGCGACTAATGCCGCGTACACACGACCGTTATTCATGACGAGAAAAAATATTTTTTTTTAAATGGTCATTAAAAACGATCGTGTGTGGGCTCCAGAGCATTTTTCACGACGTGAAAAATGGCCATGAAAAAATTGAAACATGCTCTAATTTTTCTCGTCGTTTCTCTCGTCATGAAAAACGGCAGTGTGTAGGCATTAACGACGTGATAAAAATGCGCATGCTCAGAAGCAAGTTATGAGACGGGAGCGCTCGTTCTGGTAAAACTAGCGTTCGTAATGGAGATCGCACATTCGTCACGCAGTAACGGACTGAAAAGCACGAGGCTGAAAAGCGCGAATCGTCTCTCACCAAACTTTACTAACACGAAGGGTGGCGCCATCCGAATGGATCTTCCCCTTTATAGCGCCGTCGTACGTGTTGTACGTCACCGCACTTTGCTCGAGCATTTTTTTTCACGATAGTGTGTAGGCAAGGCAGGCTTGAGAAGAATCACGTTGAGAAAATGACATTAAAAACGGTTGTGTGTACGCGGCATGAAAGCAGAAAATTAGTCTGGGCAGAAAGGGGGTGTTCAGTAATTGAAGTGGTTAAGGCTGAACATGTTGGGTATCTGTTTACTCAGCACAATCTCATCTTTTATATCCCCCCACCCACAAAATGGGTAATATATCATGTTTGTGTGTATTAAAAACGGAAAATTTATATCAAATACTTACCGTAATTTTCCTTTCCTGATGGACTCCATGGCAGCCTACGTGTGGGTTAATCCCGCCCCTCATACCTCATAGGACCCTTCTCCCATAAATCTTTGCTCTGGGCCAGAGGCCGTGTTCCATAATTTAGCCTACTCCAGCCACTGGGAGGGAACTCCTGCTGCCATGGAGTCCATCAGGAAAAGAAAATTACGGTAAGTATTTGATATAAATTTTCCGTTTTCCTGACAGACTCCATGGCAGCCTACGTGTGGGAAATAACTAGCCATACACACCCGGGTGGGCAGAGTGCTGGACAAAAGAAAAAAAGGTTTAATTGGCACCATCAACAGACAAGATACGTAAACCAAATTTAACAGAAGATAATGAGGCTGGCTCTACGCAGTAGTGTGCCATGAACGTGTTAATTGAAGACCACAAGGCCACCTTGGAAATAACTTCTGGAGGCACGTGACGTGATGCCGCCCATGATGAAGACACTTCTAGTTGAGTGAGCAGTCACCGCTTCTGGAGGCGCCAAGCCCTTGGCTTTATAGGCCCAATGAATGGCCTGAACAATCCATGCTCCGATAGATCTGGAAGAGGCACGCATTCCCTTATTCTTCCTGTGAAAAAGAACGAGCAGGTGGTCGGTCTGACGGAAAGAAGCTGTAGCTTCAAGATACTGACTCAGAGCTTTTTCAATATCTAAGGGATAAACACTGGAATCCTCGGTAGATCTGAACGTTGGAAGAGCAATCTCCTGATTGTCATGAAACACAGATGCCACTTTGGGGTTTGAACCCAACATAGGAATTAAAAAGGTTAGAAATGGCTCCTTGCATCCCTGAGAGCTGATTTCAGAGACCCTCTTGGCCGATGTTATAGCCACCAAGAAGACAACTTTTAGAGAGAGTCATTTGATAGAAGATTGATCTTCATGTTCCAACTCTCTACCTAAGAAAAAAATCCAAGACAAGGGGAAGATCCCAATTAGAGAAACTTGGCTCTGAGGTCTGAGCCTTATTGCTCCTCTGAAAAACTACTGAGTAAGAGGGTGTCTAGCCCAGGAAACACCCGTAAAGGCAGAGATTACAGCAACTTGGACTCGCAGCGAGCTGACTGACAATGAGAGATCCAATCCTGATTGTAAGAAGCCCAGGATATGATGTATCTTTGGGTTATTGCAAGAACCTGCAGTGGAAGAGGTGTAGTCTGAAAACTTTTTCCAAATCCTCTGGTAGACCCTGTTGGTGCCTGTTCTTCTGGCATTTAATATTGTGGAGATGGCCCTATTTGGACAGCCTAGGGCCTCCAACCTTCCCCTCTCAAGAACCAGATCATCAGATGTAGATGGGCCGGGCATGGATGTAGAAATGCCCCTTGTGATAGGAGATCTGGTCTGGAGGGTAGAGGAACTGGGTCCCGGAAGCTGAGTTGCATCAGCAGTGGAAACCATGGCTTGCTTGGCCAGTACGGGACTATTGCCACTATCTCTGCTTCTTCCATCCTGAGCCTCGACAAAAAACGGAAAATGACAGGAACCGGGGGAAAGGCATA
Organism: Rana muscosa; assembly: GCA_029206835.1. Taxonomy (NCBI): domain Eukaryota; kingdom Metazoa; phylum Chordata; class Amphibia; order Anura; family Ranidae; genus Rana; species Rana muscosa. The sequence goes on from CM055117.1 coordinate 7,280,250, forward strand.
GGCCCCGTGGAACCGCCAATGGTCTGTCAGAGAATCTACCCAAAAGCCTGGGGATTCCAAGACCTCGTGCAGTATCTCTCTAGTCTGAAGTTGCATGGGGAGGCGAACAAGTCTACTTCCGGAATGACTCCCAGGGACAGGACCCACCTGAAGACTTCGGGGGGGGAAGTCCACTCGTTGTCCAGAGAAACTCTCAACAGAAAATCTGCCTGAACGTTCTGGACTCCAGGGAGATAGACAGCTGTCAGGTTGGCCAGGTTTTTCTGGGCCCAGATCATGATGGGCTCTATTTCCTTTGACAGGGAGAGACTGCAAGTACCCCCCTGTCTCTTGATGTATGCGACTGCCGTTGTGTTGTCCAGTCTTAGGAGGACTGAGTCTCCTGCTGTTAAGTGGTGAAAGGCCTGCAGAGCGCAGAACGCTGCCCGGAGTTCCAGAACATTGGAGACTATCCTGTGAGAGGGAAAATTCCATATGCCTTGGGCTACTTCTGTCAGCCCCTGTTGCTGGCATCTGTAGTGATGGTGACCCAAGACACAGGTGCGATGGAGTGACAATTGAGGAGGTTCCTCTGTTGTAGCCACCAAGGAAAGCTCTCCCGCATGGATGAGGTTATTTGGATAAAGTGATCCCGAAGCCCTGGATTCCACTGTTGGAGGAAACCCTTCTGGAAGGGCCACATTTTCCACTGAGCCCACTTTACCATGGGTGTTGTTGCCACCATGGTGCCAATGATCTTTAGGCATTGAGAGGCTCGGAGATGAGGACGACATTGCAAGCCGAACTCTGTCCCGGATCACTGGGATTTTTCCAGGGGTAACAAGATGGTGCTCTTGATAGCGTTGAAGTGTGCCCCGAGGAATACCAGGGACTGCGTAGGATCCAGATGGCTCTTTTCCAGATTCAGAAGCCAACCAAACTCGAGTAGAGAGTGGAGATGACCTGGGATCTGTGGATTAGCAACTGCTCCTTGTCCCGAGACAACAGCAGGTCGTCTAGATAGTGATACAGACGTATACCCACGACAGCCAACAAGTTTTGAAAACACACAAGGCGATGTTGTAAGCCCGAAGGGGAGACAGGTGAACTGCAGACGGATTTGATCGACAGCAAAGCGAAGGTATTTCTGGAATTCTGATGCTATCGGAACATGGAAGTAGGCGTCCTTCAGGTCTATAGAGACAAGCCAATCGCCTGGTTGGATTGCTTGACTGATCATGAGTAGTGTCTCCATCTTAAACTTCTCCTTCTAGATAAAAGAATTCAAGTGGGTTAGGTCTATAATTGGCCTCCAGGAGACGTTTTTCTTCAACACCATGAAGAGGGGCGAGTAGACCCCTCAAAACCTTTTGTCGTCTGGAACTGGAATTGCAGTGCCCTGAGCCACAAGAGAGACAGGAGAATTAGCTTTTTCTCTTCCCAGAGAGGCAAGGATGCCGACTCGCTCTGTTCTAGGCAGGTGCAACATCATAAAGACTTAGGGGATTCTTGTCCACCGGAAGATGCCCCTTTTGAAAACTTCTGGCCTGAAGGCTGTTTTTTTTCTTCCACGTCTTCTTGAACTCACGGCCAGGCCTATAGTAGCGAGCATTCCTTGCTCGATCAGAACCTTGCCTGGGCTGTGTTCTCTTCTGGTTTAGCAGACGGCGATCCTGGGGAAGGAACCCCGACTTGCCCCCTGTGGCATGGGTGATGGCACTGTCCGATATGTTCCCAAAGAGGGACGAACCCCCAAATGGAATCCTGCACCATGCCTGCTTGAAGGCAGGGTCAGATACCCATGGGCGCAGCCACAAGGCACGCTTAGCCGTGACAGATGTCAGCATGATCCGAGCCACCAGGCGAATTATGTCTAGGGAAGCCCCACGAGAAAAGCCAACGCCAACCTTAGCCCGTGAATAGGTGAGCTCCTGGCCAGTTCTTCCGAGATGCTCCTCAGAGAAGCATCTACGTCGTCTGCCCAGACTTCCATCGCTTTAGAAAGGGCTGCGAGAGCTAGAGCTGGTTTGCAGGTCATACCCGCTGTAATGTAGAGCCGCTTGAGGTCGGTATAAATTTTCCACTCCAGGCCATCCCTAAAGGAAACAGTATCCTCCAATGGGAGTGTGACGTGCCTCACCATCCTCATTAGGGCTGAGTCAATGAGAGGAGCCGACTCCAGGTGTTTTACATTCTTGCTTTTAAATGGGTACATTTTTTGATACCTTCATTAACAGGCAATTCTTCCTTTCAACACCACCCCATTCATCGGTAATTATTGTGCTAAGTTCACCCAAAAAGGAGAAATTAGGGCGTTCTTTTTTGAGGTGTTTAAAATATTTCCTCTGTTTGGAGGGTGCCTCCACTGGCTCTTCCATCTCAAAGCTTCTTTGACAGCTTTTGACCAGCTGTGGTACTAGGGCAAATTCAAAACCTGCACCAGGGTCATCTACCTCCACCTCACTGTCTGAGGCTTCAATTGAGGAATGGCTCGGCTGTGAAGGGCCTGGAGCCTTGAGATCATCCCTAATAGGGACTGACATAGTGTCGCCAGCAGGGTTATGGGTATGACCAGAATCCCCTTTACTCAGGGACTCACGGACCACCTTTCTGACCAGTGCTTCCACTTGTTGGTCTCCACCCTCTCTTTCTTATGCGACTTTAGAAAAGCATCGCTCGCAGAGCGATTTGCCTTCAGGAACCTGGGCCCCGCATACCCAGCAGGCTTTCCTCACAGAGCGGCTGGAGTGGCGGTGAGAGTGACGCCCAGAGGTGGTTTTAGACTCCTATCTGTGGTACCTAGATCTAAAGGAAGATCTATGACGTCTGGACCTTGAAGAGGAGTGACGACGTTGAGACCTAGGACGGTCTTTGCCATGCTTTGGGGTTCAGACCAAGAAGAGCTGAGTGAAAAAGAAAGGGTTAGGAGCTCCTGAATGAGTGAACCCAAGCATCACAGGTAGAAAAGAAATAAATCCTACCTGCAGCGCAAGGGTTGGCCACAAGAGGGCGGTGACAGATCCATGGCAAGGCAGTTTGAAAGTGAAATGAATCATTAAAGCCTTATGAGAAACAGGAGTGACAACAGGCATGAGAGAGCACATAACAAAACATAGCCAGCACCCAGGGAGCCTGCAGCAAACAATTTACCTTGTAAACCAGAGACCATCTAAACACTGCATAAGCCTGCAAGTCATCCCAAGTAATAGCTGCTTTGACAGCTATTTAAATCTGCCACCGTTAACGATGTCACCGCCCCACAGCGCACCTGCGCCGGAAAAAGTTGCCATCCGGTGGCGGCCAATCGCATGCACGACCGCCGCCGCCATTTTGGCGAAACTGCGCCTGCACGAACCAAGCACGGAATCTTCATTCGCGGCTTGCGGATGCGCAGTGACTTCCTGAAACGGCGAGCTGGAACGCAGCTGCGCTCCAGCCGCCGTGGCCACTCACTGGAGCTTGATAGAAAATAAGGAGACACACAAAACACAGAGATACGGCTGCCATATAAAACGAATATCTTTGTACATTACCACCACCACGGCACGATCCGGACCAGAACCTGGGGCTGGGGAGCTGTTCGCTCGACCCACCGCACGATCGGGCGTTTACAAAGCCTCCCGCTAATAGCTGGGACGTTTGGCCATATTACCGCTTGCCTGCCAATGGCCAGGTTAGTAAGCTCTTCATGGTATCACATCATATCGCCCATATCCACCTGCTAATAGCTAGGATTGCTGGACTGCAGAGAGGATCACCGCTAACCACCAACGTATCGCCGTGCACACCGCCAGGCCTGGATTACAGAAAAACTTCATGAAAAGGTAAGACTATATCTTGGTCCTAGGAGGAGGACAAAAAAAGGAACACGGCCTCTGGCCCAGAGCAAAGATTTATGGGAGAAGGGTCCTATGACGTATGAGGGGCGGGATTAACCCACACGTAGGCTGCCATGGAGTCTGTCAGGAAACTAACCTTCTGCCCTGTACACACGATCGGAATTGCAATGGGCTAAAATTTGATGGAATTTTTAGTCGGAATTCCGTTCAAAGCTGTCTTGCCTACACACCATCAGACAAAATTTAGACCGTCCAAAACGCCGTGATGTACAACACGTACGACGGCACTATAAAGGGGAAGTTCAAATCCAACAGTGCCACCCTTTGGGCTGCTTTTGCTGATTTCGTGTTTCCGCGTGTTAGTAAAAGTTTGGTGAGAGACGATGCGCGCTTTTCAGTCTCCGTGCTTTTCAGTCCGTTACAGTGTGACGAATGTGCTATCTCCATTACGAACGCTAGTTTTATCAGAACGAGCGCTCCCGTCTTCTAATTTAGTCTGAGCATGCGTGGATTTTTCTCCGATGGAGTTCCACACAGACGATCGGAATTTCCTATCGTTTTTTTTTTTTTCCCATTGGAAAAATTTAAAACATGTTCTATTTTTTTACACCGATGGAAAAAAGTACGATGGGGCCCACACACACCAAGTCCTTGTTTCATCAGAAATTCCGATCGTGTGTACAGGGCATAAGTGTATTTTTTACTGAAAATTTGAGCTTGATAAACCAATGCGCTAATATTGTGCCACATAAAAAAATTGAAACGGCTACCATTTTATTCTCCAAAGTGTTTGTTTTCAGAAAATATATAATGTTTAGTGGTTTTAACTAATCTTAAGGCCTAAAATGATTATCATGATGATCATATGTGACAAAAAATGTTATCTTGTTTTTGATGGCATTTCTGCTTTTAAAAAAAAAAATAAAACATTTTACTAACTGGTTATTAAAATAGCATAATACAATGAAAAAAAAAATCAGAGATCAAACAATGAAACAGCAGATCCGCAACACAGATAATAGGATTTTTATAACAGCTTACCTGTAAAATCCTTTTCTTGGAGTACATCACGGGACACAGAGCGACATAGTCATTACTAATGGGTTATATAGATACCTTCAGGTGCTGGCACTGGCAACTTCCAAAACCGGAAGTACCCTCCCCTATATAAGCCCCTCCCATCCGGGAGCACCTCAGTTTTGTAGCAAAGCAATAAGTGTCCCTAAAGAGGGGCGGGAGCTCTGTGTCCCGTGATGTACTCCAAGAAAAGGATTTTACAGGTAAGCTGTTATAAAAATCCTATTTTCTTTCTCGTACATCACGGGACACAGAGCGACATAGTCATTACTAATGGGATGTCCTATAGCAATGCCCAACGAGGGGGGGATACACCATACATAAGCTGGGCGCCATCAGACATGAGGATCTTTTGCGGCCTGCAACACACTGCGCCCAAAGGCGACATCCTCCTGACTTCTAACGTCCACCTGGTAGAACCTAGTAAACGTGTGTACTGAAGACCATGTTGCGGCCTTACAGATTTGAGCCAGGGAGGCCTGGTGATGCACTGCCCATGAAGTTCCAACTGCTCTCGTGGAGTGCGCCCTAACTTTGAACGGAGGCGGTCTCCTTCTCAAGCCATAGGCTTGCATTATGACCTGTCGAATCCACTTGGCTAAAGTAGATTTTGATGCTGCCTGACCCTTTCTGGGGCCTTCCGGCAGAATAAACAAAGTATCCGTTCTGCGAATCTGAGCAGTGGCTTTTAGATAAGCTTTAACTGCTCTTACTACATCCAAAGAATGCAATAACTTTTCCTCTACCGAAGTAGGTTTGGGGAAAAAAGAAGGAAGAACCACATCTTGGTTCAAATGAAACCTCGATACCACCTTAGGAAGAAAGGCTGGATGAGGACGTAACACTACTCTGTCCCTATGGATAACCAGATATGGCTCCTTACAGGACATAGCTGCTAATTCCGACACTCTTTTAGCCGAACAAATGGCTACTAGAAAAATCTATTTCCTGGTGAGAAGAACCAAAGAAATATGCTGTAATGGTTCAAATGGTTGTTTCTGTAGAACCGACAGAACCAGGTTTAGATCCCATGGACATACTGTATGGGAATATTAACCGGAGGACTAATACGCATCACTCCTTATCTAAAGGCTTTGACAAGGCCGAAAACTGACCTTTGATAGTACTCAAGGCAAGCTTCCTATCTACAGCCCACTGTAGGAAGTCCAGACTCCTACCTATTACGTACTTATGTGGATGCCATTTCTTGGCCTCACACCATGCGATGTACGCCTTCCAGATTCTATAGTAGATCTGCCTGGATACCGGCTTCCTGGCATTGATCATGGTAGATACCACAGGATTAGAGAGCCCTCTCTTTTTTAGAATGTGGGCTTCAATAGCCAGGCCGTCAAACCTAGGGCTGGTAAGGAAGGGTGGTATATCGGTCCTTGCGAAAGCAGGTCTGGACGACGTGGGAGAGTCCAAGGACTCCCCACTGACATTTTACAATCTCCGCGTACCATGCTCTTCGGGGCCACGCTGGAGCCACCAGAATCACTGGTTTCTTTTCTACCCTGATTCTGCGGAGTAATCGAGGTAACAATTGTGGCGGTGGGAATGCATATATCAGCTTGAACTGATCCCAAGGGAACACTAGGGCATCCGAGCCGCAAGCTAGGGGATCCCTTGTCCGAGAGACAAACCTGTCCACCTTTGCGTTGAATCTGGATGCTAGAAGATCTACATCCGGTGTTCCCCACCGCTGACATATTGTCCAGAAAACCTCGGGGTGAAGGGACCATTCCCCTGGGCATAATTGTTGGCGACTTAGAAAAGTCTGCCTTCCAATTCTCCACTCCTGGAATGAATACCGCGGATATGGCTGGGACATATCTTTCTGCCCATTTTAGGATGTAATTTACTTCCCTCTGGGCTGCACGACTCCTGGTGCCCCCCTGATGATTGATATATGCCACTGCTGTGGCATTGTCTGATTGAATTCTGACAGGGGACCCTTGGAGTTTGGATGTCCATGCTACTAGGGCATACCGGGCTGCTCATATCTCTAAGAGATTGATGGGCAGGGCCTTTTCTGCATCCGACCATCTGCCCTGGAGAGACCATTGCTCCAGTACTGCTCCCCAGTCTAAGGCTGGCATCTGTAGTGACCACCTTCCAAGAAATCGGACTGAAGGATTTCCCTTTTTCCAGATTCTGGGGAACCAACCACCAACGGAGGCTCTTGCGAACGGAAGGGGACAAGGACATTGTAAGTCTAGGGCCTGAACTTTTTTGTTCCAGGCTGACAGTATGGCCCCTTGCAAATTCCTTGAATGGAATTGACCGTAGGGTACTGCTTCGAATGATGCCACCATTTTTCCCAGCAGCCTCATGCACAGGCGTATGGACGGCTGTCTTTTTTGTACCCACTAAGTGGATCAACTCTTTCAAAGACAACACCTTTCCTCGAGGCAAGAATATTTTTCTCTGGCCTGAATCCAACCTTAGCCCCAAGTATTCCAGACTTTTGACTGGTTTTTAGGGCTGACTTGTCTCGGTTGATAATCCAACCGTGAGATTCCAGATCCTTGATTGTCTTGTGAACGACCACGTCTAGTTTTTTCACTGAGTGGTCTATCAGCAACAAGTCATCTAGATATGCCATTATCATTACACCTTGTGTTCTTAGATTGGCCAATAAAGGGCCAGAATTTTTGTAAACACTCGTGGTACTGTGGCCAGACCGAAGGGTAAGGCTCTGAACTGAAAATGGCGCCCTTCTACTGCAAAGCGTAGAAATTTTTGGTGGACTGGAAAGATGGGAATGTGCAAATAAGCATCTTTGATGTCGATCGCGGCTAACCAATCCTCCCCTTGTAGGGCAGTGGCCACCGATCGGATCGACTCCATCGGAAAGTCCTGATATACAGGAATTTGTATAGCCCTTTTAGAATTAATATGGGCCTCCCGTCCCTGTTTGCTTCGGGACTGTAAAGAGGTTTGAGTAAAACCCGAACCCTCATTCTTCCAGGGGAACCTCCATAATTACTCCTTGGAGCAATAGTTGTTCTAGTGCCAACAGGAGGGACTCTCTCTTCCGGGGATCCCTTGGCACGTTTGACCTCAAAAATGGGAAGGAGGAGAGTCTTTTAACTCCAAACTGTATCCCAACATACTGCGGAGAGCACCTATCTGTTTTGATCGTGTCCCGCCAGGTCTCTTGCGAACAACTGGAGTCCTCCCCCCACCCGACTGAGTGGGGGCAACCCTTCAATGAATTTAACTTTGGGGGAGGTTTTGTACCTCCCCTGACCCAGGGTTTCTCATTACCCTGCGATTGTCCCTGTTTTTACCCCCGGGAATTGACCGAGGAGGCCGTCGGAACTGTTACACAGCCGATGCCCCAGGGACTGGAGAAGCAGGCCTCTTAAAGAGGGACCTCTAACTCTGTTTTTAACCGGCAAGAGCGTATTTTTACCGCTGTAAATTTTCTGGATATATTTGTCCAGGTCTTCCCCGAATAAGCGTTCACCATGAAATGGGACGCTAACCAGCCATTCTTTACAGGGAGCTTCAGCAGACCAGTTTTTGAGCCATAGAAGCCTACGCATATGTACTATAGACAGCGCAAGGCGGGAGGCCTGATGGACTGAATCCTTTATGGCGTCAACCGCAAAGCCTAAGGCTCTAGGTAGATCAGCTAGGGCAAAGCCTGCTGATCTGTCAAGTCCCTCAAGACCTGTTTCAACTGATCCTTCACTGCTTAGCAGACCCCACTGCTGGTTGTGTCACCAAGCTTGCTGTAGAAAGAAGCAGACTTTCATAAGGACTCCAATCTTTTATCTATTGGGTTCTTGAACATTTGCACATTATCCACTGGACATGTCAGTGATTTATACACACAAGAGATGGCTGCGTCCACTGTAGGGACCTTCCATTTTTTGATGAACTTATCCTCCATGGGATAGACCACCGGAAATCTCTTGGGGGAATAAATATTTTCTCAGGATGTTCCCAATCCTGGTAAATGAGCCCTTTCAGTAAAGGGTGAAGTGGAAAAGAACAGACAGTCTGGGGGCTTCTAGCGACCCCAACGAGGATACAGTAGTGGTTGATGGTTCCGCAAGGTGCATTTTTAAATGCTGATCGGACCATGTTAGTCAGAGACTAAACCCATAATCTTTCAGCTTGAGATGCTGAGAAAAGGTTCCCCCACTGTTGATTCCTCTATAACAGAATCAACCTCATCCTGATCCCCTTCAGGCAGGTCGATCCCTGTATGGGACTGTTGCTCTGCTAACAGGCACTCTGAAGGAGGAGACGGAGATCGGGCGTGCTTTCCCTGACAGGGAGGCAGCGATCAATGTTGACAATCTCTCTCTAATCCTCCCAGAGCTGAGGAAAAAACCTCCTCTGTTACATACACAGGAGCAGGTGAACTGAGGACAGCCACAGTACCAAGTACCCCTGCGGGGTCTCTACAGTCACTTACCTCTGAACTTCAGGGGAGACTGGTGCAGCAGAAGCATGCCCAAGATCCTCAGAGCCCGATGAGACCCCCTTCGCTTCCTGGAAGATTCAGTTCCGGAGCTTCTGGACGGCATATTCCTAAGCCTAAAGCTGAGGTATTCCAGCCGTAATACACCACTTTTACTGAGAATAGTCTAGCACAATTGCTGCTATATAACAGTTGGTGTCTACTAAAGTGCCTTTCTAGGGGATGCCTGCATCAACCGCCTCTGTGTGCCTTTATACTGTTGCTAGCTCTGTCTGTGCACTTCAATAGCCAGCTATGATTGTGCTTTAAAACACGCTGGACGCCCGCACATGCGCAGTAGCGCCGCGGCGCACACCGAGCGTCATCCACCCGCTCCGCCCCTTTTTCCAGATCGCCTCTATATATAGAGGCGCGTGCACACGCACGCGCGCAGGCACGTGCGCCTTCGGCGCCTTTTTTGAAAAAAATAAGGAGCTAGATGGGAGCCAGGGTCCCTGCCGCAGGGCCCGGGGATGGATGAGCGCAGCAACAGGGCAGAGGAGACAGCTTCCCAGCAGAGAACTTACCAACTGCCTGGATTTGATTTTGGAAGAAAAAAATCCATATTACAAGAAAAAGAACCATAGCGGCCTCTAGTGTCTAACCCAGGTACCGCGGTCTTACATTTTTTTTTTTTTTTTCTTGCCTACTATTACAATTTTTACATTTTCTCAGTAGTAACAGGCATACACAGAATATTAGCGGGAATACCTTAGGTAACAGGCAGAAAGACAAAATAGGCTTGGGGGTCCCTCAATAGAACCAAGTTCCCGAGGGCCCCCACTTACCTTTTCCTCGCCGCAGGACTCTGTTTGATCCACAGAAGCCCAAACTTCACCTATCACGGCAGGCATTGTAATCAAACCTTCAGGGACCGGGTTCCCAAGGATTCCACTCCCCTGGACCTGTATAGCACCCTGCACAGAAAACATCTTGGTCGTGGGTATGACCAGAGCTCTGGATCCCAGGGTCCAGCCCTCCTAAGAGAGGCATTACAGGCAAAACCCTGCTCTTCTCTGCAAGGCCCGGGTACCGACCGTTTAGCTATGAAGCTTTTTTGGTCGGATCCGGAATAGCTTACTGAGGCCCAAAAGAACCTGTACGCAAGCTCAGTGAAAAACACATGTTTCTTCTTGGCCAACACCTTAGACACTGGCAAAAAACTGAGGTGCTCCCGGATGGGAGGGGCTTATATAGGGGAGGGTACTTCCGGTTTTGGAAGTTGCCAGTGCCAGCACCTGAAGGTATCTATATAACCCATTAGTAATGACTATGTCGCTCTGTGTCCCGTGATGTACGAGAAAGAAACAATGTAACACAAATGGCAGGTTTCTCATAGCAATGGTAAAAAAGTCTCAAATATTGAAAGCTCCGACACTTCTCATTATACAAGGGGAGGGGGCAGCAACCTCTGATATCTTCATATCACTGTGTGTCTTATTTCCATTTGTCTTTTCTAATCACCAGAACACTAGAAGAGAGAAAAAATGTATTAAATAAATAAACTTAAATTTTTATCACCTTAGAGAAAATTTATGGGTAAAAAAAATAAAAATAAACATACAATACTTCTCCACAATACATGCACATTTCCCCATGTTTGGTTGAATAAAAAAAAATCTAAGTACATAAAAATCCTACTAAATTTGATGGGGTATTGCTTGCAGAAGTGAGATGTTTCTGAATGGAAAATAATATTATAGTGAGAAAAGGTTCAGAAACTCATGGAGTAAAAGGGAGGAAAAGGTTTAGAAACTTGCAACGACAGGGGTTAACGTTGTTTAAAGATATTCCCTTTCCCAACACACATCAGCTACCAAACACTCCACAGTTAGGCGACCGCTTCCCATAGGAATAATTCTTCCAGAACAAAACGAGACAACGCTCCGTGTTGAAGTTCCAAAACAGGGAATGACTTTATTACAAGCACATGGTAACACATTTTTCTTCAAAACCCTTCTCTCCCATTCTTGGTGAACAGGGCGGGTTAAACTGTCCAATGATAATGGTCATACAGGTCAGGTGTGTTCAAACTTCTCTTTCAGTAAACAGTCTTAGCAGGAGGGGTGATTCTCCCCCCCCCCCATCTCACAGAAAGACACTTAAACATCCCATAATAGGCTGCCAGACGGTCTACCAGCTCCAATCCACATCACCACAGTAGCAGACTTAATTACCACAAGCCACAATAGAATGCAATCACACCCCATCACAGCAAATATTACACAACAGCCAACACCCAATATACACACACTATATACAATATATACAGTATATACAGTATTGAATCTGATTAGCACAGTTCATAGCGGGGTTCTTATTCACCCTGTGCCCCTATTAGAGACACAGGGTGTTTTACACATAAGAGGTGTTGGGGAAGCTGAAGCAAGGGTATCTCATACTTTCTAAGAGATTCCGGGTTCCCCGGGCCCTCCCGTTACAAAACTCAAGGGGTTATAGGGAGGAAATAACTTAGAGACCCAAGGAGCTAAAGGGAGGAAAAGGTTTAGAGACCCAAGGGGTTATAGGGAGGAAAAGGCTCAGACTCTAAAGGGGTTATAGGGAGGAAAAGACTCCGATTTTAAAAGGGGTTATAGGGACGAAAGGTTAAGAAACTCAAGGGGTTATAGGGAAGAGAAGGCTCAGAAACTCAAGGGGTTATAGGGAGGAAAAGGTTTAGAAACCCAAGGGGTTATAGGGAGGACAAAGCTCAGTAATTCAAGAGGTTATAGGGAGGAAAGGCTCAGAGACCCAAGGGGTTATAGGGAGGAAAAGGCTCAGACTCTAAAGGGGTTATAGAGAGGAAAAGGCTCAGAGACTCAAGGGGTTATAGGGAAGAAAAGGTTCATAGACCCGAGGGGTTATAAGGAAAAAAAGACTTAAGCCCTGTACACGCGGGTGGTAATCCCGTCGAAAAAAGAACGTCGGTTTTCTCGACGGGATTCCTGGCAAGCTTGTCTTGCCAAGCCCGTGTACACACGCAACCATTCAAAAGTACCGCCATTCTTTTGAATGGCAAGAATGCAGTGATGTCATTGACTACGACGAGCCGGCGCTCGTCACATTCGATGCCGTCGCCGCCATCTTTCTACACACTACACTACCCTTGTAAGCTATCGCGTATGCGTCGAAGTCTCATCGAGCATGCGCGGGCTTACCGGGGACAGGTAAGCATACTCACAAACGTTTTTCTCGGCAGGAAAACTCTGCCGAGAATCCCGACGAGAAAAATAGAGAGCAGGTTCTCTATTTTTCTCATCGAGATTCCCGGCAGTTTTCCTGCTGAGAAACCATACACACGAACGGTTTTCTCTGCAAAAAGCTCTCCCAGCAGTTTTCTTGCAGAGAAAACCGGTCGTGTGTACGAGGCTTCAGAGACCCAAGGGGTTATAGGAAGGAAAAGGCTCAGAAACTGAAGGGGTTAAGGAGAGGAAAAGGCTCAGAGACCCAAGGGGTTATAGAGAGGAAAAGGCTCAGAGACGCAAGGGGTTATAGGAAAGAAAAGGTTCTTAGACCCGAGGGGTTATAAGGAAAAAAAGACTTAAGCCCTGTACACACGGGCGGTAATCCCGCCGAAAAAAAAAAGTTGGTTTTCTTGACGGGATTCCTGGCAAGCTTGTCTTGCCAAGCCCGTGTACACACACAAAACCATTCAAAAGAACCGCTGTTCTTTTGAATGGCAAGAACGCGTGACGTCATAGAGTACGGCGAGCCGGCGCTCGTCACATTCGATGCCATCATTGCCATCTTGCTACACCCTACACTACCCTTGTAAGCTACCGCTTAAAAAAAGACTTAGAGACCCAACGGGTTATAGGGAGGAAAAGGCTCAGGCTCTAAAGGGGTTATAGGTAATAAAAAGCTTGGCAACACAAATATGTTATAAGGGAAAAGGGCTCTAGGACTCAGTGGTTTATACAAAGAAAAAAGCTCAGTAACTCAAGAGGTTGTAGGGAGGAAAAGGCTCAGAGACTCAAGGAGTTATAGGGAGGAAAAGGCTCATACTCTAAAGGGGTTATAGAGAGGAAAAGGCTCAGAGACTCAAGGGGTTATAGGAAAGAAAAGACTCAGAGACCCAAGGGGTTATAGGAAAGAAAAGACTCAGAGACGCAAGGGGTTATAGGGAGGAAAAGGCTCAGAGACTCAAGGTGTTATAGGGAGGAAAAGGCTCAGAAACTCAAGGGGTTATAGGGAGGAAAAGACTCAGAAACTCAAGGGGTTATAGGGAGGAAAAGGCTCAGAGACTCAAGGGGTTATAGGAAAGAAAAGACTCAGAAACTCAAGGGGTTATAGGGAGGAAAAGACTTAGATACTAAGGGGTTAAAGAGAGGGAAAGGCTTGACGTCTCAAAGGGGTTATAGGGAGGAAAAGGCTCAGACTCTGAAGGGGTTATAGGGAGGAAAAGGCTCAGAGACTCAAGGGGTTATAGGGAGGAAAAGGCTCAAAGACCCAAGGGGTTATAGGAAAGAAAAGACTCAGAAACTCAAGGGGTCATAGGGAGGAAAAGACTTAGATACTAAGGGGTTAAAGAGAGGGAAAGGCTTGACGTCTCAAAGGGGTTATGGGGAGAAAAAGCTCAGAGACTCCATGAAGGTTAAAGAGAGAAAAAGTCTTGGCAACTCAATGGGGTTAAAGGGAGGAAAAGGCTCTGAGACTCAAGGGGGTTATAGGGAGGTAGAGGTTTAGGGGCAGGGGAGGGCTGGGCCAGGGGGCAGGGTGGCAATTGCCTCCCAGGCCGCCCTAACTTATGTTCAAAATGGATGGCAGCCGCTGCCCGCTACCATTTTCTTTTTTATTCTGGTCTAGGAAGTCGGGCCGGTGGCACGGCCATGGCGGCCGACCACTAGCTGTTGCATTCCGGGAGTTGTAGTCCGCGCTCAAGCTTCCGGTGGGTGGAAAACACAGCAGCGCAGAGGAAACTACAACTCCCTGGGACCTGATTCTTGGAAGCAGACCGAGGCAGGGCGTGCCAGGGAGTTGGGATGCAGGGCTGCAGGGCTGGGCGCTGGCTGCAACTTGACCCCAGGGTCAGGAGCGTTACCCCCCCCCCCCAGGAGACCAAGGCGTGCAAAGACCTGCTGAGCTGAGATCGCTGAGGTGAGAGACCCTGGCACCCCTAGCTGGCCCCCCATCTCCCCCACCAGACACCCCATGTAACCTACCCCAGTGATCAGGCTTCATTGATGGGCACTGGCGTTGGCTGCACTGATAAGCACTGGTGAGGCTGCATTGAAAAACCAGGTGGGCCATGGATGGTGAGCTGATTCGGCGGTTCAGTGGGCCACTTGACTGGACTTGCCCCCCAGGCCTAAGGCTTCCAGCCCTCCCCTGTTTAGGGGGGTCATAGGGAGGAAAAGGCTCAGGGACTCAAGTAGGTTATAGCAAGGAAAGGGCTCAGGGACTCAAATTAGGAACATTTATTACAATAAGGCATGATTCCAAACATACTAAAAGCCCATTTAGAGTTTAAGTGTCCTTGCTTTTCCCTGCTTCTAAATACTGTATACTAGCTGCTTGGCTGTTATACATGGTTCTCTGCCATCAACAATTTCTGTGTAGGTGACTTAAACAGGCAAGCCGATCATAATTTCTGTCCTCGCTCTGACTTCAGTTGCTGCATGCTTTTTCTGATGCCCTGTACACACGATCCGATGGACTTTTTTCATCGGAAAAAACGATCATGTGTGGGCCCCATCGGAAAAAAAAACGATAGGAAATTCCGATCGTCTGTGTGGAACTCCAACAGAAAAAAAACCCACGTATGCTCAGAATCAAGTCGACGCATGCTCAGAAGTATTGAACTTAATTTTTCTCGGGTCGTCTGAGTGTTTTACGTCACCCGCGTTTTGGACGGTCGGAATTTTGTCTGATGGTGTGTATGCAAGGCTGATGGAAGTCAGCTTCATCGGAATTCCGACGGAAAATTCCATCGGATTTTATTCCCTCGGAAATCCAATCGTGTGTACAGGGCATTAGTCAGTGCTTCAAAATATTTTAAAGCCAAAGACGGCCAAGTAAATGGCATTTTCAGAAGGCCATTAATGACAGATTCCATATTTCTCTCAGTACTTTTGTAAAACTAAGAGAAGGTGAAATGCAAAAGGAAAACCGACAGACCAAGAGAAACAAATCAGTGTTCAGCTTGTACAGCCCAGGGAAATCAGGGATATCAGACTTTGCAATATTTGATTTATCTTACCTACTCCTGTAGGCGATGATACACATGGAAGAACACCGGGCTTAATAGTAATATAAGGAGCAGAAGAACCCGAACCGGAAACAACTGCTGGTATAGGAAGATCCCGGGATCTGTGTGAGAAACTGACAGTACAGGGAAATATAAATACTTTTTTTTATTTAAACATCACCAACATATTCTGTAGTGCTGTACGGAGATCACTGAGCCAGTCACATCGGTCTCTGTACCAGAGGAGCTTACACTCTAATGCCCCACAGTCACACACTATTATTATTATACATTTATATAGCTCTGACATATACCGCAGTGCTGTAGAGTGTGTTTTCACAGTTGTACAGGCTCCTCTCCTGGACTGAAATTACTTACTCTACTTTAACTGCACACTGTGAGCTCTCTCCAGGTGCATTGTCAGATAGAGCCCGCCTTGTTTCCTGGCTGGAAGATGTCCAGCGTCATCTCGCTATTTCCTCCCCAGAGGGACTGCCCCTTGCCTCACCCCTTTCATTCATTGGATTTAAAGGGGTTGTAAACCCTTGTGCATCCTATGCATTAAGGTGAAAAAACACCTTGCACTGTCCGGCCCCCCTGCCCCCCCCCCCCCGTTTTACTGACCTGAGCCCCAAATTTCTGTGGGCGCGATCCCGCATCGCTCTCTTCATGACTTCTTGGCTCTTCATTGGATAGATTGATAGCAGAGCAGCCATTGGCTCCCACTGCTGTCAACCAAATCCAATGACGCAGACACCAGGGGGTGGGGCCGAGTCATACACTCGGCGGTTATGGACGCCGAGTGTATGACAGGGAGCGCGCCCGTAAGGTAACCCCCTTGGGAGAGAGCTTCCCAGAGGCGGTTATCTATTGAAGGGAGGAGCTGCAAGAGCGGCCGTGGGACCCCAGAAGAGGAGGATCTCCATGACTTCTCGGCTCTTCATTGGATAGATTGATAGCAGAGCAGCCATTGGCTCCCGCTGCTGTCAATCAAATCCAATGACGCGGACACCAGGAGGTTATCTATTGAAGGGAGGAGCTGTGAGAGCCGCCGTGGGACCCCAGAAGAGGAGGATCGGGGCCACTTTGTGCAAAACGAACTGCACAGTGGAGGTAAGTATGATATGTTTGTTATTTAAAAAAAAAAAATGAACCTTTAGTATCACTTTAAGTTCTTGCAATCTTGGTAGCTCAGTGATACATATGGGCGTTACTTAGAGCAGTCTGCATGCGGAAACACAAACCACAATAATTACTGTAATTGTCTGACCCTTAGGAAGTGCCTGTGACCCCGCTGTCACTCAGACAGGAAGGTATCAGAGTCTCAATAGAGTAGATGTTTACAATTTGTAGAGCTCTTCAAAGAGAAAGGAATTCTTTAGATTTTGGCATTAGTGCATTAGAGATATGCTTAACCAAAGTAAATAAACAGTGCAGAAATATATTTACAGAAAAAGAGGCAATAGAACATCTACAAAACAAAGAGATGAAGAATGGAAGCTCTTCAGGTCCTGGGTTATTCGGATTCCAACAGAGTTCAGTCAATGGAGCATAAAATGGATTGGGAATTTCTGAGTCTTTGGCCCCCAAGAAATATGACTCTTAGTGCATAGGATTTTCATTTTGACAGTAATGCCTTTTACACACGATCAGAATTTCCGATGGAAAAAGTCAGACGGAATCTTTTCATCGGATATTCCGACCGTGTTGTGTGCCCCATCTGACTTTTTTCCATTGGAATTTAGAAAGAGAACATGAAAAAATTTATATCGGAAATTTCGTTCGTCTGTATGAAACTCCGACGGAGAAAAAAAACAGGCATGCTCAGAATCAATTCGACGCATGCTCGGAAGCATTGAACTTCATTTTTCTTGGCTCGTCGTATTGTTGTACGTCACCGCATTCTTGACGGTCGGAATTTGGTGTGGCACACTGCAAGACAGCTTGAGCGGAATTCCGTCTGAAAAATCCGTCGGAGTTTATCCCGATGGAAATTCCGATCGTGTGTACAAGGCATAAGGGATAACTACAGATGGAGCCCTCTTCTCTGATTCTTGAGGAGGGCGTTGACATGCATACCACGACCAATCAAAGGTTCGGATGAGGGGCTGAGGAGCTTGGGAGTGATCCATTGTAACTAGCAGACCCTCCTTCTGGAATAGAAAAAGTAATTGGGGGAGGAGAAACTATCTTACGAGAAATCCTGTGAGTTGATGCCACATCCCAAAAATAGTTTAGAAAAATAGAGGGAATGCCCCAGGGATTGTACGGGCAAAAAGATCAAAACAGGATAAATAGGGAGGGAGTACACAAAGTATATAAAAATATAAACTTTATTCCATATAGAAAAATATAGACATGAACGTTTAAATTAGATGAAACAAAAAAATGAAAACATTAATATACAGCTGCTACTAGTTGCAACACACAATAAACTTCTAGACATCAAGTCGAGTCTGAGGCCCGGTTCCCATAGGGGCGACTCCTCAGGCGACTCGGTCGCCTGAGGAGTCGCGTCCCGCTCTGTGCTATGGAACCGTTCTAATAGGAGCGACCTGATTCGCTCCGACTTAGAAAAAGGTTCCTGTACTACTTTTGGGGGCGACACAGGGCGACAAGTATTGACTTCTATACAGAAGTCATTATGCAAATCGCCTCGGCGGGCGTCTCAAGTCGTCTTGAGATCCCGCCACCGAGGTCACCCCCGAAGTCGTGCCGCCCCTGTGTGAACCGGGCCTAAGGATTGTGATCGCAGCAAAACCCGACATGTTTCGGAAAACACCAAAAGATTTTTCTATTCATGGTGTATTAATTTCCTTCCTCATGGGTAAGAGCCCATTCACACAGGGACGACTTTGGATCCAAATTCAAGTCGCCCCAAAGTCGCCTCAAGTCAGGCTGCATGGGAAAATCAATGGAAGTGAATGGAGCCGTCTTGATGCACACTACTGCAGTCACTCCGACTTCAATCCGACTTCTAGGCGACTTGTAGGCAACTTGTACCCATTGATTTCAATGGAAGTTGCCTCCGAGTCTTAAAGCGGAGCTCCACCCACAATTTTTTTTTTTTTTTTAAGTCAGCAGCTTCTAACACTGTAGCTGCTGTCTTTTAATCAGGACACTTACCTGTCCTACTCTCCCGCACTGATGGCCCCCCCGATGCTGATCCCTCGATCGGTGCAGGTCCCGCACCGCCATCCACACTAAGGGAAACTGCCCGTTTTCAACTGCGCATGCGAGAGTCTCGCGCCGATTTGTGAATGGGCGGCTGCCCTCTGGGATTACACACAGTTCCCAGAAAGCAGCGCGCCCCATTCACTAGGAGAGGATGGGGAAGAAGACAGACCGCGGTTACGGAAGAGGCAGATTACGGACTTCCGCATAGCAACAGGTATTTCGGGTGAGTATAAAAAAATATATATTTTTTCTATTTTTATTTTTTATTTTTTTGGGGGATTTCTTGTGAAAAAAAAAAAACCTTTCTGGGTGGAACTGCACTTTAACCACTTAAGGACCCCTCACTGTATATATACGTCGGCAGAATGGCTCGTACAGGCACAATCACGTACCTGTACGTGGCCCTTTAACTGCCAACGTCGCGACCCCCCCCCCTGCCTTCCCATGAGTCGGACCGTGGGTCCCGCGGACTCGATCACCGTGGGGATCCCCGCGATCGTCTCACGGAGGGATGGAGCGGGGAGATGTTAGTGTAAACACAACATCTCCCCACTCCCCTACTGACACTGTCACCGATCTCCGCTATGTGTAATCAGAGCGGAGATCGGTGACGTGTCACTCGTAGCCACGCCCCCGCACAGTAGTAGACACTCCCCTAGGCACACTTAACCCCTCCAGTGCCCCTATTCGTTAACCCCTCCACTGCCAGTGTCATTTTCACAGTAATCAGTGCATTTTTATAGCACTGATTGCTGTGAAAATGACAATGGCCCCAAAAATGTGTCAAAAGTGTCCGATGTGTCCGCCATAATGTCGCAGTCACAAAAAAAAAAAAAAACGCTGATCGCCGCCATTACATTGTATGAACGTACAGCAGCTCCTGAGATCCGGGGCTGCACTGCTTTCTCTTCCCAGTTCTCCCTGGCTTTCCCCGTGCTTTCCTCCTCTCCCCCTGGTCCCCCCACCCCTTCATAGAAAGGACAGACAAAACGATCACGAAACCCTCTGCCGCCGAGCACCCCCCCCCCCGCAGTCGCCGTCAGGCAAGACCACGGCTGCGGCCTAGCACCATCGGGCATCGGTCCCCCTACAGGCGCATCCCCTGCTCCAGCACAGTGCCCAGCTCACCAGCCGCCACCCGCCGCACTCGGCATCACCTCCACCCGCAGCTGCCGTCAGGAAAGTCCCCGGCTGCGGCCTAGTTGCGGCCGGACACCGCCCTAACTTAAGTATCCCCTCTCCTACAGCCGGACCTTCAGTTAGCCGCTTCCCCCCCCCCCCCCGGGTCCAGAGCCAAGCCTAGGCGCCAGAGGGCTCCCGAAGCAGCACTAGCAGCTTCCTGGCCCGACAGGATAGTCTGCGGCTTCGGCCTAGCCCCGGCGGCCATCTTGAGCCACCCAGCCTCGGCCCTTAACACCCTCTCCCGGCCCCCTTGGATCACTCCGACCCGGTAAACCACCGGATGGCACCCCCTCACTAACCAAGTGCCCGTGTCCCCCACTGGATCACTCCCAAAAGGCTGCCAGGAGGACGAAGCAAAGATCCGGCCTGGCAAGCAGCGGCCATCTTGGTACACCCAGGAGTTGGCCTCAATCACTGACACACTAAAAAAAAAAAAACTTTTTTTCTCTCATTCTATATATCCTACTGATATTGCCCCCCCTCCCTCCCACCCCACCACTATTCTTCACAAAACCTCTAAAAACGCTTTCTCCACTCATTACGGTTCTTCCCCACCCGTCGCACTCAGGCTACCCAACCTACAGCTCCGACCACCGCTACTGCACCATCGTCCCAGATCCTCACACACGGTCGAGCAAAACGGACGTTGTAACAGGACCCCTAACCTCATCGCCTCACAGAGCAATCCACACACATGGTCTAGCGTAACGGACGTGTGTGACAGGAGCTCTGACCTCACCGCTGCACAGAGCAATCCACACACATGGTCCAGGGGAACGGACGTGTGTGGCAGGAGCTCTGACCTCACCGCTGCACAGAGCAATCCACACGCACGGTCTAGGGTAACGGACGTGTGTGGCAGGAGCTCTGGCCATCCAGGACCCTCCCTAGACTCCTCCATTTTCGCTCCCCTAACAAACGTAAACCTGATGACCTGGGGCTTTCCCTGGACCACACTCTCCCCCAGCTCAGATCACCCAGCTCACCATCACGTTGTCCGCAGCCGCTGACTGCCCCCTGCCGCCATCTTGGCACCCGCCTCTAGACTACTAGACCTGCAGGACAGACAGCGACTGCGGCTTAACTCCGACCATCCCATCACCCTCTCCCCGTTTCGCGCTCCAGCGGGCCCGTGTGTGGTGACCTGGTAAGCACACTGGGGCACCTCCTACCTCTAGGAAGTTGATCCAGGGTTTACCCGATCGCCTCTCGAGGGGTCAGGAAGGAATTTTCCCCTGCTGTAGCAATTGGCCTGACTCGGCTGGGGTTTTTCGCCTTCCTCTGGACCAACAGGGGGGAGGTTAGGTCATTGGGCCCTATCCACCATCCCACCACCTTTTTTTTCTTCCCATCATGTGCAACTTTAAATACTCAGCGGACACCCTCCAGAGGCTAAGGAATACTGCCTCAACATTACCAACCTCCACCCAAAAAATACTACGAAAAGAACAACTGCTAAGGATCAATCGACAATCGACTATCAAAAACACGAAAACACCACTTCAACTACAACATATAGCTTGCGCCCTGATCAACACCAGATCGGCAGTCAAGCACAGACAGGAAATTCACGACTTCATCACGCAAAACGACATAGATTGCCTCTTTATCACGGAAAGCTGGCTAACACCTGACTGTAACACCATCCTAACAGAATTGGTGCCTGAGAACTACTCCATCCTAACTGAGCATAGAACAGGACAAAGAGGAGGAGGCCTAGCAGTGATCTTCAAATCTCACCTCTCTATCATCAAACCAACTCTACAGAACTCATTGCCGTTCATGGAGACACTCACTCTGCAACTCCAAACAACACCCCAGGACACCATTCACATACTGCTATGCTACAGACCGCCAGGACCAAAGACAAATCTCCTCACACCCTTTACCGAATTCATCTCGACATACACTTTAAAAACCAAAAACTTCCTATTACTCGGGGACTTCAATCTCTGGGCTAACTCCACTCAGGACCCCATCGCCACCTCCTGCATCAACCAATTGGAAGAATTAGGTCTGCAGCAACTGATAAATGCCCCCACGCATGGATCGGGGCACATTCTGGACCTCATCTTCAAACAAAATCTGGACATCAACACAGTGGACAACATGCCGTTACCATGGACGGATCACCACGCTATCAAATTTAAACTTACCACCAACACCATCTCCCAAAAATCAGAACACTCAATAACAACAAAATGGACAAGATCTCAGAAGAAACTACACTCGGAACTCTTCAAAACTACTCTATCAAATAAAATAGGAACGCAAAATCTCAACCACTCAACGGAACAAACACTCAACTCCTTAAACAAAGCATTACTACAAACAGCAGACACAGTCGCTCCGAGACGCAGGGCCCTCATTCGCAGAAACAACTCCGGCTGGTTTAATGACACTCTTACCCTACTGAAGCAAGAACGCAGAAGAGCCGAAGGAGCCTGGAGAAGAAACCCAACTAAGGAAAACCACATTAATTACAAAGCACTCACTAAGAAATATCACAAAGCAATTTTCAAAGCAAAAAAGGAACATTTCTCAAACACCATCAAAAAAGGCCTAAACCGACCTCGTGAACTCTTCAAACTAGTAACTCAAACTATGAACCCCACCTGCCTAGAACCTTCAGCAAACGAAACACAAGAGTTCTGTAATGAGCTATCGGACTTTTTTATCGACAAAATCGAAAACATTCGAGAATCAATTCAACAGAAAAAAACAACCAACCTTGCTCTGCCAAAGCAAATAGAGGAAATCAATATGAACACTATACAATTGACAAAATTTTCGCTGGTCCCGATCACCATCGACACCACCAAAAATATAATCAGAAGCCTCAGAGACAGCACATCTCCAAATGACATAATCTCTACAAAACTCCTGAAAGAATGTACCCACATTTTAGCACCCACCATAACACACCTCGTAAATCAATCATTCAAAGAAGGTATTGTTCCAATCTCTCTCAAGCAAGGCATAATCAAACCCCTCCTAAAGAAACCCAACCTGGACCCCAAAGACCCAAACTACCGCAGACCGGTAACAAGCCTCAACACCATCTCCAAGATCATGGAGAAAGCAGTAGTACAACAGCTACAACTCTATTTGGACACCCACAAACTCTTGGATCCACTACAATCAGGCTTCCGCCCAGGCCATGGCACAGAAACAGCACTTCTTAAAATATGGGATGACACCCTCGAAGCAGCAGATGACGGAGAATCATGTCTCCTGGTGCTGCTGGACCTCAGTGCAGCGTTCGACACAGTAGACCACAAAACTCTACTCATTCGCCTTAAAGAAGTAGCCGGAGTCGCAGACCCTGACCTACACTGGTTCGCATCCTTCCTAGACAATCTTTCCAGACAGTGAAACTAGGAGCCTTCACCTCTGAAACTCGCACAATTTCTTGCGGAGTCCCCCAAGGATCACCGCTGTCACCCGTGCTCTTTAACATCTACCTCCGCCCACTCCTCAAAATCATCAGCAAACAGGGCCTGTGCTACCACTCATATGCTGACGACACCCAACTCTACTTTCGTATCACCGGGAAAAAAGACCAATATCACGGATTGGAAACCTGCCTCACAGTGATCGATGAATGGATGACTGAGAATTCCCTCAAACTCAACGGATCCAAAACAGAACTCCTTCTCCTCCACGCAAACCGAAAGACAAAAACTAAGACTTCTTGGACACTCCCCACTATCCTTGGACAGACCGTTACCCCGAGCACCAAAGTCAAAAGTCTCGGAGTCATCTTTGACTCGGAGATGTCGATGGACGCACAAATTGGATCAGTAGTCAGCGGAGCTCACCATCTCCTCCGTCTACTACGTAGACTCATCCCCTTCATCCCAAAAGAGGATACAGCAGTAGTAGTTGGAACAATTATCAACTCCCGACTCGATTACGCAAACGCCCTCTACCTCGGACTACCCAAATACCAGATTTTGCGCCTACAAGTCATCCAGAACACGGCTGCCAGGCTGGTAATGGGAAAAAAACCTTGGGAATCCATCACCCCATCACTAAGGACCCTTCATTGGCTAACCGTAAAGGATCGGATCACATTCAAGACCCTCTGCCTCACCCACAAGTGCACACAGGGAAACGCTCCACAATATCTATGCGAGAAGATAAAACACTACACCCCCAATCGCAATCTCCGATCAACCAACCAAAACCTCCTTCACATCCCCAAGTCCCGCTACAAATCAAAGGGAGAACGAAGATTTGCAGTCCAAGGACCACGGCTATGGAACGCTCTACCCACCAACATCCGCATGGAAGAAAACCACCGGGCCTTCAGGAAAAAACTTAAGACCCACCTATTCTGAAGGGTCAGGATGTCACTGGATGCAAAGCGCCTTGAGGCGATTTAGTTCGCATTTGTAGCGCTATACAAGTTATTCACTCACTCACTCACTCACTCACTCACTAGTAAAAAAAAAAAAAATTATAAAAATGCCATAAAACTACCCAGTTTTTTGTAAACGCTATAACTTTTGCGCAAACCAATTAATAAACGCTGATTGCGATTTTTTTAACCAATAATATGTAGAAGAATACGTATCGGCCTAAACTGAGGGAAGAAAAAAAAAATTTATATATTTTTTGGGGATATTTATTATAGCAAAATGTAAAAAATATTGCATTTTTTTTCAAATTGACTCTCTATTTTTGTTTATAGCGCAAAAAAATAAAAACAGCAGGAGGTGATCAAATACCACCAAAAGAAAGCTCTATTTGTGGGGAAAAAAAGGATGTCAATTTTGTTTGGAAGCCACGTCGCACGACCGCGCAAATGTCAGTTAAAGCGACGCAGTGCCGAATCGCAAAAAGGGGCCTGGTCTTTATGCTGCGTATTGGTCCGGGGCTGAAGTGGTTAACAGAAGCAACAATACAGGAAGAGAACATACATTTCTCAGGCAAACCCCTCCCTCCCACAGAGCTGATTCTTGTTTGATTGGCCACTGGAAAGCTTCCTGTCCTGGAGGCAACTTGAAGTTGCCTTGTAAGTTGCCTGGAGTCGCGCTGTGATTCATACTCAAGTCGTGTCCAAGTTGCTTCCCAAAGTCGCGCTGGAAGACGTCTTTCCCCTGTGTGAATGGAGTCTAAAAGTAGAGGTATGCTGATATATTTCTATTGAAAAAAGTATTTATATATAAATATGTATCAACATATAAATCATCAAGTAAACAAATGTAGCGACCTCACCCCTCTTACCCCTTCTCATTCACGGCTTGTCTGTCTCGTCTAGGGGTTAGTACTGGGGGGAGGGATGAGATACACCACGGCCCATGTCCTCCAATGTGTAGAGGTGAAGGCCAGAATTATCGGGCTTTGTGTAGGTGTCCCAGAGTCAAATCTTTCCCTGGATGACCCCCCTTTGCTTCCAGTAACTGAAGTTCCACACACTGAAAACGGTCCAACTCGTATTTATTCTTCTCAATAAATAGTCATTCAGCACAGACAGGTTGGGACCCAATGAACACTTCAGTATTTGTAGGGAGTAGGTCGAGGCACAATCCGTTTAGATAGAGCTAACCACTGTGGTGTCACCAGTGGCGCATAGTCACTGCCACTGACTATATAGAACAGAACATGAATTACCTTCGCTAACGTAGCCCCTATTGGGGGAAAGACATCCGTCCAAGACAGTTACTGGAGGCCTCTCCGTCACCGGCAATGCTGCGCCGGACTCTCCGGAGAAGTTCCGCTCACCGGCCTCCTCGTCTCAGACATGGGCACCCAAGGAGTTAGGGCCCCCCTCGGATTCCTCCACCCTCGCGGAACTCAGTCGAAGGTACTGAGCCCCAGGCTTCCGCCATAGTACCTCACCCCAGGCTAAAGGTGCCTGAGATGGACTCCATCTCCATCTCCCACTCCGGCCAGGTCAAGGGCACCTGGGCCTGGAATCTCCGGAACGCCAGCACCCAGGCTGAAGGTGCCTGGGTGCGGCCACTTCCTCAGACTCCGAACTCTCAACCCTGTGGTAAGGGCGTCCGCCCCTTTTATCTCCTCTCTCTTTGCGTCACAGCGGGTTCCCCGCCCTGCTGTACCAGCGCCAGGAAAGGACAAAAAGGCACAGTCTTGCGGTGTGGGTTCAACCTCATCCCAGGGCGACAGTGCCACCTGTAGGCCACAGGGAACCTCACACCACCAGAGTCCTCCAGACTGTAAATAGTTCCCAATTTCCCCAGAAATCAGGGTGCATTGGATCATATTACCACCCATGCACTTCTCCTATATTTTACAACCCCGCTACACAAACATAGCTTGAATGTGATAATTATTTTCAAAAGGCTCCTTGTGAGCTTTGATTTGCCGCTCTGGCTGAGGAATAAGGCCCGCTCAAGCTATTTCAGCTATTCTGGAACATACTTCAATTGTATGACAATATACACTACCTCTGAAGAGCGATCCCGGGAATTCGGTGGTCTGTGGAACATGAGACCGACTCAGTCTACCTGCAATGATGTTGTGCAAAATACTTTCTTTGCTTTAAAGGAACATACAATTTGTGAGTAGCAAGCATCTATTTATATTTCTTCTGCCTTTTGAAAATAATTATCACATTCAAGTTATGTTTGTTTACTTGATGATTTATATGTTGATACATATTTATATATAAATACTTTTTTTCAATAGAAATATATCAGCATACCTCTACTTTTACCCATGAGGAAGGAAATGAACACACCATGAATAGAAAAATCTTTTTTTTTTTTTCCGAAACATGTCGGGTTTTGCTGCGACCACAATCCTTACTCGACTTGATGTCTAGAAGTTTATTGTGTGTTGCAACTAGTAGCAGCTGTATATTTATGTTTTCATTTTTTTTTTTGTTCCATCTAATGTTTTAAACGTTCATGTCTATATTTTTCTAGATGGAATAATATATTTTTATATACTTTGTGTACTCCCTCCCTATTTATCCTGTTTTGATCTTTTTGCCCGTACAATCCCTGGGGCATTCCCTCTATTTTTCTCTCCATCTGGAATAGTTACCGACAGGGCCGCCATCAGGAATTTTGGGGCCCCTTACACAACTTCAGGCATGGGCCCCCTGGAGCAGAGGAGAACCAGGGGGGGTGCTGCCGTCGCAAATTGAGAAGCGGGGGGGGGGGCTGACGCGAATTGAGAAGCGGGGGGGGGTCCTGCCGCCGCAAATTGTTGAGGTTGGGGGGGCTTTGGGCGCTGACGAACAAGAAAAAAAAACGGGGTTGCCATCCGGGGCCCTGGGGACCTCCGGGCCTCTTGGGAACTGGGACCCTGGCAAAAAATAAATAAATAAAAAAAAAATTATAAAAAAAAAGGGGGGTTGCCATCCGGGCCCCTGTGGACCTCTGGGCCCCTTACAAAAAAATAAATATAATTTTTTTTTAAATAAAATAAAAAAAGGGGGGTTGCCATCCGGACCCCTGGGAACCTCCGGACCCCTTACAGGTGTACTGCCTGTACCCCCCTGATGGTGGCCCTGGTTACCGAACTCTGATTTCCCTGTGGTCACATGCTACAATCAGCAGCTTATATTATATCATGTCCTCACGAATAGTGATGGGCCGAACACCCCCCGGTTTGGTTCACACTAGAACTCCGAAACATGGAAAAAGTTCAGACTCAAACCCCGTTGAAGTCTATGGGACCCAAACTTAAAAAATCAAAAGTCCCCATTTTGAAGGCTTATATGCAAATTATTGCCATAAAAAGGGCATGGGGGTCCAGGTACTGTATGCATGTATGCATGTATCAATGCAATTTTTTTTTTTTTTTTAAAAGATCGTTTTTAAAGGAGTAGTGATTTTATTGATGCTTAAAGAAAGGCAATAAAAATGAAAAATTTGCTTAAATATAATGCCTGGGGGGTCCCCTTAGTCTGCCTGTAAAGTGGCACATCTGTACCGTGTAAAGAACCTGCTGCAGCAAAACTGATGCCGCGTACACACGATCGTGATTCACGGCGGTGAAAACACCGCCGTGAATCACGACATGAAATTAAATGAAAAACGAGGGAACGGCATTTTCCCCCACACACGACCGTTTTTCCCGTCATTTTTTTCTTTGTCGAGAAAAACGACCGTCTGTGGGCTCCGCGGCAGTGTCTCCCTATGGGAAAACTGCCGCGGAAAAAAATGATGGAAAAAACGATGAGAAAGTTTAGAACATGTTCTAATTTTCCTCGTCGTTTTTCCTGCCGTTTTTCTCAACGAGAAAAACGGCATAAAGCCCACAGACGATCGTTTTTCTCGGCGAAAAAAAAAAATGACATTTTTCCCGACGGGAAAAATGATCGTGTGTACGCGGCATTACATTTATAAAGAAAAAAAAATTACATTAAAATTTTCCGGCAATACAAAACTGTTAAAAAATGGCGTAGGGGGTCCCCCCCCCCCCCCCCCCAATCCATACCAGGCCCTTTGGGTCTGGTATGGATTTTAAGGAAACCCCCTAGCCAAAATGTAAAAAAACGGTGTTGGGCCCCCCAAAATCCATACCAGACCCTTATCCAAGCATGCAGCCTGGCAGGCCAAGAAAGGGGGGGTTGAGCGAGCACCACCCACCTTAGCCATACCAGGTCACATGCCTCTAAACATGGGGGGATTGCTTTGGGGTAGGGGGGCTCTGCCATCCCAACCCCAAAGCACCTTGTCCCCATGTTGATGGGGACAAGGGCCTCTTCCCAACAACCCTGGGCGGTTGGGGTTTAGGGGGATTATCATATTCTGGAAACCCCCTTTAACAAGGGGGGCTCCAGATCCGGGCCCCCCTATCTGAATGAGTATAGGGGAACATTGTACCCTTATTCATTCACAAAAAAAGTGTAAAAAATTAAGTCACACGCACAGTTTTTGACAATTCCTTTAGTAGAAAAAAAAATGTCCCGATGTAGATCCATTGTCAATCACGACACCCGCTGCACCCAACAAAAAAAAAAATCTCTGCCCGCCACCTGTCTGTTCCGCCATATGACAGTTCTTAAAGAGGAACTGCAGTCTGCTCACATAATTTATAATAAAAACATCTTTACCATTCTGAAGCTTCCAACCACTTTGCATATTATTTTATATATACTGTGATTCTGTACTTGCCAAATATGCTGCAGAAATCTCCCTCCACTGAGTCTGGCTGCGGCCATTTTAACTGTGGGCAGCTGAAGCTGCTGCCTGTTCACTTCCTGGATTTACACAGACACACAGAGGCACACCTCCAGCCCTGCAGCTCTCATTAGCCCTCTTATGACTCACCCCTCCTCCTTTCCTGGAAAACTCTCAGGATAGTGAGAGAGAGAGAGCTGTGCATGATGTCATAAGCCTAGGCTTTTTACCAGACAAGAAACAGGAAGTGGGCTGTATAAGGGATTTAACTGGCAGAAAAAAAAATGTTTTACTATACAAAGTTAAAATAACAACACGGGCAGAAGATTTAATAGATGGAAATATGAAAAAATGACGGAAGATCTGCTTTAATATGTAAGGGTGGAGACGTTACCTGGTGGCACCGCCCCCTCGTGACATCATCGACCCAGCATGCATCGGCATGAATTTGTTTCCAGCTTGATTGCTGTGATTGGTGTGGAACTTTATATCTGAGGAAGCCTGTTGCAGGCGAAACATGTCAAGATTGCTAAACCATGATCATCTACAGGAAAGTTGCTTTTGGGGATACTCTGATTCAAAGTAGTTTCATGACTAATATTTTTATGTAATTTTATTAGAGTATTTTAATGTTGATAGGGAATAAATATAATTCATCAGTTTTTATCTTATGTTGTAATACATTTATTGGCACCTTAAAAATCCCAGCTCTTTGGAGTATTTCTCCCTATGTTTTAATATACAGTGAATGCTTCACCACCAGTGAATGTTTGGTAAGCCGCTGATTTACAAGTACTGCACACCCACACCCGAATTTCCTGTATTCTGTACCTTTTATGCCTTTATGTTGGCAGTCAGAGGGTTTCTTGCATGTGGTGTAGGACCGAGTTGAGGTAACCCATAAAAAGAGTTTCTTTTTTTCTCACTGATGATTCTGTATTTGCTGATTAGTATATTGAACCATTCTCTTTTTTTTGCTGCAAGGTTCCTTTTAACAAAAAAAAAAACAAAAGATGGGCTTTTGTTAAAGTAGTTTGTATTTTGGGGTTTTGATTTATTCTGGGGGTGTACTGTATTGGTTATTATTTTATGTTGATAGGGGCATTATTGTATGTTAAACTTCTTTTTTTCATGCAGGGGTGGTATTTTGTGGTTTTTATTTCTTTTCTTTTTCTTTTATGTTAATAAGGCTTTTATTTAACCACTTCAGCCCCGGAAGATTTGGCCGCTCAATGACCGGGCCATTTTTTGCGATTCTGCACTGCGTCGCTTTAACTGACAATTGCGCGGTCGTGCGACGTGGCTCCCAAACAAATTTACGTCCTTTTTTTCCCACAAATAGAGATTTCTTTTGGTGGTATTTGATCACCTCTGCGTTTTTTTTATTTTTTTGCGCTATAAACAAAAATTGAGTGACAATTTAGAAAAAAAATATCTAAAACTAAAACGCTATACAGTATATACTCGAGTATAAGGCGAGTTTTTCAGCACATTTTTTTTGTGCTGAAAATGCCCCCCTTGGCTTATATTCGAGTCACCTTTTTGCACCTGATCTCCCGGACTTTGGGGACTTGGTACCCGCACACATGTAGCCCCACTCTTCCTCTATAAGTGTGCAAAGTTTGTTGTCCGGGGGACCTACTGCCGGGGAGCACCGATTTTTCAAAGCTGGGCACCCCTTCCATAGACTCCCATATTAAATGGTAATTTCTCTGGTGACTTTGGGGACCCGGTAACGGCCGGTCTTAGGTCCCCTGGACCCGGATCTTAGCACATATGTAGCCCCATTTCTCCTCTACTAGTGTGCAAAGTTTATTGTCTGGAGGCCCTATGGCCGGGGAGCACCGATTTTTCAAAGCCGGGCACCCCTTCCATAGACTCTCATGTTAAACGTCAGTCTAGTCATGGACACAGTGAGGCATGGGCACAGTGAGGCATGGGCACAGTGAGGCATGGGCACAGTGAGGCATGCACATGGACACAGTGAGGCATGGGCACAGTGAGGCATGGTGCCCAGTGAGGCATGGGCACAGTGAGGCATGGTGCCCAGTGAGGCATGGGCACAGTGAGGCATGGGCACAGTGAGGCATGGTGCCCAGTGAGGCATGGGCACAGTGAGGCATGGACACAGTGAGGCATGCACATGGACACAGTGAGGCATGGGCACAGTGAGGCATGGTGCCCAGTGAGGCATGGGCACAGTGAGGCATGGTGCCCAGTGAGGCATGGGCACAGTGAGGCATGGGCACAGTGAGGCATGGACACAGTGAGGCATGCACATGGACACAGAGAGGCAAAGTGAGGCACAGTGAGGCATGCAGATGGACACCCTAGGCTTATACTCGAGTCAATAAGTTTTCCCAGTTTTTTGTGGTAAAATTAGGTACCTCGGTTTATATTCGGGTCGGCTTATACTCGAGTATATACTAATGAATATACCCATTTTTTTTTTTTTTAAAAAGCAAATTTTTTCCACAGTTTAGGCCGATACGTATTCTTCTACATATTTTTGGTAATAAAAATCGCAATAAGCGTTCATTGATTGGTTTGCGCCAAAGTTATAGCGTCTACAAAATAGGGGATAGATTTATGGCATTTTTGTATTATTATTATTTATTTTTTTACTAGTAATGGCGCACGCCCCCTAGTGGTCAAAAGGCAGACCGACGTACAGCTACAACGGTTCGCCCAGGGGAGCCAACCTGCCGCAGTATAACTGTGGCGGCTGTGTACTGTGGACTGGTCCACAGTACACAGAACTTGGAAATGCAATTTCCCAACGGGATTCCTCTCAAGCCTGCCTTGCATACACACAGTCACGCAAAAAAAACGCTGAACTTTTGACTGCCAAGAACGCGGTGACGTCAAAGACTACGACGAGCCGACAAAATGACGTGCTATGCTTCCGTGCCTGCGTCAATTAGTTTAGGAGCATGCGCAGTTTTTTTTCCCCTCGGGAAAGCATACAGACGACCGGTTTTCTCGGCAGGATTTCTCCCTGGCGGGAAAATAGAGAACAAGTTCTCTTTATTTTCCTGCAGTTTTCCTGTCTGGAAAACTGCGATGGAGCATACACACGGCCCGTTTTCCCAGCCAAAAGCTGTCATGGCAGTTTTCCCGACGGAAAAACTGGTCATGTGTACGAGGCATAAGGGTCCCCCCAGGCACTATATTGAAAGGAATTTTCATTTTTATTGATATTTCTCATTTTTATGGTTTCACTTCATCAATAAATCACTGCTCATTTAAAAAGGATGTTTTGATACATGTCCCCTAGGGCAGTACCCGGACCCCCATACCCATTGTATGCCCAATAACTTGCAAAAAAGCCTTAAAAATTTGCACTTTTGATTTTTCCAGTTCGGGTCCCATAGACTCAAATGTGTTCATTATTCGGTTCCGAACTTTTGCAATGTTCGAAAGTTCTGCCGCAAACCGAACCAGTGGTTGTTCGGCTCATGTCTACTCGAAACATGTCAAGCTACATCAAGCTAATGTGTAATAGATCAAGTCAATTTTGGTTTCCGGTTTCCGTTTCACAGTTGTTACATTGGGGTCTATCCGGCCCATGCTAAATTAAAGGAGCACTAAAGCTTCCCTTTTTTTTGCCCAAAAATAACAAACCTGTTATACCTCCACTGTGCAGCTCGTTTTGCACACAGTGGCCCCGATCCTGGTCTTCTGGGGTCCCTCGGCGGCTGTCTTGGCTCCTCCCCGCAAGGACTCCACACCATAATGCGAGTGAGCTTGCATGGTGTGGAGTGATTGCGGGCGCGCTCCCGTGATACAGCGGCGGCCATAGCCGCCGACTGTATCACTCGGCCCCGCCCCCCACGCGCCGCGTCATTGGATGTGATTGACAGCAGCGCCAGCCAATGGCTGCGCTGCTTTCAATCCATCCAGTGTAGCCAATCGGTGGCCAGGCTGAAAAACGAAGAGGATGACGGGGACGAGCGTGGGACTTTCGAGGGGCCAGGTAAGAAAAACGGGGGCTCGGGGGGGGGGGGGGGCCGTATTGTCGAATGTTTTTTCACCTTAATGCATAGGATGCATTAAGGTGAAAAAACATGTAACTTTACTACTCCTTTAACGATCACAAGCTTGGTGTTTGTTATAATTTTAACCACATGCCGACCTCCCGCCGTCGTTTGACGGCGGCAGAATAGCACTCCTGCGTGAATCGCCGTAGCTGTACGGCGGGTGCTTAAGGCGTATAGGGGGTGCGCATACCCGCCACGTCACTAAAGAGCCGATGCTCGTGCCGGCGGCTGCGATGTCCGACAGGCACCCGCGATCGCTCCTGACAGAGCAAGTCCTGTCAGGGGTGAGGAGAGCGATATGTTGTTCCTAATGCTTAGGAACAACAATTGGTCTCCTCCCCCAGTCAGTCCCCTCCTCCCACAGTTAAAATCACTCCCTAGGAAACACATTTAACCCCTTGAGCGCCCTCTACTGTTAACCCCTTCCCTGACAGTGACATTTATACAGTAATCAGTGGCTATTTTTAGCTCTGATCGCTGTATAAATGTCACTGATCCCAAAAATGTTTCAAGAGTGTCCGATCTGTCCGCCGCAATGTCGCAGTACCGATGAAAATCGCAGATCGCCGCCATTACTAGTAAAATATATTAAAAATGCCATAAATCTATCACCTATTTTGTAGGCAATATAACTTTTGCGCAAACCAATCAATATACGTTTATTGCAATTATTTTTAATCAAAAATATATAGAAGAATACATATCGGCCTAAACTGATAAAGAAATTTGTTTGTTTTTTTTTAGAAAATTTGGGGATATTTATTATAGCAAATAGGAAAAAATATTGTGTTTTTTTCTAAATTGTCGCTGTTATTTTGTTTATAGCGCAAAAAATAAAAACCGCAGAGATGATCAAATACCACCAAAAGAAAGCTCTATTTGTCGGAAAAAAGGGACGTCAATTTTGTTTGGGTACAACGTCGCACGACTGCGAAATTGTCAGTTAAAGCGACGTAGTGCTGTATCGCAAAAAATGGCCTGGTCAGGAAGGTTCCCTTAGGGAACTCCCAGGATCCGGAATAGCTGCTGTCTAATGCCGTGTACACACGATCGGAAATTCCGACAACAAATGTTCGATGTGAGCTTTTGGTCGGAAATTCGGACCGTGTTTAGGCTCCATCGGACATTTGCTGTCGGAATTTCCTACCGCAAAAATTTGAGAGCTGGTTCTCAAATTTTCCGACAAGAAAAGTTCTTGTTGGAAATTCCGATCGTCTGTATGCAATTCCGACGCACAAAAAAAAACACGCATGCTCAGAATCAAGCAGAGGAGCCGAACTGCCTATTGAACTTCATTGATCTCGGCTCGTCTTACGTCTTGTACGTCACCGCGTTCTTGACGTTCGGAATTTCCGACAAGATTTGTGTGACCGTGTGTACGCAACACAAGTTTGAGCCAACATTCCGTCTAAAAAAAAAATCCACGGTTTTGTTGTCGGAATTTCCGATCGTGTGTACTGGACAGGCTGCTTCTGGCTTGGCTGTGAGTCTGCGGCCAGGCTTAGCTGAAACCTAAGCTGGGTAAATTCTTGGAGCTCTCCTGTTCCTTTTCTCTCTCTCTCCTTCTTCTCCTCTCTGCCCCAGGGGCAGAGCCCCCAGCACACGGATCCCTCCAGATGAGTGGACCCTGGACTCTGCTCCCAGACTGCCAGGCTTCAGCATATTTATGGGTTGCTTCCCCACCTTCTGGGCTCACCTTCCCAAGCAATTGGTGGAAGTCCCATGAATATTCAGGCTGCAGCCTCTGTTCCCCCCACCCACTATGTTCTGGAAACCTCCAGTGAGTTTCAGAATGCAGGGGCAGGTTACAGAGCCACAGCCTGTGGAGCACTGCACAGCTTCCTAACCAATTAACCCCTGCTTCTCTGCCTACAGAGGAGCTAAACTAAACTTGCCTACACTCTAGCATCCTAGGAGGGTGCTACAATAGCTAAAGAGGACTTGTATGATGTTTGGAGCGGGATAATTCTTTTTATTTATCGTCTCATAAAAACCTACTGTACTTTGGGACTTGTTTCTGTCTGATAATGGCAATTACAACATGTCAAAGCAGCAGCTAATAATAAAATCACCTTTGTTGCGCCATGCCTCTATTCCCAAACCCATCCTAACAGGAGCTAATTACTTCTCACCTTTGTGATTGTTTTAGTTTTTTAATTCTCCACCTGACTTTAATCCATTTAACTTCTGGAGCACACATAAATCATACAGTATATCAGAAGCATGATAATTCAGGCTAAAGCAGAAAAGTAGGGTGCAGCAACTTTCCACCCTATGTGACTGTATCAAAACACTGGAGTTCACTACAAACTTTCCCATCAGCAAGGGAGCGAGACCAATGTTCCCCACAACAGCAGGATATCCACTGGCTATCTCACAGATCACTCATGGATAAGAGACCATCAATTAGGCAACTATCATCTTATGTCACGCCTCTGATGACGTCAACTGTGACGAAGCGCGTAAGCTGGGACCTCCGACGTATGACGTCAGCATGCCAGACGCTGCGGCCATCTTTTTGGTTGGAAACAAAGCACTTTTACTGTTGTGACATGTTAGTTGAATACTTTATTAACCACTTCGCACCCGGGCCAATTCTGACACTTCGCTCCTACATGTAAAAAGCCGAATTTTTTTGCTAGAAAATTACATATAACCCCCAAACACTATATATGTTTTTTTAGCAAAGACCCTAGAGAATACAATGGCGGTCATTGCAACTTTTTATCTCGCACGGTATTTGCGCAATAATTTTTCAAACGCATTTTTTTGGAAAAAAAAACGGTTTCATGAATTAAAAAATATTAAAACATTAAAGTTAGCCAAATATTTTTGCATAATGTGAAAGATGAAGTTACGCCGAGTAAATAGATACCTAACATGTCACCCTTCAAAATTGTACACGCTCGTGGAATGGCGCCAAACTTCGGTACCTAAACATCCTCATGGGCGACGCTTTAAATTTTTTTACTGGTCACATGTTTTGAGTTACAGAGGAGGTCTAGGGCTAGAATTATTGCTCTCGCTCTAACATTCGCTGTGATACCTCACATGTGTGTTCTGATCACCGTTTTCATATGTGGGCGGGACTTACGTATGCGTTCGCTTCTGCGTGCGAGCTACGGGGGACAGGGGCGCTTTACATTTTTTTTTTATTTATTGTTAATTTTACTTTGACACGTTAAAAAAATAAAAAAAATAAAAAAAATAATCACTTTTATTCCTATTACAAGGAATGTAAACATCCCTTGTAATAGGAATAAGCATGACAGGTCCTCTTTACAGTGAGATTTTGGGTCAATAAGACCCCACATCTCACCTCTAGGCTGGGAAGCCTGAAATAAAAAAAATAAAAAAAACGATCACCGCTTCCTACCCGAAGCGGCGCGGTTTTTTTGAATGCAGAGGCTGGGCGTGACATCATAACATCGCGCCCGGCCTCCAAACGATCATAGAGACTCCGGCGACCATCTGGTCCGCCGGAAATCTCTATGGTTAGAAGCCGGGGCCGGCGGATCCTGTCACCGACTCACCGATCGCTCAGGTGAGTCGGTAGAAGCACCGGAGGGCGGCGGGAGGGGGGGCATCCCCTCACGCCGCCTGTAAGAACGATCAATCGGCGGAAAAGCCGCTGTGATCATTCTTACGGTACACAGAATCGCCGGCTCTAAAAAACGGTATCTGAATGATCATTCAGATATCCCGGCTCAAAGTCAAGGACGTCCCACGGACGTCCTTGGCTGCAAAGTGGTTAAAGAGACTGCTTTTATTTAAACATGGAAAAAAAAAAAAAACCACTGGAGTTCTCACATAAAACTCATACTCCTCCTCTATTGATAGCTAGCCACAATAAAGAACTCTCCCAAATCCAAATGTTTTTATAATCTACTGAGCAACAGGCCCAGTAAAGTGTTAGCTGCACAACTTAATCATCAATGATGCATTGGTCCAGGGATTTGAAAGCTACGGTCGTCATTTCTAGGATGGATCAGAGTAATTCTAATTGGTCACATGTTGATCAGTCCTGGCATCCCCAAGGAAAGAAGGGGAAGAATACCACGGCTTTCAAATCCCCGGACCACTTCACTGGCTGAACAGACAGAGAAGGGAGCGGGGGCATGGCTTACTGGTGCTGTGTGTGTCTATGGATGCACACAGCCTGGCTTGAGAGAGCATGTGCATGGGTGCCTCCTTAACACCCAGATTGCTAAAGAAGGCACCCGAAGGAAAGAGGAGAGGACAGCACTTGCAGGGGTACTGCCAGAAATTGAGGGAAGTAACCTTTCTGAACAAAGGCCGTCCTCATCTTTTCAGGCTCTTTCATCAGGTATGTGACATATTCTCACAGCACAGGGACTTTACTGATCATCAGAATATGATTTGCTACTTCGGTTTAGAGATCCTGTAACGGGAGGGCCCGTGGAACCCAGAAGCTCTTAGAAAGTATGAGCCAGAAAATAATGGACATTAAGAATATGTCTTGGATTGCTTTAAAATGGGTCTGTAATATTAATCCACCTGGATGCCTGTTGTAATGTTAATGAATCCAGACTAGCTTCCAAAGACCTTTTCATTGTTGTTTGTGGTGATGTGGATTGGAGCTGGTAGACCGTCTGGCTGCCTATTATGGGATGTTTAAGTGTCTTGCTGTGAGGAAAGGGGGGGGGGGGATCACTCCAGCAACCCCTCCTGCTAAGACTGTTTACTGAAGGAGAAGTTTGAACACACCTGACCTGTATCACCATTGTCATTGGACAGTTTAACCCGCCCTGTTCCCCAAGGATGGGAGGGAAGTGTTTTGAAGGGAAGTGTGTTACCATGTGCTTGTAATAAAGATTCATTCCCTGTTTTGGAACTTCAACACAGAGCGTTGTCTCATTTGTGGAGGGAGAGTTATTTGTATGGGGTCTTATTCGGCTGGTTGGAGTGTCTGGTAGCTGCCTTGGTGTTCGGGAATGGCATATCATAAACGGCTTTAACCCCTTTCATACTTGGGGTGTCGTTACAGATCCCATTTACTATGCACTTCTTCATACATCCTGAAAATGCATCATACAGATAAATCTCGGTTTTTACCTACTATCTCTTTATTTGTCCTCTTTCCGTTCCGGTAGTGCGTGGTACTCAGTGTGGTGTGATTCACATTGCAAGCCACCATCTGTCCTTGCATGGTCTCTGTGAGGGTCAGTTTAGACATCTTGGTGAAGGTTCCATCTTGGTTCTCAGTCAGTTCTTCTTTAATCTGGTCAGTGCTCGGGGAGATGCTCCAGGAAATGTCCAAATCTTGAGGATAAAACCTCTCTGCTTTACAGATTAGAAGATAATGCTGAGTGTCCTCCACCAGGGTCACCAATGGACTCGCTGGAAAATACATAAACAATCTGTTAATGCAGCAGATGGGCACTCTAAAAAGAAATGGTCAAAACCAGTGGTGGCCCATCCTTACAGGGCACAGGGGCACTGCCCTCCTAATTCATGCGCCCGGCCCCTAATCTGCATGGATTCCAATGGGGTTTTTATGTTTTTAGAAGCGGATGATTAGAGCCAAAAGGGTGGGCTCGGGGCGCCCATGCAGACAGCCATGCAGGGAAAGGCACCCAGCCGGACACCACATCTGCATGTGTAGACACGCTGTCTCCTATGGCAACAATCTTGAACAGTTTCTAACAAAGTTTGTAATGAACTCTTTCACTTCATCTACAATCTCCTTCTTAGATCTTCACTCAAATGAGCTCCCAGTCTATCACCTAGACCCACTGATCCACTGCCACTGGATCTTCTGAGGTCTTCCAATCTTCTCACTGAGTATCTTCCACAAGCATCACCCCCACATCCCCACTGGGTCCCTAGCTTGGCACTCACAGATACTCCTCAAGCATCACCCCACTGGCCTGTTTGGTCCCTGGCTTGGCACACAAGAATGCTCTGCAACCGTCACCTCCGCTGGTTGGGTCCCTGACTTGACACCTGCGGAAGTTTCCCAATTCTTTACCATCCACGGTTGGTGAGAATACAGCTCAGGTACTTGCTTCTGCTACTCACGGTGGTCCCTGGTAATAAGGTGGTTGGTCCCTTAGTGGCGACAGCTTCCCCTCTACCTCCGACCACAACAGGTTCTCCAGCCGGTAGAACCATCACTTGTGGTTGGACTGCAAGCCGCAGTCCCAGCCCTACGCTGCTCTCTCTTGCTTCTAGATAGGCCCTCAGACAGCCTAGCAGCCAGATGTCCCCGGGATAGGCCCAAACCCTGGCCTAGCAGCCCGGGCAATACAACACACATCCACCCAGACAGCCGTCCAGGTGGCACAGAACCCCAATCACCTGACCTCACCCAAATAATTTGGCTCTCCCAGCAAGCCAAGGGACCCAAGAAAATCCCTGCCCATTGGCTGAGACATCCCAGCAGCTGGCCAGGTAGCCGTCCGCCGCGTCCTTAACAACCGATGACTCATCAGCTGTTAGCGGGGTTCTCCACTGACAGCTGAAATGTAAAAAATGCCAGCAATAGAAAATTTCAGAAAAATCCCCCAAAATCCATACCAGACCCTTATCTGAGCACGCAGCCCGGCCAGTCAGGAAAGGCATGGTGGCGGTATCTGGGTGCCCCCCTGTTAAAGGGGACTTCCAGATTCGGATAAACCCCCCCGCCCGCAAACCCTTACAACCACAGCCCAGGGTTGTGGGGAAGAGGCCCTTATTCTCATTAACATGAGGACTGGGTGCTTTGGGGTGGGTGGGCAGAGCCCCCACTGCCCCAAAGCACCCCCCCCATGTTGAAGACATGTGGCCTGGTATGGTTCGTTGGGGGGTGCTCGCTCGCCCCCCCCTTTCCTGAGCTGCTGTGCTGCATGCTTGGATAAGGGTCTTGTATGGATTTTGGGGGGGCCCTATGCTGTTTCCTTTTTTCTAATTTTGGCGTGGGGGTGGGGGGACCCCACGTTCTTTTTTTTTTTTGCATTCTTTTGTTTACATTTGCTTCCAAACATTGCCTCTATTATCTTTGGCTAACTGGACAAGTCATGCAAAGATAGCTTGAAAAACCCAGCTGAAAGATGGACATCCTGAAACACAAGACTGCAATCCATCTCCATGTGGCACAGTAAAAGTACTTGCAGGTATTTCTACTTGCTAGTAGCACTTGCAGTAGTAGTAGCAGTAGTAGCTAGTAGTACTTGTATGCTAGAACCAGATATCTTTTGGACACAGACACTGCCTCATCTGCCTCATCTATCTCCTCAGTACTGAGAGGGTCTTGTGAGTGTGGTAATTGCTGTGATTATACCTAGCTGGTCTTTGTCAGGTATACGGAAATACCTTTTGAATTCCCTTCACTTTCTACTTACCTGATTTTGCCTTTTTACACTCCCTTTCTACGGGGAGTGTAAAAAGCTCAAATCAATGGTGGAAGTCCAAAAAATGGACCTCACAAGACACTACCAACTATGGTGCACAACAGGGGACCAGGAGGTTTACACTGGGAGTTTTGGCTTCAGAAAAAGACTTTGCCTGGTGATTCCTGTTCAGTGGATCAGTGTTCAGTAAGGATGAGCTCCGGCATGTTTGCTAACCTCACGTGCAGAGCCCGCCAGGAAGTGGGCACTGCATAGCGCTAATCACAGGCAGTGAGACATTTCCCGATCTCTGCAGTCGCGCATCGGGCAATATCTCACTGTCTGTGATTAGCGCTGTGCAGTGCCGACTTCCTGGCGGGCTCTGCACGTGAGGTTCGCGAACACGCCGGAGCTGATCCTTAGTGTTCAGCAGTGAATGGCTAGCAGGAGAGCTAAGCATATCCTTTTTTAGTTTACAGGCACATCTTTTATGGTAACTTTGGCAGCAGATTTTCTTTGAAGAGGAACTGAACTGTGGAAGGTGTGCACTAAGGATGAGCTCCGGCGTGTTTGCACACCCCACGTGCAGAGCCCGCCAGGAAGTCGGCACTGCGCTGCACTAATCACAGGCAATGAGACATTGTCCCGATCTCTGCAGCTGCACATCGGGACAATGTCTCACTGCCTGTGATTAGCGCAGCGCAGTGTGCAAAAAAACAGGGAAGCAGAGGGTAAAGGACTAGTCACCAGTATTGCTTGAGGTCTCCCTGCAGCTGATTGTTCCTAATTACAGACTTACTTTGAGTTTTTCTGTACCTTGTCGCTGCGTGGAGGGGACCATCCTGGTACAGGCAGGGCGTTACTTCCTTCTGTCAGA
Source organism: Rana muscosa (assembly GCA_029206835.1). Taxonomy (NCBI): domain Eukaryota; kingdom Metazoa; phylum Chordata; class Amphibia; order Anura; family Ranidae; genus Rana; species Rana muscosa. The sequence goes on from CM055117.1 coordinate 7,321,523, forward strand.
GTCTCCAGCATGGAGAACAATGAGCAGGACATCAAATATTTGGCCCTGGTCTTCATCCAGAGCAGCCCACTTTGACAGGTCTCTCCCATGGCGGCCAGACAAACCCACCACCCTCCGCACGGCCGGCCAACCCCGATGACCTTCACTAGCTATTAGCCGTTCTACTTTATTAGAGTAGAATGGATGGTACCGGTACTCTTATAGGCAGTGCCAGTGGGGAAGCTAGATATTATTTCATCCGGGGCAAAGAATCAGTTTGTGCCTCCCCAATGGGACAAGATTAGGCAGAAGTGAGAAACTCCCAGGCCATAGCATAGTCAGCTGTCTGTCCCCTCCCCCGTGCTCCTTCTGGTCCCCCCATGCTCCTCTGTCCCTCCCCCTGCTTCTCAGTTCACCCACATGCTTCTCGTTTGCCCCAGGCCATAGCTGGTACATGCTCCTTTGTACCCTTGTGCTTCTCTGGTCCCCACATGCTTCTCTGGTCCCCCACATGCTTCTATGTTCCTTCACATGCTTCTCTGGTCCCCCACATGCTTCTGCATTCCTCTCCTGATCTTCTGGTCCCCCCCTTGCTCCTCTGGTCCCCCCCATGATTTTCTATCCCCCTGCTATTCTGGTTCCCCCGTGCTCCTCTATTCCCCCCATGCTGCTCTCGTCCCCCGTGGTCCTCTATTTTCTCCCTATGCTGCACCTGTCCCCCGTGCTCCTCTATTTTTCCTCATGCTGCGCTGTTCCCCCATGTGCTGCGCTGTTCCCCCGCGTGCTGCGCTGGTCCCTCACATGCTGCGCTGATCCCCGCATGCTGCTCTGGTCCCCCATGTGCTCCGCTGGTCCCCCACCTGCTCCTATGGTCCTCCATGTGCTCTGCTGGTCCCCCCATGCTCCTCTACCCCCCCAAATGCTGCTCTTGTCCCCCGTGCTCCTCTATCTTCCCCCTCCATGCTGCTCTGGTCCCCCATGCGCCTCTATTCCCCCCACCCCATGATGCTCTGGTCCCCCATGCGCCTCTATCCTCCCCATGATGCTCTGGTCCCCCCATGCACTTCTCTCCCCCTGTGATGCTCTTATCCCCCATGATGCCCTGGTCCCCTGCAGCGCTCACCTCCTCTCCCTGGCTAGTTAACTTCAGCGTGACTGAATACAGACATGCTCCTCGGGAGTCGCAGTGAGAAGCTTATCATATGATCCAGAAGGACGGTGGCCACACACAGCTGTGACATAAGCTTCCTCGGCACTCTTTCTCCTGGTCTTTCCTTCCCCCGCTCTCCATATAGATTCTCCGCTGCAGCAGACAGGTTGGAGAGTGGGGAGGGAAAGACCAGGAGAACGAGTGCCGAGGAAGCCTAAGTCATAGCTGTGTGTGGCCGCTGTCCTTCCGGATCATATGATGAGCTTCACTCCCGAGGAGCATGTCTGTATTCAGTCACGCTGAAGTTAACTAGCCAGGGAGAGGAGGTGAGCGCTGCGGGGAGGGAGAGGAGGTGAACGCTGCGGGGAGGGAGAGACAGAGGAGCGGAGGGGGGGGGCAGCGGTCCGCTGTCACTGAAGCCAGCCCACTGAGCCATCGGCCCACTCCCACTCCCTGATGGCCAGTCCATCCCTGTTATTCTGAATGAATGACTTGTATAGCGCTACACACACGAACTGAATCGCCTCTAGGCGCATTTTGCAGCCAGTGTCTTCCTGGGTGGTGCAGTGATTTACCCCGTCAGATCTCGACACGCTTGGGACACACAGTCATACATATATTCTGGGCCAATTTGGACAGGATCCAATTAACCTACCAGCATGTCTTTGGAGTGTGGGAGGAAACCGGAGTACCCGGAGGAAACCCACGCAGACACAGGGAGAACATGCAAACTCCAGGCAGATGGTGTCGTGGTCAGGATTCAAACCAGCGACCCTTTTGCTGCTAGGTGAAAGTGCTACCCACTACACCACTGTGTAAGTCAGACAGCAGTGCCTTGGGGCCTATGTTAATGGACTTTTGTTCATCCTGGTGGATTTTGCATTTCTTTACAAGTCTGTGGAAACGCGAAACCCACTTAAATCAGATCAACTGCAGGTAAAATGCACCTGTCAGTGAATTCTGAATGATCTCAGAAATGCATCAAATTGATGCACTGTAAAACAAAGAAAAAAGAGGGCGCACCAACCTTGCACATTATTCAAGTGGTATCTCTAATAGTATATAAAAAAAAGGAGATATACTCACAAACATATTCAAGTTGAAAGCATCTCACAGTCCATAGTAGACTCACAACAACCAGGTCACTGAGACTATTCCCAACAGGGCAGAGGACCTTCTAGAAGGCTGACACGATCACCCCTTGAAATGCGTCAGCCTTCTGGAAGGTCCTCGACCTGTTGGGAATAGTCTCAGTGACCTGGTTGTTGTGAGTCTACTATGGACTGTGAGATGCTTTCAACTTGAATATGTTTGTGAGCATATCTCCTTTTTTATATACTATTAACCACTTCCCGCCCAGTCAATAGCATATTGGCGTCCGGGAAGTGGTTCTGTTATCCACACTGGACGTCATATGACGTCCTGCAGGATAACAGCCGCCGCGTGCCCGGGGGGGCGCGCATCGCGGCGATCGGTGGAGCGGTGTGTCAGTCTGACACACCGCTACACTGATCTCGGTAAAGAGCCTCCGGCGGAGGCTTTTTACCACGTGATCAGCCGTGTCCAATCACGGCTGATCACGATGTAAACAGGAAGAGCCGTTGATCGGCTCTTCCTCACTCGACTCTGACAGGCGCGAGTAGAGGAGAGCCGATCGGCGGCTCTCCTGACAGGGGGGGTTCGCGCTGATTGTTTATCAGCGCAGCCCCCCCTCGGATACCCACACTGGACCACCAGGGAAGCCCCCCAGGACCACCAGGGAAGCCCCAAGCATGTGGATGGCCCCCATGGCCATCCACATGTAGTAAAACTAAAAAAATATAAAAAAAAACATAAACAAATATGCCAATCAGTGCCCACAAATGGGCACTGACTGGCACTATCATGGCACAATGTGTGGTGGCTGGCATTGCTGGGCATCAGTGTCACCAGTGCCACCTACTAGTGTCCATCAGTGCCACCTATCAGTGCCCATCCAAGCCCATCTGTGCCCATAAGTGCCCATCTATCAGTGCCCGTCCGTGCCACCTATCAGTGCCACCCATAAGTGCCCATCAGTGCCGCCTATAAGTGCCCATCAGTGCCGCCTATGAGTGCCAATCAGTGCCGCCTATGAGTGCCAATCAGTGCCGCCTATGAGTGCCAATCAGTGCCACCTATGAGTGCCCATCAGTGCCGCATACCAGTGCCACATATCAGTGCCCATCAGTGCCGCCTATCAGTGTCCATCATCAGTGCCCATCAGTGCCACCTCATCAGTGCCACCTCATTGGTGCCACCTCATCGGTGCCCATCAGTGTCGCCTTATCAGTGCCGCCTTATCAGTGCCCGTCATTGAAGTAGAAAAGGTACTTATTTACAAAAACATTAACAGAAACAAAGAAAAACTTAGTTTTTTTCAAAATTTTCGCTCTTTTATTTGTTGTGCAAAAAATAAAAATCGCAGAGGCGATCAAATACCACCGAAAGAAAGCTCTATTTGTGGGAACAAAATGATAAAAAATTAGTTTGGGTACAGTGTTGCATGACCACGCAATTGTCATTCAAATTGCGACAGCGCTGAAAGCTCAAAATTGGCCTGGGCAGGAAGGTGTATAAGTGCATGGTATTGAAGTGGTTAAAGATACCACTTGGGTAATGAGCAAGGTTGGTGCGCCCTCTTTTCTTTGTTTTACAGTGGTTCGATTGGGTTACTCCCCAGACCCATAGAGGGAAGCAAAACACGTGCATTTTTGTGAATTACCAAGAACCTGCTACATATCCATTTCCATTACACCACCCTCTAGCGCAGGAGAATACAATTGTACTGCATCAAGTTAATGTCAGTGACACAAGCTCAAAGCCCCTCCACACAGGCCCTTAGATCCCACACTGCAGACATACAACTATTATGCCCTGTACACACAACCACATTTTCCGATGGAAATTCCGACAGACTTTTTTTTTTTTCCGACGGACAAAAATTTCTATCGGAAAGTCAGTTTGTCTGTATGCAATTCCGACGGACTAAAAACCACACATGCTCAGAATCAAGCAGAAGAGCCGAACTGCCTATTGAACTTCATTAATCTCGGCTCGTCGTACGTGTTGTACGTCACCGTGTTCTTGACGATCGGATTTTAGTGTGACCGTGTGTATGCAAGACAGCTTAAGCGGAATTCCGGCGGAACTCCGTCGGACAAACCGTCTGACTTTATTCCGACGGACAATCCGGTCGTGTGTACAGGGCATAAGGCTACAGAACATGAGTGCCTAGGCACACTCACATACCAGGAAAAGCTCAGCTATTTTTTAGAGGTACTGCTCAAGCTCAGTTAGCAAATTTTCACTTTTTGAGTTCAGTGCGACTTAAATGGGCCCCTTAGTGATCAATGCTCTGTGCAGTGGTGTCAGAGGAATTTCCAATTCAGCCGCGCCAGCCGCTGTCCTGCATGCATGCACTGCAGAACGGTGATTCGGCACATGCGCGTGTGCGGGGCGGTGGAACGCGTTAGTGTGCCAATCAGAGCGCTGGCGGGCCTATATAAAGTGGCCTAGGTACTCTGACAGGTTGCTGGTTTGTTGTCAGCTTCCTGTTGTACCTGGTTTCCTGTTACCTGCATCTAAAAACTTCTGTTGTGACCCGGATCGGCTTGACTACTCTGTTTTTCTCTCCTGGACCTGACCCATGGCTTGTTTTAAGGATCGCCCTGCTGCCTGTGTTTGACCCCCGGCCTGTGACTCGGATCTGCTGCTCGTCTCCAGCCCCTGACCTCCTGCCTGCATCTCGGACCTGCTACTTGTCTCCAGCCCCTGCTCTGCTGCTTGTACCTTTCGGACCTACTACTTGTCTCTTGTTCTAGACCCTCGGCCTGCACTTCCAATACCGGAACCTCAGCTTGTACCCGGACTCAGTCTTCTACCTACTTGTTCTGCCCCCTGTCTTGCTCTGGACTTGTGTCTTCAGCTAGGATCCTGCAAGGAGCCGCACCCATCTGGTGTTTGACCCCCAGCCTGCTCTTGGTGGCTTCAGCTCTACCAGATCTGCTAGCAAGACCTACCCCACCTGCTGGTAGCCAGTGCCTCTGCGCGCCATCCTCTCCCTGTCTCATCTCCAGGGGGCGGAGTGCGTCAAATCGCAAGGGTGAACCGCTCTCGGCATCTCGGCCTCGGTAAGTACACATGTGACAAGTGGCGTAACTGGAATCTTCAGGCCCCCAGTGAAACCATGAAGGGCCCCTCTAACCCCTGGCCGGTGCCCGTCACACTAAGCCCGGTAGCAGAATGCCAGAGCCGGTTGCAAGTGCAACCTTTGTGACCCTGGTAGTTACGCCACTGGTGTCAGTCGTTTTTTTTGTTTTTGTTATTTTGTTTTTAATACCTTTTAATTATTTATTTTTTTACAATATTATTTTTTTTATAAGTAAAAAAAAATAAAAATAGGGCCTTTCATGAGATATCAGAGGTCCAAACAGACCTCTGCTGTTCCACCCTTGAGACAGAGAAAGGAGATGAAAGTCACAGCCCTCAATCTCCAGCTCTGCAGCCTCAGCTGCACAGAATGAATGAATAGGAACAGCTCTGTACAGAGCTTCCTGCTCATTCACAAACTGGAATATAGTAAACACAGTTTACTATGTTTCAGTTATGAATGGACAGAGTCAGTGACCGATACGGCTCACTGACTCTATTCATTCAGACAAGGAAGGGGCCACTGAATGCCTGCTAGATGGAGAGGAGGAGAAGTGGGCATATTCTGCAGGAGGTAAATGAAGATATCGGTTCCACTATATGCAGCCGCCCCCACCGCTCCTCCTATCAAGGGGTACAGGGGAACCACACAGGCCCCCTGAAGCATAGGGCCGTGTCACAATTGCATCCCCTGCGATCGGTGTAGGCATGCCCCTGGCTCTGTGTGTTTTTTAATGACCACAAATAAACTGTTCTATAGGGACTCACCTGTTACATTGAACAAATATCATTTCCAACTCATTGTTTATTTTAACACAAACTATGAGTTGGGTATTGTATGGTGGTTTATACCTCACCTGTGACTGACATATATGTCTCATTCCCACTATATGGATGAAGGTACTTGTCCCGCACTGAGCAAATGTAAAGTCCGGTGTCCTTAGGGGTGACAGAGGAGATGGTGAGAGAGTTCGGGGTGATTGTCACTCGGGAGGAATTTTCTAGAGGACTCCCGAGTCCATTTATATACCTATGCCAGTATTGGTGCTCAATCTCTCCAGCTTTGACATTCCTGACATCACAGGACATCCGGGCCGTGTTACCGGCAGACAGGTTAATGAATGGAGGATCCTGGATCACCGTCATTGTGCCGACACCAACAGAAAACACTGAATAACAGAGAAAAACAGAAATACAATCAGGACTCATACATGAAATGTCTGAGAGAAGTCAGAGAGGCCTGGAGCGAGGGGATTGAAAAAGGAGCAAGCAGAGGGCCGGCATGACAGGAGTGATAAGGGAACAGCAGGGGTTAAAGAAAATAGTTCAGAAAAGGGGGGGATTAGTGGATTGGAGGAAAAGATAGGGATAGGAGGGGTTAAGTTTATTTAAGGGGCAGGGGGGGGGTGACCCGGGCAACACTGCAGGGGATCGTTTAGCGGAGCAGTTTCCCACCCGCCCTCCCTGTTTTTTTCAGTGTTAATTGTTATCTATTTCAGGCGCGGTGCAGCAGGTCATGTCATTGCAGTAGACAACTGGCGGTGGTGGTCTTTGATGGTGGCAACTAACCTATGAGATGGAAGTGTGGGGGACTCATCAGTGGTATGGGCCCCCTGGTGTATTCAGTTAATACAGTTAGCTGAAGATGGTAATGGTGGCACTGCGGGTAACGGGTTGTCTCCGAGCTGGTGTTACACGGCTGGAGGCCTAGTACGGTAAAAGGCCCGCAGTGAAGAAGTGGAACAGAGTTATGTTGGGAAGTGCCGTCAAAGACCACCGGGGGGGGGGGGGGAGCAACTGATATTTGAGGATTTTGTTATGGTTAAAATGTTATATATATATATATATATTTAATATTTGTGAATAAAAAAGCTGCTATGGCCAGTTATACTCCAATTCAAGTGTGGTCTCGTTAATTATAGGTAAGGTTAAGTGGAGGTTTAGGGTTGGATTATGGTAAATGGTGGCAGTCCTGGGAAGGGTGTACATCTTATCTACCCTGGTCATGTGTTTCTTTCTACCAACCAATTACAGTGGAACCTCGGATTACGAGCATAATCCGTTCCAGGAGAATGCTCGTAATCCAAAGTACTCGCATATCAAAAGCAAGTTTCCCCATTGAAGTCAATGGAAACGAAAATAATTAGTTCTGCATTGACTTCAATGGCATGCAATACCGAATGCGGCCAGGGGCAGGGGGGCACCAGAGAGCCTCGGAAATGGCCGAAAAGGCCAGAGGACACTACGGCTGACCTCAGCAAACCTCGGAAAGACTTTGTTTCCGAGACTTGCCGAGGTCAGCCGTGCTGTCCTCGGACCTTTCCGTGCATTTTCGAACGGCAGCGAACGGCGAAGTTCGGCTCTGCTCGGCTCCGGCGCCCCTCACACACCTCAGGCCAAATGCGGAACTGCACACCACTTTGGCCTGAATTGTGCTCGTTTTCCGAGACAACATTCGCAAACCAAGTTACGATTTTTAAAAATACAGTGCTCGTATTGCAAAACGCTCGTTAACCGCGTTATTCGCAATCCAAGGTTCCACTGTATTGTCCTCCGTAAAAAAAATGTCCCAGTCTTCCCAGCAATACGGCCAATTTACAGGCTCACCATACTCCTGTCCAATCTTTTTTTTTTTTTTTTTTTTAAGATTTGTCCTACGTAGGAGTGACTGCTTAAAACTAGTGTTGCTTGACTGTAATCAGCCTGAGCTGAATTGATAGTTCTGTGTTCACTTGGCCTCCCCTAAACTCAGTGTTATTTTTTGCTTTTGTCTGCTGCTGGGCTGTTTCTCTAGCAATAGTGCAAGAAGGTTCAGTTATGCTGGGTTATGAATATTTATGTGTCCCTGGCCACCCACTAGGATTATTTATTTTTTTTTAATTGCTGCAGACTGCGAGGGGATCTGAATATTTGGGTGTAAACTTGTGAGCTTTTTGTGTCCCCCAGGTTCCTGCCTGGAAAAGGATATCTTCTAGAAGTCTCATCCTGCTAGACTTGCTGGAAGGGCATCCATGAATTCATGAGACAAGACCTGAGTCTGGGTTCTAGTGTCACAGTGCTTTTCTGGTGGTGGTTACCCAGAAAGAGTGGAGCCATTACTGGGAAGGAGCACCAGGTAGGAACTTCTGCTGGAGGTGCCTGACAAGCTGGAATTGGGTTTTGAGCCTCACAGGGGGTGCGGTGTCCCATGCAGGGATTCTGTGCTGCAAAATCCAAGGGTCTACAGGCTCCCCATAATATATCTTAGGGGAAGAAGGGTAAACTACAAATCGATTGAAAGACAACCCTATTTTCGGTATACATGTAGGAAATACAGCTAACTTAAAGTGACGCCGCCGGGTCCCAATTAGGGATGAGCCGAACACCCCCCGGTTTGGTTCACATCCAGAACATGCGAACAGGCAAAAAATTCATTCGAACATGCGAAGAACACCGTTAAAGTCTATGGGACACAAACATGAAAAATCAAAAGTGCTAATTTTAAAGGTTAATATGCAAGTTATTGTCCTAAAAAGTGTTTGGGGACCCGGGTCCTGCCCCAGGGGACATATATCAATGCAAAAAAAAGTTTTAAAAATTGATGTTTTTTTCGGGAGCAGTGATTTTAATAATGCTTAAAGTGAAACAATAAAAGTGAAATATTCCTTTAAATTTCGTACCTGGGGGGTGTCTATAGTATGCCTGTAAAGTAGTGCTTCTGTCCCGTGCTTAGAACTGTCCCTGCACAAAGTGTCATTTCTGAAGGAAAAAAAGTAATTGAAAACTCACTCGGGGCTATTAATGAATTGTCAGGTCCCAGCAATACAGATAAAAGTCATTGAAAAAAATGGCATGGGTTCCCCCCCAGTCCATTACCAGGCCATTTGGGTATGAATATTAAGGGGAACCCCAAACCAAATGTTTAAAAAAAAAATGCGTGGGGGTCCCCCAAATTCCATTACCAGGCCCTTCAGGTCTAGTATGGATATTAAGGGGAACCCTGCACCAAATGTTTAAAAAAAATGGCGTAAGGGTCATTGGGTAACCCCGGCATTTCCCCGTTGTGTCAGAGGGGGCGGGGTCACCCGCACAAGTGACGGGTGACCCCGCCCTCAGCTATAAAAGAACTGTCAAGGAGGGAGAGCATCATTCCGTGGGTACCTCCCATTGAGAGAAGATAGAGTCAGCTTTTTTTTTTTTTTCCCGTATCACTGCAGAGAGAATTACATTGTTGGATTTTTTTCTTTCTTTTTTTCTTTTTAATAAACTATGTCTGTGTGGTTTTTAACATTTTTGACACTTGCAATGTACCCTGTTACCAATTCACATAGGGGGGGCGGAATCTGGGGGTCCCCTTTGTTAAAGGGGGCTTCCAGATTCCGAAAAGACCCCGCCCGCAGACCCCCACAACCACCGGGCAAGGGTCGTGGGGATCAGGCCCTTGTCCCCATCAACATGGGGACATCCTCCCCATGTTGAGGGCATGTGGCTTGGTACGGTTTAGGTTTACGGTTCTTTTCCTGCGGCCTGCCAGGTTGCGTGCTCGGATAAAGGTCTGGTATTGATTTTTGGGGGGAACACCACGCCATTTAAAAAATAAATTGGTGCAGGGTTCCCCTTGATATCCATACCAGACCTGAAGGGCCTGGTAATGGAATTTGGGGGACCCCCACGCATTTTTTTTTAAATTTTGGTTTGGGGTTCCCCTTAATATTCATACCAGACCCAAATAGCCTGGTAATGGACTGGAGGGGGACCCATGCTGTTTTTTTCAATTACTTTTATCTGTATTGCCGGTGGATAAAGCACCTGGACCAGATGGCATACACCCACTGATCCTAAAAGAATTGAGCTCTGTAATATCAATGCCATTGTATTTAATTTTTAGGGACTCATTAATGACGGGAATAGTACCACTGGATTGGCGCAGGGCCAATGTGGTGCCTATGTTTAAAAAGGGAACAACTGACCTACCTGATTCCTACACTGACCACTAATCTACCTGATTCCTATACTGACCACCACACTAACCTCTACACTGACCTACATGATTCCTATATCGACAACTACACTGACCTACCTGATTCCTACAACGACCACTACACACTGACCACTACACACTGACCACTGCACACTGACCTACCCAATTCCTATACTGACCACTACACTACACACTGACCACTACACTGACCACTACACACTGACCACTGCACACTGACCTACCCAATTCCTATACTGACCACTACACTACACACTGACCACTACACTGACCACTACACACTGACCTACCCAATTCCTATACTGACCACTACACTACACACTGACCACTACACTGACCACTACACACTGACCACTGCACACTGACCTACCCAATTCCTATACTGACCACTACACTACACACTGACCACTACACTGACCACTACACTACACACTGACCACTACACTACACACTGACCACTACACTACACACTGACCTACCTGATTCCTATACTGACCACTACACTGCACACTGACCACTACACACCACTACACTACACACTGACCACCGCACACTGACCACTGCACACTGACCACCACACACCACACTAACCTACCTGATTGCTATACTGACCACTACACAATACACTACCCACAGACCACTACTCAATACACTACATACTGACCGCTACACAATACTCTACAAGCAGACCAATACACAATACACTACACACAATACACTATACACAATACACTACCCACAGACCACTACTTAATACACTACATACTGACCGCTACACAATACTCTACAAGCAGACCAATACACAATACACTATACACTGCACATAATACACTACATACTGACCTCTACACAATACTCTACCCACAGACCAATACACAATATACTATACTATACACAATACACTATACATTACACTATACACTGACTTTCTGGCTGCTCCCTCTCCCCAGACCATATCTACTCCCCCCAGGCCGAGTGAGTGTTACCTTTTTTTTTCCATCTGCTCTGCCTCTGCGCCACCGCTGCCTGTCACGCTGCTGGACTGCCTGTCCTGATGGAGACCCGGGCCGGAGAGAGGGAGGAGGAGGAGGAGGAGAAGACGGCGGCCACAGACTGCCTGCCGCGGTGGGGACATCGTGACCTGGTGACCTGGGCTGGAGAGGAGGAGGAGGAGAAGAAGACAGCGGCCACAGACTGCCTGCTGCGGCGGGGACATGGTGACCTGGGCTGGAGAGGAGGAGAAGAAGAAGACGGCGACCACAGACTGCCCGCCGCAGCGGTGACCTGGTGACCTGGGCTGGAGAGGAGGAGGAGAAGACAGCTAAGGTCAGCCCCGCTCCCCTGCGATTGAGGACAGGCCACATGACCCCTTTCTCCCAATCACAGGGCGCCAGGGGCCGCCCTGAGATCTAAGATGGCGGCCGGAGCCATGGTGCGGGGTCACAGAAATGTAAGTTTTGATTAATGGAGCTAGGGTGACACTGGCGCGGGATTGCGCCCCCCCAAATGTTGCGCTCTGGGCCTAGGCCCCCCTCGCACCTCCCACTGTACCCAGCTTTACCTTATTCCTTGCTTCACCTGGCTCTCTGCAATTCTGTTACTGGTCCCCTGCAGCTCCTGTGTATGTTAGGAATGACATTGGTCACACTCCATCCTCCACTTCATACCATACGGGGTTAATCTTCCTCTATATGTGATGATGTGTTAGACCCCTTTGACAGTGAGCCGCCCATAGCGTCGGCAGTAAAACGCCGCCATTTTTACCGCCGACGCTATGGTGGATTTGCGGCGCATTTCGGCCGCTAGCGGGGCGGTTTTACCCCCGCTAGCGGCCGAGAAAGGGTTAAAACCGCCCGCAATGCGCTGCTCAAGCAGCGCATTGCGAGCGGTATAGCCGCGCTGTCCCATTGATTTCAATGGGCAGCAGCGGTGGAGGAGCGGTATACACACCGCTCCTTCACTGCTCCAAAGATGCGGCTAGCAGGACTTTTTTTTACCGTCCTGCTAGCGCACCGCTCCAGTGTGAAAGCCCTCGGGGCTTTCACACTGGAGACAATGGAGCAGCTTTTTAAGGGCGGATTGCAGGCGCTATTTTTAACGCTATAGCACCTGCAATACGCTCCAAGGTGAAAGGGGTCTCAGGGAGGAGGAGAACACTGGAGCTGGCTGGAGCATAGAATCAGGTAAGTAAAAAAAGGCTATACCCCCTTCTCCCCCTCCCCCACACTGCAAGAGTGGACTTCTTCTGTACTTTCTTGGGCTGGGATTAGAAATCACATCCTTTGCTGTGTGTTCTTATATTCTTGAACAGGTTAGGAATTAGTGTGACATTTTAGGTGCTACATAAGATGTAATCCACATACACATTATATCTTCTAAAGATCATTCTTTCTAGAAGATATAATGTGTATGTGGAATACATATATGTAGCACCTAAAATGTCACACTAATTCCTAACCTGTTGAAGAATTTTACTTTCACTTTCAATAAACCTGCAGTGAAAAGTACAGAGAAGGTTCACATCACAGTATGCAGAGCAGTGGAGACTTACAGTAAGTAGAAGAGGATCCAGTCTCCCTTCCATGCTGTACACAATCTTCACTCTGCCCTGGAGGAGGTCTCTGCAGTGTGCTGGGCGGGACCCAATCATCATCACTCTTCCCTGGAGGAGGTCTCTGCTGTGTGCTGGGCGGGACCCAATCATCATCACTCTTCCCTGGAGGAGGTCTCTGCTGTGTGCTGGGCGGGACCCAATCATCATCACTCTGCCCTGGAGGAGGTCTCTGCTGTGTGCTGGGCGGGACCCAATCATCATCACTCTTCCCTGGAGGAGGTCTCTGCTGTGTGCTGGGCGGGACCCAATCATCATCACTCTGCCCTGGAGGAGGTCTCTGCAGTGTGCTGGGCGGGACCCAATCATCATCACTCTTCCCTGGAGGAGGTCTCTGCTGTGTGCTGGGCGGGACCCAATCATCATCACTCTGCCCTGGAGGAGGTCTCTGCTGTGTGCTGGGCGGGACCCAATCATCATCACTCTGCCCTGGAGGAGGTCTCTGCAGTGTGCTGGGCGGGACCCAATCATCATCACTCTTCCCTGGAGGAGGTCTCTGCTGTGTGCTGGGCGGGACCCAATCATCATCACTCTGCCCTGGAGGAGGTCTCTGCTGTGTGCTGGGCGGGACCCAATCATCATCACTCTTCCCTGGAGGAGGTCTCTGCTGTGTGCTGGGCGGGACCCAATCATCATCACTCTTCCCTGGAGGAGGTCTCTGCTGTGTGCTGGGCGGGACCCAATCATCATCACTCTGCCCTGGAGGAGGTCTCTGCTGTGTGCTGGGCGGGACCCAATCATCATCACTCTTCCCTGGAAGAGGTCTCTGCTGTGTGCTGGGCGGGACCCAATCATCATCACTCTGCCCTGGAGGAGGTCTCTGCTGTGTGCTGGGCGGGACCCAATCATCATCACTCTTCCCTGGAGGAGGTCTCTGCTGTGTGCTGGGCGGGACCCAATCATCATCACTCTGCCCTGGAGGAGGTCTCTGCAGTGTGCTGGGCGGGACCCAATCATCATCACTCTTCCCTGGAGGAGGTCTCTGCTGTGTGCTGGGCGGGACCCAATCATCATCACTCTGCCCTGGAGGAGGTCTCTGCTGTGTGCTGGGCGGGACCCAATCATCATCACTCTGCCCTGGAGGAGGTCTCTGCAGTGTGCTGGGCGGGACCCAATCATCATCACTCTTCCCTGGAGGAGGTCTCTGCTGTGTGCTGGGCGGGACCCAATCATCATCACTCTGCCCTGGAGGAGGTCTCTGCTGTGTGCTGGGCGGGACCCAATCATCATCACTCTGCCCTGGAGGAGGTCTCTGCAGTGTGCTGGGCGGGACCCAATCATCATCACTCTTCCCTGGAGGAGGTCTCTGCTGTGTGCTGGGCGGGACCCAATCATCATCACTCTTCCCTGGAGGAGGTCTCTGCTGTGTGCTGGGCGGGACCCAATCATCATCACTCTGCCCTGGAGGAGGTCTCTGCTGTGTGCTGGGCGGGACCCAATCATCATCACTCTTCCCTGGAGGAGGTCTCTGCTGTGTGCTGGGCGGGACCCAATCATCATCACTCTGCCCTGGAGGAGGTCTCTGCAGTGTGCTGGGCGGGACCTAATCATCATCACTCTTCCCTGGAGGAGGTCTCTGCTGTGTGCTGGGCGGGACCCAATCATCATCACTCTGCCCTGGAGGAGGTCTCTGCTGTGTGCTGGGCGGGACCCAATCATCATCACTCTGCCCTGGAGGAGGTCTCTGCAGTGTGCTGGGCGGGACCCAATCATCATCACTCTGCCCTGGAGGAGGTCTCTGCTGTGTGCTGGGCGGGACCCAATCATCATCACTCTGCCCTGGAGGAGGTCTCTGCAGTGTGCTGGGCGGGACCCAATCATCATCACTCTTCCCTGGAGGAGGTCTCTGCTGTGTGCTGGGCGGGACCCAATCATCATCACTCTGCCCTGGAGGAGGTCTCTGCTGTGTGCTGGACGGGACCCAATCATCATCACTCTTCCCTGGAGGAGGTCTCTGCTGTGTGCTGGGCGGGACCCAATCATCATCACTCTGCCCTGGAGGAGGTCTCTGCTGTGTGCTGGGCGGGACCCAATCATCATCACTCTGCCCTGGAGGAGGTCTCTGCAGTGTGCTGGGCGGGACCCAATCATCATCACTCTTCCCTGGAGGAGGTCTCTGCTGTGTGCTGGGCGGGACCCAATCATCATCACTCTGCCCTGGAGGAGGTCTCTGCAGTGTGCTGGGCGGGACCCAATCATCATCACTCTTCCCTGGAGGAGGTCTCTGCTGTGTGCTGGGCGGGACCCAATCATCATCACTCTGCCCTGGAGGAGGTCTCTGCTGTGTGCTGGGCGGGACCCAATCATCATCACTCTTCCCTGGAGGAGGTCTCTGCTGTGTGCTGGGCGGGACCCAATCATCATCACTCTGCCCTGGAGGAGGTCTCTGCTGTGTGCTGGGCGGGACACAATCATCATCACTCTTCCCTGGAGGAGGTCTCTGCTGTGTGCTGGGCGGGACCCAATCATCATCACTCTGCCCTGGAGGAGGTCTCTGCTGTGTGCTGGGTGGGACCCAATCATCATCACTCTGCCCTGGAGGAGGTCTCTGCAGTGTGCTGGGCGGGACCCAATCATCATCACTCTTCCCTGGAGGAGGTCTCTGCTGTGTGCTGGGCGGGACCCAATCATCATCACTCTGCCCTGGAGGAGGTCTCTGCTGTGTGCTGGGCGGGACCCAATCATCATCACTCTTCCCTGGAGGAGGTCTCTGCTGTGTGCTGGGCGGGACCCAATCATCATCACTCTGCCCTGGAGGAGGTCTCTGCTGTGTGCTGGGCGGGACCCAATCATCATCACTCTGCCCTGGAGGAGGTCTCTGCAGTGTGCTGGGCGGGACCCAATCATCATCACTCTTCCCTGGAGGAGGTCTCTGCTGTGTGCTGGGCGGGACCCAATCATCATCACTCTGCCCTGGAGGAGGTCTCTGCAGTGTGCTGGGCGGGACCCAATCATCATCACTCTTCCCTGGAGGAGGTCTCTGCTGTGTGCTGGGCGGGACCCAATCATCATCACTCTGCCCTGGAGGAGGTCTCTGCTGTGTGCTGGGCGGGACCCAATCATCATCACTCTTCCCTGGAGGAGGTCTCTGCTGTGTGCTGGGCGGGACCCAATCATCATCACTCTGCCCTGGAGGAGGTCTCTGCTGTGTGCTGGGCGGGACCCAATCATCATCACTCTGCCCTGGAGGAGGTCTCTGCAGTGTGCTGGGCGGGACCCAATCATCATCACTCTTCCCTGGAGGAGGTCTCTGCTGTGTGCTGGGCGGGACCCAATCATCATCACTCTGCCCTGGAGGAGGTCTCTGCTGTGTGCTGGGCGGGACCCAATCATCATCACTCTTCCCTGGAGGAGGTCTCTGCTGTGTGCTGGGCGGGACCCAATCATCATCACTCTGCCCTGGAGGAGGTCTCTGCTGTGTGCTGGGCGGGACCCAATCATTGATGCTGCAGTGTGAGGTTCTTCCTTCCCTGCAGGGACTGTACCAGCTCCGATTTGGGGTAGGGGGGAGACTCAGGAACTGAGGGAGCCTGGAAATGGGTGTATCTGCTGCCACAGAGCAACAAACAGGGGCACATACATTTCGTTTTGGGCTGGCAATAGGGGCATACAAGGGATACAACCAGACTTTGTGGGCAGATTTTCCTGCTCACAACCTGGCGCTCCCTCCAACCCCCCTGTACTGCCCCTGCTTGCAGCCATCCAGCTCCCAGCCCGAGCCAGTGAGTCACACCCCCCTCTGCCTGCCTCTGAAGACTTCGTCTGCGGGAGTTGTAATTTCCGGCTGCTGCGCTCCGCTGCTCAGTTCCCTCCACCCATCGCCACCAGGAACTTGAGCACGGTCCGGACTACAACTCCCAGAATGCAGCACAGGAGCAACACAGCCAATCGGCGGCCACCACGATCGACCTCCTGCCTGCATAAAAAAAAATATGTCAGCAGACAGCAGCCCTTTTGAGTATAATTTTGGCGGCCTGGGGGGAAATTTCCACTCTGTCCCCCCCCTGCCAGCCCGCCCCTGGTATATGGGATTGTACGATATTTTTTATTTATTTATTTTTATGGTTGAACTGGATGGACTTGTGTCTTTTTTCAACCTGACTAACTATGTAACTATGTAACCCGACAATTCATTAATAGCCGCGAGTGAGTTTTAAATGACCGTTTTTTTCCTTCAGAAATTAAATTTTGTGCAGGGACAGTTCTAAGCACGGGAAACATGCGCTACTTTACAGGCATACTATAGACACCCCCCAGGTATGAAATTTAAAGGAATATTTCACTTTTATTGTTTCACTCTAAGCATTATTAAAATAACTGCTCCCGAAAAAAACGGTAGTTTTAAAACTTTTTGTTTGCCCCTGAAGCAGGACCCAGGTCCCCAAACATTTTTTATGACAACTTGCATATTAACCTTTAAAATGAGCATTTTTGATTTCTCCCATAGATTTTAAAGGGTGTTCCGCGGCTTTCGAATTTGCTGAGAACACCCCAAATTGTTTGCTATTCGGCGAACGGGCGAACAGCCAATGTTTGTGTCGAACTCATGTTTGACCCGAACATAAAGCTCACCCCTAGTCCCAATATGCATGTCTGTGGTTCTGCGCTTTATCCATACTGATCAGATTTTCTTTGGTTGCTTTCTCTTTGGGCTCTTCATACTCTATCCCATGGCACCTATCTGGCCATCTTTGCTATGCTCTCTGTCCACTAGGGATGAGCTTCGAGTTCGAGTCGAACTCATGTTCGACTCGAACATTGCCTGTTCGCCCGTTCGCCGAACAGCGAACAAATTGGGGTGTTCACGGCAAATTCGAAAAATCTATGGGAGAAATCTAAAGTGCTAATTATAAAGGTTTATATGCAAGTTATTGTCCTAAAAAGTGTTTGGGGACCCGGGTCCTGCCCCAGGGGACATGTATCAATGCAAAAAGAAGTTTTAAAAACGGCCGTTTTTTCGAGAGCAGTGATTTTAATAATACTTAAAATGAAAAAATAAAAGTGAAATATTCCTTTAAATTTCGTACCTGGGGGGTGTGTATGATATGCATGTGAAGTGGCGCATGTTTCCCGTGCTTAGAACTGTCCCTGCACAAAATGACATTTTTGAAAGAAAAAAATGCATTTAAAACTGACTCGCGGCTATTAATGAATTGTCGGCTCCCGGCAATACATACAAAAGTCATTGATAAAAAAAAAAAAAAAAGCGTGGGGGTTCCCCAGAATTCAATTACCAGGCCCTTCAGGTCTGGAATGGATATTAAGGGGAACCCCGCCGCAAATTAAAAAACAAATTGACGTGGGGTTCCCCTAAATATCCATTCCAGGCCCTTCAGATCTGGCATGGATTTTAAGGGGAACTCCACCCCAAATTTAAAAAAAAAATGGCGTGGAGTCCCTCTAAAAATCCATACCAGACCCCTTATCCGAGCACGCAACCTGGCCGGCCGCAGGGGAAAAGGGGGGGACGAGAGAGCGGCCCCCCCTCCCTCCTGAACCGTACCAAGCCACATGCCCTCAACATGGGGAGGAGGTCCCCATGTTGATGGGGACAAGGGCCTCATCCCCACAACCCTTGCCCGGTGGTTGTGGGGGTCTGCGGGCGGGGGGCTTATCGGAATCTGGAAGACCCCTTTAACAAAGGGGACCCCCAGATCCCGGCCCCCCCCTATGTGAATTGGTAAGGGGTACATTGTACCCCTACCATTTCACGAAGAAAGCGTAAAAAAATGTTTAAAAAAACACACAAACACCTTGAAAAAGTCCTTTATTTAAAAAAAAAAAAAAAACATTCCAGCGGTGAAATCCAGTGTCCCGCGGCGATCCCGATGTCCAGCGCTGTCCGTCATTGGTTGTGCCTGAGCGGACCTGATGGGGAACTCCCTCTCAGTATTTTAAATGTATGGACCCGCCCCTTCTAAAGTTCCCCATCAGGTCCGCTCCCTCGGTATGTCGGACCCGCCTACGTCATTGGCTTGAGCGGGGAACTTCCTTCACTGTGTAATTTAAATTTACATAGTGAAGGAAGTTCCCCGCTCAAGCCAATGACGTAGGCGGGTCTGACATACCGAGGGGGCGAACCTGATGGGGAACTGCTCTCACTTTGGTAATACATGTATAGACCCGCCCCTTCTCATGTTCTGCATCTGGTCCGCTGAGCGGACCTGATAGGGAACTTTAGAAGGGGCAGGTCTATACATTTAAAACACTGAGAGGGAGTTCCCCATCAGGTCCGCTCAGGCACAACCAATGAAGGACAGCGCTGGACATCGGGATCGCCGCGGGACACTGGATTTCACCGCTGGAATGTTTTTTTTTTGCCCCTTACCAATTCACATAGGGGGGGGCCGGGATCTGGGGGTCCCCTTTGTTAAAGGGGTCTTCCAGATTCCGATAAGCCCCCCGCCCGCAGACCCCCACAACCACCGGGCAAGGGTTGTAGGGATGAGGCCCTTGTCCCCATCAACATGGGGACATCCTCCCCATGTTGAGGGCATGTGGCCTGGTACGGTTCAGGAGGGAGGGGGGGGCCGCTCTCTCGTCCCCCCCTTTTCCCCTGCGGCCGGCCAGGTTGCGTGCTCGGATAAGGGGTCTGGTATGTATTTTTAGGGGGACTCCACGCCATTTTTTTTTTAAATTTGGGGTGGAGTTCCCCTTAAAATCCATGCCAGATCTGAAGGGCCTGGAATGGATATTTGGGGGAACCCCACGTCAATTTTTTTTAAATTTGCGGCGGGGTTCCCCTTAATATCCATTCCAGACCTGAAGGGCCTGGTAATTGAATTCTGGGGAACCCCCACGTTTTTTTTTTTTTTTATCAATGACTTTTGTATGTATTGCCGGGAGCCGACAATTCATTAATTGCCGCGAGTCAGTTTTAAATGCATTTTTTTCTTTCAAAAATGACATTTTTTGCAGGGACAGTTCTAAGCACGGGAAACATGCGCCACTTTACATGCATATTATACACACCCCCCAGGTACGAAATTTAAAGGAATATTTCACTTTTATTTTTTCATTTTAAGCATTATTAAAATCACTGCTCCCGAAAAAACGGCCGTTTTTAAAACTTCTTTTTGCATTGATACATGTCCCCTGGGGCAGGACCCGGGTCCCCAAACACTTTTTAGGACAATAACTTGCATATTAGCCTTTATAATTAGCACTTTAGATTTCGAACGTTCGAGTCCATTGTATTTAATAGGGTTCTAAAGTTTACACGAACATTTTGTCTGTTCGCAGGTTCTGGTGCGAACCGAAC
This sequence comes from Rana muscosa, assembly GCA_029206835.1. Taxonomy (NCBI): domain Eukaryota; kingdom Metazoa; phylum Chordata; class Amphibia; order Anura; family Ranidae; genus Rana; species Rana muscosa. Next base: position 7,341,672 of record CM055117.1, read on the forward strand.
AGGGGGGTGTTCGGCTCATCCCTGCTGTCCACCATTCATTGCTCTATAGGCATATTGTAAGTTTTACTAAATTTCATTTTTTTAAACATATTTTTGTATGTGATTATTACTTTTTAATACTATTAAACTTAAAAAAAAATGTAATTATTGTTTCACAATCTGTGCCTTTAAAGTCCCACCATGAGGGGAAAACTATTTTGCCACTAATGAGGAGGAGACGCAGGGAGAAGCCTCCAAGGAGGAGGAGATGCAGGAGAAGCCGCCAAGGAGGAGGAGATGCAGGGGAAGCCATCAAGGAGGAGGAAACGCAGGGGAGGCTGCCAAGGAGGAGGAGACGCAGGGGGAAGCGTTTCGCAGGGGAAGTTGCCAAGGAGGAGGAAATGCAGGGGAAGCCCCCAAGGAGGAGGAGATGCAGGAGAAGCTGCCAAGGAGGAGGAGACGCAGGGGGAAGCCGCCAAGGAGGAGGAAATGCAGGGGAAGCCCCCAAGGAGGAGGAGATGCAGGAGAAGCCGCCAAGGAGGAGGAGATGCAGGGGAAGCCATCAAGGAGGAGGAAACGCAGGGGAGGCTGCCAAGGAGGAGGAGACGCAGGGGGAAGCGTTTCGCAGGGGAAGTTGCCAAGGAGGAGGAGACGCAGGGGGAAGCTGCCAAGGAGGAGGAGACGCAGGGGAAGCCACCAAGGAGGAGTAGGCACAGGGGAAGCCACCAAGGAGGAGGAGACGCGCAGGGGAAGCCAACAAGGAAGAGGAAACGCAGGGGAGGCCGCCAAGGAGGAGGAGACGCAGGGGGAAGCCTCCAAGGAGGAGGAGACGCAGGGGGAAGCCAAGGAGAAGGAGACACAGGGGGAAGCCTCCAAGGAGGAGGAGACACAGGGGGAAGCCTCCAAGGAGGAGGAGATGCAGGGAGAAGCTGCCAAGGAGGAGATGCAGGGGAAGTCACCGAAGCTGTCCGTGACCTAGATGGGGTAAGTGTGGGGCTGGTGGGCGAGGGACAGGGAGGGGGGGGTAAGGGGTTTGACTGGCTGACCGACTGGCTTGCCGCCCCCCCATCCCCCCAAAAAAAAATGGAGCAGCAGCCACCACTGGTTGCTAGCCAATTTATTTAAATGGGCTTGCCCTAATGCAATGTGCCTCACATGCCAAAGAGTATGTTCTCCAAATGTGAATGTGGTTTGGTAAAAGCTAAAAAAAATACCTATTGATCCTGAAAAAAATAATTTGGCGATTTGGCCATTTCCGGTGCTTTCTTACTGTCTTCACTATAACTGCAGAACCCCTTTAAGTTATCAAGAATAGAAGAGGGGTGGGGTTCTTTAGTTTTATCTTGTTTCCGTTGCCCTGATAAAGAAAGGGGAGTGAGCATTGTCACCCTAGAACAGGAAGTTTGTTAATGGCTGAATCATGGGATATAAATCAAGAGGGAAAAAAGCCTAAAAACATGTAAGCTGCAACATGTTACATTTTTGGTTTTGGGTTTGATACACGGAGAGGTTGTGAAGAGAAACCTTTACTAATAAGTTATTGGCATGGTTTTAAACACATCTTTGCATGAAATAGAAAAAGATAATAACATTTATAATAATAATAATAATAATAATTAGAAAAAAAAAAATTCTTCCCCCCCAATAGCCTGGACTGTTCTGTCTGGACCTACCTGAGATCACCCCCAGGAAGATTGTGGGCTCCATGCTGTCTCCAGGTAGATGAACAAATTTCTGATACAATGTTACTGATAATTCAAACCAAACTAAACTCTACTTTACAAGACAGGAAACTGAACCCACAGCCACAAGAGCCACTGACCGGATATAACCTTTGTCTTCCTTGCTGTATCTTTTATTCAGTTTCTCTAATGCAGTTCAATCTTTCACTGAAGTTCACTGTCCCAGACACACATGGTACTATTATTATAACATACCTGTATATATACTGTATATACACTGCTCAAAAAAAATCCAAGGAACACTTTTTAACCACTTCAATCCCGGGCACATTCCCCCCTTCCTGCCCAGGACAATTTTCAGCGCTGTCACACTTTGAATGACAATTGCGTGGTCATGTAACATTGTACACATATGAGATTTTTATCATTATCTTCCCACAAATACAACAGTTTTTTTGGTGGTATTTAATCACCTCTGGGGTTTTATTTTTTTTATTTAACTAAAAAAGACCAATAAAAAAAAAAGCTTATTCTTAGTTTCTGTTATAAAATGTAGTTTTCTCCTTCACTGACAGGCACTGATGGGCACTGATAAGTTGGCACTGATGGGCACTGATATGAAAAATTGATGGGCAATGATAGGCGGCACTGAAATGCAGCGCTGATGGGCACTGATAGGTGGCACTGATGGGCACTGATAGGTGGCACTGATGGGCACTGGCAGGCGGAACTGATGGGCACTGACAGGCGGCACTGATGGGTGGCACTGACATGTGGCACTGATGGACACTAATAGATGGCACTGATGGGCAGCACTGATGATGAGGTACTGACAGGTGTTACTGATAGGCACTGATTGGCACTGTGGTGGGCACTAATTGGCACTGTTATGGGCACTGATTGGCACTGTGGTGGGCACTGATTGGCACTGTGATGAGCACTGATTGGCACTGTGGTGGGCACAGATTGATACTGTGATGGGCACTGATTGGCACTGTGGTGGGCACTGATTGGCACTGTTATGGGCACTGATTGGCACTGCAGTGGGCACTGATTGGCACTGTGATGGGCACTGATTGCCACTGTGGTGGGCACTGATATGGGCACTGAAAGGCATTCCTGATGGGCACTGACTGACAGCTGATGGGCACTGATTTGCTGGTTCACGCTGTGATCACCTGTGATTGGTCACAGCTGATCACGTGGTAAGGAGCCTCCATCAGAGGCTCCTTACCAGGATCGGAGATGACACACACAGCCCCACTGATCGCTGCGCTGTGCGCTGGCATGTTATCCTGCTGATTGTCATATGCCGTCCAGTCAAGATAACTGATCTCCTGCCCGGGCGGGAAGTGGTTAATCAGAGTATATCATCAAGTCTGTGAAACTCCTGGGATATTGATCTGGTCAGGTAAGTAGCGGAGGGGGGAGGGGTTTATACAGAGGGGGAGGGGTGTGCACAGAGGGGGCTTATAATCAGTTTCAGCTGCTTTTGGTGTTTATGAAATTAACAACCGGTGCACTAGATGGGCAACAATGAGACGACCTCCAAAACATTAAGGGTTTTACAGTTGGAGGCTGTGATGGACCTGGCCAGGACAGGGGCTTTTGGAGGGGACTGAATGCAAGCCTCTTGCCCTGCGACCATGGGCCCTGGCATTTGGGGGAACGGTGCTCTTTGTGAGCTGTATGCCTGGGGACCCTTGGGGGGGTGTTACTTTGGATTCAGGTCCATGTCCCCCCAAGACACACAGACTCTGGGGACCCTGTATATGCCATATTAGAGTGACTAATTCATACTGTTGGGATTTTCACACCTTCACTCTAAGGATATGCGAATGCAATCACCTCCAGCCATCTGTCTGTCCTCTGTGGTAATTTGATCCTGTTAAAATGTGTGATGTTTACACTTAGGAATGTGTATTAGCAGGTGAGACCGGAGACGGGATGTCTACCCTGAAAAGGTCATATCTAGGAGTCACCTGGGCTGTCTAAAGAACTTAGTTAATTAGCATGTTAATTTATGTTCTGGTTACCCCCTCTGTTTCTGTATATAAGACTTGATTTTGGTCATAATAAAAGTCTCTCTTGGTTGAACTTACATACAGCCTGCCTGGTGTTTGTTCTGACCGACCACAAATGGATTAGAATGGCACATAGCGGTAGTTGGAATCCTGGAGCACCGGATGATCCAATAGAGCAGAGGAGTGTCGGGAGAGTGAAGCCGAGCGAGCAAAGGGGCTCGTTACATTTGTGCGACGGACCTGGCCGGGACAGGGGCTTTTGGAGGGGACTGAATGCAAGCCTCTTGCCCTACGACCATGGGCCCTGGCATTTGGGGGAACGGTGCTCTTTGTGAGCTGTATGCCTGGGGACCCTTGGGGGGTGTTACTTTGGATTCAGGTCCATGTCCCCCCCAAGACACACAGACTCTGGGGACCCTGTATATGCCATATTAGAGTGACTAATTCATACTGTTGGGATTTTCACACCTTCACTCTAAGGATATGCGAATGCAATCACCTCCAGCCATCTGTCTGTCCTCTGTGCTAATTTGATCCTGTTAAAATGTGTGATGTTTACACTTAGGAATGTGTATTAGCAGGTGAGACCGGAGACGAGATGTCTACCCTGAAAAGTTCATATCTAGGAGTCACCTGGGCTGTCTAAAGAACTTAATTAATTAGCATGTTAATTTATGTTCTGGTTACCCCCTCTGTTTCTGTATATAAGACTTGATTTTGGTCATAATAAAAGGCTCTCTTGTTGGAACTTACATACAGCCTGCCTGGTGTTTGCTCTGACCGATCACAAATGGATTTGAATGGCACATAGCTGTAGTTGGAATCCTGGGGCACTGGATGATCCAATAGATCAGAGGAGTGTCGGGAGAGCGGAACCGAACGAGCAAAGGGGCTCGTTACATTGGTTGGCAGCGGTGGGATTTGCTCTCCAGTTCCTGGGACACTCCAAACCACCACAGTGAAGGACCAGCTATGCAGCCTGCAGGAAAGTCACGCTGAAAGACCTACTTGAGAGCCGAGATGGACCAGAAGAAGGGTGATGCAGGACCCCGGTCAGTTGAAGATTTGTTTCAGCAACGAGTGCGGCAGAGGTTGGCATTATATGGGGCTAACCCATCAGAGACCGCCATACAGGAAGCCATTAAAGACATCCAGCTGCAGGATGCACGACAAGAGAGAGAACGAGAGCGACAAAAGAGAGAACTAGAGCGGCAACATGAGTGGAGAATGGCGGTAATACGGCAATCGGAGACAACGCCTAAAGAACCAGCCGCCATGGAAGAGGAATTCGGAAGGAGGTTGCAAGAGATGCAGGGAGGAGAAGCAGGCCATCTCCCCCCCCAACAGTTAACCAGAGCAGATGGTGTGGAGTCCCCAGCAGAAGTGCTGGCAACAGGGCAGAGTGATACCCACCTCTGCCCAGCACTGGAAACCACTGTGGAGTTTCAGGGAGCCGGGGCAGTTGGCCCCTCTCCCCAGCAACAAGCTGAGGCAGTAAAGCTTTTACTCCCAGCTGAATCACTGGCAGCAGGGCAGAATGCTACTGGCATCGGCACACAACTGCCACAGGAGCGGATATCGGTGGATGGGACTGCGGCCTCCACTCACAGCAACCCAGCAGAAGAGCTGGCAACAGAGCCGAGCGCCACGGGCCTCGGCTCCCAACTAACAGAAGAGGGAGTTCCTGTGGTATTGGATGGGACTTCAGTCCTCACTGACACAACCCCAGAAAATGGTGTGACACTGAGACAGGAGGATGTCAGCCTTGCTTTGCAAGCACTGGGAGATTTTCACCTACCACAAGTGGATGGGACTTCAGTCTCCACTTGTATACCCCAGGGAGGCTGGGCAGTCGACCCAGATCCCCAACAGCATGACGGACTGAGCCCAGTCACCCTGTCTTCTCTCCAGCAGCAGAAAGGACTCCAGGGAGAAGGGCCAGTCCAGGCCTCTCCCCAGCGGCGGGTGTGTTCTCTGAGAGAGGCAGAGGTTGGCTGGGTAAGTGATTCTCTGTTTGGAGCAATTTGTTTGGGGTACTGTGTGGATACCGGCATTGGGGGAATAGAACTATGGACTAACTTCAGAGTCAACCCATTTGGGGTCTCCTCCTATGTTAGTTTCCTGCTGAAAGGGGAGATGTGCGACGGACCTGGCGGGGACAGGGGCTTTTGGAGGGGACTGAATGCAAGCCTCTTGCCCTGCGACCATGGGCCCTGGCATTTGGGGGAATGGTGCTCTTTGTGAGCTGTATGCCTGGGGACCCTTGGGGGGGTGTTACTTTGGATTCAGGTCCATGTCCCCCCAAGACACACAGACTCTGGGGACCCTGTATATGCCATATTAGAGTGACTAATTCATACTGTTGGGATTTTCACACCTTTACTCTAAGGATATGCGAATGCAATCACCTCCAGCCATCTGTCTGTCCTCTGTGCTAATTTGATCCTGTTAAAATGTGTGATGTTTACACTTAGGAATGTGTATTAGCAGGTGAGACCGGAGACGGGATGTCTACCCTGAAAAGGTCATATCTAGGAGTCACCTGGGCTGTCTAAAGAACTTAGTTAATTAGCATGTTAATTTATGTTCTGGTTACCCCCTCTGTTTCTGTATATAAGACTTGATTTTGGTCATAATAAAAGGCTCTCTTGTTGGAACTTACATACAGCCTGCCTGGTGTTTGTTCTGACCGATCACAAATGGATTCGAATGGCACATAGCTGTAGTTGGAATCCTGGGGCACCGGATGATCCAATAGATCTGAGGAGTGTCGGGAGAGCGGAACCAAACGAGCAAAGGGGCTCGTTACATTGGTTGGCAGCGGTGGGATTTGCTCTCCAGTTCCTGGGACACTCCAAACCACCACAGTGAAGGACCAGCTATGCAGCCTGCAGGAAAGTCACGCTGAAAGACCTACTTGAGAGCCGAGATGGACCAGAAGAAGGGTGATGCAGGACCCCGGTCAGTTGAAGATTTGTTTCAGCAACGAGTGCGGCAGCGGATGGCATTATATGGGGCTAACCCATCAGAGACCGCCATACAGGAAGCCATTAAAGACATCCAGCTGCAGGATGCACGACAAGAGAGAGAACGAGAGCGACAAAAGAGAGAACTAGAGCGGCAACATGAGTGGAGAATGGCGGTAATACGGCAATCGGAGACAACGCCTAAAGAACCAGCCGCCATGGAAGAGGAATTCGGAAGGAGGTTGCGAGAGATGCAGGGAGGAGAAGCAGGCCATCTCCCCCCCCCCAACAGTTAACCAGAGCAGATGGTGTGGAGTCCCCAGCAGAAGTGCTGGCAACAGGGCAGAGTGATACCCACCTCTGCCCAGCACCGGAAACCACTGTGGAGTTTCAGGGAGCCGGGGCAGTTGGCCCCTCTCCCCAGCAACAAGCTGAGGCAGTAAAGCTTTTACTCCCAGCTGAATCACTGGCAGCAGGGCAGAATGCTACTGGCATCGGCACACAACTGCCACAGGAGTGGATATCGGTGGATGGGACTGCGGCCTCCACTCACAGCAACCCAGCAGAAGAGCTGGCAACAGAGCCGAGCGCCACGGGCCTCGGCTCCCAACTAACAGAAGAGGGAGTTCCTGTGGTATTGGATGGGACTTCAGTCCTCACTGACACAACCCCAGAAAATGGTGTGACACTGAGACAGGAGGATGTCAGCCTTGCTTTGCAAGCACTGGGGGATTTTCACCTACCACAAGTGGATGGGACCTCAGTCTCCACTTGTATACCCCAGGGAGGCCGGGCAGTCGACCCAGATCCCCAACAGCATGACGGACTGAGCCCAGTCACCCTGTCTTCTCTCCAGCAGCAGAAAGGACTCCAGGGAGAAGGGCCAGTCCAGGCCTCTCCCCAGCGGCGGCTGTGTTCTCTGAGAGAGGCAGAGGTTGGCTGGGTAAGTGATTCTCTGTTTGGAGCAATTTGTTTGGGGTACTGTGTGGATACCGGCATTGGGGGAATAGAACTATGGACTAACTTCGGAGTCAACCCGTTTGGGGTCTCCTCCTATGTTAGTTTCCTGCCGAAAGGGGAGATGTGCGACGGACCTGGCGGGGACAGGGGCTTTTGGAGGGGACTGAATGCAAGCCTCTTGCCCTGCGACCATGGGCCCTGGCATTTGGGGGAACGGTGCTCTTTGTGAGCTGTATGCCTGGGGACCCTTGGGGAGGTGTTACTTTGGATTCAGGTCCATGTCCCCCCAAGACACACAGACTCTGGGGACCCTGTATATGCCATATTAGAGTGACTAATTCATACTGTTGGGATTTTCACACCTTCACTCTAAGGATATGCGAATGCAATCACCTCCAGCCATCTGTCTGTCCTCTGTGGTAATTTGATCCTGTTAAAATGTGTGATGTTTACACTTAGGAATGTGTATTAGCAGGTGAGACCGGAGACGGGATGTCTACCCTGAAAAGGTCATATCTAGGAGTCACCTGGGCTGTCTAAAGAACTTAGTTAATTAGCATGTTAATTTATGTTCTGGTTACCCCCTCTGTTTCTGTATATAAGACTTGATTTTGGTCATAATAAAAGGCTCTCTTGTTGGAACTTACATACAGCCTGCCTGGTGTTTGTTCTGACCGATCACAAATGGATTCGAATGGCACATAGCTGTAGTTGGAATCCTGGGGCACCGGATGATCCAATAGATCAGAGGAGTGTCGGGAGAGCGGAACCGAACGAGCAAAGGGGCTCGTTACAGAGGCCATTGACCTTTTTTTCCCTACTCCTCTTTTCTGACTGTTTTTCACTAGTTCTGCATGTGGCTAGGGTCGGTGTCACTACTGGTAGCACGAGGCGATACCGGGACCCTATAAAGGTTGCACAGGCAGTCCAACTCCTCCAGGATGGCACACCAATACAGTAGGTGCCGCCGATTTTGTGTCAATCTCGCCTCTGCTAGCGGCGAGATTGACCACCCGCGATCCAAAATAGGTGTACATAATAAATTACGAATCCAGGATAATCAAGTGGAGATCAGGGAACCAGGGCACTAGAAAATATATTCACGCACTGTGTTGCCTCATTCAAGAGAACCTGTCACCCCAAAAAAGTCATCACATTGGGATTTTCTGTCTGTAATGAAAAAAAAAAGTTAAGCAAAAAAAAAAAATTTTTTATAAATGATAAAAAATTAAAGTTATACCCAAGCACATAAATCCCCCCCCCCTCTAAAAAATAAAAAAATAAAAATGGAAGTCCCCACCTCCACATTGACGCACGTATAGAAATAAACGCACGCATCAGGGGCACGAATGTATGAAAATGTCATTTGCAATACACATGTTACATATCGCTGTGTACGCCAGAGTGAGAGCAATAATTCCGCCACCGTACCTCCTCTGTAACACTAAACCCATAACCTATAGGGGGCTTTTTATTATTTGCCTATGGAAAATATGGGGTACTAAAGTTTGTTGCCATTTCACAGGTGCACACACAACTTTGAGGCCCGGTTCACATAGGAGCGACTGCTCAGGCGACTCGGTCGCCTGAGGAGTCGCGTCCCGGTCTGTGCTATGGAACCGTTCTAATAGGAGCGACTCAGGTCGCTCCGACTTAGAAAAAGGTTCATGTACTACTTTTGGGGGAGACGCAGGGCGACCTGCATTGACTTCTATACAGAAGTCATTATGCAAATCGCCTCAGCGGGCGTCTCAAGTCGTCTGGAGATCGCGCCGCCGAGGTCGCCCCCAAAGTCGTGCCGCCGCCTGTGTGAACCGGGCCTAAGGGTTTGATATGTTGGCTATTTATTTACTCTGTGAAACCTCAGCCTTTATATTTTACCAAACAATCGGGTCATTTATTGAGTTTGTGTGCGCTAAACCTAACTTTATTACTTAAAACTGAAATGTTTTCTTTTCCTAGACCTTTGAGGTAATATTTTGTAACATAAAAAAATTAGAATTACCTCTGTTTCATTCTTTACGGTGTCTGCCCTCAGAAAATACAGTAAAACCTTGGTTTGAGAGTAACTTGGTTTGAGAGCGTTTTGCAAGACAAGCAAAACATTTTTAATAAATGTTGACTTGATATCCAAGCGATGTCTTGATATAAGAGTAGTGTCATGTCACAACTGAGTATAAAAGAGAAGAGAGGCGCCTCTAAAGCCTCGTACACACGGTCGGACTTCAAACAAACTTTTCCGTGGATTTTTGTCCGAACGGAGTTGGCCGGGAACACCCATAGCATACACACCACAGGACTTTTCTGCAAACTCTCCCAAAACTTTCCCAACATCACGTGGTTTTTCTGCTCTTTTCTGCTCTTTACCGCCACCCTTTGGTCAACTTCTGCTATTGTTGGTTGATTGTTAACATTAGTTCTGGGCATGCGTATTTGTACTTCGGACAAAAGTCCGATGGATTTCTGTACACAAGGTAGGATTTTGCACCGTAGGACTTTTGTTGCCGAAAAGTTTGTCCGTTTGCAGAGCCAACTTTTGTCCGATGAAAACCGAAAAAGTTTGTCCGGTGGAGCGTACACACGGTTGGATTTTTTTGAAAACCTGGAAATTTAGAAGTTTGTTGTCAAAAAGTCCGACCGTGTGTACGGGGCTTAAAGCCCCATACACACGGTCGCACTTCCATCGGACTTTTCCGTGTTTTTTTTGTCCGAACGGAGTTGGTCGGGAACACCCATAGCATACACACCACAGGACTTTTCTGCAAACTTTCCCAAAACTTTTTGCAACATCACGTGGATTTTCTACTCTTTTCTGCTCTTTACCGCCACCCTTTGGTCAACTTCTGCTATTGTTGGTTGATAGTTAACATTAGTTGTTTTGTCCATCGGACAAAAGTCCGATGGTTTTCTGTACACACGGTTGGACTTTGCTCCATCTGACTTTTGTTGGCCAAAAGTTTGTCCGTTTGCAGACCCAACTTTTGTCCGAAGAAAACAAAAAAAAAAAAGCAAAAAAAAGTTTGTCCGATGGAGCGTACACACGGTCGGATTGTTGGTCCAACTTGCTCAAAATGAAGTTTGTTGGCCAAAAGTCCGACCGTGTGTACGCTCCATCGGACAAACTTTTTTTGCTTTTTTCTTGTTTTCATCGGACAAAAGTTGGGTCTGCAAACGGACAAACTTTTGCCCAACAAAAGTCCGATGGAGCAAAGTCCGACCGTGTGTACAGAAAACCATCAGACTTTTGTCCGATGGACTAAACAACTAATGTTAAAATCAACCAACAATAGCAGAAGTTGACCAAAGGGTGGCGGTAAAGAGCAGAAAAGAGCAGAAAAACCACGTGATGTTGCCAAAAGTTTTGGGAAAGTTTGCAGAAAAGTCCTGTGGTGTGTATGCTATGGGTGTGCCCGACCAACTCTGTTCGGACAAAAATCCAGGGAAAAGTCCGATGGAAGTCCAACCGTGTGTATGGGGCTTTAGACTCCATTCACACATGGGCAACACGACTTCCAGCGCGACTTTAGGAGGCAACTTAAGCCCCATACACACGGTCTGACTTTTTGCCAACAAATTTCTAAATTCCCAGGTTTTTCAAAAAATCAGACTGCGTGTACGCTCCATCGGACAAACTTTTTCGGTTTTCATCGGACAAAAGTTCGCTCTGCAAGCGGACAAACTTTTCGGCAACAAAAGGAAATCCATCGGACTTTTGTCCGAAGTACAAACACGCATGCCCAGAACTAATGTTAAAATCAACCAACAATAGCAGAAGTTGACCAAAGGGTGGCAGTAAAGAGCAGAAAAGAGCAAAAAAAAAAAACACGTGATGTTGGGAAAGTTTTGGGAAAGTTTGCAGAAAAGTTCCCGCCGTGTGTATGCTATGGGTGTGCCCGGCCAACTCCCTTCAGACAAAAATCCACAGAAAAGTTTGTTTGAAGTCCGACCGTGTGTATGGGGCTTAAGACACGACTTGAGTATGAACCACAGCGCGACTTGGGGCGACTTACAACGCGACTTCAAGTCGTCTCCAGGACAGGCGACTTTGCAAGTGGCCAATCAAACAATAATCAGCTCTGTGGGAGGGGGAGGGGTTTGCCTGAGAAAACTAGTTTCTCTTCCTGTAAAGTTGCTTCAGTTAAGACGGGGGATCCGACTTGGAGGCGACTTCCATTGAAATCATTGGGTACAAGTCGCCTAGAAGTCGGATTGAAGTAGTACAGGAACCTTTTCTGAAGTCGGAGCGACTGCAGTAGTGTGCATTAAGACGGCTGCATTCACTTCCATTGATTTTTTCATGTAGCGCAACTTGAGGTGACTTGAAGTCGGACCCAAAGTTGCCCCTGTGTGAACGGGCTCCAAGTGTAGCAATATGGTTACATTTAATGAAGGTACAACATTTAGCAACATATTGCTACACTTGGAGGCAGGGCCGCCATCAGGGGGGTACAGGCAGTACACCTGTAAGGGGCCCGGAGGTCCCTAGGGGCCCGAATGGCAACCCCTTTTTTTTTTTTATTGTAAGGGGCCCAGAGGTCCCCAGAGCCCAGGATGGCAACCCCCCTTTTTTGTTTATTTTTTATATATAAAAAAAATAATAATAATAATACATTTTTTTTTTTTAAGGAGCCCAGAGGTCCCCAGAGGCCTGGAGGTCCCCAGGGCCCCGGATGGTAACCCCCCTTTTTTTATGTATTTTTTATATATAAAAAAAATAATAATAATACATTTTTTTATTTTATTTTTTTTAATTTTTTTTTATTTATTTTCTGTAAGGGCCCAGAGGTCCCCAGAGGCCCGGATGGCAACCCCCCCTTTTTTTAAAATAAAAATAAATGTTTTTTTTTTTATAAATCATTTTTTTTATAATGGGCCCAGAGGTCACCAGGGCCCTGGATGGCAACCCCCTTTTTTTTGTTCTTTTTTTGTTCGTCAGCACCCCCCTGCTTCTCAATTCGTGGCACCCCCCGCTTCTCAAATTGCGGCTGCCCCCCCCCCACTTCTCAATTTGCAGCGGCAGCACCCCCCTCCTCCCCCCCAGTACTCCTCTGCTCCAGGGGGCCCATGCCTGAAGCTGTGTAAGGGGCCCCCAAAAAAATTCCTGATGGCGGCCCTGCTTGGAGGCGTCTCTCTTCTCATTTATACTCTGTGGCTCCTGATGGATTTTGCTTCTAATTCCGTTGTGGAGGCTTCCATCTGTGGATGGACATTTTATGGTTACACAACCAATCACATCGCTACAATCTTTTTATATGGACTATAAACTGAAGGATTTATGAATGAATGGTTGTGGAACGAATCATCTGAGTTTCCATTATTTCTTATGGAGAAATTTGCTTTGATATACAAGTGCTTTGGATTACAAGCAATGTTTCTGGAACGAATTATGCTCGCACTCCCAGGTTTTACTGTATATCATGTTTTGGGGTTTCAGACGTAAAAATAATTTTTTAACCACTTACGGACCGCCTGCCGCAGGAATACCTCAGTACTTTGAAGAGGAATACCATTGTTATGGCAGCAGCTAGCTACCATAACCCCCCGGTGTCCCCTTCTTCAGCGGACAGTCCGCTTCAAGAGTTTCGAGTTCGAGTCGAACTCATGTCTGTTCGCCCGTTCGCCGAACAGCGAACAAATTGGGGTGTTCGCGGCAAATTCGAAAAATCTATGGGAGAAATCTAAAGTGCTAATTATAAAGGCTAATATGCAAGTTATTGTCCTAAAAAGTGTTTGGGGACCCGGGTCCTGCCCCAGGGGACATGTATCAATGCAATTTTTTTTTTTTAAAACGGCCGTTTTTCCGGGAGCAGTGATTTTAATAATGCTGAAAGTGAAACAATAAAAGTGAAATATTCCTTTAAATTTCGTACCTGGGGGGTGTGTATGATAAGCATGTAAAGTGGCGCATGTTTCCCGTGCTTAGAACTGTCCCTGCACAAAGTGTCATTTCTGAAAGAAAAAAAGTCATCTAAAACTCACTCGCGGCTATTAATGAATTGTCGGCTCCCGGCAATACATAGAAAAGTTATTGATAAAAAAATTTAAAAAAAGCGTGGGGGTCCCCCAGAATTCAATTACCAGGCCCTTCAGGTCTGGAATGGATATTAAGGGGAACCCCGCCACAAATTTAAAAAAAAATGGCGTGGGGTTCCCCCAAATATCCATACCAGGCCCTTCAGATCTGGCATGGATTTTAAGGGGAACTCCACCCCAAATTTAAAAAAAATGGCGTGGAGTCCCCCCAAAAATCCATACCAGACCCTTATCCGAGCACGCAACCTGGCCGGCTGCAGGGGAAAAGGGGGGACGAGAGCGGCCCCCCCTCCCTCCTGAACCGTACCAAGCCACATGCCCTCAACATGGGGAGGATGTCCCCATGTTGATGGGGACAAGGGCCTCATCCCCACAACCCTTGCCCGGTGGTTGTGGGGGTCTGCGGGCGGGGGGCTTATCGGAATCTGGAAGACCCCTTTAACAAAGGGGACCCCCAGATCCCGGCCCCCCCCTATGTGAATTGGTAAGGGGTACATTGTACCCCTACCATTTCACGAAGAAAGCGTAATTTTTTTTTAAAAAAACACAAACACCTTGAAAAAGTCCTTTATTAAAAAAAAAAAAAAAAAACATTCCAGCGGTGAAATCCAGTGTCCCGTGGCGATCCGATGTCCAGCGCTGTCCTTCATTGGTTGTGCCTGAGCGGACCTGATGGGGGAACTTCCTCCTCAGTGTTTTAAATGTATAGATCCGCCCCTTCTAAAGTTCCCCATCAGGTCCGCTCAGCGGACCAGATGCGGAACATGACAAGGGGCGGGTCTATTCATGTATTACACAGTGAGAGAAGTTCCCCATCAGGTCCGCCCCCTCGGTATGTCGGACCCCGCCTACATCATTGGCCTGAGCGGGAAACTTCCTTCACTGTAAATTTAAATTTAAAGCGCCCCGTCCCGCCAAGCTCACGTGCAGAAGCGCCCGCATCTGAAAACAGTGTTGTTTTTTTTTTAAAAACCGTGTAAAAATAAAAAATCTAAAGTAAAATAAATAAGAAAAATAAAAAAAAATTAGTTTAAAGCGCCCCGTCCCGCCGAGCTCACGTGCAGAAGCGCCCGCATATGAAAACGATGTTTTATTTATTTATTTATTTTTTAAAAAACAGTGTAAAAATAAAAACATTACGAACCAAGGACGATTTAAAATCATTTGTGGATATTTTGAATCTGCCCACCATGCCCCCCATAGATTTCCCTGATTGGAGAACATTTAAGGAGAATCCCCCACTGAAAAATATGGAACCATGGTCCTGCATCCCAGAGAGAGATCAACAATGGCCAGAGTATACAACCAGCAAGTATAGAGCCGGGGAACATCTATAAAAACTCAGAGGGTGGGGGGATAAAATGAAACATTTCCCTCTCACGGATCTCTCTGTATAAGAGATAATTATATATATAGGCTGAGTCCCAATATCTCTCACCTCCCCCCCCCTTCCCTCTCCCCCTTTCCTCTTCCCCTCTCCCCCTAGATTTTTCCCCTCCCCCATTTCCCCTTCCCCACTCCCTAGGTTTTTTCTTTTTTTTCCCCCTTTTTATGTGATTCTCTTGTGTTATATTACTATATTGCTATAATGCTATACTGTTGTGCTGGAGATTTTGGTGTTGGGGGGGGGGGGGGGAGGTGGGGGGCATGTATGGGGAGATTACACAGATAATATAGAAAATAGGCCCGGGGGCATAGAGGTTAAACACTCCCAAGTACCCTTGAGAGTAAGTAGGTAGGTCCCGATAAGGACTGTTTAAACTGCGGAATGCAGTTAGGAGGGAGGGCTCGGGAGGGTTGGGTAATACCCATATGGGCCCAACCACCTAGTAGATGGTACACTCTAACAATAACAGGAGTGATATATTGTATTTATGATGTGATGTATGATGTATGTTGCAAGTGGCATGTTGTAGTAGGTTGTGGAATATTCAGAAATAGGTTAATCTTAATTTGTCCCCCTGAGGAGGAGGATATCAAAGGAAAGGGAGATGGCTAATGCATTAAAAATAATCACATATAACATAAGGGGCCTAAGCTCCCCAAATAAGAGGGGGAGGTTATGGCAGGAACTGAAACATTATGCAGTGGATGTCGTGTTTATGCAGGAGACGCATTTCCTGTCAAATAAGATACCTAAACTGCCACAGGAACTATTTAACCAATGGTTCCACGCAGTATCACCTGTGGCAAGGTCTAGGGGGGTAACCATAGCCTTGGGGAAGGGGTGCCCTTTAAACCCAATAGCAACACAGATAGACCCAGAGGCATGCTATATGGATGCCGTCATACGCTGGCAGCCATCTATGCCCCTAATGTAGGCACAGTGGAATTTATAGAGAAAACTATGAAAAAATTGAATCTGTTTAAGGAGGGATGTGTGATAATAGGAGGAGATTTCAATGTAATACTGGATCCTGAATTGGATACAACAGCAGGAAAATCAGCACTATCATTCAGAGCCCTCAGACAACTAAAAAAAAAACCTTCAATCTTATCATATGGTTGATAGCTGGAGGGCTTTGAATGTGGGGATGAGGGACTACAGCTACTACTCTAAAACACACAAAGTATACTCGAGGCTAGACTTATTCCTGGTGGACCAGTATTACCATGAAAAAGTAAAAACAGTTCGGATAGGACAGATAACAATATCAGATCATGCCCCAGTGATGTTGATATTTGTCCCAGTAAAAGCAGGCTACCAGGAAAGAACATGGAGACTAAACGAGTCCCTGTTAGATGATAAATGGATAGTGGAGGACATTGAAAAGAAATTGAAAGAATATTTTGAGATAAATACAGTAAGGGACGTCCCAGAAAAAACAATATGGGAAGCCCACAAAACAGTCATCAGAGGGGAGCTAATAGCTCATGGATCTCGAATAAAAAACAAAAAAAGAAGGAGATGGATGATCTATTGGGAGAGATACGGGATTGGGAGGATAAACATAAAAGGGGCTATGACCCAGAGGTAGACATAAGGTTGGGACTATTGAGGGATAAGCTTTCCACCTGCTTGGATAGGAAAGCCAAGGACAAATACAGATTTATGGCACATCATTTTTATGAACATGGGAATAAATGCGGCAAATTACTGGCGAGGCAGTTGAAAACGCAACAAGAGTTATCCCATGTCCATGAAATAAGAATTAATAACAACCAGATAATGGATACAAAACTAATAGCTGAGGAATTTAAACAATTCTATACAAGCTTATATAATATTGAACCAATAGAAACAATAACCGAAAGAGAGAAACAAATAGAGGAAATAAAAGAATATATAAAAAATTCAGAATTACCATCTCTTTCTTTGGAGGTGGTGGAAAGACTGGAGGAAAATATTACCATAGATGAAATAAAAAAGGCAATAGGGGAACTACCAAAGGGAAAAAGCCCGGGACCAGATGGTATAACAAATGCATACTATAAAAAATTCTCGGAAATACTGATAACACCTCTATGTACCGTATTTATCGGCGTATAACACGCACTTTTTTCCCCTGAAAATCAGGGGAAAATCGTGGGTGTGTGTTATACGCCGATACCCACATCCCTGAGCTGTCTCCACTGACTGAGCGGAGCGGAGCGAGATACACATAGCCGAATGTACTCGGCTATACTCGGCTTTTCTCGGCTCCGCTCACAGTCACGCCCAGTCCCGCCATTGGACCTGTGTTATGTCCATCATAGGGCGGGACTCGGCGTGACTGTGAGCGGAGCCGAGAAAAGCAGAGTATAGCCGAGTACACTCGGCTATGTGTATCTCGGCGGCGGCTCCGCCCAGTCCCTGCGTCCCTGCATCCCCGGCGTTCTCGGCGCCGTCGGCACAGTCTCGGCGCCAATTTTAAAATGCTGCACGGCGACACTGGGGCAATGCTGCACGGCGACACTGGGGCAAGGCTGCACGGCGACACTGGGGCAAGGCTGCACGGCGACTCTGGGGCAAGGCTGCACGGCGACTCTGGGGCAAGGCTGCACGGCGACTCTGGGGCAAGGCTGAAATGGACTCTGGGGCAAGGCTGCAATGGACACTGACAAGGCTGCACTGTGACAAGGCTGCAATGGACACTGACAAGGCTGCACTGTGACAAGGCTGCAATGGACACTGACAAGGCTGCATTTAAATGTAAGTAATTTTTCCTTAAACTTCCCTCCTAAAAGTTTTTTTCCCTAAAATTTCCTCCTAAACTTGGGGTGCATGTTATACGCCGGTGCGTGTTATACGCCGATAAATACGGTAATTATCTCAACAAAATTGGAATAAATAACCCTCCACATCCCGAAGCATTACTGGCACATGTGGCTGTCATCCCAAAATCTGGGAAGGATCCCCAGCACTGTGCAAACTACAGGCCTATTTCCCTCTTGAATACAGACATCAAAATACTATCAAAAATAATAGCAAAAAGACTACAGGACAAAATAATAAAACTGATTCATCTAGATCAGACGGGCTTTGTGATGGGCCGGGAGACTAAGGATAGTACCATCCGGGCTCTGCATCTACTCCATTGGATGCAGAAGGGGCCCAATATAGAACCAAGAGTAGCCCTATCAATGGATGCCGAAAAGGCATTCGATCGGGTGAATTGGACATATATGATGGAAGTACTGAGGGAAATAGGCCTGAAGGAGCGGATGATGGGATGGATAACTGCATTGTACACAAACCCGAAAGCCAAGGTCAAAGTAAACAGAACCCTGTCGAGGAGCTTTGATATTAGCAATGGCACACGACAGGGATGCCCTCTGTCACCAATACTATTTGCCCTGACCCTGGAACCACTCCTTTGCAGAGTAAGGGCAAATAGAAGAATAATAGGAGTGAAAATAGGCCAAATAGAACACAAAGTGTCAGCATACGCGGACGATTTATTATTTTTCCTAGCAAAACCACAGGAATCCATATCGGTATTGATGAAAGAAATAGAGAGATATGGGAAATTATTCAATTTCAAAGTAAATATAGAGAAATCTATAATACTCCCTAGTCATGTACCCTCACTGACAATAAAAAAGCTACGAGAAACCTATCCAATGGTCTGGGAAAAAGACTCGTTGTATTGTCTGGGAGTACATATAACAGCCGATGAAAAATTGATGTACGAACTTAATTATGAAAATTTAGTTACCGAAATCATATAGGATCTACATAGATGGAGAGATCATACATTAACCTGGTTTGGTAGGATGAGCACCTTGAAGATGAATGTGCTACCAAGACTAATATACATTCTGAGTACGGTACCCATGGCATTGCCCCAAACTTTCTTTAAAAAAATTCGGAGAGCGTTTATTTCCTTTATCTGGAAGGATGGGAACGCGAGAATAGCATATAATATACTGTGTAAAAAGAAAGGAGAAGGGGGAATGGGACTCCCAGATATATTCAACTACTACAAAGCGATGGCAGAGACAGGAGGAAGGGAGCCGCTCAGGTGTGGAAGTCCCTGGAATTACCTCCTCCCAGCAACCAAGGGTGCAGGCAAATGCAAGTGCAATTGAAGAAAGAAAGGAAGATCTTCTGGACGCAGCACTCCGGTTAAAAAGCCTTTATTCCAAAAAAAAGGTTCAGGAAACCAAAAACACTCTGCACAACACAACAAACTGATCTAGTTTGGATGACGCGTTTCACACTATTTAAAGTGCATATTCATACAAAGCGATGGCACTAGTCCGAATAACGAACTGGTGCCACGATGCCCCCACTAGGGCATGGGTTTCGATGGACGGAAGTATGGCCGGTAGGAAACTAGCTGGGGCACCATTGATACCCACGAAGTCGAGAGGGCTGTCAAAATGGACATCGCCTTTGACATTAAATACGTTAGCAGTATGGGATAGAATGAATAAAACTGGTAAATATGCACCTAGAACATCTCCCTTAGCTCCATTAGGAGGGTATCCATGGTTCCCACCCGGGCAGGAGAGGGGGGCCTTAGGCCCCTGGGAATCGAACGATAATACAATGTGCGCACGGTATGCCCCGAGCAGCCATCTGATGTTACAATCAGAGTTGATAGCATCACAGGGAAATATGGTGATGGCGGGATGGAGATATGGCCAAATAAACAACTTCCTTAATAAACTAGAACCTAAGATTAGGGCATTGGACTCATTGACAACGTACGAGACGCTGTGCGTGAGGAGAGGGGAGCCTCGGAACATGCCGTCACGGATGTATAAATTAGTTCTGAGCGGAAAAAAAAGTATAACCCCTTATTTCATCAGGGAATGGGAAAAGGAATTGGGACAAACATTTACTACAACACAAAAAAAAAGATTTATGGAAATGACACACTCGTCTTTAATTTGCTCTTCCACCAAAGAAATGTCATACAAGTTTATGACCAGATGGTACCGAACACCGATGAGAATAGCACAAATCTACCCGACAGCAGATGCCCAATGCTGGAGGGGGTGTAAGGAGCAGGGTACCCTATTTCATATCTGGTGGTCCTGCCCAAAGATAAGGAAATTTTGGGATGAGGTAATTCCGTGGATCAGGAAAATAGCTAAAATATCCATAGACCCAACACCCATGCATATCTTGTTCCATTGAACTACCGGCCCAGTAAAAGAATATAAAAATAGCATAACACCACATCTACTGAATGCAGCCAAAAAACGAATCCCCAAGTACTGGAAAAAAGAAGAATCCCCCACCATTAAAGAATGGAGGAAGGAAGTGGAGATAATAATGGAAGCAGAAAGGTGGATATATAAAATACGAGACCAACAGAGGAAATATAGAGAAATATGGAAGGGCTGGAGAACC
The DNA here is from genome assembly GCA_029206835.1 of Rana muscosa. Taxonomy (NCBI): domain Eukaryota; kingdom Metazoa; phylum Chordata; class Amphibia; order Anura; family Ranidae; genus Rana; species Rana muscosa. The sequence goes on from CM055117.1 coordinate 7,362,100, forward strand.
TTTGCACCAGAGATAGAAAGAGCTTAGGTCTTCTACTCCCTTCTATCCTCCGAAAGGTGAGGGTAGGACATAGGATATAGATATTGGGTAAACCACAACAGTATCAAATGTATTGATAAGTAGTGATGAGCCGAACACCCCCGGGTTCGGTTTGCACCAGGACCCGCGAACGGACCTAAAGTTCGCACGAACATTAGAACCCTATTAAATACAATGGATGCGAACGTTCGGATTCTAAAGTGCTAATTATAACGACTATTATCCATGTTATTGTCCGAAACAGAGTTTGGGAACCCGGCTTCTGCACCAGGGGACATGTATCAATGCAAAAAGAAGTTTTAAAAACGGACGTTTTCCGGGAGCAGTCATTTTAATGATGCATAAAGTGAAAAAAAAAAGTCAAATATTCCTTTAAATATTGTACCTGGGGGGTTTCTAAAGTATGCCTGTGAAGTGCCACGTGTTTCCCGTGTTTAGAACTGTCCCTGCACAAAATAACATTTCTAAAGGGAAAAAAGTCATTTAAAACTGCTTGCGGCTTTAATGTAATGTCTGGTCCCGGTAATATGGATGAAAATCTTTAGGAAAAATGGCATAGCTACCCCATGACCCCCCCCCCCTATCCCAGCCCATTACCAGCCCCTTTGGGTCTTGTATGGATATTAAGGGGAACCCCGCACACAAAATAAAAAAGGACCTATATACTCTGAACAGCCGTATACAGGCGGTGCATACAAGACAGGGACTGTAGGTTTGTTCTTATGTAGAATCTGTTTATAATTTTGAACAGCTGCATTGTTTAAGTGTAGCTCCATGGCAAATTCCTTTTTTTTAGCTTTTTGTAAAACATAGGTAAGGGTTATCACCCCTGTCACATTTTTTTTGCTGTCTGTGCCCCTGTTCAGAACATTTCACCTCACTTTGCGTCCCAATGACAACTGTTTTTGAAATGTGGTGTTTTTATTGAAACAAGGATTGGTGATAAAGCATCAGTACAGAGGAGACACCTTTCTCCCATATTTATTCTTACAGGAGAGAATTTTCCTTCCTAGGGGTAGATTTCCTCTCACTTCCTGTTGTCTTCTTCCGTTTGCAAGTAGGAGTCGTTTGTAAGTTGGATGTTTGAAAGTAGGGACCTGCCGTATATACTCTGCAGAAATTGGCCCCTTAGGTGTTGGTGTTGGCACAACACTGAAAGCACTCACAGTTATTATTGGTGGGTGCTGGAACGCCCTGCTGTCAAGTATAATATCAGGAATTGTAATAACATATAATTGTTGATCAGTGGTAGTAAAAATTGGGCCTTTGATGGTGGTGCTGGTGCCACAACACTGTAAGGCCTGACAGTTACTCTTGGTGGGTGCAGCAATGGTCCCTGCTGTGAATTATTAGATCAATAATTATAATTGCATGCCCCTGTTGAACAGGGGCTGAAAAATTGGGCCTTTGGTGGTGGTGGTGGTGGTGATGGTGGTGCTGGTGCCACAACACTGTAAGGCCTGACAGTTACTCTTGGTGGGCGCAGCAATGGTCCCTGCTGTGAATTATTAGATCAATAATTATAATTGCATGCCCCTGTTGAACAGGGGCTGAAAAATTGGGCCTTTGGTGGTGGTGGTGGTGGTGATGGTGGTGCTGGTGCCACAACACTGTAAGGCCTGACAGTTACTCTTGGTGGGCGCAGCAATGGTCCCTGCTGTGAATTATTAGATCAATAATTATAATTGCATGCCCCTGTTGAACAGGGGCTGAAAAATTGGGCCTTTGGTGGTGGTGGTGGTGGTGATGGTGGTGCTGGTGCCACAACACTGTAAGGCCTGACAGTTACTCTTGGTGGGTGCAGCAATGGTCCCTGCTGTGAATTATTAGATCAATAATTATAATTGCATGCCCTTGTTGAACAGGGGCTGAAAAATTGGGCCTTAGCCACTGGTGGCGTCACCCATAAACCAAAATGATCTTCCAAGCTATCATCGTTAATCGTATCATTGAGGAGGAGGAGGAGGATAGCCAGTCAACATAACAGCACAGGCACTCAGCATCAGCATCAGTCTTGAAGGGATGTGACATTTTAAAATCAATTAGTCTGTTATATCAGCATCAGGTGTGTGGTAGCTGGTGGTGATCCAAGACTGGTTCATCTTGATGAAAGTCAGTCGATCAACCGAGTCGGTGGACAGGCACACCCTGTGATCCGTGACAAATCCTCCAGCAGCACTGAATGTGCGTTCTGAAAGAACGCTGGATGCAGGACAGGCCAGTAGCTCAATTGCATACTGTGCAAGCTCTGGCCAGTGATCCATCCTCAAGACCCAGTAAGCCAGAGGATTTTCGGTGGGGAAGGTGTCCAAGTCTGACCTTGCCCCTAGATATTTCTGCACCATGTTTATCAGACGCTGGCGATGGTTGCTGGAACCGATCATACTTTGGGGCTGCGGACTAAAGAATTGTCTGAACGCATCGGTCAGACGGCCACCTTCCCCACCGCTCCTTCTTTGACTGCCCGAAGCCTCAGCAACTCGTTGTCCAGGACCAGGAGTTTGTAGCCTCCCAGTCTCTGGGAACGCGTTGCACAGACCTTTCTGCAAGGCCTCCCGGAGTTGTCTCATCCTCTGCTCCCTCTGCGACGGTACGATAAGGTCCGCAACCTTACCCTTGTACCGTGGATCAAGGAGAGTGGCCAGCCAGTAATGGTCCCTCTCCTTGATCCGAAGAATACGAGGATCCTTCCGCAGACTTTGCAGGATCAGGGAGGCCATGCAGCGTAGGTTAGCTGAGGCATTCAGTCCGGAGTCCTCTGGGTCACTAAGGACGACATGATCCGCAGCCACCTCCTCCCAGCCACGTACAAGTCCACTGGTTTCTTGGGACTGTAAATCATCCCTAAAAGACTGCTGCTGATGATGCTGAGTGCCAGCCTCCACCTCCATGCTGACACAATCCTCCTCCTCCTCTTCCTGTGCGATGGGTGGGACATTAGATTTTTTATTTTTACACTGTTTAAAAAAAAAAAAAAAAAAAAAACCCACAGTTTTAATATGCGGGCGCTTCTGCACGTGAGCTCGGCCGGACGGGGCGCTTTAAACAAATTTTTATTTATTTTTTCTTATTTATTTTACTTTCGATTTTTTTTTTTTTTTTTATAATTCAAATTTTATTAAAGATTTTGTTTACATAACAATAAGAACAACAATCAACATTTCACATTCCTTATCATACTTCCTACATTCACTTTCCCTTTGGTCACTCCCCCGCTGCCATTTTGCCTCACCACTCTTTCCCAGCCCTATTCTCCGCGAAGGGAGAAAAAATAAATAAAAAAAAAACCCCAAGAGGAAACCCCCCCCCCCCCCCCCCTGTGAGTTTAATGTGTTTAACATTATTACTAGGGTTGTCCCGATACCACTTTTTTAAGACCGAGTACAAGTACCGATACTTTTTTTCAAGTACTCGCCGATACCGATTACCGATACTTTTTTTCAATGTCATGTGACAGTTTGAAAGATGGGGACTGATAGGTGGCACTTATGGGCACGGATCGATGGCACTTATAGGTGGCATTTATGGGCACTGATAGATGGCACTTGTGGGCAGTGATAGGTGGCACTTGTGGGCAGTGATAGGTGGCATTTGTGGACACTGATAGGTGGCACTGATAGGTGCCACTTGTGGGCACTGATAGGTGGCACTTGTGGGCACTGAAAGGTGGCACTTGTGGGCACTGATTGCACTATCAGTGCAATCAGTGCCATCTATCAGTGCCCACAAGTGCCACCTATCAGTGCCCACAAGTGCCACCTATCAGTGCACTCAGTGCCCATAAGTGCCACCTATCAGTGCAATCAGTGGCATCTACCAGTGCCACCTGATAGGTGGCACTGATAGGTAGCACTTGTGGGTACTGATAGGTGGCTGGCACTAAAATGCTGCGGGGGGTGGGGGGGAAATGACACAGGATTTAAGAAAAAAAAAAAAACTGCTGCAACGCCCATCTTGGTACACCCTGCACTCGGCTGCAGTAAGCAACAGCAGACATCTTGTTACACCCAGCCCATATAGCTCGGGCTGGGTGTAACAAGATGTCTGCTGCTGCTTACTGCAGCCGAGTGCAGGGTGTACCAAGATGGGCGTGGGGACGTTCAGCCGCTGACGGCGACCGAATGTGACAGCACCGGTCACCGATCCTGATGCGGCTGCGCCCTGAACCCCTGCCAGCTTACCAGGTTCAACTGCAGGTGAGGGACTCGCTCTCCGCCCGCGGACTTCGTCCACCGACTGTGCCCGCCCTCTTCAGCCAGACTCCGCCCACACTTTCCTCTCCCGCCCTCCCCAGCCACTGACTCCTCCCGGCCAGACTCCGCCCGCACTCCCCCGCCCTCCCCAGCCACTGACTCCTCCCGCCCTCTCCGGCCACAAAAAAAATAATTAAAAAGTATCGGGTGAAGCATCGGGAGCATTTGCGCGAGTACAAGTACTCGCGCAAATGCTTGGTATCGGTCCCGATACCGATACTAGTATCGGTATCGGGACAACCCTAATTATTACCCATTCTTCTTTAGTATATTTCATTCTATTTCTTTTGTGTTTAGTGTGTCATGTATTTCCCTCTTTAGTTAATTTATCCTATTTGACACTTTACCTTTACCTTTAAGAGAGAACCCCCCCCCCCCTTGTGAGTTTCCTGTGCTTAACATTATTACCCATTCTTCTTAAGTGTGTTCCGCCCTCCTGTGAATTTAATGTGCTCCATATTATTACCCATTCTTCTTTGGTATATTCCGTTCTATTTCCTTTGTGTTTAGTGTGTCATGTATCATATTAAAACTGTGTTTTTTTTTTTGTTTTTTTTTTTTAAAAACAGTGTAAAAATAAAAAATCGAAAGTAAAATAAATAAGAAAAAAACCTAAAAATTTGTTTAAAGCACCCAGTCCCGCCGAGCTCACGTGCAGAAGCGCCCGCATATTAAAACTGTGGGTTTTTTTTTTTTTTTTTTTAAACAGTGTAAAAATAAAAAATCTAAAGTAAAATAAATAAGAAAAAAAACAAAAAATTTGTTTAAAGCACCCAGTCCCGCCGAGCTCACATGCAGAAGCGCCCGCATATGAAGACAGTGTTTTATTTTTATTATTATTTTTTTAAAAACAGTGTAAAAATAAAAAAAAATAAAGTAAAATAAATAAGAATGTTTTTAAAAAAAAATTGTTTAAAGCGCCCCCTCCCGCCGAGCTCATGTGCAGAAGCGCCAGCATCTGAAAACAGTGTTTTTTTTTTTTTTAAAACAGTGTAAAAAGAAAAAATCTAAAGTAAAATAAATAAGAAAAATAAAAAAAATTAGTTTAAAGCACCCCGTCCCGCCGAGCTCACGTGCAGAAGGGCCCGCATATGAAGACGGTGTTTTATTTTTATTTTATTTTTTTTAAAAACAGTGTAAAAATAAAAAATCTAAAGTAAAATAAATAAGAAAAAAATAATTGTTTAAAGCGCCCCGTCCCACCAAGCTCACGTGCAGAAGCGCCCGCATATGAAAACGGTGTTTTCTTTTTTATTTTTATTTTTTTAAATAGTGTAAAAATAAAAAATCTAAAGTAAAATAAATAAGGAAAAAAAATATTTGAAGCACCCAGTCCCGCCGAGCTCACGTGCAGAAGCGCCCACATATGAAGATGGTGTTTTTTTTTTTTTTTTAAAACAGTGTAAAAATAAAAAATCTAAAGTAAAATAAATAAGAAAAAATAAATAGTTTAAAGCGCCCCATCCCGCCGAGCTCACGTGCAGAAGCGCCCGCATATGAAAACAATGTTTTATTTTTATTTTCATTTTTTTAAAAAACAGTGTAAAAATTAAAAATCGAAATTAAAATAAATAAGATTTTTTTTTAAAGCACCCCGTCCCGCCAAGCTCACGTGCAGAAGCGCCCGCATATGAAAACGGTGTTTAATTTTTTTTTTTTTTTTAAAACAGTGTAAAAATTAAAAAATTAAAGTAAAATAAATAAGGAAAAACATTTTTTAAAGTGCCCTGTCCCGCCGAGCTCCCATGCAGAAGCACCGACATATGAAGATGGTGTTTTTGTTTTATTTATTTTTTTAAAAACAGTGTAAAAATAAAAAATTGAAAGTAAAAAAAATAAGAAAAAAAAAAATTTGTTTAAAGCGCCCCGTCCCGCCGAGCTCACGTGCAGAAGCGCCCGCATATGAAAACGATGTTTTATTTTTATTTTATTTTTTTTAAAAACAGTGTAAAAATAAAAAATCAAAAGTAAATTAAATAAGAAAAAAAAATGTGTTTAAAACGCCCCGTCCCGCCGGGCTCACGTGCAGAAGCGCCCGCATATGAAAACGGTGTTCAAACCACACATGTGAGGTATCGCCGCGATTGGTAGAGTGAGAGAAATAATTCTAGCCCTGGACCTCCTCTGTAACTCAAAACAAGCAACCTGTAGAATTTTTTAAACGTCGCTTATGGAGATTTTTAAGGGTAAAAGTTTGTCGCCATTCCACAAGGGGGCACAATTTTGAAGCGTGACTTGTTGGGTACCAATTTACTCGGCGTTACATTATCTTTCACAATATATAAAAAATTGGGCTAACTTTACTGTTGTCTTATTTTTAATTCAAAAAAGTGTATTGTTTTACAAAAAAGTGCGCTTGTAAGACCGCTGCACAAATACGGTGTGACAGAAAGTATTGCAACGACCGCCATTTTATTCTCCAGGGTGTTAAAAAAACAAATATATAATGTTTGGGGGTTCTAAGTAATTTTCTAGCAAAAAATGTTTTTAATTTGTAAACACCAAATCTCAGAAAGAGGCTCGGCCTTTAAGTGGTTAAACACGTGTGCAAAAAACAAAAAACAAAAACAAAAATGGCTCTGAGAGAAAAAGGGTTAAACCGCTGGGAGACAATGTATCAAGTTCATAGATCCAGAAAGTCTACATTTTGCAGAGCCTATGGAAACTCTCTATAGGAGAGACTACCTGGTATGACCTATAAAGTCCACACCCAAGACCCACTGCAGAACTTCCATTCATCATTCTCAGAAAATGTCTGGGGACACCAGGAACCCCCTTTCCCTGTTCTATAATTCTCCCCTGTTCCCCAAAACAAGAGCTCTAATGGATCACCCAACATAGAGAAAACTACAGGGATACGTGAGACAATAGACTGCAAACTCTGCGAAGCTGTTGTAGAAGGATGCGCTCTAATAGGTAGTGTGTATATATATATATATATAGTATACTGCATGTATATATGTCTAAAGGTGGCGGGAAGGGGTTAACCATTTAAAAAATAATACATAATACAGCACATAATATAAATTATTTTAGCAAACTTAAATGTATTGAAAAACATTGATCAGACGAGAGATAGCGAGAAACAAAGTAACATTGTTTAGAAACATTGATCAGACGGGAGATAGAGAGATACAAAGTAACATTGTTTATAAACATTGATCAGACAGAAGATAGAGAGATACAAAGTAACATTGTTTATAAACATTGATCAGACAGAAGATAGAGAGATACAAAGTAACATTGTTTGTAAACATTGATCAGACAGGAGATAGAGAGATACAAAGTAACATTGTTTGTAAACATTGTTCATACGGGAGATGGAGAGATACAAAGTAACATTGTTTGTAAACATTGTTCATACGGGAGATGGAGAGATACAAAGTAACATTGTTTATAAACATTGATCAGACGGGAGATAGCGAGAAACAAAGTAACATTGTTTATAAACATTGATCAGACGGGAGATAGAGAGATACAAAGTAACATTGTTTAGAAACATTGATCAGACAGAAGATAGAGAGATACAAAGTAACATTGTTTGTAAACATTAATCAGACAGGAGATAGAGAGATACAAAGTAACATTGTTTATAAACATGGATCAGACGGGAGATAGAGAGATACAATACAAAGTAACATTGTTTATAAACATGGATCAGAGAGAAGATAGAGAGATACAAAATAACATTGTTTGTAAACATTGTTCATACGGGAGATGGAGAGATACAAAGTAACATTGTTTATAAACATTGATCAGACAGGAGATAGAGATACAAAGTAACATTGTTTATAAACATTGATCAGATGGGAGAAAGCGAGAAACAAAGTAACATTGTTTATAAACATTGATCAGACGGGAGATATAGAGATACAAAGTAACATCATGGTTACCCCCATCAAATTCTCTGCAGCTATTACCTTTTGTACCACCACCCCTCCCTTTAGAATGTAAGCTCTATGAGCCGGGTCCTCCTGTACATTCTGTATTGAACTGTACTGTCATTGTGTTGTCCCCCCTATACATTGCGCTGAGTAAACTGTTGGCGCTCTATAAATCCTGTATAATAATAATAATAATCATTGGTATCAGTGGGAGGAATAGTGGCCCATTGTTGGCAGTGGGAGGAATAGTGGCCCATTGGTGTCAGTGGGAGGAATAGTGGCCCATTGGTATCAGTGGGAGGAATAGTGGCCCATTGGTATCAGTGGGAGGAATAGTGGCCCATTGGTGTCAGTGGGAGGAATTGTGGCCCATTGGTATCAGTGGGAGGAATAGTGGCCCATTGGTGTCAGTGGGAGGAATAGTGGCCCATTGGTATCAGTGGGAGGAATAGTGGCCCATTGGTATCAGTGGGAGGAATAGTGGCCCATTGGTGTCAGTGGGAGGAATAGTGGCCCATTGGTATCAGTGGGAGGAATAGTGGCCCATTGGTGTCAGTGGGAAGAATAGTGGCCCATTGGTATCAGTGGGAGGAATAGTGGCCCATTGTTGGCAGTGGGAGGAATAGTGGCCCATTGTTGGCAGTGGGAGGAATAGTGGCCCATTGTTGGCAGTGGGAGGAATAGTGGCCCATTGGTGTCAGTGGGAGGAATAGTGGCCCATTGTTGGCAGTGGGAGGAATAGTGGCCCATTGTTGGCAGTGGGAGGAATAGTGGCCCATTGTTGGCAGTGGGAGGAATAGTGGCCCATTGGTGTCAGTGGGAGGAATAGTGGCTCATTGGTGTCAGTGGGAGGAATAGTGGCCCATTGTTGGCAGTGGGAGGAATAGTGGCCCATTGGTGTCAGTGGGAGGAATAGTGGCCCATTGGTGTCAGTGGGAGGAATAGTGGCCCATTGGTGTCAGTGGGAGGAATAGTGGCCCATTGGTGTCAGTGGGAGGAATAGTGGCCCATTGTTGGCAGTGGGAGGAATAGTGGCCCATTGGTGTCAGTGGGAGGAATAGTGGCCCATTGGTATCAGTGGGAGGAATAGTGGCCCATTGGTGTCAGTGGGAGGAATAGTGGCCCATTGGTGTCAGTGGGAGGAATAGTGGCCCATTGGTATCAGTGGGAGGAATAGTGGCCCATTGGTATCAGTGGGAGGAATAGTGGCCCATTGGTGTCAGTGGGAGGAATAGTGGCCCATTGGTATCAGAGGGAGGAATAGTGGCCCATTGGTGTCAGTGGGAGGAATAGTGGCCCATTGGTATCAGTGGGAGGAATAGTGGCCCATTGGTATCAGTGGGAGGAATAGTGGCCCATTGGTATCAGTGGGAGGAATAGTGGCCCATTGGTGTCAGTGGGAGGAGTGGCCCATTGGTGTCAGTGGGAGGAATAGTGGCCCATTGGTATCAGTGGGAGGAATAGTGGCCCATTGGTGTCAGTGGGAGGAATAGTGGCCCATTGGTATCAGTGGGAGGAATAGTGGCCCATTGTTGGCAGTGGGAGGAATAGTGGCCCATTGTTGGCAGTGGGAGGAATAGTGGCCCATTGTTGGCAGTGGGAGGAATAGTGGCCCATTGGTGTCAGTGGGAGGAATAGTGGCCCATTGGTGTCAGTGGGAGGAATAGTGGCTCATTGGTGTCAGTGGGAGGAATAGTGGCCCATTGTTGGCAGTGGGAGGAATAGTGGCCCATTGGTGTCAGTGGGACGAATAGTGGCCCATTGGTGTCAGTGGGAGGAATAGTGGCCCATTGGTGTCAGTGGGAGGAATAGTGGCCCATTGGTGTCAGTGGGAGGAATAGTGGCCCATTGTTGGCAGTGGGAGGAATAGTGGCCCATTGGTGTCAGTGGGAGGAATAGTGGCCCATTGGTGTCAGTGGGAGGAATAGTGGCCCATTGGTGTCAGTGGGAGGAATAGTGGCCCATTGGTGTCAGTGGGAGGAATAGTGGCCAATTGTTGGCAGTGGGAGGAATAGTGGCCCATTGGTGTCAGTGGGAGGAATTGTGGCCCATTGTTGGCAGTGGGAGGAATAGTGGCCCATTGGTGTCAGTGGGAGGAATAGTGGCCCATTGGTGTCAGTGGGAGGAATAGTGGCCCATTGGTATCAGTGGGAGGAATAGTGGCCCATTGGTGTCAGTGGGAGGAATTGTGGCCCATTGGTATCAGTGGGAGGAATAGTGGCCCTTTGGTGTCAGTGGGAGGAATAGTGGCCCATTGGTATCAGTGGGAGGAATAGTGGCCCATTGGTATCAGTGGGAGGAATAGTGGCCCATTGGTGTCAGTGGGAGGAATAGTGGCCCATTGGTATCAGTGGGAGGAATAGTGGCCCATTGGTGTCAGTGGGAGGAATAGTGGCCCATTGGTATCAGTGGGAGGAATAGTGGCCCATTGTTGGCAGTGGGAGGAATAGTGGCCCATTGTTGGAAGTGGGAGGAATAGTGGCCCATTGTTGGCAGTGGGAGGAATAGTGGCCCATTGGTGTCAGTGGGAGGAATAGTGGCCCATTGTTGGCAGTGGGAGGAATAGTGGCCCATTGTTGGCAGTGGGAGGAATAGTGGCCCATTGGTGTCAGTGGGAGGAATAGTGGCTCATTGGTGTCAGTGGGAGGAATAGTGGCCCATTGTTGGCAGTGGGAGGAATAGTGGCACATTGGTGTCAGTGGGAGGAATAGTGGCCCATTGGTGTCAGTGGGAGGAATAGTGGCTCATTGGTGTCAGTGGGAGGAATAGTGGCCCATTGTTGGCAGTGGGAGGAATAGTGGCCCATTGGTGTCAGTGGGAGGAATAGTGGCCCATTGGTGTCAGTGGGAGGAATAGTGGCCCATTGGTGTCAGTGGGAGGAATAGTGGCCCATTGTTGGCAGTGGGAGGAATAGTGGCCCATTGGTTTCAGTGGGAGGAATAGTGGCCCATTGGTATCAGTGGGAGGAATAGTGGCCCATTGGTGTCAGTGGGAGGAATAGTGGCCCATTGGTGTCAGTGGGAGGAATAGTGGCCAATTGTTGGCAGTGGGAGGAATAGTGGCCCATTGGTGTCAGTGGGAGGAATTGTGGCCCATTGTTGGCAGTGGGAGGAATAGTGGCCCATTGGTGTCAGTGGGAGGAATAGTGGCCCATTGGTGTCAGTGGGAGGAATAGTGGCCCATTGGTGTCAGTGGGAGGAATAGTGGCCAATTGTTGGCAGTGGGAGGAATAGTGGCCCATTGGTGTCAGTGGGAGGAATTGTGGCCCATTGTTGGCAGTGGGAGGAATAGTGGCCCATTGGTGTCAGTGGGAGGAATAGTGGCCCATTGGTATCAGTGGGAGGAATAGTGGCCCATTGGTGTCAGTGGGAGGAATTGTGGCCCATTGGTATCAGTGGGAGGAATAGTGGCCCATTGGTGTCAGTGGGAGGAATTGTGGCCCATTGGTATCAGTGGGAGGATAAGTGGCCCGTCATTTGTGTTGGTCTCATCAAATAATAACAAAATAATGAAGGAAAAGTCCAGCAACAAAAGAGTCCACAAAAAAGGCCACATATATTCTTTTGATGGAACCTTCAGATGTATACAGGTGTTAGAATTCCATCAGATGTGACACTTTTCACTGTCTGTATCTCCACAATGAGGATCTTGGCAGGCAGTGTGGGAAGAAGACGGGGCACTGAAGGATGTGATGAAGGATGTGTGACTCACATGGGAACGAGGTGAGAATGGCCTGGAGGAGCTCAACTGAATAACGTTATTATAAGCACCCAATGAATACCAGGACTATCAGGACACAGCACCAGTAGGACTACAAGATCCAGTTCTGGGAAGGCCGTCCACAAGGTTTAGGAGGGTGTCTATGGGAATGTTTGATCATTCTTCCAAAAGTGCATTTGTGAGGTCAGGCACTGATGTTGGATGAGAAGGCCTGGCTCACAGTCTCCGCTCGAATTCATCCCAAAGGTGTTCTATCGGGTTGAGGTCAGGACTCTGTGCAGACTCCACCCCAAACTTGCTCATCCATGTCTTTATGGACCTTGCTTTGTGCACTGGTGGGCAGTCATGTTGGAACAGGAAGGGACCGTCCCCAAACTGTTCCCACAAAGTTGGGAGGATGAAATTGTCCAAAATGTCTTGGTATGCTGACACTTTAAGAGTTCCCTTCACTGGAACTAAGGGGCCAATCCCAACTCCTAAAAAACAACCCATACACCATAATCCCCCCTCCACCAAATGATTTGGACCAGTGCACAAAGCAAGGTCCATAAAGACATGGATGAGCGAGTTTGGGGTGGAGGAACTTGACTGGCCTGCACAGAGTCCTGACTTCAACCAGACAGAACAGCTTTGGCATGAATTAGAGCGGAGACTGCGAGCCAGGCCTTCTCATCCGACATCAGTGCCTGAACTCACAAATACACTTCTGGAAGAACGGTCAAACATTCCCATAGACACCCTCCTAAACCTTGTGGACGGCCTTCCCAGAAGAGTTGAAGCTGTTATAGCTGCAAAGGGCGGGGCCAACTCACTATAGAACCCTACGGACTAAGACTGGGATGCCATTAAAGTTCATGTGTGTGTGTAAAGGCAGGTGTCCCAATACTTTTGGAAATATAGTGTCTATACCCCCCCCCCCCTTTTTTTAGACAGCTTATTTCAGCTGTTATAAAAAATAATACACTTGTTCTGTGAATATCTCCTTGTAGTGTCATATGACTCCCATTTTATCAGTCTGTGTAAATATTATCTTTGAACGCTGTGTTTATTTGAAGTTTCGGAAGGCACATTCTAGACCTTATTGACCTTATTGCGCTTGTGTGCATCAATTGTAACAAAGGCGCCACATCCTAATTTAAAAGAAGAAGCAATACAAAAAGCACTTTTAAGGCACCCAAATAACTGAGTGATAAAAAAAATAAAATACATTGTTCTATTTATACACTAAACCGCTCGAAGATCCGGCCTATTCGGATACTTTTTGTTTACGTTCAAAAAAATATGTATTTTTTTGCTAGAAAATTGCTTAGAACCCACAAACATTATACTGTGTGTGTATATATATACATATATATATTTTAGCCAAGGCCCTAGAGAATAAAATGGTGGTCGTTGAAATGTTTTCTGTCACACTGTATTTACGCATGCAATTTTTTGGGGATAAAATACACTTTAAGGCCAACCCCCCCCCCCCCCCTTCATGACCAAGCCATTTTTTGTGATACGGCACTGAGTTACTTTAACTGACAATTGCGCGGTACCCAAATATTATTGATGTCCTTTTTTCCCCACAAATAGAGCTTTCATTTGGTGGTATTTGATCACCTCTGCGGTTTTTATTTTTTGCGCTATATATTTTTTTTTTTCAATTTTCAAAACTTTGTGACAAAAAGCGAGATCTGCAAAATACTCACAATACCTCTCAGCAAATAGCTTGGGGTGTCTACTTTCCAAAATGGGGTCATTTGGGGGGGTTTGTGCCATCTGGGCATTCCATGGCCTCCGAAACTGTGATAGGCAGTGAGAAGTGAAATCAAAAATTTACACCCTTAGAAAGCCTGAAGGCGGTGCTTGGTTTTTGGGGTCCCGTACATGGCTAGGCTCCCAAAAAGTCTCACACATGTGGTATCCCCGTACTCAGGAGAAGCAACAGAATGTATTTTGGGGTGTAATTCCACATATGCCCATGGCATGTTTGAGCAATATATCATTTAGTGACAACTTTGTGCAAAAAAAAAAAAAATTGTCGTTTTTTCCGCAACTTGTGTCAACATATAAAATATTCCATGGACTCGACATGCCTCTCAGTATATAGCTTGGGGTGTCTACTTTCCAAAATGGGGTCATTTGGGGGGGTTTTGAACTGTTCTGGCATTTTATACACAACATTAGGAAGCTTACATCCACTCTTCTAACCACTTGAAGACAAAGCCCTTTTTGACACTTTTTGTTTACATGAAAACATTTTTTTTTTGCAAGAAAATTATGTTGAACCCCCAAACATTATATATATTTTATTATATATATTTTTAAAGCAAAGGCCCTACAGATTAAAATGGTGGGTGTTGTATTTTTTTTTTCTACACAGTATTTGCGCAGCGATTTTTCAAACGCATTTTTTGGGTTAAAAAATACACTTTTTTTAATTTTAATGCACTAAAACACACTATATTGCCCAAATGTTTGATGAAATAAAAAAGATGATCTTAGGCCGAGTACATAGATACCAAACACGACATGCTTTAAAATTTCGCACAAACGCGCATTGGCGACAAACTACATACATTTTTAAAAGCCTTTAAAAGCCTTTACAGGTTACCCCAGTAGATCTACAGAGGAGGTCTACTGCTAAAATGATTGCCCTCGATCTGACCTTCGCGGTGATACCTCACATGCATGGTGCAATTGCTGTTTACATATGACGCCAGACCGACGTTTGCGTTCGCCATTGGGCAAGAGCAGGGCAGGACAGGGGTGCTTTTTTTTTTTTTTTTTTTTTATTATTAATTTTGCTTTTTTATTTTATTTTTAAATTGTTCCTTCCAAGTATTTTTTTTTTTTTTATCATTTTTATTGTTATCTCAGGGAATGTAAATATCCCCTATGATAGCAATAGGTAGTGACAGGTACTCTTTTTTTGAAAAAACTGGGGTCTTCTAGACCCTAGATTTTTTCTCTGCCCTCAAAGCATCTGACCACACCAAGATCGGTGTGATAAAATGCTTTCCCAATTTCCCAATGGCGCTTTTTATATCCGGGGGGGGGGGCATTCCCTCCTTCTGCTTGTAAAAGCAGTCCAGAGGCTAATTAGCCGCTAGGATTGCTTTTACATGAAAGCCGGCCGCAGGCTGAAAAGAATGATACCAAGATGATACCTAAACCCGCAGGCATCATTCTGGTATAAACATTCAAAGTCCAGCAACATACCAGTACGTTGCTGGTCCTTGTTGGACATGTATTGTAATCTTTTTATTTCATGCAGCCTGTTGGCTGAACGAAAAAAGAGATTGATCGGTGGGTATGCCCACCATTAGAATACCGCCCTTCATCCACCCACTTCCAATGATGGGCATACACGCACCATTTATATATGCCGAAGCATGGGGGCATCCTCCCGCAAAAAAGTTATGCCGCACACACATGGTCGGACTTTTCCATGGGCAAGCCTCCGTCGGAATTTCGACCGTATGTACGCGGCATTAGGAGCAAAATCGCTCCTCCGCCCCTGCTGCCCCCATGCTTCGGCATATTTGCTTTTTTTTTTTTAAACTGTGGTGGTGAAATCACCTCCTACAGCACTGGAGTCGCAGGGATCAGGCCTGTCTCTGCGAACGCTGCAGTTATGTGTGTTGTGTTTTGGAAGTGACAGTGATCGATCGATACTGCACTTGGGTGGCCTGGGCTGGACGGAGGGGCAAAACGCAGGTGCTAGCAGGTATCTGGGCTGATCCCGCTAACACTGCGTTTTTGGGAACCCTAAACTGCTGGGGACGCTAGTATAGATCTGATCAGATCAGATATTGATCTGTTCAGATACTATACCACTAAGGGGGGTGTATGCTTCACGCGTGGGTGTTAGCATTACTGGCACTAACCTGACGCTGCCTGGGGTGTGACTCAGACCCTCTCTGACGCTAAAACCTAATTGATATCACCCGCCGGGCGATCAGGGGGTTAAACCTTTATTGGGTTATATACACGGCGGGTGCCCTGACACTATAAAAAGCAAACTAACTAACCAGCGTCACCCGTAACACTTATATGGTGATCACTGGTGAAAGGGTTAACTAGGGGCAATCAGGGGGTTAAAACCTTTATTAGATAATATATGGGGGTACCTGACGCTATAAAAACCTGCGGCGAACCTAAAAAAATTACCAGCTACCGATCTGCATCACCGACACTAAGACAGCGTTTAGAAAAACGATTGCTTAGCGACAGTGGTGATGGGGGTGAAAGGGTTACCTGGGGGGGCGATCAAGGGGGTTAAACCTTTATTAGATAATATATTGGGGTACCTGACGCTATAAAAACATGCGGCGAACCTAAAAAAAAATACTGGCTACGATCTGCATCACCGACACTTTGACAGCGTTTAGAAAAACAATTGCTTAGCAACAGTGGTGATAGGGGGTGAAAGGGTTACCTGGGGGGCGATCAAGGGGGTTAAACCTTTATTAGATAATATATTGAGGTACCTGACGCTATAAAAACCTGCGGCGAACCTAAAAAAAATTACCGGCTACTGATCTGCATCACAGACACTAAGACAGCATTTAGAAAAACGATCGCTTAGTGACAGTGGTGATAGGGGGTGAAAGGGTTACCTGGGGGGCGATCAAGGGGGTTAAACCTTTATTAGATAATATATTGGGGTACCTGACGCTATAAAAACATGCGGCGAACCTAAAAAAAATTACTGGCTACGATCTGCATCACCGACACTAAGACAGCGTTTAGAAAAACAATTGCTTAGCGACAGTGGTGATAGGGGGTGAAAGGGTTACCTGGGGGGCGATCAAGGGGGTTAAACCTTTATTAGATAATATATTGGGGTACCTGACGCTATAAAAACCTGCGGCGAACCTAAAAAAAATTACCGGCTACCGATCTGCATCACAGACACTAAGACAGCGTTTAGAAAAACGATCGCTTAGTGATAGTGGTGATAGGGGGTGAAAGGGTTACCTGGGGGGCGATCAAGGGGGTTAAACCCTTATTAGATAATATATTGGGGTACCTGACGCTATAAAAACCTGCGGCGAACCTAAAAAAAATTACTGGCTGCCGATCGGCATCACTGACGCTAAGACAGCGATCAGAAAAATGATCGCTAAGCGACAGTGGTGATAGGGGGTGAAAGGGTTATCTGGGGGGTGATCAGGGGGTTAAACCTTTATTAGGGGGGGTTAGGGGGCTACACTGGACCTAAGACTAAACTTTGGTGACACTTTTACAGTCACAAATGTCACTGATTGCAGTGATCACTAAATAAATGGTCACTGCAATCAGTGACACTGTGACTGGGGGCTGGGGGGGTGATCTGGGGGGTGATCTGGGGTGTCTGGGGGGGCCTGGGGGGGGCGATTTATGTCCCTATGTGTCCTGGTGTCAGTGTAGTGTTGTGTGCACTGACCTGATATCTTCTCTTGTACGGCGCTCGGTATATGTGAGCGCCGCACCAGAGATGACATCACTTCCTCCTGCTCCCTCTGTCTGACACAGACAGAGGGGGCATTTCCATTCGCCGGGAGCGATCGCGAGGGGGTGGCCAGAAACGAATGGCTGCCCCCTCATCCCGGAACGCTCCCGGACACTTAGCCACCGCTCACTGTACAGAAGGGGGGTCCGATTGGACCCCCCAACTGTACAAAGGCAATCACGTACACTCTACGTGATTGTGCCTGTCGGTGCCATTCTGCCGACGTATATATACAGTGAGCGGTCGTTAAGTGGTTAATTGTTTCCTGGAGCAGCTGCACACTGGACCTTGTAGTCCTCCTAGCACTGTGTCCTTATAATCCTGTTATTCACTGTGCAGCCAGAAAGGGGCGTATCGGCTCTGAAATGCACTGACGCCCCCCCCCCCTTGCCTTGATGTGTGTTGTCTGGTTGATCCCCTCCAGGCTGTTATCACTTAGTTCCCATGTGAGTCATCAGACCCTCCAGGGCACCAGTACCTGTGTGTCTCCCGCTGCCTGCCAGTGTGAAGATCTGAGCTGTGATCTTTGTGCATTGAGACTCAAGACTTAGGCTGGCGACATTCTGAAGCTTTATTTCTCCGGCTTTTATCAAGTTTTATATGTGAGTGGATTATGTCTTCTATTTCTTATTTCATTTTTGGATATCATTAACCCCCTTCTCAACCCTGTTTGGTGGTGATTTGGTCTACATCTGGCTTTTTTGGGCACTGGAGAGGCACAGGTGCAATGTCCAGCCTGATGCCCTCAGCCTGTCACAAGGTGGTTGCCTGTGGCTTAGAGCATTATGTACATTTAATGCCACGTGTGTGATGTATGCAGGGCCGTCTTTAAGGCAGGGCAAAAGGGGCCCTGTCATTGTTGTGGGGCCCAAAGCAGCTGCCTCATACTTGCCAACTATCCCAGTTTAAATTCCTTTGTCCCTTGAAGTTTTAGTCCTGTGCTGTGTCCTGATATCTCAGTGTGAAGTGCTGCTACTATTGCTGCCCAGCTCTGCCCTATTGTTGTGTAGGGATGACTCGCCTGCAGACCCTGTGTTTACATGTAAATAACCGTCATTCATATGTAAATAACGGCAGCATTCATATGTAAATAACGGCAGCATTCATATGTAAATAACGGCGGCATTCATATGTATATCATGCCCCTCTGCAGTGAAGAGATGATGTGCTGTAACCTCTAGCAACCAATCAGTGAGCAGTATTACTGTACAGTAATCTCTAGCAACCAATTAACAAGAAGAAATCATGTGCTGTAACCTCTAGCAACTAATTAGTGAGCCGTAATGTGTGCTGTAACCTCTAGCAACCAGTCGGTAAATGGCAATGATATGCTGTAACCTCTGGCAACCAATCGCAATCACTGCCTGATCTGATACAGTAAACTGATTTTAAGTCTAGCTGATATTTATTGTATGTCTCAGAGCAGGTGGAGAGCAAAATAGCATGGGGGGGGGGGGGGAGGCAGGATTTTTTTTGCCCAAGGTCCAATCAACATTAAAGTGGAGTTCCACCCTGAAATATTTTTTTTTACCATAAACCTTAAAAAAAATAGAAAAAAAAAATTTACTTACCAGAAATAGCGGTTGCTATGCGGAAGTCCCTAATCTGCCTCTTCATCGTCCGCGGTGGGTCTTCTTCCTCGTCCTATACTCGCTGTCTGCTGGTGAATGGGGCGTGCTGCCTTCTGGGAACTGTGTGTAATCCCAGAGAGCAGCCGGCCCATTCACAAAGCGACGCAGCGACTCGTGCATGCGCAGTAGGAAACGGGCAGTGAAGCCGCAAGTGGGTCGCGGGTGGAACCCCACTTTAAAGACAGCCCTGGATGTATGCCCTAACTGCACGAATGCCACATTCAGGGCATATGTCCATGAACCAATACAGCTCTAAACACAAATGCCACTCAGGAACAGCACACAGCCATGTACAGCTGCCAAGTATTTCAACCTGTCATTGATCTTGACAGGCTGCTGTACGCTGCACTAAGGTTTGGTCCAAATCCCTGTTTAACCAAACCTGGAAGTAGGGCCGGGACAATGGGTGGGCAGGAGGGGAAGCTGCCCTTTGGGTGCAGTGAAGCAAATTGACAAAGAATGGGCACAGGGTGGAACACCCATTCTATGGCATGTATTACCAGTGGGGAGGGGCACAGTTTTGCATCCTTGCCGTGGACTCTGGACAACCCTGTCCCAGTACTGCCTGGAAGGAAGCTGTTAGTGGCAGTCACTGTACTGCTCTCCAGCCCTTCTCCCAAAAAACTGCCTCCTGCTACAGCCAAATATTTCAAATTTTGACTCATCAGTCCAGAGCACCTGCTGCCATTTTTCTGCCCCCCAGTTCCTTTGTTTTCCTGCACAGTTCAGTCACTTAGCCTTGTTTCCACGTCAGAGGTTTGGCTTTTTGGCTGCAATTCTTCCATGAAGGCCACTTCTGGCCAGACTTCTCCGGACAGTAGATGGGTGTACCTGGGTCCCACTGGTTTCCTCCAGACATCTCCGAACAGTACATGGGTGTACCTGGGTCCCACTGGTTTCCTCCAGACTTCTCCGAACAGCAGATGGGTGTACCTGGGTCTCACTGGTTTCTTCCAGACTTCTCCGGACAGTAGATGGGGGCACTTGGGTCCCACTGGTTTCTTCCAGACTTCTCCCAACACTAGATGGGGGCACCTGGGTCCCACTGGTTTCCTACAGACTTCTCCAGACAGTAGATGGGTGTACCTGGGTTCCACTGGTTTCCTCCAGACTTCTCCGAACAGTAGATGGGGGGTACCTGGGTCTCACTGGTTTCTTCCAGACTTCTCCGGACAGTAGATGGGTGTACCTGGGTCCCACTGGTTTCTTCCAGACTTCTCCCAACAGTAGATGGGTGTACCTGGGTCCCACTGGTTTCCTACAGACTTCTCCAGACAGTAGATGGGTGTACCTGGGTCCCACTGGTTTCCTCCAGACAGTAGATGGGTGTACCTGGGTCCCAGACTTCTCCGGACAGTAGATGGGTGTACCTGGGTCCCAGACTTCTCTGGACAGTAGATGGGTGTACCTGGGTCCCACTGGTTTCCTCCAGACTTCTCCAAACAGTAGATGGGTGTACCTGGGTCCCACTGGTTTCCTCCAGACTTCTCCAAACAGTAGATGGGTGTACCTGGGTCCCACTGGTTTCCTCCAGACTTCTCCAGACAGTGGATGGGTGTACCTGGGTCCCACTGGTTTCCTCCAGACAGTAGATGGGTGTACCTGGGTCCCAGACTTCTCCAGACAGTAGATGGGTGTACCTGGGTCCCAGACTTCTCCAGACAGAAGATGGGTGTACCTGGGTCCCAGACTTCTCCGGACAGTAGATGGGTGTACCTGGGTCCCACTGGTTTCCTCCAGACTTCTCCAGACAGTAGATGGGTGTACCTGGGTCCCACTGGTTTCCTCCAGACAGTAGATGGGTGTACCTGGGTCCCAGACTTCTCCAGACAGTAGATGGGTGTACCTGGGTCCCACTGGTTTCCTCCAGACAGTAGATGGGTGTACCTGGGTCCCAGACTTCTCCAGACAGTAGATGGGTGTACCTGGATCCCAGACTTCTCCGGACAGTAGATGGGTGTACCTGGATCCCAGACTTCTCCGGACAGTAGATGGGTGTACCTGGGTCCCACTGGTTTCCTCCAGACTTCCCTGGACAGTAGATGGGTGTACCTGGGTCCCACTGGTTTCCTCCAGACTTCTCCGGACAGTAGATGGGTGTACCTGGGTCCCACTGGTTTCCTCCAGACTTCTCCGGACAGTAGATGGGTGTACCTGGGTCCCACTGGTTTCCTCCAGACTTCTCCAGACAGTAGATGGGTGTACCTGGATCCCAGACTTCTCCGGACAGTAGATGGGTGTACCTGGATCCCAGACTTCTCCAGACAGTAGATGGGTGTACCTGGGCCCCACTGGTTTTCTCCAGACTTCTCCGAACAGTAGATGGGTGTACCTGGGTCCCACTGGTTTCCTCCAGACTTCTCCGGACAGTAGATGATTCTAACTGTGGGGGGGCTGGGCTACCACTGACACGACACGGATCACTGCTCCCGATCACAGGGAGAAGTAGATCAGTGTCCTGTCACAAGGCAGAACAGGGAGATGCCCCCTGTTCTGCAGCTCCGTGACACATTCGCGGGACACCGGAAGACATCAAGTCCGCGGGTCCCACGGTCACGGAGCTCGCGGCAGGGGCGCGCGTGCATGGTGCGAAATTCAAAGCGACGTGTATATATATGTTGCTTTGCGCAGCCGTACCATTCTGTTGAGGTATAAGTGTGTGAGCCGATCGGCAAGTGGTTAAAGGTAGAGGAGAGATTTGGGGACCTGTCATCTTTTATTACTATACGTTACTAAGTGATGTTACTATGTTACTAAGTGATGTTTACATTCCTTGTAATAGAAAAAAAAAAGTGATTAAAAAATAAAAAATAAAAAAAATTAAAGGGACAGTGTAAAAAAATAATAAAAATTAAAATTAAAGCGCCCCCATCCCTCTGTGCTTGTGTGCAGAAACGAACGCATATGTAAACAGTGTATGTATGGTCGCGCACATTAGAGCGAGAGCAATAATTCTAGTGACCCATGATCTCTTCGTGTGCCGCTCAAGCTCGGTTGATGTGAGGTGTAAGTGTGAGTTCCTCCGCATCAGTTGCTGGCAGTGCTTGCAGGGGATGGAGCCCCTCCTGGCCCCTGGAACGGCTCAAGAAAGAAAAGGGGTAATCCCTAATTCCGCACATCAACGTGTTTCGCTCCGCCCCCCTGGAGCTTATTAATGGGGTTCATGGAAAGTTAAGGGAAGCAATAATTCTAGCCCTAGACCTTCTCTGTAACTCTAAACTGGTAACCTGTAAACATTTTTATATATTTTTTTATTGAAGTAACAATGTTATTTAACCGCTTGCCGACCATGTTACGCACTTATACGTCGGCAGAATGGCACGGCTGCGTAAAGCAACGTATATATACGTTGCTTTGAATTTTGCACGCCGTGTGGGCATGCGCGCCCCTGCTGTGAGCTCCGTGACCGTGCCCGCGGGACCCGCGGACTCGATGTCCGCCGGTGTCCCGCGATCGGAGCTGCAGAACAGGGGGATGCCTGTGTAAACAAGGCATCTCCCTGTTCTGCCTTGTGACAGGACACTGATCGTCTGCTCCCTGTCATCGGGAGCAGTGATCACTCGTGTCACTCATAGCCACGCCCCACACAGTTAGAATCACTCCCTGGGACACACTTAACCCCTTCCTCGCCCCCTAGTGTTTAACCCCTTCACTGCCAGTGTCATTTACACAGAAATCAATGCATTTTTATAGCACGGATCGCTGTATAAATGACAATGGTCCCAAAATAGCGTCAAAAGTGTCCGATGTGTCCGCTATAATGTCGCAGTCACGATAAAAATCGCTGATCGCCGCCATAACTAGTAAAAAAATAATAATAATAAAAATGCCATAAATATATCCCCTATTTTGTAGACTATAACTTTTGCACAAACCAATCAATATACGCTTATTGCGATTTTTTTAACCAAAAATATGTAGAAGAATACGTATCGGCCTAAACTGAGGAACAAATGTGTTTTTTTATATGTTTTTTGGGGATATTTATTATAGCAAAAAGTAAAACAATTTTATTTTTTTCAATTGTCGCTCTATTTTTGTTTATAGCGCAAAAAAATAAAAACCGCAGAGGTGATCAAATACCACCAAAAGAAAGCTCTATTTGTGGGGAAAAAAGGACATCAATTTTGTTTGGGAGCCACGTCGCACGACTGCGCAATTGTCAGTTAAAGCGACGCAGTGCCGAATCGCAAAAAGTGGCCCGGTCATTGGGCAGTCAAATCCTCCGGGGCTGAAGTGGTTAAGGGACAAGCAGTAAACAGTGACAGAAACAGAAGTGAAAATCGAGCACACCCTCAGATAGTGCCTTTCTTTCAAATGATCATAAACATAGAATCTTTGAATAAGAGACAGAAGAATCTCGACATAAAATGCATTTGGCGGGAGTGCCAATTAACATAAAAAATTCAAGTCATTCACTGGAGAGTCAAGAACTACATCTCTGATATACTAGGGACCGGTTGCAGATTGTCCCATCAAGCTACTTCATCTTATAACGTTAGGGGGAGAAAGAAATATGTTGTAAGGAACAGAGGAAGGGGGAGGGGGGAGGGGAAGGGTGGGGAGGGGAAAGAGGTAAAAAAAAAAAAGGGAACCCCTGTATACATGTGTAGCGGGGTGTTCCCCTTTAATGCAGAGAGACAAGAAGTTCCAGGTGAGAGGTGAGTCGGGAGGAAGTAAAGAGACATTATGGAAGTGAAAGCAGAGGAGAGAGAGACTACATCTCCCAGTACATCTTGCAGCACCCAGGGTGCATTGCTCCAGAACAGAGACTGCTGGGGCAGACTTTATAAAGGGGAGGCGGAGTTTTGGTCGGCCTCTTTGGACCCCTCTCTCCTAGCAAGAGGATGTCTGTGCTGAACTGCTGTGTGCACAAGGCCTGAAGCCTGGGCCGTGTGCTCCTTTCCAAAGAGCCCTCTGCCAGCCTAGCAGAGCCTTAGAGACATCTAATCCTCCTTGCTGCAGTACACCAGAAGGATTGAAGACTTGGATGTCGGTGGATTCCTGTTCCTAGACGAATCGATGGAGGAAAAGGGACTTGGACTTGTCCAGGTGGTGAGAGCTGTTTAAAGACAGATACTTTATCTTTACTATTCGTTGGGATTACAAAGTTGTTCTTCAAGTGCACCACCGAGAGATTGCTAGCGAATATTGTTTCACTGAACTTCCATTTAGATCAGTCAGGCCTGACTGCATAGGTAGACATTGCTGGGTGTTAGTCTACCCATGAGGGGAAGTAGCTGTAAAAGGGCAGCGCTAGAGTTGCATAGCAATACTTTATTATTCTGATTACTCTGTTTATCTTTATTACTGTTTATTGCAGGGATCTGCAACTTGTTATACTGTTGTTTATTACTTGCCCATTAGCCTCAGTAAAATATCTGGGTAAAGTACATTTGGTGTCAGTTCCGCTTACTTTAATAGGAGTTTTAAAGTATATTCTGTGTATGTTTGTTATAGGACTGCGTCACCAACAGTTGCGGTCACGCGGTCCTATCTCTCTATCACCAGCTGTGCCACGGGAGGTTAGAGCCGATTGCCGGGGGTTGACGGCGGTGCACTGCAGGGCCCAAATCAATATCAGCGGCTCTCTTAACTGGGGGTAGCGCTACACGTGGGGGCTCGAGTCCGGGATCCTTGTACGTTGCACGCTGCAATCAAGCCGGTCAGAAGTACCAGCATGGACCCGCTGGCAATGTCACAGTGGTGCGCAGCGATTGGCGCCGATCCAACCGCGGCGGTAGTCATTGTACTCCCGGGGGAAAGATGGAAGGAAGAGGAGATAAAACAGCTCGTATTGTTACTGTCTCCGAGCCACAAAGCATGGGTGATGGATTTTAGGCCAGATCCAGTGATCTCGTTTACATACGCACTGGTAGAATGGAAAAACGAAATCCCAGAGCATTTTAAAAGTCAGAGTATACAAGCCATAGATAATCAGATCTATCACTTGATACATACGCTGCCAGTGAAGGAAGAATGGTTTCAGACACCAAAGCCATCACTCCCACAATTATCTTCACCACTATCCCCTAAAGCAGAAAAGCTTAAGGAACTATTAAGCCCGGGATCACCGCTGGCCGCTATAGGGCCTGAATTGTTGAATGCTCTAGGAGACCTTGTAATTAAGTGCCAGAAAAGCAGTACGGTGCATGTGGAGGGCGGTTACCGGAAGCTTAGCACCTTCTCAGGGAAGCTCCCCGTCCCTGCGGGGGAGGAAGATTTTGACACTTGGGTGGAACAGGCATTGCAGGCAGTAGAAGCATGGGAGGTGCCTGAGGCACAGAAGAGACAGCGAGTCTTAGAAAGTCTGAAAGGTGCCGCGGCAGAAGCGGTGAAGAGCTTCCGGTTTGGAAATGAAAACTGTACAGCTCAAGATTGCCTGGCCATGCTGCAGGAAGAGTTTGGTCAGCTGGAGAAGGTGTCAGAGATGATTTATCAAATTGAACACACTCTCCAGCAGCCGAATGAGAAACTGTCAGAATATGTTAGAAGGCTGAACAGGCAGTTATGCAAGATTGTACTGAAGAAGGGAATGCTGCCCAAAGATGCAGATGAAGCACGCATGAAGCAGATCATGAGGGGAGCGCGGCGCTCAGACCCGGTCTGGCTGCACCTGAAAACCTCAGGAGGAGGAATGTCACTAACCTACTCTGATCTAATAAAAATTATTAGGGACGAAGAGGCGCTGCAGGAAGATCAGCAGGTGGCCAAGGCGAATGTCACACCTGTACCAGTGTTGGTCCATTCGGTCAAGAGCCCAGAAAGAGATGTGGAGGTTGACACTCTGAAATCGCAAATGGCCCAAGTGTTGGAGATGCTGACCTCTTTGATGGAGAAAGATCAGAGAAGACGAGAGAAACCAAGCCCAAGAAAGGAGTTGTTCCCGAACACCTCAGCACCGGCCTCCCTACAGGACCGAGAAGAGGTGATTTGCTATAACTGCGGAGGGAGTGGCCACTTTGCTAACGTATGCTCCAGCCCAAAGAAGAAGAGAACAGATAATTGCAAGCCGGCGGGAAACTCCAAAGGGCCCCGGTGAAGGAGTCAACCGGGTGCCCATCATCTTCAGTGCGCTCCAAACTAAAAAAAAAGGCCAAGAATGGAGGAGACAAAACTCCTAGGAGGAGGTATAGTACACCCCCACCAAGATGTACCCCAGAGGGAGGGGGCAAGACCCCTCAGTGGAAGTACAGCACCCCAAAGAAGGAACATCCACCTAAAAGGAACAATAACATCCCTCAGCGGGTTTGTGCCCCCATTGAGAGGGAGAAAGTCAATGCATGCCAGGCTCAGGAAAAATTAAAGTCCAAAAGGAGCAGGGCAAGGGTCGAAAGCCAAAAAAAAGAGGTGACCACAGTCCGGCCATACCCAAAGGAACTGGTGGGCCCGTCTCCTAATGTGCCCATTCAAGTGGAAGGAGTCTATACTAAAGCTCTTTTGGACACCGGAGCACAGGTGACTTTACTATACCGGGACTTCTATGATAGGCACTTGAGTCATCTGCCTATCCAGAAGATAGAAGAGCTGGAGATATGGGGACTTGGAACCCAGAGTTTCCCTTATGATGGGTACCTGCCCATAAAGATGACTCTCGACCCATCCGTGGCTGGGAAGGCTGAAGTGTTTGACACCCTGGCAGTTGTGTGTCCCCGGCCGCCTGGAGCCAGCAAGATTTCCCTGATCATTGGGACAAACACGGATCTAGTCAGGAGACTCCTGACCCCTCTAGTGAAAGAGAGAAACCATTCAGCCACCAAAATCCATCCCATGCTAAAGACGGCCTACCAACGACTGGTCTTAGAGCAGAAGACCCCGGGAGAGGGGATAGGGAAGGTGTGGAGACTTGGCAGAGAAGGAGTAGTGCTACAGCCCGGAGAAGTAACCTGTCTTAGGGCCACTGTGAAGCTTTCGTGGGAACAACCTGGCCCCTTTGTCATGCTGGAATCAGACCCAAGGGAAGAGTCCTCAGGCCTGGAAGTGATACCAGAAGTGATTCCGTTCAAGGCCCTGAAGAAGGCCCATGGCAGAGTTCCGGTGAGTGTTAGGAACACTACGGGAGGACCCATGGAGATCCCTGCCAGAGTGTTGCTTGGTCAGGTGAGCCCTGCTGCCCCGGTCACTTGGTCCGAAGTCAAGGGGACGGGTGACGGAGGAGATGTTTGGGAGAAACTGTCCGTGGAAAACCCGAACCTACCCAGGGCTTGGAAAGAAAGAGCCAAGGCCCAGCTGACCAGGTGGGAGAAGATCTTTTCCGAAGATGAATTCGATGTGGGGTGTGCAAGAAGTGCCACCCATCGGATCCGCCTCCAAGAAGATAAGCCCTTCCGAGAGAGGGTCAGGCGGGTCCCCCTGGCAGATCTGGAGGATCTGAGGGAACAACTTGTAGAACTAAAGAAGACTGGTGTGATCCGGGAGTCTAGAAGTCCCTATGCCTCCCCAATCGTGGTGGTCAGAAAGAAGAATGGGTCGTTGAGGCTTTGTATCGATTACAGGACTCTCAACAGGAGAACCATCCCTGACCAATACACCACGCCAAGGATAGAAGATGCCCTACAAAGTTTGTCTGGAGCCAAATGGTTCAGTGTGATGGACCTCAAGAGTGGGTACTATCAAATCCCTATGCACCAAGAAGACAGGGAGAAGACAGCCTTCATAACCCCGGTGGGATTCTTCGAATTCAATAGGATGCCTCAGGGTCTGTCTGGAGCTCCTGCTACCTTTCAACGCCTTATGGAGAAGACTGTTGGAGACATGAATCTTATAGAAGTCCTTGTGTACTTGGACGATGTCATTGTCTTTGGAAGAACCTTGGAAGAACATGAAGCCAGGTTGGAGAAAGTATTGAGAAGACTCAGCGAAGAGGGACTTAAGCTTTCCCCCGAGAAGTGTCGGTTCTACCAGTCTTCTGTGAACTATCTGGGGCACATAGTGTCTGAAGAAGGGGTGGCCACAGATCCTGAGAAGTTGGAAGCAGTCACTTCCTGGCCACGACCCACCACAGTAACAGAGCTCAGATCCTTCCTGGGGTTCTGCTCCTATTATAGGATGTTTGTGGAGGGGTTTGCTCAGATTGCCCGCCCGTTGAATGAATTGCTAAAGGCAGAAGGGGAAGAGGATGACTCAGGGCCCAGGAGGCCTGGTGAGTCAGTTCAAGATCAGTGGAACCCAAGGTGTGAAGAGGCCTTTCATGCTCTGAAGAGGAGCTTAACCACTGCCCCAGTCCTGGCCTACGCCGACCCTACCAGACCTTATGAATTACATGTGGATGCCAGCCATGAGGGTCTAGGTGGTGTACTCTACCAAGAACATGAAGGACAACTGCGACCAGTGGCCTATGTGAGCAGGAGCCTGACCCCCTCAGAAAAGAATTACCCCACTCATAAGCTGGAATTCCTGGCCCTCAAATGGGCGGTAGTAGACAAGCTAAAAGACTACTTGTATGGGGCAGAGTTTACTGTGAAGACAGACAACAACCCCCTGACCTACCTCTTCACCACCGCGAAACTAGATGCCACCGGACACAGGTGGTTGGCCACATTGTCTGGATTCAACTTCAGTCTGAAGTACAGACCAGGAGCCGGAAATAGGGATGCAGATGCCCTGTCCCGGAGGTCTCATGCCACGACAAATGACTGGGAAGATTGGACCCAAGTGGCACCGGACGGGGTGCGGGCCCTTTGTCAAGGGGCTGAATTCCAAGCCAGAGGAGGCTCCAGAGCAGAAGAAATAGGGGTTACCATGGTAGGAGTCCCCAAACACTATTGTGGGGTAACTCAACTGGAGGAAGACAACCTACCAAGACTGTCCAAGAAGGAGTTGAGGTGTGACCAATTGGAAGACCCCATGGGGAGATTGGTCCTCGAAGCCCTGGAGAATCAGGATCCCAACAAATTCCTACATCACCCCTCAAAGGAGGCTCGCCTGTTGAGGAAGGAATTGGACAGGCTACAGGTACATCAGGGAGTGGTCTACCGAAGGGGCCCCTCTGATGACTCAGAAGATAAGTGGCAGTTATTTCTTCCAGAGAAGCACCGAGAGACTGTACTAATTGCCCTGCATGACCATCATGGTCACCTAGGGGCAGAAAGGACCTTCCAGCTTGTCAGAAATCGGTTCTATTGGCCCTGCATGAGGGCAGAAGTAGAGGAGTATTGCCATTCCTGTGCACGATGCATTCAGAGAAAGACCCTACCCCATCAAGCTGCCCCAATGGGCCACTTACAGAGTCAAGGCCCAATGGATCTGGTATGCATTGACTTTCTCTGCCTCGAACCCGACCTGAGTGGATTGGGGAATGTTCTGGTAATAACCGACCATTTCACCCGCTATGCTCAAGCTTTCCCAACCAAAGACCAGAAGGCATCCACCGTGGCCAAGATACTTATGGAGAAGTATTTTGTCCATTACGGACTACCACAGAGACTCCACTCAGATCAAGGAAGGGACTTTGAGAGTCGGTTGATCCGAAGACTTTTGGATTCATTAGGAATAAAGAAGACCAGAACCACGCCTTACCACCCACAAGGAGATGCTCAGCCGGAGAGATTTAACCGGACCCTGCTCAACATGTTGGGAACCTTAGAAACAGAGAAGAAGCAACACTGGAGTCAGCACATATCAGCCCTAGTACATGCCTATAACTGTACCATAAGTGACGCCACTGGCTACTCCCCTTATCGACTTATGTTTGGGAGAGAAGCAAGGCTACCTGTGGACCTGGCCTTTGGCACTTCTATAGACAATACCTCAGCTACATCCCACAAGGGATACGTGGACAGACTTAGACGTAGCTTGCAGGTGGCCTATGAACAAGCCCAGGCGGCTTCGGATCAAAGGGGGGCCCGAAACAAGAGAAATTTTGATCTGAAGGTTCGAGTGCAAGATCTGCAGCCCGGGGACCGAGTACTGCTACGCAATCTGGGGGTCCCTGGAAAACACAAGCTTGCCGACAGGTGGAGATCTGAGCCCTATGTTGTCTGTAGGAAGTTGCCCGGTTTGCCTGTCTACAAACTAAAGCCAGAAGGAAAGGTGGGTCCACTGAAGACGTGGCATCGGAACCACCTGCTCCCACTTGCTGAGGCAGTCAGAATACCTCCCGTGAGAGACTCCCCTGAACTGGCCTCTATCCTGGATATTCCTAGGCCGAACACTCGGTCCCAGACCTCTCGAGCCAAAGATGGGGAGGCCTCCCAATTGAGTACAGAAGAAGGTGGAGAACTGGACTGGCTGTGGCCTCCCTCGACTCTGGGAACGTCCGCCATAGATCTCCCAAATGGAGGGGATACCCCAGATGCAACGCTGAATCCGGAGGCTACTGAATTCATACCCTTCAGTCCCTCAGCTGATTACTGGGAAGATGTTCCTGACACTTGCGCAGAGGAGGACTCTAGAGATTCCATACGTCAGTCGACTTCTGAATCAGAGGTTCCAGAACCAGCAATGTTACCTGAACTTACTCCTGAAGAAGAGCCTGTGGTGCCAGAGTCAGAAGCACCAAGAGAGCAGAGGTGTCAGGGTCACCTGTGGCCAGGTGACAGATGCACACCGTAGGGGGACAGGAGTGCACCGCGAGGTAGTGAACCCTATGGCTGGCTTCTGCGGATAGGGAACTGGGTGGTTGTGGAAAGCGGGACCAGAGGAGCACAACCGGGATCCAAATAGAAGCTAGAGCCAAGATTCCCCAGGGCGCGGAGTCTAAGACCCAGCTGGTCTTCTCCAGGGCCTCTAGTGGTGAGGATGTTACGCTGCAGGCTGGGACCAGGTCGCGGCCCCTGGAGTTTCCTAGCTCACGCCCCGTAGGATAAGGGGAAAAGAGGGGAAGCAGCAGCACACGATAGAGAGAACCGAATAACAAGCTGAAGGTCAGGGGCCACAAGCAGACAAGGATAACGAAGAACGAGCCGAAGGTCAAGGGTCACGAGCAGACAGGGATAGTCGGGGACAAGCCAATAACGTAACAGAGAGACAGACGTAGCACACGGCAGGCAGGAACCCAAACACACAATGCCTAACAAACACGTTGATCAGCAAAGCAGGCTTGCAGTGCACAGGTTAATATAGTGTTCTGTGATAGGGCCTGGGGTGGAGTCAGGCTGGGAGGAGATTATAAAGGAAGCCAGGTGAAAGGGCTCAGGCCTCTAAGATGAACACATGGGAAGGAAGGTAAGCTGACAGACAAACACTACTGCATATCCATGACAGTACCCTCCCTCTTATGGGCCCTCCCCCGCCTGGACCCAGGCTTAAAGGGAAATCTCTGATGAAACCTTCTCAACAGATGAGGTGCAGCGACATCAGATGCAGCGATCCAAGACGCCTCCTCAGGACCAAAACCTCTCCAATGCACAAGGTACTGAAGAATGCCTCTGCAGAGCCGAGAATCCAGAACTTGTCTAACCTCGTACTTAAGATTATCCTCAGAGACCGAAAACGAGGTAGGGAGATGACAAGAAGATCTATTGAGGACCAAAGGCTCTCTAGGAATAAGCAAGGGCATGAGAGGATCAACAGGAATCTGAGGAGGGTCCCCTAGACCCTTAAAGGGGAACTGGTCATCTTGCACAGGACCATCGGACTGGGCAGATGTCAGTGGAACCCTGAAGTCAGGTTGGTTAGAAGGTGACATGTCGCCGGAGTCAAGCTGAATAGCTGAAGGACAAGCAGAATGTCCCGAACAAGAAAAAGTAGGAGGCTCACTGGGCATGGGCTGGACTGGCATAACTAGTACAGAGGCAGAGTGAATAGCTGAGTCAGGTGTAGCGACTACCTGAATCGCATCGCAAGACGTAGCGACTGCAGGACTTGTAGACAAGCTAGCCTGGCTGTGCGTCCAAGGGTGGTTAGGGACAGAGAAATGTAAATGGTTATGCAACCTGGAATGAATGACCGGCTCAGGTTCACAGGAGGCAACCTTGGGTAGGCAGGACGAGGAACAGGAGGGACCCCAAGCCAGGATCTGTCCAGTAGTCCAGTCCACATGAGGAGAATGGAGCTGTAACCATGGGAGACCCAAAATTATAGGCGTTGAGGCCTTGGGTAAGATAAGGAAGGATATCCACTCCTGGTGGAGTGTCCCTACCGACATCTTAACAGGGAGGGTCTGGAAGCGGATAGGTCCCCCTGGGAGAACAGTACCATCAATCGCCAAGACCACCAATGGCGTGGTGAGGGGCAAAAGAGTAAGTCTCATGGACGATGCGATTTCCCAGTCCATGAAATTACCAGCGGCTCCGGAATCCAGATATGCTGAGACCGAATGAGAAGAAGCACCAACATGAAGGAACACAGAAAGCAGAAGACGAGAAGGGGAAGGTGATATTTCTGGGTCCAATACTCCACTTTCCAGATGAAGTGGACCCGAACGTTTTTCTGGACAAAGAGAGCAAGTGTCACGAAAATGACCTTTGCCCCCACAGTAAAGACACAGACCAAGAGTTCTGCGCCTAGCACGTTCCTCGGGGGATAGCCTGGTCCGACCTAGCTGCATGGGTTCCTCAGCTGGTAGGAGATGCTCTACGGGTCGAAGAGAGGGGAGCTCAGGCTGACTAAGAACCAAGGAGTGCTGGCGTTGCTTTTCTAAGGTCCTCTCCTGAAAGCGAATATCGATCTGGTTACACAAGGAGATAACGCCGGCCAGATCAGTGGGGATGGTTCTTCCTGCTAATTCATCCTTCACTCTATCAGACAGGCCATGCAAAAAGGTTGCGACTAAGGCCTCATTGTTCCAGCTCAACTCAGCCGACAGTATGCGGAAATGAAGGGCATACTGTCCCACAGAAGCAGACTCTTGGCGGAGACGTAAAAGGGCGCTGGCCGCTGAAGAGACACGAGCCGGTTCTTCGAAGATATTCCGAAAAAGTTTCAAGAAGCCAGACAGGCTAGAAACCACTGGATCATTCAGTTCCCACAGAGGGGCTGCCCAGGCTAAAGCTTCACCAGAGAGGAGGGAAATGATATAGGCTACCTTAGCCCGATCAGACAGGAAGTTTTGGGGCTGGAGCTCAAAATGAATCGTGCATTGGCTAAGGAACCCCCTGCAAGCCTTGGAGTCCCCAGAGAAACGGGACGGAGCTGGCAGTTGTAGTGAGTGTGTGGCTGCGACTGGTGCAATAGGTGCAGCCGCTGATTGTATTTGAGGTTGCGGATTCAGGGTTCCCAAGGAGGCCTGAAGCTGCTCGAAGCGAGAAGCCAGATCCTGGAGGAATCGCATCACCTGAGTCTGATTCGATTCCTGGGTTTCAAGTCTGCAAACTATGCCCTGCAATGGATCATCCGCGGGTAGCGGGATGTCAGCCGGGTTCATGGCTGATCAAACTGTCAGGGTCACCTGTGGCCAGGTGACAGATGCACACCGTAGGGGGACAGGAGTGCACCGCGAGGTAGTGAACCCTATGGCTGGCTTCTGCGGATAGGGAACTGGGTGGTTGTGGAAAGCGGGACCAGAGGAGCACAACCGGGATCCAAATGGAAGCTAGAGCCAAGATTCCCCAGGGCGCGGAGTCTAAGACCCAGCTGGTCTTCTCCAGGGCCTCTAGTGGTGAGGATGTTACGCTGCAGGCTGGGACCAGGTCGCGGCCCCTGGAGTTTCCTAGCTCACGCCCCGTAGGATAAGGGGAAAAGAGGGGAAGCAGCAGCACACGATAGAGAGAACCGAATAACAAGCTGAAGGTCAGGGGCCACAAGCAGACAAGGATAACGAAGAACGAGCCGAAGGTCAAGGGTCACGAGCAGACAGGGATAGTCGGGGACAAGCCAATAACGTAACAGAGAGACAGACGTAGCACACGGCAGGCAGGAACCCAAACACACAATGCCTAACAAACACGTTGATCAGCAAAGCAGGCTTGCAGTGCACAGGTTAATATAGTGTTCTGTGATAGGGCCTGGGGTGGAGTCAGGCTGGGAGGAGATTATAAAGGAAGCCAGGTGAAAGGGCTCAGGCCTCTAAGATGAACACATGGGAAGGAAGGTAAGCTGACAGACAAACACTACTGCATATCCATGACAAGAGGGCTCGCAGAGTCATCAGGCCTCCCAAGAAACTAACTTACCCCCAAATGGGGACGAGCTCAGAGGACTCTGTTGTAACGGCTAGGAGAAGTGTTGAACAACCTGATCCTTCCACCGTCCATTTGGTGGAGGGCAACCCCAGCTCACTCTCTGGCACAGTTAGGCAGGCCACTCATGGTAGTGTGACCTGTGGGTAAGAGAGTTCCATCCCAAAGTTTTGGTGGGAATTCCCTATGCCAACATCATGCTCGACATTGTCCAAAATGGTAAACAGTATTTGTTGAAGTTTATCTTTGGGGACCAAAGAGTTCAAGTGGGGGGAGTGTGTAGCGGGGTGTTCCCCTTTAATGCAGAGAGACAAGAAGTTCCAGGTGAGAGGTGATTCGGGAGAAAGTAAAGAGACATTATGGAAGTGAAAGCAGAGGAGAGAGAGACTACATCTCCCAGTACATCTTGCAGCACCCAGGGTGCATTGCTCCAGAACAGAGACTGCTGGGGCAGACTTTATAAAGGGGAGGCGGAGTTTTGGTCGGCCTCTTTGGACACCCCTCTCCTAGCAAGAGGATGTCTGTGCTGAACTGCTGTGTGCACAAGGCCTGAAGCCTGGGCCGTGTGCTCCTTTCCAAAGAGCCCTCTGCCAGCCTAGCAGAGCCTTAGAGACATCTAATCCTCCTTGCTGCAGTACACCAGAAGGATTGAAGACTTGGATGTCGGTGGATTCCTGTTCCTAGACGAATCGATGGAGGAAAGGGACTTGGACTTGTCCAGGTGGTGAGAGCTGTTTAAAGACAGATACTTTATCTTTACTATTCGTTGGGATTACAAAGTTGTTCTTCAAGTGCACCACCGAGAGATTGCTAGCGAATATTGTTTCACTGAACTTCCATTTAGATCAGTCAGGCCTGACTGCATAGGTAGACATTGCTGGGTGTTAGTCTACCCATGAGGGGAAGTAGCTGTAAAAGGGCAGCGCTAGAGTTGCATAGCAATACTTTATTATTCTGATTACTCTGTTTATCTTTATTACTGTTTATTGCAGGGATCTGCAACTTGTTATACTGTTGTTTATTACTTGCCCATTAGCCTCAGTAAAATATCTGGGTAAAGTACATTTGGTGTCAGTTCCGCTTACTTTAATAGGAGTTTTAAAGTATATTCTGTGTATGTTTGTTATAGGACTGCGTCACCAACAGTTGCGGTCACGCGGTTCTATCTCTCTATCACCAGCTGTGCCACGGGAGGTTAGAGCCGATTGCCGGGGGTTGACGGCGGTGCACTGCAGGGCTCAAATCAATATCAGCGTCTCTCTTAACTGGGGGTAGCGCTACACATGTCTACTAGTATCATTTCAGCATAGGGATATATGTTCTGTCAAAGCGTCTTGCAGTTAGCAACAATAATAAAAAAAAAAAAGGAAGTAAATCGAGAGAGAGAGAAAAGGAGTGAAGAAGAAAGAGAGAGGAAGGAAGAGGGGCGGCCAGAAGCGCTTTAAGGTGTAGACAGATAACGTATCCATGGATCCCATGTCGCATTGAATTTCTTAGTAGAATTGCGAAGGACACAGGTAAGACCATCGTCAACCATGATCCAGTTCAGTTCATTCTTCACGTATTCAAGGGGAACCATCGACTGCTTCCAGTATTTAGCGATAGTTATTCTAGCTTCCAAAAACACATACAGTGGAACCTCAGATTACGAGTATAATCCGTTCCAGGAGAATGCTCGTAATCCAAAGCACTCGCATATCAAAGCGAGTTACCCCATAGAAGTCAATGGAAGCAAAGATAATTCGTTCCGCATTGACTTCTATGGCATGCAATACCGCATGTGACCAGAGGTAGGGGGGCGCCGGAGAGCCTCGGAAATACTCAGGGACAGCTCGGCCGATCACGGAAACCCTCGGAAAGGTTTGGGAACACTCGGGAAAGGAGTATTTCCGAGTGATTCCAAGTATTTCCGAACGGCCTGGAACGGCTCCGAACCGTTCCGAGTGTCACCGGCGCCCCCCCCCCCCCGCACCTCTGGCCAAATGCGGTACTGCACACCCCATTAGCTTGAATTCTGCTCGTTTTGCGAGACAACGCTCGCAAACTGAGTCAGAATTTTAAAAAAAAGTTGCTCGTTATTTAAAACGCTCGTTAACCGCGTTACTCGTAAACCGAGGTTCCACTGTATGTAATTAGTTTTGTCGATTTTTTTGGGGACCTCATCAGAAAACTTTTGAAAAAGCGCTTGTTCCGGGGATCTACGTATATATTAACCCCCGTCACAGAATATACTAGGTTACATATACGAATCCAAAATCTAGTGACCACAGGGCACTGCCACCGAACATGAAACATTGTACCTATCTGGCCACAACGTCTAAAGCAGGTGGGCGACGCAGACGGATGCATCCTTGCGACTCTGGTCGGGACCAGCTGTAAACATTTTTAAAGCTGCGCCTATGGAGATTTTTAAATATCGAACTTTGTCACCATTCCATGAGCGTGCGCAATTTTAAAATCTTAGGTATCCATTTACTCGGTGTAACATCATGTTTTATATTTTACAAAAATAAAAGACTTATACATTGTGTTTTTTTAGCCCCTTTTTGCGATTCGGCACTGCGTTGCTTTATCTGACAATTGCGCGGTCGTGCGACGTTGTACCCAAACAAAATTGACGTCCTTTTTTCCCACATATAGAGCTTTCTTTTGGAGGTATTTGATCACCTCTATATATAAATGCTATAAAAATGTACTGATTACTGTGTAAATGACACTGGCAGGGAAGGGGTTAACCACTAGTGGGCGAGGAAGGTGTTAAAGCGGAGCTCCACCCTAAAGTGTAACTTCCGCTCATCGGATTCCTCCCCCCTCCTGTGCCACAATTGGCACCTTTCAAGGGGGCGGGGGGTGCAGATACCTGTCTAAGACAGGTGTTTGCACCCACTTCCCTCTATGCACTCTGCGGGTAGACAGCGGGTAGTGCGTCACTTCCCGATCCCCCCCCCGTTGTGTTCTGGGAAACACACGGCTCCCAGAACACAGCGGGGACCAGTGAAAGACGAGCAGCGCTACTCACGTATGCGCAGTAGGGAACCGGGCAGTGAAGCCGCAACGCTTCACTTCCTGATTCCCTCACCGAGGATGGCGGTGGGGTCAGCCAAGAGACGAACGTTTGCTCGTCTTCTGCTGCCGACGTCACTGGACTCCAGGACAGGTAAGTGTCCTAATATAAAAAGTCAGCAACTGCAGTATTTGTAGCTGCTGACTTTTAATATTTTTTTTACGGCGGAGCTCCACTTTAAGTGTGTCCTAGGGAGTGATTCTAACTGCGGGGGGGGGGGGGGGGGGATGGGCTACAAGTGACATGACAGCGATCACTGCTCCCGATCACAGGGAGCAGTAGATCAGTGTCCTGTCACTAGGCAGAACGGGGAAATGCCTTGTTTACATAGACATCTCCCCGTTCTGCCTCTCCATGACACGATCGCAGGCCGCTGGCGAACATCGAGTTCACGGGGCCCGCGGGCACGATCACGGCTTCTTATAAGGGGACGTACGGGTGCGTCCATTTGCCCACCGCAGCCATTCTGCCGACGTATATTGGCGCGCAGCGGTCGCCAAGTGGTTGAAGTGTATTTTTCTTTCAAAAAAATTCGCGTTTGGAAAACCGCTGCGCAAATACCGCGTGACATAAAATATTGCAATATAATTTTCTAGCAAAAAATACTGATTTAAATTTGTTAAAAAAAAAAGTGCCAGAAAAGGCGTGGTCAGCAAGTGGACAAACAATGTATACAAATTATGAAATGTAACAAAGAAAACATGAAACAAAACAACAAATATGGAAAAGTGAGTCACGCCAAAAATTATCTTCTGGTAAATGTAATGACAATATCTGAATACAGGGCCGCCATCAGGAATTTTGGGGCCCCTTACGCACAGTGGCGTCACTAGGGTTGGTGTCACCCGGTGCGGTAAAATATGGTGTCACCCCCCCCCCCGTCTAGGCTGCCCAGCACCATGCAGGCAGCACACAGTCACGGGGCGCACCCCAAACCAGCCCCTGTAAATGATAGTTTAGGGCGGTATAGTGGCAGGTTAGGGTAGTATAGGGTGGTATAGTGGCAGGTTGGGGTGGTATATGGCAGGTTAGGGTGTTACAGGGCAGGTTAAGGCGGTATGGAGCAGGTTGGGGTGGTATAGGGAAAGTTAGGGTGGTACAGGAAAATTAGGGTGGGAAAGGGCATGTTGGGGTGGTATAGGACTGGTTGGGGTGGTATAGGGCAGGTTGGGGTAGCATGGGGCAAGATGGGGTGGTATACGGCAGGCTGGGGTGGCACAGGGCAGGCTGGTGTGGTACAGGGCAGGCTGGTGTGGCACAGGGCAGGCTGGGGTGGTATAGGGCAGGCTGGGGGGTATGGGGCAGGCTGGGGTGGCACAGGGCAGGCTGGGGGGTATGGGGCAGGCTGGGGTGGCACAGGGAAGGCTGGGGTGATATAGGGCAGGCTGGGGTGGCACAGGGCAGGCTGGCATGGCACAGGGCAGACTGGGGTGGTATACAGCAGGCTGGGGTGGTATGGGGCAGCACAGGGCAGGCTGGGGTGGTACAGGGCAGGCTGGCATGGCACAGGGCAGGCTGCGGGGGTATGGGGCAGGCTGGGGTGGCACAGGGCTGGCTGGGGTTGTATACAGCAGGCTGGGGTGGCACAGGGCAGGCTGGGGTGGTACAGGGCAGGCTGGCGTTGTATACAGCAGGCTGGGGTGGTATATTAGATGTATTAGGCACAGTAGCTGAGTGTACTGGTCTGGTGGGGGGAGGGGGGCGGCTGGACACAGCTATATTATATATAGCTGTGTCTAGCAGACCACCTTGCACCCCCCCCCCCCTCGTTATCAGACCAGCACAGCACAGGGCGCCAGACACTGTCTGAGAGTCCTCCCACACCAGCTCTCAGGTGGCCTGCCGGTACCATGGAAACCCCCCCACCTACACCTCACCTTGGGCTCGGCGATGGACACCAGGACACCCCCTCGCAAGCCGAGTGTCACCCTTCACTCGTTCACTTCCCTCCCGCCTGTACTGTATTCACCTCTTCCGGCCGCGAGTCTGGAGAAGAGACGGGGACAGCGTCACAGCATGCAGCCGCGCCGCCCGGGCGGTGTGAGATGTGACAGGCACACGCTCACTGGCTCAGTAGGGAGGACCCAGAGGAGGAAGTAGGAGAAGCACGCACACCAGGCGTGGCCACGGTGCTGGAGGTGTTCTTCCAGCAGGGTGACCGGGGTCAGGCTGAAAAAAAAAATACCAGGTTTTTCCTCACCCTCGGGAGAGTCGGGATGGTGTCACCCCTCTAGCGGGTGTCACCCGGGTGCGGACCGCACCCCCGCACCCCCCTAGCAACGCCTCTGCTTACGCAGCTTCAGGCATGGGCCCCCTGGAGCAGAGGAGAACCGGGGGAGGGGGGTGCTGCCGTTGTGAATTGAAAAGCGGGGGGGGGGGGGGGGCTTTGGGTGCTGACGAACAAAAGAACAAAAAAAGAGGGTGGTTGCCATCCGGGGCGCTGGGGACCTCTGGGCCCCTTACAAAAAAAAAATCAAATCAAAAAAAAAATTGAATAAAAAAAAGGGGGGTTGGCATCCGGGGCCCTGGGGACCTCCGGGCCCCTTACAAAAAAAACGGGGGGGATCTGGGCCCCTGGGGACCTCTGGGCCCCTTACAAAAAAACGGGGGGGATCTGGGCCCCTGGGGACCTCCGGGTCCCTTACAGGTGTACTGCCTGTACCCCCCTGATGGCGGCCCTGACTGAATATGTGATTCACTGAAGATTGGGAGATTCACTAAAAATTTCCTGTAAGAGATTGTGGTGTGCCCAGAAAATGATACAATGTGTATTTACAGTTGTTTCTTTGTGTGAAGATTCATTGTTATGCCAGAAATAAAAACACATGATACATTGTATCAATATCCCCCCCATGCACTGTGTACAGACTATGCTGCTGTTATATAAATAGAAGATTTCTGTCTCTGGGGGTCCCTCTAGTGTCTGATGTGTGTACTGACACTGCTCCATCCTCGACGCAGAATAGAGAATTAATGGAGGAAAACACTGATGGCAGGAAATTCACTTTTTGGACCCCCCAGGCCTCTCACTTTATATGAAGTGTATGTTCAACATATTTGCACATTATAGCATACAGTATCTCACAAAAGTAAGTACACCCCTCAGTCACATTTTTGTAAATCTTTTCTTCTATCTTTTCATGTGACAACACTGAAGAAATGACACTTTGCTACAATGTAATGTAGTGAGTGTGCAGCTTGTATAACAGTGTAAATTTGCTGTCCCCTCAAAATAACTCAACACACAGCCATTAACCACTTAAAGCGGAGCTCCGCCGAAATTTTTTTTTATTAAAAGCCAGCAGCTACAAATACTGCAGCTGCTGACTTTTAATATTTGGACAATTACCTGTCCTGGAGTCCAGCGACGTCCGCAGCAGAGGACGAACGATCGCTCGTCACTCCACTGCCCCCACCGCCATCCTCGGTGAGGGAATCAGGAAGTGAAGCCTTGTGGCTTCACTGCCTGGTTCCCTACGGCGCATGCGCGAGCCGCGCTGCGCCGTTCTGATTCGTCCTCCTGTGTTCTGGGAGCCGAGTGTCTCCCAGAACACAACGGGTATTCTGCGGGAAGTGACGTGCTTCCCCGCAGAGAGGACTCCCGGAAGTGGGTGCAAATACCTGTCTTAGACAGGTATCTGCACCCCCCTCCCCCCTGAAAGGTGTCAATTGTGACACCGGAGGGGGGGAGGGTTCCGATGAGCTTTAGGGTGGAGCTCCGCTTTAAGGACCGAGCCTCTTTCTGAGAGTTGTTTAGAAAATGACTTAGACATAAGGGGGAGAAAGGTTTGGGACTTTGTATGAGGTGTATGTGGTGGAACCAAAACATGATGATAAGGGTATAAATAACATTTATTGATACATCAATGGTTGACATTTAATGACACAATATAATTAAAAAGTTCATTATAGTAATAACATTGTATAACAGTACATTGCATGGTACTAAAGATTTTTGCATATATGGTTCCCCATAATGGATAAAGAGGCCAGTCTGGAACAAAGCATGATAAAATCATTGAATTGAAATAATGTAAGATGCATCAGAAATAATCTCAATGCGTTTCGTGAGCTTATACCCACTCGTCAGGAGCACAATGCATTAAATTCTAAAAGAAAGGGAATAAAAAGAACCAATGATATGAAATGACTGGGCATCTGGGGAAAATAAAATGAAATAAAAATGATGACTTATGCCTACTCAATACTCACATATGAATCAATATGAGGGACTGTGCAAAACCATGTGCCAGGGGTCGGCCAGGGGAAGTCTCGTCCGGGAGCTGTGAAGGGGAACCAGCGGTAAACCGGGAAACAAGCACCCGATACCCCCAAAGTGTCCTGAGTGTGAAGTCTTTGTACCGTGATTGGGATTCTATGGGATAAAAATGTACTTGTAGGAATCAAGTGTAACCATAAAAGTATATGGTGATAGAAAATGAGGTATCACCCATAACCATGGTGAAGAGGTGATGTGAGTCCTCTAGTCAAAAGGACAAGGGGACAGGAGAAATGGAAAAGCAATCAAACCAAAGAAAAAAGGAAAGAAAAGGAAGAGTGTGACATGGAAAAGAAAAATATAGGGAAAGAATGTGAGAAGGTAGTTAAATATTTGAAGGAAACGATGCACAGGACAGTTCACTGTGCTTATACCTTGCAACAACACTGGATGTGAGAAGCCAGGCCAAAAAGTGCTTGTCTGGATATGCATGGCAGTGCCACGCTGAAAGTGGTTTGTCAAAGAGTGAGGCTCAGTGGATGAACCCAGGACGACCATCTGTTACCCCCTAGCGTCACGCCAGCATGGCAACGGTTGAAGACAGTCCGACGGACCGCCGGAGAGAGTCTCCACGTGTCAGCTGAGATGGAATATATGCGCGTGTGGCGAGGTGCCCAAGGAGGACGTCACACGCACCGCGCACAGATTGCGTGGCGCCGACGCGTGGTGGAGTCCCCGCCAAGTCCCCACATCCAATGAAATTGGAGAGGAGGGGAAAGCGCGGGCATCCAGCAAGCGTTGCAGCTCCCGGAAAGAGACAAAGGCCGGCCCAGAGGCCACAGAGCGCACAGACACAATTTGATTGGGAAAAGGGGAAAAAAGGGACTAAATGGAAGTATATCTAACAATGCAATACTGTGTTGTGTACATAACATTATTGTTTGTAGTCTGACCATTAAGAGGTCAGCCATGAATAATGGTAAAGACCAAACCACATAACAGACCTCCATCCCTATTGGTATGAATAAAGGGTGGGACAAATGTTGGGACTCTAAATGGGGCGTGAGGGAAGGTTTTGAACCTTCCCTCACGCCCCATTCAAAGTCCCAACATTTGTCCCACCCTTTATCCAGAAAATTACTTAGAACCCCCAAACATTATACATTTGTTTTTCTAACACCCTAGAGAATAAAATTTTCAGTCATTGCAATACTTTTTGTCACACTGTATTTGCGCAGCGGTCTTACAAGCGCACTTTTTTTGGAAAAAATACACTTTTTTAAATTAAAAAACAAGACAACATTAAAGTTAGATTAATTATTTTTTTATATTGTGAAAGATAATGTTACGCCGAGTAAATTGATACCCAACATGTCACGCTTCAAAATTGCGCCCGCTCGTGGAATGGCGACAAACTTTTATCCTTAAAAATCTCCATGGGCGACGTTTAAAAAATTCGACAGGTTGCATGTTTTGAGTTACAGAGGAGGTCTAGGGCTAGAATTATTGCTCTCGCTCTACCGATCGCGGTCATACCTCACATGTGTGGTTTGAATAAAGTTTTCATATGCGGGCGCTGCTCGCGTATGCATTCGCTTCTGCACGCGAGCTCGGCGGGACGGGGAGTGTTTAAATATTATTTTTCTTATTTATTTTACCTTTTCATTTTTATTTTTTACCCTGTTCTTTTAAAAAAAAAAATGTGTCACCTTTATTCCTATTACAAAACATCCCTTGTAATAGAAACAAGGCTCTGGTAAGCAGCGGAGGGCACAGGAGAGTGGCGGAAGCCCACTCCCGCCACCGATAACGGTGATCTAGCGGTAAATCCGCCACAGAGACCACCATTATTGGAAACCGGACCACCGGCTGAAAAGATAAATACCTGGGTTATGATAGCTAGCTGCTGCCATAACAGAGATATTCCTCTTCAAACAGCCGACGTATTGGGATGAGCTTCGAACATTGCCTGTTCGCCCGTTCGCCGAACAGCGAACAAATTGGGGTGTTCGAAATTCGAAAAGTCTATGGGAGAAATCTAAAGTGTTAATTATAAAGGCTTATATGCAAGTTATTGTCCTAAAAGTGTTTGGGGACCCGGGTCCTGCCCCAGGGGACATGTATCAATGCAAAAAGAAGTTTTAAAAACGGCCGTTTTTTCGGGAGCAGTGATTTTAATAATGCTTAAAATGAAAAAATAAAAGTGAAATATTCCTTTAAATTTCGTACCTGGGGGGTGTGTATGATATGCATGTAAAGTGGCGCATGTTTCCCGTGCTTAGAACTGTCCCTGCAAAAAATGTCATTTTTGAAGGAAAAAAAGTCATTTAAAACTGACTCGCGGCTATTAATGAATTGTCGGCTCCCGGCAATACATAGAAAAGTCATTGATAAAAAAAAAAGCATGGGGGTTCCCCAGAATTCAATTACCAGGCCCTTCAGGTCTGGAATGGATATTAAGGGGAACCCCGCCGCAAATAAAAAAAAAAAATGGCGTGGGGTTCCCCCAAATATCCATACCAGGCCCTTCAGATCTGGCATGGATTTTAAGGGGAACTCCACCCCAAATTAAAAAAAATGGCGTGGAGTCCCCCCAAAAATCTATACCAGACCCTTATCCGAGCACGCAACCTGGCCGGCCGCAGGGGAAGAGGGGGGACGAGAGAGCGGCCCCCCTCCCTCCTGAACCGTACCAGGCCACATGCCCTCAACATGGGGAGGATGTCCCCATGTTGATGGGGACAAGGGCCTCATCCCCACAACCCTTGCCCGGTGGTTGTGGGGGTCTGCGGGCGGGGGGCTTATCGGAATCTGGAAGACCCCTTTAACAAAGGGGACCCCCAGATCCCGGCCCACCCCCTATGTGAATTGGTAAGGGGTACATTGTACCCCTACCTTTTCACGAAGAAAGCGTAAATTTTTTTTTAAAAAAAACACAAACACCTTGAAAAAGTCCTTTATTAAAAAAAAAAAAAAAACATTCCAGCGGAGAAATCCAGTGTCCCGCGGCGATCCGATGTCCAGCGCTGTCCGTCATTGGTTGTGCCTGAGCGAAGGAAGTGAAGGAAGTTTCCCCGCTCAGGCCAATGACGTAGGCGGGGTCTAACATACCGAGGGGGCGGACCTGATGGGGAACTTCTCTCACTTTGGTAATACATGTATAGACCCGCCCCTTGTCATGTTCCACATCTGGTCCGCTGAGCGGACCTGATGGGGAACTTTAGAAGGGGCGGGTCTATACATTTAAAACACTGAGGAGGAAGTTCCCCATCAGGTCCGCTCAGGCTCAGCCAATGACGGACAGCGCTGGACATCGGGATCGCTGCGGGACACTGGATTTCATCGCTGGAATGTTTTTTTTTTATTATTATTTTTTTTTCTAATAAAGGACTTTTTCAAGGTGTTTGTGTGTTTTTTTTACATTTTTTTACGCTTTCTTCGTGAAATGGTAGGGGTACAATGTACCCCTTACCAATTCACATAGGGGGGGCCGGGATCTGGGGGGGTCTTCCAGATTCCGATAAGCCCCCCGCCCGCAGACCCCCACAACCACCGGGCAAGGGTTGTGGGGATGAGGCCCTTGTCCCCATCAACATTGG
Organism: Rana muscosa; assembly: GCA_029206835.1. Taxonomy (NCBI): domain Eukaryota; kingdom Metazoa; phylum Chordata; class Amphibia; order Anura; family Ranidae; genus Rana; species Rana muscosa. The sequence continues at coordinate 7,407,050 of CM055117.1, forward strand.
GGCATCCTCCCCATGTTGAGGGCATGTGGTCTGGTACGGTTCAGGAGGGAGGGGGGGCCGCTCTCTCGTCCCCCGTCTTCCCCTGCGGCCGGCCAGGTTGCGTGCTCGGATAAGGGTCTGGTATGGATTTTTGGGGGGACTCCACGCCATTTTTTTAAAATTTGGGGTGGAGTTCCCCTTAATATCCATTCCAGACCTGAAGGGCCTGGTAATTGAATTCTGGGGGACCCCCACGCTTTTTTTTTTTTTTTTTTATCAATGACTTTTGTATGTATTGCCGGGAGCCGACAATTCATTAATAGCCGCGAGTCAGTTTTAAATGACTTTTTTTCCTTCAGAAATGACATTTTTTGCAGGGACAGTTCTAAGCACGGGAAACATGCGCCACTTTACATGCAAATCATACACACCCCCCAGGTACGAAATTTAAAGGAATATTTCACTTTTATTGTTTCACTTTAAGCATTATTAAAATCACTGCTCCCGAAAAAACGGCCGTTTTAAAAAAATGTTTTTGCATTGATACATGTCCCCTGGGGCAGGACCCGGGTCCCCAAACACTTTTTAGGACAATAACTTGCATATTAGCCTTTATAATTAGCACTTTAGATTTCGAACATTCGAGTCCATTGTATTTAATAGGGTTCTAAAGTTCAAACGAACATTTTGTCTGTTCGCAGGTTCTGGTGCGAACCGAACAGGGGGGTGTTCGGCTCATCCCTGCCGACGTATATCTGCGTTCAGCAGTCCGGAAGTGGTTAAAGTGGTTCTAAAGTATCATGGATTTTTTTTTTTTTTTTAAATAACAAACATGTCATACTTACCTCCACTGTGCAGTTCATTTTGCACAGAGTGGCCCCCGATCGTCTTCTGGGGTCCTCTGGCGGCTCTCGCGGCTCCTCCCCGCATCGTATAACCCCCTAGGAGAAGCGCTCTCCCAAGGGGGTTACCTTGCAGGCGTGCTCCCGAGTATAGCATTTGGCGTCTATAGACGCAGAATGCCAGACTCGCCCCCCCCCCCGGCGCCCGCATCATTCGATTTAATTGACAGCAGCGGGAGCCAATGGCTGCGCTGCTATCAATCTATTAAATCAAGAGTTGGGAACCCTGGGCAGGGGAAGATCACGTCACTGCTGTTGGAAATTCCAGGGCCCAGGTGAGTAAAACGAGGGGGGGGGGGGCGGTCACTAGAAGACGTTTTTTCAACTTAATGCATAGGATGCACGAGAGTTTACAACCCCTTTAACCACTTCAGCCCCGGAAGGTTTTACTCCCTTCCTGACCAGAGCACTTTTTACAATTTGGCACTGCGTCACTTTAACTGGTGATTGCGCGGTCATGCGATGTTGTACCCAAACGAAATTTGCGTCCTTTTTTCCCCACAAATAGAGCTTTATTTGGTGGTATTTGATTGCCTCTGCGGTTTTTATTTTTTGCGATATAAACCAAAAAATCCTGAAAATTTTGAAAAATATATATATATTTTTTAGTTTTTGTCATAAAAAAAAATCGAATAAACTCAATTTTAGTCATACATTTAGGCCAAAATGTATTCAGCCACATGTCTTTAGTAAAAAAAAATGTCAATAAGTGTATATTTATTGGTTTGTGCAAAAGTTATAGCGTCTACAAATTAGGGTACATTTTCTGGAATTTACACAGCTTTTAATTTATGACTGCCTATCTAATTTCTTGAGGTGCTAAAATAGCAGGGCAGTACAAAACCCCCCCAAATGACCCCATTTTGGAAAGTAGACACCCCAAGGAAATTGCTGAGAGGCATGTTGAGCCCATTGAATATTTTTATTTTGTCTCAAGTGATTGAATAATGAGAAAAAAAAAAGAAAATATACACAAAGTTGTCACTAAATGATATATTGCTCACACATGCCATGATTATATGTGGAATTACACCCCAAAATACATTTTGCTGCTTCTCCTGAGTACAGGGATACCACATGTGTGGGACTTTTTGGGAGCCTAGCCGCGTACGGGACCCCGGAAACCAATCACCGCCTTCAGGCTTTCTAAGGGCACAAATTTTTGATTTCACTCCTCACTACCTATCACAGTTTCGAAGGCCATAAAATGCCAAAATAGCACAAAACCCCCCAAATGACCCCATTTTGGAAAGTAGACACCCCAAGCTATTTGCTGAGAGGCCTGGTGAGTCCATGGAATATTTTATATTTTGCTACAAGTTTTGGGAAAATTACAAACTTTTTTTTTTTTTGCACAAAGTTGTCACTAAATGATATATTGCTCACACATGCCATGGTTATATGTGAAATTACACCCCAAAATACATTCTGCTGCTTCTCCTGAGTACGGGGATACCACATGGGTGGGACTTTTTGGGAGCCTAGCCGCAAAAGGGACCCCGAAATCCAAGCACCAGATCATATTATTACTATTACTGCATATTATTACATACAGTAAAACTTTGGATTGTGAGCATAATTCATTCCAGAAACATGCTTGTGATCCAAAGCACTTGTATATCAAAGCAAATTTCCCCATAAGAAATAATGGAAACTAAAATGATTTGTTCCACAACCATTTATTCATAAGTCCTTCAGTTTATAGTCCATATAAAAAGATTATACCAATGTGATAGGTTGTGTAACCATAAAATGTCCATCCACAAATGGAAGCCTCCGCAAGGGGGATTAGAAGCAAAATCCAGCAGGAGCTCCAGAGTAGGGATGAGCTTCGTGTTCGAGTCGAACATACATTCGACTCGAACATCGGCTGTTCGATCGTTCGACGAAGATCGAACGATTTGGGCCGTTCGCGCCAAATTCGAGTGACGCGAACGGCCCACAATGCACTACGCCATCGCAGTGTCATCCAGGCGCTGTGATTGGCCAAGCATGCACTGTGACCCCGCATGCTTGGCCAATCACAGCGCCAGCAGCGAGGAGAGCAATGATTGGCCACAGGCAGGATGCCTGTGGCCAATTATTGCTGAGGGTGTTTAGTACACGCCCCACACTATAAAAGGCCGCCAGCACGGCGGCCTAGTGTAGTGTGTTCCGGAGCAGGGAAAGAGAAGCATAGGCAGGGACAGTGACATTTTTTTTTTCTTGCTTAACCTGGATTCCTTTAGTTTAGGGAAAGAGAAGGATAGGTAGGGAGAGTGTCAGTCTGTTTTACTGTGCTAAACCTTGTTTGTAGGGACAGGGAAGGACAGTGAGGGAAATTCTCATTGTGCTATACTGTGCTAAAGCATTCCTCATCAACCATCTTTAAAACAAAAAAAAATATAGGGACAGAAAACTATAGGTAGGGAGAGTGTCAGTGTGTTTTACTGTGCTAAACCTTGTTTGTAGGGACAGGGAAGGACAGTGAGGGAAATTCTCATTGTGCTATACTGTGCTAAAGCATTCCTCATCAACCATCTTTAAAAAAAAAAAAATTATAGGGACAGAAAACTATAGGTAGGGAGAGTGTCAGTGTGTTTTACTGTGCTAAACCTTGTTTGTAGGGACAGGGAAGGACAGTGAGGGAAATTCTCATTGTGCTATACTGTGCTAAAGCATTCCTCATCAACCATCTTTAAAAAAAAAAATTTTTTAGGGACAGAAAGCTATAGGTAGGGAGAGTGTCAGTGTGTTTTACTGTGCTAAACCTTGTTTGTAGGGACAGGGAAGGACAGTGCGGGAAATTCTGATTGTGCTATACTGTGCTAAAGCATTCCTCATCAACCATCTTTGAAATCCTTGTTTTTTGGACAGTCAGGGAAATTGTCATTGTGCTATTCTGTGCGAAAGCAATCATCCTCAACCATATTTAGAAATCCTTAAGTAAAGGGACAGAGAAGGACACCTGAAGGTAGCCCTTATTGCTTTTTTCCCATCTCCCTGCAGGCCATCTATTAGAATGTCTGGAAGGCAAACAAGGAGAGGCAGACAGTCAGGAGGCAAAAAAAGAGGGCAAGCAGGCTCTGTGTCTGGGGGCAACAGTGCTGGTCGTGGACGCGGTGCATTGTCATCAGCACATGGCCATGGGACACGCTTGTCCTTCTTTTCGGCAGCTGGACATGTTGAGCCACATCATGCCGAAGACTTGGTAGAGTGGATGACCAAGCCCACCTCCTCCTCCTCATCCTCTCTCACCCAGGCTCAGGGTACTGGCAAAGCAGCTGCCAAAGCGTCCTCTTACCTGGTATCAATGTCAGACTCATCATCAGTCACTCCTTCCCTAGACCCACCATGTCCTCCTCCTGAGGAGTCCCCCGAACTGTTTGAGCACAGTGTTGGGTACATGCTCCAGGAGGATGCCCAGCGTTTCGAAGGGTCTGATGATGAAACCCAGCTAGAGGAAGGCAGTAGCGTGAGAGCAGACAGAGGGGATGCTCAAGAAGGACACCAATCTGGCAGTCATGTTCCAGCAGCTGCAGCATACTGCCAGATTGGCTCCAGTGATGAGGAGGGAGGGGATGATGAGGTCACTGACTCCACGTGGGTGCCTAATAGGAGAGAGGAGGAGGAGGAGGATGAGGAGGAGGCACATCTCCAACGAGGCAGGATGCCCTTTGGTGGCCAGCGTAAGGGCAGTACACCGACGGAATCACACCGCAGAGCTCCGCCTGTGCAGGGCGCTGCCTCTGCCCGTCATTCAAAAAGTTCTTTGGTGTGGGCCTTTTTTGAGGCTAGTGCATCAGATCGCACAGCTGCTGTTTGCAACATATGTCTCAAGCGTATATCGCGTGGCCAAAACATCAGCCGCTTGGGTACCACATGCTTGACCAGACATATGTTGACCTGCCATGCAGCTCGTTGGCAAGCCTACCTCAAAGACCCACACCAAAGAACAAAGCGGACCTCTCCTTGCACCGCATCAGCTGGGATCTCCAACCCCACTATAACTTCAGTCCTCTCTGAAACATGCACTGAGAGGAATGTAGGTGTAGAATTAGGTGTGTCACAGCCAAGTACTTGCGGCCACTCTGCTAGCAGTACACCGACATCCGATTCTAGCAGGCAAATTTCCCTGCCCCAGCTGCTGGACCGTCGAAAGAAGTTCACTCCCAGCCATCCACATGGCCAGCGGTTGAATGCTAGCTTGGCTAAATTGCTAGCGCTTCAACTGCTGCCTTTTCAGTTGGTAGACTCGGCCCCCTTCCGTGAGTTTGTGCAATGTGCGGTTCCTCAGTGGCAGGTTCCCAAACGCCACTTTTTCTCACGGAAGGCGATTCCGGCTCTCTACAAGCATGTGGAAGGCAATGTCTTGGCCTCGCTGGACAGGGCGGTCAGCGGTAAGGTGCATATTACCGCTGACTCATGGTCCAGCAGGCATGGACAGGGACGTTACCTTTCTTTCACGGCCCATTGGGTCACTCTTTTGGCAGCTGGGAAGGATGCAAGACAAGGTGCAGTAGTGTTGGAGGTTGTTCCACCGCCACGCCTCCAAAATGCTACTACTGGTTGTGACACACCTCTCTCCTCCACCCCTTCCTCTTCTTCTTCCTCCATGGCCTCTTCCTGTGCTTTGTCCTCTGAACCAGCGGTGCTCCGTAGGCGTTCAAGGGGCTACGCAAGTACGCAGGCAAAAAGATGCCATGCCGTGCTTGCGCTGGTGTGTTTGGGGGACAGAAGCCACACTGGGGCAGAGGTCCTGTCTGCTCTGCAGGGCCAGGGCGAGAGGTGGTTGACGCCACGCCAGCTTAAGCCAGGAATGGTGGTTTGCGACAATGGCACCAACCTCCTCTCCGCCCTCTGACAGGGACAACTGACCCATGTGCCCTGTGTGGCTCACGTCCTTAACCTGGTGGTGCAGCGGTTCTTGGGCAGGTACCCGGGCTTACAGGATGTCCTGAGGCAGGCCAGGAAAGTCTGTGTGCATTTCCGCAGATCTTATAATGCCAGTGCTCGCCTGGCTGAGCTGCAAAAGGAGTTGAACCTGCCCAAGAACCGCCTTATATGTGACATGCCCACCAGGTGGAACTCAACGTTGGCCATGCTGCAGCGGCTGCACACGCAGCAGAGGGCCATCAATTAATACCTGTGCGACTACGGCACCAGGACAGGGTCAGGGGAGCTTGGTTTTTTTTCTCCACGCCAGTGGGGCATGATCAGGGATGCATGCACTGTCCTGGCACCATTTGAGGAGGCCACGAGGATCATGAGCAGTGACAGTGCATGCATCAGTGACACTGTACCTCTTGTCCACCTGTTGGAGCACACGCTGCGTGGAATAATGGACAGGGCACTTGAGGCAGAACAGAGGCAGGAAGAGGAGGACTTCCTTGCCTCTCAAGGCCCCCTTTACCCAGACAGTGTTCCTTCTGTCCCACCCATCGCACAGGAAGAGGACGAGGAGGAGGAGGAGGAGGAGGAGGAGGATTGTGTCAGCATGGAGGTGGAGCCTGGCACTCAGCAGCATCAACAGCAGCAGTCTTTTAGGGATGATTTACAGTCCCAAGAAACCCATGGACTTGTACGTGGCTGGGAGGAGGTGGCTGCGGATCATGTCGTCCTTAGTGACCCAGAGGACTCCGGACCGAATGCCTCAGCTAACCTACGCTGCATGGCCTCCCTGATCCTGCAAAGTCTGCGGAAGGATCCTCGTATTCTTCGGATCAAGGAGAGGGACCATTACTGGCTGGCCACTCTCCTTGATCCACGGTACAAGGGTAAGGTTGCGGACCTTATGTTACCGTCACAGAGGGAGCAGAGGATGAGACAACTCCGGGAGGCCTTGCAGAAAGGTCTGTGCAACGCGTTCCCAGAGACTGGGAGGTTACAAACTCCTGGTCCTGGACAACGAGTTGCTGAGGCTTCGGCCAGTCAAAGAAGGAGCGGTGGGGAAGGTGGCCGTCTGACCGATGCGTTCAGACAATTCTTTAGTCCGCAGCCCCAAAGTATGATCGGTTCCAGCAACCATCGCCAGCGTCTGATAAACATGGTGCAGAAATATCTAGGGGCAAGGTCAGACTTGGACACCTTCCCCACCGAAAATCCTCTGGCTTACTGGGTCTTGAGGATGGATCACTGGCCAGAGCTTGCACAGTATGCAATTGAGCTACTGGCCTGTCCTGCATCCAGCGTTCTTTCGGAACGCACATTCAGTGCTGCTGGAGGATTTGTCACGGATCACAGGGTGCGCCTGTCCACCGACTCGGTTGATCGACTGACTTTCATCAAGATGAACCAGTCTTGGATCACCACCAGCTACCACACACCTGATGCTGATATAACAGACTAATTGATTTTAACATGTCACATCCCTTCAAGACTGATGCTGATGCTGAGTGCCTGTGCTGTTATGTTGACTGGCTATCCTCCTCCTCCGAGTCCTCAATGATACGATTGATGATGATAGCTTGGAAGATCATTTTTGTTTATGGGTGCCGCCACCAGTGCCTAACGCCCAATTTTTCAGCCCCTGTTTAACAGGGGCGTGTAATTACAATTTTTGAAGCAATACTTTGCAACAGGGCTCATTGCTGTGCTCCAAGTACAGTATCTGTGAGGGGTTGCAGTGTTGTGCCACCAGTGCCTAAGGCCCAATTTTTCAGCCCCTGTTCAACAGGGGCATGTAATTACAATTCTTGATCTAATAATTCACAGCAGGGCCCATTGCTGCACCCACCAAGAGTAACTCTGAGGGCTTACAGTGTTGTGGCAACGCCACCACCACCACCACCACGAAAGGCCCAATTTTTCAGCCCCTGTTCAAAAGGGGCATGTAATTACAATTCTTGATCTAATAATTCACAGCAGGGCCCATTCCTGCACCCACCAAGAGTAACTCTGAGGGCTTACAGTGTTGTGGCAACACCACCATCACCACCACGAAAGGCCCAATTTTTCAGCCCCTGTTCAACAGGGGCTTGCAATTACAATTATTGATCTAATAATTCACAGCAGGGCCCATTGCTGCACCCACCAAGAGTAACTGTCAGGCCTTACAGTGTTGTGGCACCAGCACCACCATCAAAGGCCCAATTTTTACTACCACTGTTCAACAATTATATGTAATTACAATTCCTGATATAATAGTTGACAGCAGGGCGTTCCAGCACCAACCAAGAGTAACTGTGAGTGCTTACAGTGTTGTGCCAACACCAACAACTAAGGGGCCTATTTCTGCAGAGTATATACGGCAGGTCCCTACTTTCAAACATCCAACTTACAAACGACTCCTACTTGCAAACGCAAGAAGACAACAGGAAGTGAGAGGAAATCTACCCCTAGAAAGGAAAATTCTCTCCTGTAAGAATAAATATGGGAGAAAGGTGTCTCCTCTGTACTGATGCTTTATCAGCAATCCTTGTTTCAAGAAAAACACCACATTTCAAAAACAGTTGTCATTGGGACGGAAAGTGAGGTGAAATGTTCTGAACAGGGGCACAGACAGCAAAACAAATGTTACAGGGGTGATAACCCTTACCTATGTTTTCCAAAAAGTTTAAAAATAGATTTTTGGGCTGGAGCTACACTTAAACAATGTACCTGTTCAAAATTACAAACAGATTCTACATAAGAACAAACCTACAGTCCCTGTCTTGTATGCACCGCCTGTATACGGCTGTTCAGAGTATATAGGGCCTTTTTTATTTTATGTGCGGGGTTCCCCTTAATATCCATACAAGACCCAAAGGGGCTGGTAATGGGCTGGGGTAGGGGGGGGGGTGATGGGGTAGCTATGCCATTTTTCTTAAAGATTTTCATCCATATTACCGGGACCAGACATTACATTAAAGCCGCAAGCAGTTTTAAATGGCTTTTTTTTCCTTTAGAAGTGTCATTTTGTGCAGGGACAGTTCTAAACACGGGAAACACGTGGCACTTCACAGGCATACTTTAGACACCCCCCAGGTACGATATTTAAAGGAATATTTGACTTTTTTTTTTTCACTTTATGCATCATTAAAATGACTGCTCCCGAAAAACGACCGTTTTTAAAACTTCTTTTTGCATTGATACATGTCCCCTGGTGCAGAACCCGGGTTCCCAAACCCTTTTTAGGACAATAACATGCATAATAGTTGTTATAATTAGCACTTTAGAATCCGAACGTTCGCATCCATTGTATTTAATAGGGTTCTAATGTTCGTACGAACTTTCGGTCCGTTCGCGGGTTCTGGTGCGAACCGAACCCGGGGATGTTCGGCTCATCACCACTCCAGAGTATAAAAGAGAAGAGAGGCGCCTCTAAGTGTAGCAATATGTCGCTAAATGTTGTACCTTCATAAAATGTAACCACATTGCTACACTTAGAGGCGCCTCTCTTCTCTTTTATACTCAGTGGTGACATGACACTACTTGTATATCAAGACATCGCTTGTATATCAAGTCAAAATGTATTAAAAAATGTTGCTTGTCTTGCAAAACGCTCTCAAACCAAGTTTCTCTCAAACCAAGGTTTTACTGTATTACTACATTCCTCCAGCCCCCAAGGAGCCCTTGGGTCAGAGTGTAACCCAGACCAAAAAGGCCTTGGTGAGTTTTCTAGCTGCAGTAGTCCACACTGATTTGAAGTTGCCACTTCCTAAGTCTGCATCTCTGAAGGTGCCACCCCCAGGTTCATAGACATGTTCAGCCAATTGCATTAGGGTGTGCACCTCAAAGCTCCAACACATATCCATGTGTGACATATGTACTGGCCTCTTCCCCACTATCCATCCAGAAACAATGGAGGGGGGGAGTAACGGGGATCCGGGCAGCAGAAAGAAGATGAACAGGGACAGAAGGGGTGGCGGCGGTGGCATATATTGGTACCGATCCCCCTGTATTTTTCTCCTGTAGAAGCTGAATGCTGGGGAGAGGGAGAGGAGGAGAAGCGTACTTTCAGCTGCTGCAGGAGGAAAATACAGATCGGTTCCACTTTTTCCCAGACCTGCTGCCCTTTCTGTCCAGATTCTGGGGGTCGGCAAGGAAGGATCGCTGTTTACCTGTCACCTGCCCACAATCGGCAGGTAGATCACGATTGACAGGTTGCCAACCTCAGGATTAGGGTGTGCCCAGGCACACCTGGTACACCCCTTGCACACGCCTATGCCTGGGTTCATGGCAGCCACCACAAGGTTCTCAGTCATTCCCTGTATGCCTTCATCTCAAGAATTTGGTGTATGCGGATTGGGCTCACCCTGACATGGAATTTAAAAAATTCCCCTAAAATCTAAATAACCAAAGTCACTAACCAGCCTCTGTTGCGTTCCAGATGGCTTTGCCAGCAGATTGTTCAGGTATGTGCTGGATGAGATATCCAAATCCCTCGTGGTTGGGTAATGCTCTAACCATGGTCATAACACTCTCTAGATGAAATGCGATAGCTGGGGGAGAAATACAACAAATAAACACTTTGCAGCCCACTAAACTCTCACATAGGTCATTTGGCTCACTATCATAGGCGTGCGCAGGGGTGTGCTGGGTGTACACTGATCACAAGAGCAGATAATAAGACAGTACAGCCTGCCTTCCTGTACCGGGCCTGTGTCCTTGTGTTCAAAAGGGGGGCCCGGGCAGCTGCCAAGCAGGAGGACCAGCTATTCTGCATTATTGAATATACTAATCCTCCTGTTCCTCCCCCTGCAGCGCTGACGTCCTCTCCTCCTCTCCCTCCCTTCGGCTGCGCAGCAGGGGGACAAGTTCTAGCATCTGCTCCCCCCACCCTGTCCTCAGTCCCTTTCTCAGCCCTAAATGTCAGACATCAGGGGTCTGTTTATAACCCTGATATTTCACTAAAGACCCCCAAAAGGGCAGTTAAAAAATGTAAAAAATAAATAAAAATTTTAAAAAAATATAGATATAAAAAAAGAATGAAAAAAATGAAGCACATATGTTCACATGTTCTTTGTACTCTGTAATTTCTGCCATGGTTGCGCACCCCTAGCCACTGCCTCTACTATACTGCCCCTGGCTCCGGGACTTCTGTCAGGAGCCCAATTTTTGCCTTTAAGGAAAAGAGGCCAAAGATTCCAGAGTTGTGAATATTTTTATTTTAAACCATTTGGCGTCCGCGCTATAGCCGAATGACGGCCACAGCGCGGACCCCAAATGCCAGGAGACCGCCAATAGACGTCCTCCCCTTTGTGCGCTCCTCGCGCTCACGGGCGCTGTGATCACCGAGTCACTGAGACTCGGGTGATCACAGATCCGTGTAAGGGGCCGGTCCCGGCCCCTTACCACGTGATCATCTGTCAGCCAATGACTGCTGATCACGTGATGCAAACAAAGGATCGGTAATCTTTTTTTTTCTCCTCACGCTGACAGCAAAAATGCCGATCACTGGCTTGTGTGCAAGGGACATCAGTCCCAAAGAGGAAGAGGCACATCTGCCTCATCAGTGCAATACATTCCTCCTGCCAGTGCCACCTGCCATTGCCACCTGCCAGTGCCCACCAGTGCCACCTATAAATGCCCACCAGTGGTGCCAATAAGTGCCTAATCAGTGCCACCTAGCAATGCTGCCTACCAGTGTAACCTACCAGTGCTGATCAGTGCCCATTATTGCCACCCATCAGTGCCCATCACTGCCACCTATCAGTGCCCATCACTGCCAGCTATCAGTGCCACCTATCAATGCCACCTATTAGTGCCACTTCTCAGTGCCCACTAGTGCCACCTATCAATGCCTTTCAGTGCCACCCATCAGTGCCACCACTCAGTGTCCACCAGTGCCGCCTATCAGTGCCCATCAATGCAGCCCATCAGTGCCCATCAGTGCAGCCTCATCAGCGTACATCAATGAAGGAGAAAAATTACCTGTGTGCAAAATTTTATAACAAAATATAAAAAAATATAATAAAAAGAAATCACTCTTTTAAAAAAAATTGAACAAAAAAAAAAAACCCTCCAAAAGAAAGCTTTATTTGTGTGGGAAAAAAATGATAAAACTGTCATATGTGTACAGTGTAGCATGACCGCGCAATTGTCATTCAAAGTGCGACAGCGCTGAAAGCTGAAAATTAGTCTGGGCAGGAGGGGGGTTTAAGTGCCCAGTAAGGAAGAGGTTAAGTATTTTTGATAATTTTTGAATAACACCAGTAGAAGGATGCTGTATAAACATGTAGATCTGTCACCAGGCCCAATGAACCCAGAACATTCACTCATAATCCACTCTATGGGATCCAATACGTCCAGGTGAAAGTCAAGTCAAATATTTCACAACAATAGGTCCAGATTCATGTTTCTTGTGAACTGTACTGTGAATATTTATTTTTCCAGACGTTCCCTGTCCATGTGGCCCTCGGGGTCGTGCCTGGGAGCCGACACTTGGATGTATTTTGATGTTCCAGGAATGTTTCAGGGAGAGTGTCCTGGCTGGCGGCCATGATATGAGGCCCCTTCTGCTTAGGTGTGTCCTTTCTATCTGCAGCTGGATAAAATAGCAAAACATGCAAAGAACATTTATTACTGAACGCGGCTTTAGAGAAGAGCAAATCATCGTACCAAGGGTGCTAGTGGAAGAGATCGGATCTGCTCCTGCAGGGTGATCAGTACTGCATGAGGAATGAGACTACCTGCCTGGATTGGATGGTATATTGGGATGTTCTGATTGGATATCAGCCTCTCTCCTACAAGTAGTACTGAAAGGAAAAGTGACCGGTGCCTTGTGTCCAACTCTACATTACAACCCTCAGGAATAACTGTAAGTGGATGGGGGCTGTGATGAGGGTGGCCTCCTTGAACCTTGAGGAGATAGATGGATAGATAGAGAGATAGATAGAGAGAGAGAGAGAGAGAGAGAGAGAGATAGATAGATAGACAATAGATAGAGAGAGATAGAGAGATAGATAGAGAGATAGAGAGAGATATAGAGAGAGAGAGAGAGAGAGAGAGAGAGATAGAGAGATATATAGATAGAGAGAGAGAGAGAGAGAGAGAGAGAGAGAGACAGACAGACAGACAGACAATAGATAGATAGAGAGATAGAATTCCATTCAGGCTGTCTTGCATACACACTGTCACACCAAATTCCGACCATTAAAAACGCGGTGACGTACAAGATGTACGACGAGGCGAGAAAAAGAAGTTCAATGTTTCCGAGCATGCGTCGAATTGTTTCCAAGCATGCGTGTTTTTTTTCCTCCGTCGGAATTCCATACAGACGAACGGATTTTCCGATCGGAATTTTTTCCATCGGAAAAAAGAGAACATGTTCTCTTTCTAAGTCCGTCAGAATTTCCGAAGGAAAAAGTCAGATGGGGCATACACACGTTCGGAATATCGGATGAAAAAATTCCGTCTGACTTTTTCCATCAAAAATTCCGAACGTGTGTACGCAGCATTAGTGACAGTTTTTAATGGTATTTTTTTTTTTTACAGTCTAGAAAACAGAAAAAACACACACACAAAAAAGTCAACAGCTCTGGTTCAATAGCAAAACAAAGTATTGGCTCGCTGGAAATCTATCAGTCCCACACTGGGGTTTTTGGGGTATCTTGTCTGTTTTAGGGGACCCAAAGAGGACGTTTTCATAGCTCAGCAACCTAAGCTCAGTTCACCGGGTCTCTTTCTCTCACAGCCAGGTGTGACTTCTTCCTCCTCCTTTTCTGAGCTCTGCTGCACCCAGGTTAACCCCTTCAGCGCCAAAGTCCCCGTAGTCAGGGATTGGATTAAAATTCTGGGTTTCTAACAAAGATTTAGCAATTCAGAGAGTGCTGAAAATCAGTCTTCTCCAGCCGGGCTACCCTGTAAATACCTCACCCTACATGGGTGAGAACCCCTGAGTACTCAACATTACCTTAAAACTGACCCCCTTAAAGGGACCACAACCTGAACAATGGGGGAAATATAAGTGCTGTCCAGGAACCAATCCTGCCATCCTGTACAATAGATAGATGGGTGGCAGGAAGGATGGATGGATGAATTGATGCATCAATGAATGGATTAATGGATAGAAGGGATAAATAGGAAGGAAGAAAGGATGGATGGATGGAAGAAGGAAGGAAAGCAGGAAGAAAGGATGGATGGAAGAACCCCTGAGTACTCAACACTACCTTCAAACTGACCCCCCCCTTTATAGGGACCACAACCTGAACAGTGGGGGAAATATAACTGCCGTCCAGGACCCAACTGGGCCATCCTGTACAATAGATAGATAGTTGGCAGAAGGTAAGGATGTATGTATGAGTGAATGGATGAATGGATAGAAGGGATACATTGGAAGGAAGGAAGGAAGGAAAGAAGGAAGGATGGATGGAAGAACCCCTGAGTACTCAACATTACCTTCAAACTGACCCCCCCCCCCTTAAAGGGACCGCAACCTGAACAGTGGGGAAATATAACTGCCATCCAGGATCCAACCCTGCCATCCTGTACAATTGATAGATGGCAGGAAGGATAGATGGATATGGAAAGAAGAAAAGAAGGATGGATGGATGGATGGATGGAAGGATGGATAGAAAGATGGGTGGAAGGATGGATGAATGGATAGATAGATAGATAGATAGATAGATAGATAGATAGATGGATGGATATGGAAGGAGGGAAAGAAGGAAGGATAGATGAACGGATGGGAGGATGGGTGGATGGACGGTTAGATAGATAGATCGATATGGGAGGAGAGAAAGAAGGAAGGAAGGATAGATGGATGGAAGGATGGATGGAAAGATGGATGGATGGATGGACGGGTAGATAGATAGATTTGGAAAGAAGGAATGATGGATGGATGGATGGGAGGATGGACAGACGGATGGATGGATGGGAGGAAGGATGGATGGATGGATGGATGGATGGGAGGATGGCTATGAATATCACAAAGGCATCATACGGCTTGCCGACCCTAAACCACAGGGAGTTCACACCTTATCCCTCCCAAACACCATACACCATATATATTGCCCCCCCCCCCCATTGCATAGCACATATTGGACATCACACTCATAGTAAAGTGTGAGGAAGGGAAGAAGTCTCGGCCCGTTCTTTATAGTTATCTCTAAACTTATCAGCTGTAAAGATTGCAAAGCGCCCCCAATGGAAAGGATTGGGATTGGTCACCATGTTGTGGGTGAACGCTGTTTTTAGGCTTAAAAAGTTTGGCATCTTTTTACTCCATGTAATCCAAATTTTATATTTTACAAAAAATACGGGGATTTTATTATGTTTGTGTACTAAAATTAATTTGAGCGCATTTTTTTACTGGAAAAAAAAAATTGATTTGATAAGTGGATGTGCACATATCCTGAGGTCGAATTTATGTTACGGGGCCCCTGATGTCAGAAAATATGTCATGTTTTGGGGCTTTAAAGCATTACTACTTCCCCTCCCTCCAGGGCCAGTGCTACCACTAGGCAAACCAGGCAGCCTCCTAGGGTGCACTGCTGCCTAGGGGTGCCCGGCCGCGGGTTTCCCTCCGCGTCTGCATGCTCTGCAGCATGTAACTAACTCAGTCTCAGGCAGCTGCTCCGTCCGACCGGTAAGTGTAATTAGAGGTGCAGCGTAGCCCTGAGCCAGCACTAGAGGAAGCAGAGCCAATGCTTCCTGTATAGCACCGCCTCCTCTTACATAGGCATTGCAAAAGGTGATGGAGTCAGGGGTGGAGCCAATAGGGGGGGGGGGGCGGCAAAATGAGGTTTTGCCTAGGGTGTCAAAAATCCTTGCACCAGCCCTGCCTCCCTCTTACACAATTGATCTTTTTTAACAATAAATATATATATATTTTTTACAGTTTTTAGTTCTTGTATCCTAGGCAAAAATAACAAATGCGATGTGATATCTCGTGCATGCGCAGAACACGCTGTGAGTCTATAGATCCTATCAGAGACCCATGGTGTGTCTCTGTGATCTCCCAATAAACCCCCCCAATACATGAGGAATACAGAAGGTCCCTGCCAGTCCATGTGGAGTATCTGACCATGTGTGGGCAGGTTGGTGGATTTCCCCCACACAGACACTCCTCGGATCCCTTGCCAAGTCCTGTAGACCTGAAAGAGACCCACAGCTGGTCTGTTCATGTATGGGAGATGATGGATCCAAGATGGCAGCATGGAAACTGAGCCACCGAGGAGAATTTTGGAAGGAAGGACATCACTGGACTCCATGGAGTATTATATGGATATTTTCATTTACATTCAGGAACAGTTACTAGGAAGTAAAACTAAAATTGTATCTGGGTGGGGTGGAGTGGCCCTTCCGAGAGTCATTTTGGGCCAACAATGTGCACATCGGCATGTGTGTACAATTTTCAGTAGGTTACAGAAATGTTAATGACGGGGCTGATATGGAAATATTACAGGGAGGTCACATTGTAGCTCTGCCAGGAAAACTCAGATATTTTCCAGAGGGAGAGGCCTCTTTGTTTAGATGTTCTTGGCTCAGGAAGGACGAGTAGTGATAGAACTTTGGGTGAAAAATACATTTACCGTATATACTCGAGTATAAACCGACCCGAGTATAAGCCGAGGTACCTAATGTTGCCACAAAAAACTGGGAAAACTTACTGACTTGAGTATAAGCCGAGGGTCAACAATGCCTCACTGTTCCCATCCTTACTGTTCCCATCCTTACTGTTCCCATCCTTACTGTTCCCATCCTTACTGTTCCTATCCTCACTGTTCCTATCCTCACTGTTCCTATCCTCACTGTTTCCTATCCTCACTGTTTGTTTCCTATCCTCACTGTTCCTATCCTCACTGTTTCCTATCCTCACTGTTTGTTTCCTATCCTCACTGTTCCCATCCTTACTGTTCCCATCCTCACTGTTCCTATCCTCACTGTTCCTATCCTCACTGTTCCCATCCTTACTGTTCCCATCCTTACTGTTCCCATCCTTACTGTTCCCATCCTCACTGTTCCTATCCTCACTGTTCCTACCCTCACTGTTCCCATCCTCACTGTTCCCATCCTTACTGTTCCCATCCTTACTGTTCCCATCCTCACTGTTCCTATCCTCACTGTTCCTACCCTCACTGTTCCCATCCTCACTGTTCCCATCCTTACTGTTCCCATCCTTACTGTTCCCATCCTCACTGTTCCTATCCTCACTGTTCCTATCCTCACTGTTCCTATCCTCACTGTTTCCTATCCTCACTGTTTGTTTCCTATCCTCACTGTTCCCGTCCTTACTGTTCCCATCCTTACTGTTCCTATCCTCACTGTTCCTATCCTCACTGTTTAAATTTTACATTGTAAATAGTACCTGAAAAATAGTTGCGGCTGCGGCGTCCATCGTTCAAATCCCGCGGTCTCTTCCTGGTCCCTTCAGTGATAGGCGATTCTCAGCAGACACTCTCCGCCTATCACAAACATTCTCTCATCCTCAGTTTCCCAGCAGACACTGTGTTGGGTGTTCCGCCAATCACAGACGTCTGCTGGGAAACTGAGGATGAGAGAACGTTCGTGATAGGCGGAGAGTGTCTGCTGAGAATCGCCTATCACGGAAGGGACCAGGAAGAGACCGCGAGATTTGAACGATGGACGCCGCAGCCGCAACTTTTTTTCAGGTACTATTTACAATGTAAAATTTCTCTGACTCGAGTATAAGCTGAGGGGGGGGACTTTCAAAAAAAAGGGCTAAAAATCTCGGCATATACTTGAGTATATACGGTATGTCCTTTATATGACCCCTCCCATCATTCCTAACCCCTCCCATCATTCCTAACCCCTCCCATCATTCAGCATTTTTAGTGACCCCCCCCCCCCCCCAGATATATTTCATTTCTGTCACGGACTCACCATGTCATAATGTGACTCCCGGACAACCTCCAGTCTGGTTAGAGTGTGATCTCCAATTAACAGGGCTGCTGTATTGAATTGTATTGTACTGTCTGCCCTAATGTTGTAAAGCGCTGTGCAAACTGTTGGTGCTATATATAGTAAATCCTGTATAATAATAATAATTCCTGGTCTAGTCACGATTGGTTTATCTGATCATTCGTGATAATTATTGTGTCACTAATGACCCAAACATCGGATGACATTTGTAATATCAGTGATATGTATAGTCCGAATATTATTGTTATACAGGAACCAGCTGAACATATACACGTAGCCTTTGAAGTTATAGTTGGCCATTAGGGATGAGCTTCGAGTTCGAGTCGAACATCGCCGTTCATGAATTTCAAACATTATGGGCCATTCGTGCCAAATTCGAGTGGCGCGTCACGGCCCATAATTCACTGCGGCATCGCAGTGCATTGCTGGCTGATGATTGGCCAAGCATGCACTATGACCCGCATGCTTTGGCCAATCACAGCGTGGAAAAAACGGAGAGCCATAATTGGCCAAAGCCAGGGTGGCTTTGGCCAATTATGTCTCAGGGGGTTTAGTACACGTCCCACACTATATAAGGCTGCCTGCCTTGTGTAGTGTGTTGCGGCGGTGGTTGAAGACAGACAGACAGAGAGAGAGAGAGACAGTGTAATTTGATTTGAATTAGATAGAGCAGGCAGGCGAGTCAGTTAGCTTCAGTTACACTGTGTAGAGGATATATATGCATCCTAGGTGTTGTATATATATTTATACACATTATTCAGTTTAGCTAGATCCTTTCCTGTTCTCTTCCTAAGAAACTGACAGGCAGGCAGGTGATTGTGTTAGCTGCAGTATTTTCACTTAGTGTATTGTGTCCTTTGCACAGTGTGCACCTAAAGCTTACCTGAATACAATTGCTGGTGTTCTCATACAAATACAGGCAGGGAGCTGCAGTATTTTGATTTAGTGTCCTTTGCACAGTGTGCACCTAAAGCTTACCTGAATACAATTGCTGGTGTTCTCATACTAATACCACAGGCAGGGAGCTGCAAGTATTTTCAGTTAGTGTACTGTGTCCTCTGCACAGTGTGCAACTAAAGCTAACTGAAGACAATTGCTGGTGTTCGCATACTAATAATACTACAGGCAGGCAGTTGATTCTGTTAGCTGCAGTATAATCAGTATATACTGTATATACATCCCAGCTTTGTGCAGCTACATCTCCCTGCAGGCCATTAGTATGTCTGGAAGGACAACAAGGAGAGGCAGACAGTCACGAGCCAATAAAAGAGGGCAAGCAGGCTCTGTGTCTAGAGGCAACAGTGCTGGTCGTGGACACAGTGAATCCTCATCAGCACGTGGCCGTGGGACACGCTTGGCCTTTTTTTTGGCAGCTGGCCATGTTGAACCGCAACATACCGAAGACTTGGTAGAGTGGATGACCAAGCCATCCTCATCCTCCTCATCCTCTCTCACCCAGGCTCAGGGTACTATGTCTGGCAAAGCAGCTGCCAAAGCGGCCTCTTCCCTCAGCTCAATAGCATCAGTCACTCCTTCCCTAGCCCCACCATGTCCTCCTGTTTGACCACAGTGTTGGGTACATGCTTCAGGAGGATGCCCAGCGTTTTGAAGGCTCCGATGATGGTACCCAGCTAGAGGAAGGCAGTAACGTGAGCCAAGAGAGAGGGAGTGCCCAAGAAGGACAGAAATCTGACAGTCATGTTCCCCCAGCTGCAGCATACTGCCAGGTTTGCTACAGTGATAAGGAGGGAGGGGATAAAGAGGTCACGGACTCTACGTGGGTACCTGATAGGAGAGAGGAGGGGGAGGAGGAGGAGGAGGCACATCTCCAACAAGGCAGGATGCCCTCCAGGGGCCAGCTTAAGGGCAGCACACTGACAGCATCACACCGCAGAGCTCCGCATGTGCAGGCCACTGCTGTCTCTGCACGTTATTCCAAAAGTTCTTTGGTGTGGGCATTTTTTGAGACGAGTGCAACCAGATGGCACCGCTGCTATTTGCAACATATGTCTCAGGCGTATCTTGCGTGGCCAAATCATCACCCGCTTGGCCACCACATGCTTGACCAGACATATGGCGACCTGCCAAGCAGTTCGTTGGCAAGCGTACCTAAAAGACCCACACCGAAGAACAAAGCGGACCTCTCCTTGCTCCTCATCAGCTGGGATCTCCAACCCCACTCTACCTTCAGTCCTCTCTGAAACCTGCACTGAGAGGAATGAAGGTGTAGAATTCGATGTGTCACAGCCAAGTACTTGCGGACAATCTGCTATCCGTACACTGACGTCCGATTGTAACAGGCAAATTTCCCTGCCCCAGCTGCTGCACCACCGAAAGAAGTTCGCTCCCAGCCATCCACATGCCCAGCGGTTGAATGCTAGCTTGGCTAAATTGCTAGCACTTCAACTGTTGCCTTTTCAGTTGGTAGACTCTGCCCCCTTCCATGAGTTTGTTGAATGTGCGGTTCCTCAGTGGCAGGTTCCCAAACGCCAATTTTTCTCACGGAAGGCGATTCTGGCTCTCTACCGGCATGTGGAAGGCAATGTCTTGGCCTCGCTGGACATGGTGGTCAGTGGTAGGATGCATATTACCGCTGATTCATAGTACCGCAGGCATGGACAGGGACGTTACCCATCTTTCACGGCGCATTGGGTGACTCTGCTGGCAGCTGGGAAGGATGCAGGACAAGGTGCAGTAGTGTTGGAGGTTGTTCCGCCACCACGCCTCCAAAATGCTACTATTGGTGATTCTGACACACCTCTCTCCTCCACCCCCTCCTCTTCTTCTTCCTCCATGGTCTCTTCCTGTGCTTTGTCCTTGGAACCAGCGGTGCTCCGTAGGCGTTCAAGGGGCTATGCAAGTACGCAGGCAAAGAGATGCCATGCGGTGCTTGAGCTGGTGTGTTTGGGGGACAGGAGCCACACTGGGGCAGGGATTCTGTCAGCTCTGTAGGGGCAGGCTCAGAGGTGGTTGATGCCACGCCAGCTTAAGCCAGGAATGGTGGTTTCCGACAATGGCACCAACCTCCTATCCCCTCTCCGACAGGGACACCTGACCCATGTGCCCTGTTTGGCTCACGTCCTTAACTTGGCGGTGCAGCGGTTCTTCGGCAGGTACCCAGGATGTCCTGAGGCAGGCCAGGAAAGTCTGTGTGCATTTCCGCCGGTCATATAATGCCAGTGCTTGGCTGGCTTGGCTGGCTGACCTGCAAAAGGAATTTAACCTGCCCAAGAACCGCCTAATCTGTGACATGCCCACCAGGTGGAACTCAACATTGGCCATGCTGCAGCGGCTACACACGCAGCAGAGGGCCATCAATGAGTATCTGTGCCAATATGGCACCAGGACAGGGTTAGGGAGCTTGTTTTTTTTTTGCCATGCCAGTGGGTCATGATCAGGGATGCATGCACTGTCCTGGCACCATTTGAGGAGGCCATGAGGATGGTGAGCAGTGACAGTGCATGCATCAGTGACATTGTCCCTCTTGTCCACCTGTTGGAGCACACGCTGCGTGGAATAATGAACAGGGCACTTGAGGCAGAACAGAGGGAGGAAGAGGAGGACTTCCTTACCTCTCAAAGCCCTCTTTATCCAGACAGTGTTCCTGCTGGCCCGCCTATCACACAGGAAGAGGACGAGGAGGAGGATTGTGTCAGCATGGAGATGGAGCCTAGCACTCAGCATCAGCAGCAGTCTTCAAGGGATCAATTACAGTCCCAAGACACCCATGGACTTGTACGTGGCTGGGAGGAGGTGGCTGCGGATCATGTCGTCCTCAGTGACCCAGAGGACTCTGCACCGAATGCCTCAGCAAACCTACGCTGCATGGCCTCCCTGATCCTGCAAAGCCTGCGGAAGGATCCTCGTATTCGTGCTATCAAGGAGAGGGATCATTACTGGCTGGCAACCCTCCTTGATCCACGTTACAAGGGTAAGGTTGCGGACCTTATCTTGCCGTCGCAGAGGGAGCAGAGGATGAAACATCTTCGTGAGGTCTTGCAGAAAGGTCTGTGCAATGCGTTCCCAGAGACTGGGAGGTTACAAATTCCTGGTCCTGGACATCGTGTTGCTGAGGCTTCGGTCAGTAAAAGAAGGAGCGGTGGAGAAGGTGGCCATCTGACCGATGCATTTTTTAGTCCGCAGCCCCAAGGTATGATCAGTTTCAGCAACAATCGCCAGCGTCTGGTTTACATGGTGCAGGAATACCTAGGGGCAAGATCAGACTTGGACACTTTTCCCACCGAAAATCCTCTCGGTTACTGGGTCTTGAGGATGGATCACTGGCCAGAGCTTGCACAGTATGCAATTGAGCTACTGGCCTGTCCTGCATCCAGCGTTCTTTCGGAACGCACATTCAGTGCTGCTGGAGGCTTTGTAACCGATCACAGGGTGCGCCTGTCCACCGACTCGGTAGATCGACTGACCTTCATAAAAATGAATCAGTCTTGAATCACCACCAGCTACCAAGCACCTGATGCTGATGTAACCAAATAATTTTTTTTGAAATGTCAAATCCCTTCAAGACTGCCTATGCTGATGCTGTGATTATCCTGTTATGCTGAGCGACTATCCTCTTCCTCCTCAATGATCATGCTGATAGCTTGTAAGAACATTTTTGGTTCTGGGCACCGCCACCAGTGGCTAAGGCCCAATTTTTCAGCCCCAGGTTAACAGGGGCGTGTAATTACAATTTTTGATGCAATACTTTGCATCAGGGCTCAGTCCTGCGCTCCAACTAGAGTATATGGGAGAGGTTGCCGTGTTGTGGCACCAGTGCCTAAGGCCCAATTTGTATGCCCCTGTTCAACAGGGGCATGTAATTACAGTTCTTGATCTAATATTTCACAGCTGGGCCCATTCCTGCGCCCACCAAGAGTAACTGTGAGGACTTACAGTGTTGTGGCACCAGCACCACCACCACCACCAAAGGCCCAATTTTTCCTACCACTCTTCAACAATGGCATGTAAATAAAATTCTTGATATAATAGTTCACAGCAGGGCGTTCCAGCGCCCACCAAGAGTAACTGTGAGGGCTTACAGTGTTGTGTCAACACCACCACCACCACCACCACCACCAAAGGCCCAATTTTTCAGCCCCTGTTCAACAGGGGCATGTAATTACAATTCTTGATCTAATAATTCACAGCAGGGCCCATTCATGCGCCCACCAAGAGTAACTGTGAGGGCTCACAGTGTTGTGGCAACACCAACACCTAAGGGGCAAATTTCAGCAGAGTATATACGGCAGGCCCCTACTTTCAAACATCCAACTTACAAACGACTCCTACTTGCAAACGGAAGAAGACAACAGGAAGTGAGAGGAAATCTACCCCTAGGAAGGGAAATTCTCTCCTGTAAGAGTTAATATGGGAAAAATGTGTCTCCTCTCTACTGATGCTTTATCACCAATTCGTGTTTCAATAAAAAAAACCAAATTTTCAAAAATCATTTGTCATTGGGACGGAAAGTGAGGTGAACTGTTCTGAACAGGTGCACACTGCACAGACAGCAAAACAAATGTTACAGGGGTGATAACCCTTCCCTATGTTTTCCAAAAAGCTTAAAAATATATTTTTTGTCTGGAGCTACACTTAAACAATGTACCTGTTCAAAATTACAAACAGATTCTACATAAGAACAAACCTACAGTCCCTGTCTTGTATGCACCGCCTGTATACGGCTGTTCAGAGTATATAGGGCCTTTTTTATTTTGTGTGCGGGGTTCCCCTTAATATCCATACAAGACCCAAAGGGGCTGGTAATGGGCTGGGGTAGGGGGGGGGGGGGGGTGATGGGGTAGCTATGCCATTTTTCTTAAAGATTTTCATCCATATTACCGGGACCAGACATTACATTAAAGCCGCAAGCAGTTTTAAATGGCTTTTTTTCCTTTAGAAATGTTATTTTGTGCAGGGACAGTTCTAAACACGGGAAACACGTGGCACTTCACAGGCATACTTTAGACACCCGCCAGGTACGATATTTAAAGGAATATTTCACTTTTATTGTTTCACTTTAAGCATTAATAAAATCACTGCTCCCGAAAAATAGGCCATTTTTAAAACTTCTTTTTGCAGTGATACATGTCCCCTGGTGCAGGACCCGGGTTCCCAAACACTTTTTAGCACAATAACTTGCATATTAGCCTTTAAAATTTGCATTTTTGATTCCAAACGATCGAGTCCCATAGACTTTATTAGGGTTCTAAAATTCACGCAAACTTTCGGTCCGTTCGCAGGTTCTGGTGCGAACCGAACCCGGGGGGTGTTCGGCTCATCCCTAGTGGCCATAATATAAGAATAATAATGATTGATGATAATGATAATAATAATAACAATACAACACAATAAAAATAAATACTACTACGTCTACCACCAGGGCCGGGGTGGGCAGAAGGAGCGGCTGCCCTGGGTAAAATGGTTTACTGTAAGGATGGGGGCGCTTTCATTCTGTTACAAGGAGGGGCAGTTTGGTATCTTTGCCCTGGACACCGAATGACCTTGTCTCAGGACTGACTACTGCTACTACTACTACTACTACTACTACTGCTGCTACTACTACTACTACTACTACTGCTGCTACTGCTACTACTACTGCTACTACTACTGCTACTACTACTACTACTGCTACTAATACTACTACTACTACTGCTACTGCTACTACTACTGCTACTGCTACTACTGCTACTACTACTACTACTACTAATAAAAATAATAATAATAATTCAAATAAATACCACTACTACTACTAATAATAATAATACTATTATTTATAATAGTATAACACAAACAAAATACTACGACTACTAGTACTACTACTACTACTACTGCTGCTAATAATAATATTAAATACACAATACAAATAAATACCACTACTACTACTACTGCTGCTACTAATAATAATAAGGCTGCACTGTTGGGCACTGATGAGGCGGCACTATTATGCAGCACTGATGAGCACTGATAGGTGGCCTGTGCCCAAATTAAATTACGTATACATGTTTCCCCTGTGAGGAGATTATGCTGATTGACACAGCCGATCACATGGGTAAAGAGTCACAGCGATTGCGGGCGCACGGTTGCAGCTAAACTTAGTGTCGTCCCAGAACAAGAGCTGCCCCGCTCCGCCGTCATTTGTCTATACGACGGTCGGGAGGTCGGTTATTGTGTTTTTTACTGAAATTGTGTGTTTAATAAGACATTTGCAGTAATATCAGGTGACATAAAAAAATTGGAACTACCTCTATTATATTCTCTAGGGCATCTGCTTTCAGAAAAAAAAATAAAAAAAATATATCTATCTATATATATATATATATATATATATATATATATATATTCTTTTTTTCATTAGCCCTTAATGTAATCTTAAGGACTAAATAGATTTTATAAACGTGTACAAAAAATGCCACCTTCGGGAACATGTTACACCTTCTACCTGTAATGCCGCGTACACACGATCGTTTTTCATGCCGTTAAAAATGCCATTTTTAAAAATGGCCATTAAAACCGATCGTGTGTGGGCTCCAGAGCATTTTTAACGGCGTGAAAAACGGCCATTAAAAATTTCGAACATGCTCTATTTTTTCACGTCGTTTTTTTTAACGACATGAAAAACGATAGTGTGTACGCTTTTACGAGGTGAAAAAAAACGCGCATGCTCAGAATCAAGTGATGAGACGGGAGCGCTCGTTCTGGTAAAACTAGCGTTCGTAATGGAGATAGCACATTCGTCACGCTGTAACGGACTGATAGCACGAGGCTGAAAAGCGCGAATCGTCTCTCAACAAACTTTACTAACATGAAGGGTGGCGCCATCCGAACGGAACTTCCCCTTTATAGTGCCGGCATACGTGTTGTGCGTCACCGCGCTTTGCTTGAGCGATTTTTTTTAATGATCGTGTGGATGCAAGACAGGCTTGAGAGGAAACAAGAAAAAAAAACGACGAGAAAAACGTTGGTTTAAAAAAATGGCATTAAAAACGATCGTGTGTATGGGGCATAAGATTTGTTATTTAACCACTTAACGACCGCCCACCGCCGATTTACGTCGGCAGAATGGCACCGACAGGCAGAATCACGTAGATCTACGTGATCGCCTTTGTGCAGTTGGGGGGTCCATCCGGACCCCCCTTCACTGCAGTGAGCGGCCGTTAAGTGTTCGGGAGCGATCAGGCATGAGGGGGCGGCCGCTCGATTCCGCCCCCCCCCTCGCGATCGCTCCCGGCCAATGAAAATGCTTCCTCCGCCATGTGATGTAAACACAGGCAGGAGGAAGTGATATCATCTCCCTCGCCGCGGTCTTTTCGTTCCCGGCGCCGAGCAGAGAAGAAGCAGGTTAGTGCCCCAACAGTCCACTGACACGTAGGTACACATAGGCACACAAATCACCCCCCAGTCACCCCCAGATCACCCCCCAGGTCACCCCAAAGCCCCCAATCACAGTGTCACTGATTGCAGTGATCATTTATTTTACTGATCACTGCATTTAGTGTCATCTGTGATTGTAAAAAGTTGCAGGGCAGTTAGGATTAGGCCCCTTTAGGTCCAGGGTAGCCCCCTAACCCCCCCTAATAAAGGTTTAACCCCTTGATCACCCCCCAGGTAACCCTTTCACCCCCTAACTTCAGCGTCACTAAGCGATTGTTTTTCCGATCGCTGTATTCGTGTCGCTGGTGTTTTAGATAGGCAGTTATTTTTTTTTAGGTTCGCCGCAGGTTTTTATTAGTGTCAGGTACCCCCATATATTATTTTAACCCCCTGATTGCCCCTAGAGTTAACCCTTTCACCAGTGATCGCCGTATAAGCGTCACTGGTGTCACTGGTTAGCCAGTAAGTTATTTAGTTATTTAGGTTACCCGTCAGGTTTTTATATAGTGTCAGGTACCCCCATATTTAACCTAATAAAGGTTTTAACCCCCTGATTGCCCCTAGTTAACCCTTTCACCAGTGATCGCCGTATAAGCGTCACTGGTGTCACTGGTTAGCCAGTAAGTTATTTAGTTATTTAGGTTACCCGTCAGGTTTTTATATAGCGTCGGGTACCCCCATATTTAACCTAATAAAGGTTTTAACCCCCTGATTGCCCCTAGTTAACCCTTTCACCAGTGATCACCATATAAAGGTTACGGGTGACGCTGGTTGATTAGTTTGCTTTTTATAGCATCAGGGCACCCGCCGTATATAACCCAATAAAGGTTTAACCCCCCTGATCGCCCGGCGGGTGAGATCAATTAGGTTTTAGCGCCAGAGAGGGTCTGTGTCGCCCCAGGCAGTGTTAGGTTAGTGACAGTAACGCTAACACCCACGCGCAAAGCATACACCCCCCTTAGTGGTATAGTATCTGATCAGATCTGATCAGATCTATACTAGCATCCCCAGCGGTTTAGGGTTCCCAAAAACGCAGTGTTAGCGGGATCAGCCCAGATACCTGCTAGCGCCTGCGTTTAGCCCCTCTGTCCAGCCCAGCCCACCCAAGTGCAGTATCGATCGATCACTGTCACTTACCAAACACAACACACATAACTGCAGCGTTCGCAGTGCTTGGTTTTTGGGGTCCTGTACGCGGCTAGGCTCCCAAAAAGTCCCACACATGTGGTATCCCCGTACTCAGGAAAAGCAGCAGAATGTATTTTGGGGTGCAATTCCACATATAACCATGGCATGTGTGAGCAATATATCATTTAGTGACAACTTTTTGTACATTTTTTTTTTCTTTTTGTCATTATTCAATCATTTGGGACAAAAAAAAAAAATATTCAATGGGGTCAACATGCCTCTCAGCAAATAGCTTGGGGTGTCTACTTTCCAAAATGGGGTCATTTGGGGGGGTTTGTGCCATCTTGGCATTTTATGGCCTTCAAAACTGTGATAGGTAGTGAGGAGTGAAATCAAAAATTTATGCCCTTAGAAACCTTGAAGGCGGTGCTTGGTTTTTGGGGTCCCGTACGCGGCTAGGCTCCCAAAAAGTCTCACACATGTGGTATCCCCGTACTCAGGAGAAGCAGCAGAATGTATTTTGGGGTGTATTTTCACATATGCCCATGGCATGTGTGAGCAATATATCATTTAGTGACAACTTTGTGCAAAAAAAAAAAAGTTTGTCATATTCCCGCAACTTGTGGCAAAATATAAAATATTCCATGGACTGAACATGCCTCTCAGTAAATAGCTTGGGGTGTCTACTTTCCAAAATGGGGTCATTTGGGGGGGTTTTGTGCTATTTTGGCATTTTATGGCCTTCGAAACTGTGATAGGTAGTGAGGAGGGAAATCAAAAATTTGCGCCCTTAGAAATCCTGAAGGGGGTGCTTGGTTTCCGGGGTCCCGTACGTGGCTAGGCTCCCAAAAAGTCCCACACATGTGGTATTCCCGTACTCAGGAGAAGCAGCAGAATGTATTTTGGGGTGCAATTCCACATATAACCATGGCATGTGTGAGCAATATATCATTTAGTGACAACTTTTTGTAATTTTTTATTTTTTTTTGTCATTATTCAATCACTTGGGACAAAAAAAAAAAATATTCAATGGGCTCAACATGCCTCTCAGCAATTTCCTTTGGGTGTCTACTTTCCAAAATGGGGTCATTTGGGGGGGTTTTGTACTGCCCTGCCATTTTAGCACCTCAAGAAATGAGATAGGCAGTCATAAATTTAAAGCTGTGTAAATTTCAGAAAATGTACCCTAGTTTGTAAACGCTATAACTTTTGCGCAAACCAATAAATATACGCTTATTGACATTTTTTTTACTAAAGACATGTGGCTGAATACATTTTGGCCTAAATGTATGACTAAAATTGAGTTTATTCGATTTGTCTTATAACAAAAAGTAGAAAATATCATTTTTTTTCAAAATTTTCGGTCTTTTTCTGTTTATATCGCAAAAAATAAAAATCGCAGAGGCAATCAAATACCATTAAAAGAAAGCTCTTTTTGTGGGAAGAAAAGGACGCAAATTTCATTTGGGTACAACATTGCATGTCCGCACAATTTACAGTTAAAGCAGCGCAGTGCCGAATCCCAAAAACAGGCTTGGTCCTAATGGCCCGAAATGGTCCGGGGCTTAAGTGGTTAAAAAGAACAAAAAAAATGGCTCCTAATTTTTTTATCTTCTAAATTTAAAGCAAACTTGTCAGGCTCCCGAGGGGGGTAAAAAACAAAACAGATTTATTGATGTAAAATGAGCAGAGCTGCATTCATTTGTATCTTTTATATAAGCCTTGAGGTCTGCAGTAACACATAGAAGTAATATATATAAAATATATTGTCTATGAATATAAATCCTTTGACTCGTATGGCAGCAGTCGGGTCTCTGGGAGGGCGGAGTGGAGGGGACAATGACCCCCCTGTGTGCAGACCGCTGACCTCCTCATATACAGGAAGACTTTGGACGGGAGAGTCGCCGGGATGGTGAGTGGAGCTCAATGACCAGAGACATCCCATAATGATCAGCTAATACAGATCACTGGGAGAAATACTGTCTTATTAACCCTTCACAGCTCCATCATCCACCATGGAGGGGCTGGAAGGGGCTCTGGGGTGACCTGAGTGTAATCACCCGTTACATAAAGGGACCCCGGATGGTTCTTCATTATAATCATAGGTGTGCGCCCCGAAACGTGTCAGTGTATAATCAGTATACTAACAGTGTCAGTAGAGCAGTGGATGGTGTCAGTAGAGCAGTGGACGGTGTCAGTAGAGCAGTAGATGATGTCAGTAAAGCAGTGGACGGTGTCAGTAGAGCAGTGGACGGTGTCAGTAGAGCAGTGGATGGTGTCAGGAGAGCAGTGGATGGTGTCAGGAGAGCAGTGGACGGTGCCAGTAGGGCAGTAGATGATGTCAGTAAAGCAGTGGATGGTGTCAGTAGAGCAGTGGACGGTGACAGTAGAGCAGTGGATGGTGTCAGTAGAGCAGTGGACGGTGTCAGTAGAGCAGTGGATGGTGTCAGTAGAGCAGTGGATGGTGTCAGTAGAGCAGTGGGCGGTGTCAGTAGAGCAGTGGGCGGTGTCAGTAGAGCAGTGGATGGTGTCAGTAGGGCAGTGGACGGTGTCAGTAGAGCAGTGGATGGTGTCAGTAGGGCAGTGGACGGTGTCAGTAGGGCAGTAGATGATGTCAGTAAAGCAGTGGATGGTGTCAGTAGAGCAGTGGATGGTGTCAGTAGAGCAGTGGATGGTGTCAGTAGAGCAGTGGATGGTGTCAGTAGAGCAGTGGATGGTGTCAGTAGTTTTTAATTTTATAATTAAAAAAAAAAATAATTTGTTAGGAGGCTTTGGTGAAATATCCGGGGTCTAAACCAGGGAGAATCTGAATCTGCAGGGTGATTAGGATGTGCCCAGGCACACCTGGCACACCCTGTGCGCACGCCTATGATTATAATTATGGGGCACAGTGAATCGCCAGTAATTTCGGGGTGCTGGAGGGACGTAGAGACACCGAGGAGGTCACAGACTCATTGTCACTTTATTTACAACGTCTCCAATATGCAGCACAGAGAGCGCCACCGGAAGGAGGAAGTCTTCATATTCATTATTAGACCACTTTCACACTGAGGCGCTTTTCAGGCGCTTTCATGCTAAAAAAAGCGCCTGAAGACGTATTTCTATTAAAATCAATGAATCCTTTCACACTGGGGCAGTGCGCTGAAAAAATGCCCCTCCCCATTGAAATGAATTGAAAGCGCTTCAAAAGCGCCTGAAAAGCGCTCCGTGTTTTACTGGCAGTTTTTCAAGCGCCTCAGTGTGATAGTGACCTTAAGCAGGCCATACACGGGTCGAATTTCGAACTAATTTTCTTTCCAAGATCAGAAAGTTCGTTTTTTTGTGATCCGATGATGCCACCATTGATTTTCGAAATTCGGCCGACCAAACCTTCATGTTGCCGGGAATATTCGTTTCTCTCCGGGAATATTCGTTTCTCTCCGGGAATATTCTTTTCTCTCCGGGAATATTCTTTTCTCTCCGGGAATATTTGTTTCTCTCCGGGAATATTCTTTTCTCTCCGGGAATATTCTTTTCTCTCCGGGAATATTCTTTTCTCTCCGGGAATATTCTTTTCTCTCCGGGAATATTCTTTTCTCTCCGGGAATATTTGTTTCTCTCCGGGAATATTCTTTTCTCTCCGGGAATATTTGTTTCTCTCCGGGAATATTCTTTTCTCTCCAGGGAATATTATTTTCTTGCACATGCACATTTTTTTTCTATTACATTTCTCGCACGATTCTCCCATCATTGATCAGAAAATCGTTCGTTTTTCAAAAAATTTCCAACATGTCGGATTCCTCAAATTCGATTGCCGCACGAAAATCGGCTGTTGCTGCAGCCCCACTAACGGTGCGAAATTCGTACGAAAATTCTTTGATGCGATTTTCGAAAGAAAATTCTGTCGAAATTCGAACCGTGTATGGCCGGCTTTAGTGTCTATAAAGTAGTCTTTGTGTGTTTCTGGGAATCTACAGGGACCCCTCCTCCACACAGGGACCCCTCCACCATACAGGCACCCCTCCATTCTACAGGGACCCCTCCACCACACAGGGACCCCTCCACCATACAAGGACCCCTCCATTCTACAGGGACCCCTCCACCATTCAGGGATCCCTCCATTCTACAGGGACCCCTCCACCATACAGGGACCCCTCCACCATTCAGGGACCCCTCCACCATTCAGTGACCCCTCCATTCTACAGGAACCCCTCCACCATACAAGGACCCTTCCATTCTACAGGGACCCCTCCATTCTACAGGGACCCCTCCACCATACAGGGACCCCTCCACCATACAGGGACCTCTCCACCATGCAAGGACCCCTCCATTCTACAGGGACCCCTCCACCACACAGGGACCCCTCCACCATACAAGGACCCCTCCATTCTACAGGGACCCCTTCACCATTCAGGGACCCCTCCATTCTACAGGGACCCCTCCACCATACAGGGACCCCTCCACCATACAGGGACCCCTCCACCATTCAGTGACCCCTCCATTCTACAGGGACCCCTCCACCATACAAGGACCCCTCCATTCTACAGGGACCCCTCCATTCTACAGGGACCCCTCCACCATACAGGGACCCCTCCACCATACAGGGACCTCTCCACCATGCAAGGACCCCTCCATTCTACAGGGACCCCTCCATTCTACAGGGACCCTTCCATTCTACAGGGACCCTTCCACCATACAGGGACCCCTCCACCATTCTACAGAAACCCCTCCATTCTACAGGGACCCCTCCATTCTACAGGGACCCCACCACCATACAGAGACCCCTCCACCATTCTACAGGGACCCCTCAATTCTACAGGGACCCCTCGACCATACAGGGACCCCTCCACCATTCAGGGACCCCTTCATTCTACAGGGAATGCAGGGAATACAGGGAATACAGAGAACCCTCTATTATACAGGAAGCCCTCCACCATATAGGATCCCTCCACACTACTGGGAGCCCTCCACCATACAAGGACCCTTCCATCATACAGGGATCCCTCCACCATTCAGGGACCCCCCCACCATACAAGAACCCTTACACCATTCAGGGACCCTTCCATCATTCAGGGACCCCTCCACCATACAGGGATCCCTCCACCATTCAGGGACCCTTCCATCATTCAGGGACACCTCCACCACTTAGGGACCCCTCCACCACACAGGGACCAATACTTTATATGGGAATCCCTCCTATAGAATGGAGGGGTATGGTGAATGAGTCCCTGTATGATGGAGGTGTCCCTGTATGATGGAAGGGTCCTTGTATGGTGGAGGGATCCCTGTATGATGGAGGGGTCCCTGTATGGTGGAGGGATCCCTGTATGATGGAGGGGTCCCTGTAGTGTGAGGGGTCCTATATGATAGTGAGGTATGGTGAAGGTGTCCCTCTATGGTGGAGGTGTCGGGGATCAATTCATTATACAGGGACCCCTCATCATACAGGGACCCCTCATCATACAAGGACCCCTCATCATACAGGGACACCTCCACCATACAGGGACCCCTCATCATACAGGGACCCCTCGTCATAAAGGGCCCCCTTCATCATACAGGGATCCCTCCACCATACAAGGACCCTTCCATCATACAGGAACACCTCCATCATACAGGGACCCCTTATCATACAGGGGTCTCTCCATCAGAGCTATGACATAACAGATCAAAACTTCAAATACCAATAAAATGAATGACAAATGTTGGAAACATATATTTGTAGCGGCCTCGCCCCGTCTCTTTGGTCTAGGGGTATGTCCTACGACAGGGTGAGGTGTGCTACGGCCCATGTCCTCCCCATAGCTGTGGGTGAGGTGAAGGCAAGAATCAATATTTTCCTCTGGCCAGTGTGCATTAGTTATGGATTCAGTCCTGCTATGCTGTCACTTCCCTTTGCTCCCATTAACCCGAGTCCCACACACCGATCACAGTCCAACTCTTGTTTTATTGTACGATCCACAATAAACAGTGCTTCAGCAGCCAACTGGTTGAGACCCAATAACAGTTTGATATGGAGGGATGAGCAGGTCGAGGCACTATCCTGATTGTAATCTAAACCACTGTGGTTTCACCAGCGGTTATCATGGCCTTGGTTTGGAAAGAACTTAGAACTTGTGAGTCTCTACCAGCAACTCAAGAGAACGTAGATAGGAGTACCTTCGCTGCGTTGTGGCCCCTGTCAGGGGAAGATGTCCCTCCAAGGGAGTTACCGGAGGCCCATCCGTCACCGGGTTGATGCTGCTCCAGACTCTCCGGACGGGTGACCTCCCCGGCCTCCTCACCTCAGACATGGGCCCCATCCACCTCAGGGACCCTCGGATCACTTCGCCCTTGCGGGACCCAGTCGAAGTCACTGGGCCCCAGGCCTCTGATCCAGTACCTCACCCCAGGCTGAAGCTGCCTGGGATGGACTCCAACTCCATTCCGGTCAGGCCTAGGGCGCCTCGGCCGGAACTCCGAACCACCCGCACCCAGGCCTAAGGTGCCTGGGCGCGTGAAGAGAAGATCCTGAAGACCACGTGGTTAGGGCGTCTCCCCCCTTTATATCCTCCCTCGACGCCACGGCAGGTTCCCTGCCCTCGCCGTACCATCTCCGGAAAGGGACAAAAAGAGTAGCACTGTGGCAGCAATTCTAACCTGGGCCTGCGGGCACAGTGCCACCCCCAGGCCAAGGAGAATTATACACCGCCCAGTCCTCCACGAACACAAATGGTCCAAAATCTCTCATAATTTACACACCTGGGTCATACTATTACCCAGGTGCATCCCAACTAAATTGAAAGACCCGCTACATATTAAAAAAAGATTAAAGTATCTATTTGAAGGCAGAATTGTGATACAAAGAAAAGATGTCTGCAGCTCAGAATTAAGGTGTTATTATATATTCAGGATATTCTAGAAAAAACGAGGCCCTCTATTTACTAAGATTTCCTCCCAGCAGAGGACACTGAGCCAGGGGGGGGTGTGACCTGGGCGGCCGGTCACTGAACTATCCCTGGGAAGAGCAGTTATAAGAGTCTACATTATTTTAGGCAGTGAAACAAAAATCTTTCAGCAACGTAAAGTTTAACATAAAAAAATTTCCACAAACTTTTCAACAATTTTGGTTTAACCTTTTCATGCCCAGAAGTCATTGAAGTCCAGATGCTCAGCTTCAGTATACTTTAGTTTACAGGAATATAATTCTAGGACTAAATTGCCCATTAAAGTTTTTGTAAAGGCTGAAGGTTTTTACATTCTATGCATGAAGGTTAAAAGCCTTCTGTGAGTTGATCCCCCCCCCCCCCACAGCCCCCCCAATACTCACCTGAGCCCCCTGTTGATCCAGTGATATGCAAGAGAGCCTCTCCTCATTGGCTGAGACAGCAGCAGGAGCCATTGGCTCTCACTGCTGTCAATCACAGCCAGTGAAACAATGAGGAGAGAGCGGGGGGGGGGGGGGCAGGGTTGAGCGGCAGCTCTACAATATGTGTCTTATGGACGCACAGAGCAGGGCTCAGAAGTGAGCACCCAATGTTGGACCATTCTTCCAGAAGTGCATTTGTGAGGTCAGGCACTGATGTTGGATGAGAAGGCCTGGCTCGCAGTCTCCACTCTAATTCATCCCCAAAGGTGTTCTATCGGGTTGAGGTCAGGACTCTGTGCAGGCCAGTCAAGTTCCTCCACCCCAAACTCACTCATCCATGTCTTTATGGACCTTGCTTTGTGCACTGGTGGGCAGTCATGTTGGAACAGGAAGGGGCCGTCCCCAAACTGTTCCCACAAAATTGGGAGCATGAAATTGTCCAAAATGTCTTGGTATGCTGACGCCTTAAGAGTTCCCTTCACTGGAACTAAGGGGCCAATCCCAACCCCTGAAAGACAAAACCCCCCACCATAATCCCCCCTCCACCAAATAATTTGGACCAGTGCACAAAGCAAGGTCCATAAAGACATGGATGTAGCGAATTTGGGGTGGAGGAACTTGACTGGCCTGCACAGAGTCCTGACCTCCACCCCATAGAACACCTTTGGGAGAGACTGTAAGGGAGATGGCTGCTGAGTTGCTGCACATGCTTCCATACCTCCCAACTTTCAAAAGTCCCACTGCGGGGGGGAGGTACCGCAGGACGAGTTAATTTTATTCCGGTCCACAGTTCACAATTGTTGAGCGGGGGGCGGGGGGTGCCGCGGACCTCGGACGGGGTTAATTTCGGTCCTTCGTTCGTTAACAGTTGTTGAGCGGGGGGAGGGTGCTGCCGCGGGTGTCTGGTGATCGCGGGGGGGGTGCCGCGGGAGGCCGCCGATCGCTGGGGGGTGCGTCTTACCTCCCTCTCATGTGCTGGCTCCTCTGCTGTGCGGGAAATTGAACACTCTCGCGTGACTGCGGGAAAGATGTGTCAGTGCGGGAGAAACCTGCAGAATCCGTGCGTGTTGGGAGGTATGTGCTTCCACTTGTGACTACTGTGGACCATCCACTAAATGTGATTGGCTGTGTAATGTCAGGTGACTCCAGAATGTACAGTATGTCCCTGTAATGTGATTGTCCTGCCATCTCCTGAATTTCATGAGCAAAGTGCAGCAAATTTACTTTTATGTGGGTGTAGCACCCTGGAGTTTAGTCAGGGATGATCCTCATAAATTTACTTACTACAGGAGTAGTGATCCGGGTTGATTGTTAGAGATCTATTGATTTCTCCCAAGTTTGGTTGCACTTTCCTCTTCTACCATTAGGTGGCCGGGTATTTGGTGGTACTAGTGTAGCGCCCTGCTCCTAATAAGTGGGCGCTATGTTAAATTTAGTGGGTGTCTGAGCCAAAAGTTGGGCACAGACTTAAGTGATTATGCTAAATTGGCCTCTGTTCAGCTGTGGCTGTGCCTGACAGGATTTCCCGCTGTTGCCTGTAGGTGGCGATACCACCGCAGGCCGGCATTGGAATATGTGCAGGTCATGGTGTATTGAGTGTCCCTTCCCGGGAACAGCCCAGTGAGAGTGGTGTCCCGGTTGGGCATGCTGGGAAAGGGGTACATCTTTTGGGGTCCCCTTCTCTCCCTCGTGGCCCTCCTGGCGCGAGGAGTGTGTTGTGTGATTTCGGTCCCGGGACCCTGCTGGCCCGAGGCTGTAACTCTACCAAGTAGGCCCCATTATTCTGACTGAGGCCTACACCTTGAAGGTGATCCTGTGCTGTCCGTCCTGCGGGAGGAAGCCACTCAGTGGAGGAAACCAGGGGAGGACCTGTCCTGGAGAAGACCGAGCAGAAGGCTGGTGTCTTGAGGAAGGCCTGGTGATTCTATTGGAGGATGCACCGTAGCTAAAAGTTACCTTGCTGTCTGCCGGGGCGGCTTAAAGGCTCTTTGACTGCTTGGCTGGAAGTTCGGGGGTTAAGTCCTGTGGCAGAGGATCCCGGATTATCCAATTTTGTCCACAACCAGTCTGTGGCAGAGACTGTTCCTGATCATTGTCCGTGCTTCACTCCGGCTGCTAGGCCAGGTGAGAGGGGCCTATCCGGGTGAGCAATACCCACTCAAGGAAGAGTGGTGAATGACTTTGTAGTTGAGAAGTTTTTCCCCAGTGATCTGTACTGTGTACCTGAACCTTCCCCTTTCCTCCTTCATCCTTCTAATGCTCTTCACAAGTTTCATGCAAAAGAAAATAAAACCTAACAGCAGAAGGTTTTACATCTTGTGTGGACATTGGAGTTCTTAAAGACTTTCTTCCCCTAGACAACGAATACTGAGGTAACGTGCAAGGCCCAAATCTAAACCAGCAGCTCCTACGGGGGGTGTGCTACACTAGATATCAAAAGGGCAACCCAAGGTCAGGTTATGGATATATGCAGGTCTTTTTTTTCAGCGGGAACGCGGGGAAACGCAGTTCCAGCACCTCCAGCACTGAATGTATACACTATAATGTCAAGGTGTACTGGATTGTGCTACAGTGTCCATTAATGCTGGGGGATCTATTGTTGCAGGTGGGGATCTATTTTTACAGGGGGGTGTTATCGTTGCTGGGGAGGCCTATTTTTGCTGCTGGGAAGTCTCTGAATGGGATCTATTTTTGCTGGGGGTGGGTCTTATGTTACTGGGGGGTCAGTTGCTGGGAGGGATCTACTGTCGAGGGAGCAGCCTATTGTAGCTGATTGTTGGAGGGTCTATTGATACTGTCTGTTGGCAAGAATCTGTTTTTTGCTGCCGGGGTCTATTGTTGCTAGGGGGGGGTATTTTGTTGTAGATGGTGCATTGTTGCTGTGGAGCTCTATGGTTGCTGTGGGGGGGCGTCTATTGTTGGCTGAATGTGGTCGATTTTACTGCTTTTCTTATGATTAACAAATTCCATACAAATTACTTAGTACCACGAATGTTACTTAGTTCTGTATTCTCTAAAAGGGGCGGTACTGGGAGGTGGGTAGGGGGTGGAAACAAGGGACAGTGCTCGGAGGTGGGTAGGGGGGGTAGGGGGCGGAGACAAGGGGTAGGGGGCAGAGACAAGGGGTAACTCCAAAAGGGGGAGTTCCTGCACCTATTTTCTAAGAAAAAAAGCCCTGGATATATGGGGTATCTCACCCAATGGGAAGGGTTTTTCTTGAGTCCCTTGGTCTGCTGGGAGAGCTTATATATTTGGGTGGAGTCAGGTGATCTGTGTTCTGTGCCACCTGGACGGCTGTCTGGGTGGACATGTGTCGTATTGCCCGGGCTGCTAAGCCAGAGAATGGGCCTATCCCAGGGCATCTGGCTGCTAGGCTGTCTGAGTGGACTTGTGTCGTATTGCCCTATGGGCCTATCCCAGGGCATCTGGCTGCCAGGCTGTCTGAGGGCCTATCCAGAAGCAAGAGGGCAGCGCAGGGTTGGGATTGCGGCTTGCAGTTCAACCAGAAGTGACGGTTCTGCCAGCCGAAGAACCTGTTGTGGTCGGAGGTAGAGGGGAAGCTGTCGCCACTAAGGGACCATCCACCTTATTACCAGGGACCACCGTGAGTAGCTGAAGCAAGTACCGGCGCAGAATTCTCACAGAATGGGCACAGTGGAGAACCTGGAAACTTCAGGCGGTGATCAAGCCCGGGACCCAGCCAGCGGAGGTGACGCTTGCAGAGCAGCCTTGTGTGTCAAGCCAGGGACCGAGCCGGCCAGTGGGGTGAAGCTTGAGAGGTATCTGAGTGCCAAGCTAGGGACCCAGCAGGGAAGCGGGGGTGACACTTGAGGAAGATACCTCCATGAAGATTGGAGGAGCTCAAGGGATTCAGTGGTAGTGAATCAGACGGTCTAGTGAGAGACCGGGAGCTCAGTGTATTGAAGAACTACAAGGAGTGATTGTAGTGAAAGAGAAAGGAACTGTTACGCCTTGTGTTAGGAACTGTTAAAGACTGTTGCCATAGGAGACTGCACTCCTGCACATGCGAATGTGGCGCCTTGCTGCATGCCTTTCCCTGCATGGCTTTCCCTGCATGGCTTTCCTTTCATTGAAGTCTCGGAGTCTGCCAATTAAGTTTGCAACTACCTAAGGCTGTCCTGTCCCTAACCCTCTCTCCTCCAAAAATACAAAAAGGACCGTTAAGAGAAATAAAACCTCTTTTACATCCAAGAAGTGTCTGGTGCCCAATAGTGATGAGCCGAACACCCCCGGGTTCGGTTCGCACCAGAACCCGCGAACGGACCGAAAGTTCGTACGAACATTAGAACCCTATTAAATACAATG
Source organism: Rana muscosa (assembly GCA_029206835.1). Classification (NCBI taxonomy): domain Eukaryota; kingdom Metazoa; phylum Chordata; class Amphibia; order Anura; family Ranidae; genus Rana; species Rana muscosa. Next base: position 7,445,864 of record CM055117.1, read on the forward strand.
GATGCGAACGTTCGAATTCTAAAGTGCTAATTATAACGACTATTATCCATGTTATTGTCCTAAATAGGGTTTGGGAACCCGGGTTGTGCACCAGGGGACATGTATCAATGCAAAAAGAAGTTTTAAAAACGGTCGTTTTTCGGGAGCAGTCATTTTAATGATGCATAAAGTGAAAAAAAAAAAAGTCAAATATTCCTTTAAATATCGTACCTGGGGGGTGTCTAAAGTATGCCTGTGAAGTGCCACGTGTTTCCCGTGTTTAGAACTGTCCCTGCACAAAATGACACTTCTAAAGGAAAAAAAAGCCATTTAAAACTGCTTGCGGCTTTAATGTAATGTCTGGTCCCGGTAATATGGATGAAAATCTTTAGGAAAAATGGCATAGCTACCCCATGACCCCCCCCCCTACCCCAGCCCATTACCAGCCCCTTTGGGTCTTGTATGGATATTAAGGGGTACCCCGCACATAAAATAAAAAAGGCCCTATATACTCTGAACAGCCGTATACAGGCGGTGCATACAAGACAGGGACTGTAGGTTTGTTCTTATGTAGAATGTGTTTGTAATTTTGAACAGGTACATTGTTGAAGTGTAGCTCCAGCCCAAAAATCTATTTTTAAACTTTTTGGAAAACATAGGGAAGGGTTATCACCCCTGTAACATTTGTTTTGCTGTCTGTGCCCCTGTTCAGAACATTTCACCTCACTTTCCGTCCCAATGACAACTGTTTTTGAAATGTGGTGTTTTTCTTGAAACAAGGATTGCTGATAAAGCATCAGTACAGAGGAGACACCTTTCTCCCATATTAATTCTTACAGGAGAGAATTTTCCTTCCAAGGGGTAGATTTCCTCTCACTTCCTGTTGTCTTCTTGCGTTTGCAAGTAGGAGTCGTTTGTAAGTTGGATGTTTGAAAGTAGGGACCTGCCGTATATACTCTGCAGAAATAGGCCCCTTAGTTGTTGGTGTTGGCACAACACTGTAAGCACTCACAGTTACTCTTGGTTGGTGCTGGAACGCCCTGCTGTCAACTATTATATCAGGAATTTTAATTACATATAATTGTTGAACAGTGGTAGTAAAAATTGGGCCTTTGATGGTGGTGCTGGTGCCACAACACTGTAAGCCCTGACAGTTACTCTTGGTGGGTGCAGCAATGGGCCCTGCTGTGAATTATTAGATCAAGAATTGTAATTGCATGCCCCTGTTGAACAGGGGCTGAAAAATTGGGCCTTTCGTGGTGGTGGTGGTGGTGGCGTTGCCACAACACTGTAAGCCCTCAGAGTTACTCTTGGTGGGTGCAGGAATGGGCCCTGCTGTGAATTATTAGATCAAGAATTGTAATTACATGCCCCTTTTGAACAGGGGCTGAAAAATTGGGCCTTAGGCACTGGTGGCACAACACTACAACCCCTCACAGATACTGTACTTGGAGCACAGCAGTGAGCCCTGTTGCAAAGTATTGCTTCAAAAATTGTAATGACACGCCCCTGTTAAACAGGGGCTGAAAAATTGGGCCTTAGGCACTGGTGCCACAACACTCCAACCCCTCACAGATACTGTACTTGGAGCACAGCAATGAGCCCTATGGCAAATTATTGCTAAAAAAATTGTAATTACACGCCCCTGTAAAACAGGGGCTGAAAAATTGGGCCTTAGCCACTGGTGGCGGCACCCATAAACAAAAATGATCTTCCAAGCTATCATCATCAATCGTATCATTGAGGACTCGGAGGAGGAGGATAGCCAGTCAACATAACAGCACAGGCACTCAGCATCAGCATCAGTCTTGAAGGGATATGACATGTTAAAATCAATTAGTCTGTTATATCAGCATCAGGTGTGTGGTAGCTGGTGGTGATCCAAGACTGGTTCATCTTGATGAAAGTCAGTCGATCAACCGAGTCGGTGGACAGGCGCACCCTGTGATCCGTGACAAATCCTCCAGCAGCACTGAATGTGCGTTCCGAAAGAACGCTGGATGCAGGACAGGCCAGTAGCTCAATTGCATACTGTGCAAGCTCTGCCCAGTGATCCATCCTCAAGACCCAGTAAGCCAGAGGATTTTCGGTGGGGAAGGTGTCCAAGTCTGACCTTGCCCCTAGATATTCCTGCACCATGTTTATCAGACGCTGGCGATGGTTGCTGGAACCGATCATACTTTGGGGCTGCGGACTAAAGAATTGTCTGAACGCATCGGTCAGACGGCCACCTTCCCCACCGCTCCTTCTTTGACTGGCCGAAGCCTCAGCAACTCGTTGTCCAGGACCAGGAGTTTGTAACCTCCCAGTCTCTGGGAACGCGTTGCACAGACCTTTCTGCAAGGCCTCCCGGAGTTGTCTCATCCTCTGCTCCCTCTGCGACGGTAACATAAGGTCCGCAACCTTACCCTTGTACCGTGGATCAAGGAGAGTGGCCAGCCAGTAATGGTCCCTCTCCTTGATCCGAAGAATACGAGGATCCTTCCGCAGACTTTGCAGGATCAGGGAGGCCATGCAGCGTAGGTTTGCTGAGGCATTCGCTCCGGAGTCCTCTGGGTCACTAAGGACGACATGATCCGCAGCCACCTCCTCCCAGCCACGTACAAGTCCACTGGTTTCTTGGGACTGTAAATCATCCCTAAAAGACTGCTGCTGATGATGCTGAGTGCCAGCCTCCACCTCCATGCTGACACAATCCTCCTCCTCCTCCTCCTCCTCCTCCTCTTCCTGTGCGATGGGTGGGACAGAAGGAACACTGTCTGGGTAAAGGGGGCCTTGAGAGGCAAGGAAGTCCTCCTCTTCCTGCCTCTGTTCTGCCTCAAGTGCCCTGTCCATTATTCCACGCAGCGTGTGCTCCAACAGGTGGACAAGAGGTACAGTGTCACTGATGCATGCACTGTCACTGCTCACCATCCTCGTGGCCTCCTCAAATGGTGCCAGGACAGTGCATGCATCCCTGATCATGCCCCACTGGCGTGGAGAAAAAAAACCAAGCTCCCCTGACCCTGTCCTGGTGCCGTAGTCGCACAGGTACTCATTGATGGCCCTCTGCTGTGTGTGCAGCCGCTGCAGCATGGCCAACGTTGAGTTCCACCTGGTGGGCATGTCACATATAAGGTGGTTCTTGGGCAGGTTCAACTCCTTTTGCAGCTCAGCCAGGCGAGCACTGGCATTATAAGATCTGCGGAAATGCACACAGACTTTCCTGGCCTGCCTCAGGACATCCTGTAAGCCCGGGTACCTGCCCAAGAACCGCTGCACCACCAGGTTAAGGACGTGAGCCACACAGGGCACATGGGTCAGTTGTCCCAGTCGGAGGGCGGAGAGGAGGTTGGTGCCATTGTCGCAAACCACCATTCCTGGCTTAAGCTGGCGTGGCGTCAACCACCTCTCGGCCTGGCCCTGCAGAGCAGACAGGACCTCTGCCCCAGTGTGGCTTCTGTCCCCCAAACACACCAGCGCAAGCACGGCATGGCATCTTTTTGCCTGCGTACTTGCGTAGCCCCTTGAACGGCTACGGAGCACCGCTGGTTCAGAGGACAAACCACAGGAAGAGGCCATGGAGGAAGAAGAAGAGGAGGGGGTGGAGGAGAGAGGTGTGTCACAACCAGTAGTAGCATTTTGGAGGCGTGGCGGTGGAACAACCTCCAACACTACTGCACCTTGTCCTGCATCCTTCCCAGCTGCCAAAAGAGTGACCCAATGGGCCGTGAAAGAAAGGTAACGTCCCTGTCCATGCCTGCTGGACCATGAGTCAGCGGTAATATGCACCTTACCGCTGACCGCCCTGTCCAGCGAGGCCAAGACATTGCCTTCCACATGCCGGTAGAGAGCCGGAATAGCCTTCCGTGAGAAAAAGTGGCGTTTGGGAACCTGCCACTGAGGAACCGCACATTGCACAAACTCACGGAAGGGGGCCGAGTCTACCAACTGAAAAGGCAGCAGTTGAAGCGCTAGCAATTTAGCCAAGCTAGCATTCAACCGCTGGGCATGTGGATGGCTGGGAGTGAACTTCTTTCGACGGTCCAGCAGCTGGGGCAGGGAAATTTGCCTGCTAGAATCGGACGTCGGTGTACTGCTAGCAGAGTGGCCGCAAGTACTTGGCTGTGACACACCTAATTCTACACCTTCATTCCTCTCAGTGCATGTTTCAGAGAGGACTGAAGTTATAGTGGGGTTGGAGATCCCAGCTGATGCGGTGCAAGGAGAGGTCCGCTTTGTTCTTTGGTGTGGGTCTTTGAGGTAGGCTTGCCAACGAGCTGCATGGCAGGTCAACATATGTCTGGTCAGGCATGTGGTACCCAAGCGGCTGATGTTTTGGCCACGCGATATACGCTTGAGACATATGTTGCAAACAGCAGCTGTGCGATCTGATGCACTAGCCTCAAAAAAGGCCCACACCAAAGAACTTTTTGAATGACGGGCAGAGGCAGCGCCCTGCACAGGCGGAGCTCTGCGGTGTGATTCCGTCGGTGTACTGCCCTTACGCTGGCCACCAAAGGGCATCCTGCCTCGTTGGAGATGTGCCTCCTCCTCATCCTCCTCCTCCTCCTCTCTCCTATTAGGCACCCACGTGGAGTCAGTGACCTCATCATCCCCTCCCTCCTCATCACTGGAGCCAATCTGGCAGTATGCTGCAGCTGCTGGAACATGACTGCCAGATTGGTGTCCTTCTTGAGCATCCCCTCTGTCTGCTCTCACCCTACTGCCTTCCTGTAGCTGGGTTTCATCATCAGACCCTTCGAAACGCTGGGCATCCTCCTGGAGCATGTACCCAACACTGTGCTCAAACAGTTCGGGGGACTCCTCAGGAGGAGGACATGGTGGGTCTAGGGAAGGAGTGACTGATGATGAGTCTGACATTGATACCAGGGAAGAGGACGCTTTGGCAGCTGCTTTGCCAGTACCCTGAGCCTGGGTGAGAGAGGATGAGGAGGAGGAGGAGGGCTTGGTCATCCACTCTACCAAGTCTTCGGCATGATGTGGCTCAACATGTCCAGCTGCCGAAAAGAAGGACAAGCGTGTCCCATGGCCATGTGCTGATGACAATGCACCGCGTCCACGACCAGCACTGTTGTCCCCAGACACAGAGCCTGCTTGCCCTCTTTTATTGCCTCCTGACTGTCTGCCTCTCCTTGTTTGCCTTCCAGACATTCTAATAGATGGCCTGCAGGGAGATGGGAAAAAAGCAATAAGGGCTACCTTCAGGTGTCCTTCTCTGTCCCTTTACTTAAGGATTTCTAAATATGGTTGAGGATGATTGCTTTTGCACAGAATAGCACAACGACAACTTCCCTGACTGTCCAAAAAACAAGGATTTCAAAGATGGTTGATGAGGAATGCTTTAGCACACTATAGCACAAGGAGAATTTCCCTCACTGTCCTTCCCTGTCCCTAGAAACAAGGATTATCACAGTGAAAGAAACTGACACTCTTCCTACCTATAGTTTTCTGTCCCTAGAAAAAATGTTTTTTTAAAGCACACTATAGCACAAGGAGAATTTCCCTCACTGTCCTTCCCTGTCCCTAGAAACAAGGATTATCACAGTGAAAGAAACTGACACTCTTCCTACCTATAGTTTTCTGTCCCTAGAAAAAATGTTTTTTTTAAAGCACACTATAGCACAAGGAGAATTTCCCTCACTGTCCTTCCCTGTCCCTAGAAACAAGGATTATCACAGTGAAAGAAACTGACACTCTTCCTACCTATAGTTTTCTGTCCCTAGAAAAAATGTTTTTTTAAAGCACACTATAGCACAAGGAGAATTTCCCTCACTGTCCTTCCCTGTCCCTAGAAACAAGGATTATCACAGTGAAAGAAACTGACACTCTCCCTACCTATAGTTTTCTGTCCCTAGAAAAAATGTTTTTTTAAAGCACACTATAGCACAAGGAGAATTTCCCTCACTGTCCTTCCCTGTCCCTAGAAACAAGGATTCGTACAGTAAAACACACTGACACTCTCCCTACCTATAGTTTTCTGTCCCTAGAAAAAATGTTTTTTTAAAGCACACTATAGCACAAGGAGAATTTCCCTCACTGTCCTTCCCTGTCCCTAGAAACAAGGATTTGCACAGTAAAACACACTGACACTCTCCCTACCTATAGTTTTCTGTCCCTAGAAAAAATGTTTTTTTAAAGCACACTATAGCACAAGGAGAATTTCCCTCACTGTCCTTCCCTGTCCCTAGAAACAAGGATTTGCACAGTAAAACACACTGACACTCTCCCTACCTATAGTTTTCTGTCCCTAGAATTTTTTTTTTTTTAAAGCACACTATAGCACAAGGAGAATTTCCCTCACTGTCCTTCCCTGTCCCTAGAAACAAGGATTCGTACAGTAAAACACACTGACACTCTCCCTACCTATCCTTCTCTTTCCCTAAACTAAAGGAATCCAGGTTAAGCAAGAAAAAAAAAATTTCACTGTCCCTGTCTATGCTTCTCTTTCCCTGCTCCGGAACACACTACACTAGGCCACCGTGCTGGCGGCCTTTTATAGTGTGGGGTGTGTACTAAACACCCTCAGCAATAATTGGCCACAGGCATCCTGCCTGTGGCCAATCATTGCTCTCCTCGCTGCCGGCGCTGTGATTGGCCAAGCATGCGGGGTCACAGTGCATGCTTGGCCAATCACAGCGCCTGGATGACACTGCGATGGCGTAGTGCATTGTGGGCCGTTCGCGTCACTCGAATTAGGCGCGAACGGCCCAAATCGTTCGATCTTCGTCGAACGATCGAACAGCCGATGTTCGAGTCGAACGTATGTTCGACTCGAACACCGAGCTCATCCCTAGTGCCCAATGACTTTCTCCATCTTTGCACCCACTATGCCTCACAACCCACTACATACAGAAGGATGTCAGCTATCTCTGGCCCTGGAGGTCCTCATTAGACCGAAGGAGGCCGGGGACCTTGCTACATGTGAACATTCCTTCCTCGAGGATATAAGGGGAAACAGCTGAGAATTTTCATGTGGACCCCTCGGTAATAGAGTGGGGCACAAGATGGTGGAGAGTTCGGTCTCATAAGGAGGGAGAATGTTCTAGCAGAACAGGAGTGGGGGGTAGAGACTTGCGCTTTCGGCACCAAATTTAGCCAACCATGAAGCCCCTCCTACACACTGGAGAACCCAGGAAAGGCAGCAGGTGGTAGAAGGACTAGAGGCTCCCTTCCATGCCCAGTGAAAATGATTGGGTGGTTGTAGAGCCATTTGGATGACTTCTGTAGGAAAGCCCATCAAATTATGATACCAGGACCATGGCTGCAGCTTGTGGGGCTGAATTTCATGGGCGCTGGTGAGGCTGCATTTGATGGGCGCTGATGAGGCTGCATTGATGGGCACTGGTGAGGCTGCATTTGATGGGCGCTGGTGAGGCTGCATTTTATGAGCGCTGGTGAGGCTGCTCTTTGATGGGCGCTGGTGAGGCTGCATTTTATGGGCGCTGGTGAGGCTGTTCTTTGATGGGCGCTGGTGAAGCTGTATTGATGGGCGCTGGTGTGGCTGCATTTGATGGGCGCTGGTAGGCTGCATTTGATGGGCGCTGGTGAGGCTGCTCTGTGATGGGCGCTGGTGAAGCTGCATTGATGGGCACTGGTGAGGCTGAATTTGATGGGCGCTGGTGAGGCTGCATTTGATGGGCGCTGATGAGGCTGCATTGATGGGTGCTGGTGTGGCTGAATTTGATGGGCGCTGGTGAGGCTGCATTTGATGGGCACTGATGAGGCTGCATTGATGGGCGCTGGTGAGGCTGCATTTGATGGGCGCTGGTGAGGCTGCATTTGATGGGCGCTGGTGAGGCTGCATTTGATGGGCGCTGGTGATGCTGCTCTTTGATGGGCGCTGGTGAAGCTGTATTGATGGGCGCTAGTGAGGCTGCATTTGATGGGCGCTGGTAGGCTGCATTTGATGAGCGCTGGTGAGGCTGCTCTGCGATGGGCGCTGGTGAAGCTGCATTGATGGGCACTGGTGTGGCTGAATTTGGTGGGCGCTGGTGAGGCTGCATTTGATGAGCGCTGATTAGGCTGCATTGATGGGCGCTGGTGAGGCTGCATTTGATGGACGCTGGTGAGGCTGCATTTGATGGGTGCTGGTGAGGCTGTATTGATGGGCGCTGGTGAGGCTGAATTTGATGGGCACTGGTGAGGCTGCATTTGATGGGTGCTGGTGAGGCTGTATTGATGGGCACTGATGAGGCTGCATTTGATGGGCGCTGGTGAGGCTGCATTTGATGGGCGCTGGTGAGGCTGCATTTGATGGGCGCTGGTGAGGCTGCATTTGATGGGCGCTGGTGAGGCTGCATTTGATGGATGCTGGTGAGGCTGCATTTGATGGGCGTTGGTAGGCTGCATTTGATGGGTGCTGGTGAGGCTGTATTGATGGGCACTGATGAGGCTGCATTTGATGGGCGCTGGTGAGGCTGCTCTTTGATGGGCGCTGGTGAAGCTGTATTGATGGGCGCTGGTGAGGCTGCATTTGATGGGCACTGGTAGGCTGCATTTGATGGGCGCTGGTGAGGCTGCTCTTTGATGGGCGCTGGTGAAGCTACATTGATGGGCACTGGTGAGGCTGCATTTGATGGGCGCTGGTGAGGCTGCATTTGATGGGCGCTGGTGAGGCTTCATTTGATGGGCGCTGGTGAGGCTGCATTTGATGGGCGCTGGTGAGGCTGCTCTTTGATGGGCGCTGGTGAGGCTGCTCTTTGATGGGCGCTGGTGAGGCTGCATTTGATGGGCGCTGGTGAGGCTGCATTTGATGGGCGCTGGTGAGGCTGCATTTGATGGATGCTGGTGAGGCTGCATTTGATGGGCGTTGGTAGGCTGCATTTGATGGGTGCTGGTGAGGCTGTATTGATGGGCACTGATGAGGCTGCATTTGATGGGCGCTGGTGAGGCTGCTCTTTGATGGGCGCTGGTGAAGCTGTATTGATGGGCGCTGGTGAGGCTGCATTTGATGGGCACTGGTAGGCTGCATTTGATGGGCGCTGGTGAGGCTGCTCTTTGATGGGCGCTGGTGAAGCTGCATTGATGGGCACTGGTGAGGCTGCATTTGATGGGCGCTGGTGAGGCTGCATTTGATGGGCGCTGGTGAGGCTTCATTTGATGGGCGCTGGTGAGGCTGCATTTGATGGGCGCTGGTGAGGCTGCATTTGATGGGCGCTGGTGAGGCTGCTCTTTGATGGGCGCTGGTGAGGCTGCTCTGTGATGGGCGCTAATGAGGCTGCTCTTTGATGGGCGCTGGTGAAGCTGCATTAATGGGCACTGGTGAGGCTGAATTTGATGGGCGCTGGTGAGGCTGCATTTAATGGGCGCTGGTGAGGCTGCATTGATGGGCGCTGGTGAGGCTGCATTTAATGGGCGCTGGTGAGGCTGCATTGATGAGCGCTGGTGAGGCTGCATTGATGGGCGCTAGTGGGCTGCATTTGATGGGCACTTCATTAGAAAGGTGGGGTATACATGGGCAGGGCAAAAGGGGTGGAGTCAGGGGTGGAGCCAAGGGGGCGGCAAAATTAGGTTTTGCCTAGGGTGTCAAAAATCCTTGTGCCAGCCCTGCCCAGTTGTTCTGTGACCAAATCATTGTTGACCAGCGTTATCAGAAGCTCAGACACTCTGGTAATATCTCTGTGGTATGGAGGGACGGGAGATCAGAGCTCAGTCATAGAGAACATTCCTATCTATCTGTGTGATCTATAGAAGTAAACATATAGAATGGAATGCGGAGGATACAGACCTACTGCCTATCCGGCTCTGACTCTTGTGCTTTTCTCCAGGTGAAGAGTTTCCAGCTGACCGGTGACACCATGCCGAAGATCTTGGTAAGTTCTAAATGGGGACTGGTTGAAGATGTCAATGGACCTCAGTAGCATTTCCTCAGTCTCTTGAATAGCATTGATCTCTACCAGCCTCATGTAACTTCTTCCTAGTATCCTATTGTCTTCTGCAGCATCTCCTCAGCCAACAATGTATCCTGTCCAGGGCCAAGCCAAGGGGTGGGCAGGAGGGGAGGCTGCCCTGGGCACAGGGGGGAGTTGAGGTATTTTGCTATAAGGGGAGATTTGGAAGGGGGATTGTGTTAGGAGGGGGGGGGGGGTTGGGGGTATTTGTGCTAGTAGGAATGATTGGGGGATTTGTACTAGGAGGGGAAATTTGGGGTGATTTGTGCTAGGAGAATGGAATTTGCAAGGTGGGGTTTGAGCTGGGAGGGGGGTTTGGGGGAGGGAGAGGATTTGAGCAGAAAGGAGGGATTTGGGGAGGTAGAGGAATTCCACTGGGAGGGGGGATTTATGGGGAGAGAGATGAGTTGAGCTGGGAGGGGGGATTAGAGCTGGGAGGGGGTTTGGGGAGGGAGAAGATTTAAACTGGGAGGGGGGTTTGGGGAGAGAGGGGATTTGAGCTGGGAGGGGGGTTTGGGGAGGGAGAGGTTTCGAGCTGGGAGGGGATTGGAGCTCGGAGGGGGGATTTGGGGAGGGAGAGAATTTGAGCTGGGAGGGGGGATTTGGGGAGGGAGAGATTTTGAGCTGGGAGGGGGGATTTGGGGAGGGAGAGGATTTGAGCTGGGAGGGGGGAGTTGGGGAGGGAGAGAATTTAAGCTGGGAACGGGGGATTTGGGGAGGGAGAGTATTTGAGCTGGAAGGGAATTTGGGAGAGGGAGAATTTGAGCTGGGGGAGGGGGGGGGGGGGGGTTAGGGAGAGAGAGGATTTGAGCCGGGAGGGAGGATTTTTAATGAAAGAGAGCAAACTTTTGTTTTGGGAGAATTGGCTTAGAGGGTAAATGTGAGGATTAGTGATTCTTTTTGGGAGGGAAGGAAGGGAATTTTTGCTGACACAAATGCTCATACATTTATTTATTTTTTTGGAGGGGGGGGGGGGTGTTCATCTACAGGTCTCTCATTAGGATCTTTATACAGACAATTGTTCTGATCTTTTTTCCCCAGATTCTGGGCTTGCTCTGTACAGGATTCCTGATTCCCTCTTCATCAGGTGAGTGCCACAAATTTCCAAACAGACATTTTAAAATGAGACCCTTAAAAACATACAGATGGCCTTTCTTCATCTACTAAGGAGCTGTATAGAGGTTTTGTGCTCAATTTTTAATGTTCAGGCCCAAAATATTTATACATATATTTTAAATCAGAGAAATCTAAAATACTACCTATTAATATAATGTATATAATGTATTTTTATTTTGTACCAGCAGGTGGTGCTGCAGGCTCATTTTTTACATGTTTTCCAGTACTGTTTTATTTACTTTGGTTTAAAGTGGAAGTAAAGCTTTAAAACTTGGTCAGGGTCAAAGAGAATTAAAAGTATTTTCTGACAAAAAAAACCCCAAAAACTATTTTACTTACCTGCTTTCAATCTTTACACCAACTGCAGTGCATGCACGGTGCAATGTATTAGCCCATTCTTGACACAGATGGTAGGAATAGGGTACGGTGCCAATATAATGTAATTGCTGCATGCATGCATGGGAGTTTCATCACTAGTACCTGCAAATAAGATGGCAGACTAGGAAAAGTAATATATAATGGCACTGATAGGAATGGATGCAGACAGGTAGGTATGTTGGAGGTAAGTGTATCATAATGTACGAGTGTGCTTTGCATACTTGCACATTATGGCGAATTCCAGTTGCCCATGCCATGACCAATGTAACCATATAGAAAAATGCTATAACCTGGAATTCATCTTTAAATCTAAAATCCATATCTCAGTCATCAGCTGACACATGTTTAGGACTGGGTTATAAAGCTGTGACTTCAGTATGATTATGATTAGGGATGAGCTCAAGGTTTGGTCCGAACACAAGTCTGGGCTGAACTTTGGCTATTCGGGACGTTCAGACGCACCTGTTTGGTGGGAGCTGAATGTCATGTATAATAGCAGTATTACTTCTGATTAGGGATGGGCCCGGTGCTCGATTCGAACCCATGTTCGAATCGAGCATCGGGCGTTCGCTCGCTCGTCGAGCCCAGAACTATTTGGGCCGTTCGCATCACATTCGTGTGATGCGAGCGGCCCCCGCAATGCATTGCGGCCGGCGCGGCCGGCGCAGTGCATTGCTGGCTGATGATTGGCCAAGCATGCACTGTGACCCCGCATGCTTGGCCAATCACAGCGCCCGAAACTCGGAGAGCAATAATTGGCTACAGGCAGGACGCCTGTAGCCAATTACAGCTCAGGGGCTTTAGTACACGCCCCACCATTTAAAAGGCCGCCACGCCATCGGCCCCGGTCACATGAGTTCCGGCTTTAGGAGAGATTAGTCTGCTGATTCTGTCTTTGCTTGATACTGAAAGATTTGCTCTTCTTTGCTAAACCATTGGCTATTTCTTTGCTAAACCATTGCTACCTAAGTCATTGATCGTTCATTGCTGCTGATTGCACAGTTAGTGTGTTATTAGCTGCTGCTGGGGATTAGTCTGGTGCGTGCTTACTGTTAGTACAGTATTGCAGTAGTACCAACCGCAGTGCTGTTAGCACAGCATTGCACCCCAACAGCACCCATAGGACTTCTAGTGTGTTAGTGGCCGCAAACAGAGCTCCTATATTTTCTTCTCAGCAGCACCCATAGGACTTCTAGTGTGTTAGTGGCAGCAAACAGAGCTCCTATATTTTCTTCTCAGCAGCACCCATAGGACTTCTAGTGTGTTAGTGGCAGCAAACAGAGCTCCTATATTTTCTTCTCAGCAGCACCCATAGGACTTCTAGTGTGTTAGTGGCAGCAAACAGAGCTCCTATATTTTCTTCTCAGCACCACCCATAGGACTTCTAGTGTGTTAGTGGCAGCAAACAGAGCTCCTATATTTTCTTCTCAGCAGCACCCATAGGACTTCTAGTGTGTTAGTGGCATCACACAGAGCTCCTATATTTTCTTCTCAGCAGCACCCATAGGACTTCTAGTGTGTTAGTGGCATCACACAGAGCTCCTATATTTTCTTCTCAGAAGCACCCATAGGACTTCTAGTGGTGTTAGTGGCAGCAAACAGAGCTCCTATATTTTCTTCTCAGCAGCACCCATAGGACTTCTAGTGTGTTAGTGGCATCACACAGAGCTCCTATATTTTCTTCTCAGCAGCACCCATAGGACTTCTAGTGTGTTAGTGGCATCACACAGAGCTCCTATATTTTCTTCTCAGCAGCACCCATAGGACTTCTAGTGTGTTAGTGGCATCACACAGAGCTCCTATATTTTCTTCTCAGCAGCACCCATAGGACTTCTAGTGTGTTAGTGGCATCACACAGAGCTCCTATATTTTCTTCTCAGCAGCACCCATAGGACTTCTAGTGTGTTAGTGGCAGCAAACAGAGCTCCTATATTTTCTTCTCAGCAGCACCCATAGGACTTCTAGTGTGTTAGTGGCATCACACAGAGCTCCTATATTTTCTTCTCAGCAGCACCCATAGGACTTCTAGTGTGTTAGTGGCAGCAAACAGAGCTCCTATATTTTCTTCTCAGCAGCACCCATAGGACTTCTAGTGTGTTAGTGGCAGCAAACAGAGCTCCTATATTTTCTTCTCAGAAGCACCCATAGGACTTCTAGTGTGTTAGTGGCATCACACAGAGCTCCTATATTTTCTTCTCAGCAGCACCCATAGGACTTCTAGTGTGTTAGTGGCAGCAAACAGAGCTCCTATATTTTCTTCTCAGCAGCACCCATAGGACTTCTAGTGTGTTAGTGGCAGCAAACAGAGCTCCTATATTTTCTTCTCAGCAGCACCCATAGGACTTCTAGTGTGTTAGTGGCATCACACAGAGCTCCTATATTTTCTTCTCAGCAGCACCCATAGGACTTCTAGTGTGTTAGTGGCATCACACAGAGCTCCTATATTTTCTTCTCAGCAGCACCCATAGGACTTCTAGTGTGTTAGTGGCAGCAAACAGAGCTCCTATATTTTCTTCTCAGCAGCACCCATAGGACTTCTAGTGTGTTAGTGGCAGCAAACAGAGCTCCTATATTTTCTTCTCAGCAGCACCCATAGGACTTCTAGTGTGTTAGTGGCATCACACAGAGCTCCTATATTTTCTTCTCAGCAGCACCCATAGGACTTCTAGTGTGTTAGTGGCAGCAAACAGAGCTCCTATATTTTCTTCTCAGCAGCACCCATAGGACTTCTAGTGTGTTAGTGGCAGCAAACAGAGCTCCTATATTTTCTTCTCAGCAGCACCCATAGGACTTCTAGTGTGTTAGTGGCAGCAAACAGAGCTCCTATATTTTCTTCTCAGCAGCACCCATAGGACTTCTAATGTGTTAGTGGCATCACACAGAGTTCCTATATTTTCATCTCAGCAGCACCCATAGGACTTCTAGTGTGTTAGTGGCATCACACAGAGCTCCTATATTTTCTTCTCAGCAGCACCCATAGGACTTCTAGTGTGTTAGTGGCAGCAAACAGAGCTCCTATATTTTCTTCTCAGCAGCACCCATAGGACTTCTAGTGTGTTAGTGGCAGCAAACAGAGCTCCTATATTTTCTTCTCAGCAGCACCCATAGGACTTCTAGTGTGTTAGTGGCAGCAAACAGAGCTCCTATATTTTCTTGTCAGCAGCACACATAGTACCTATAGTGTGTTAGTGTCAGCACCCATAGGACCTACAGTGTGTTGTGAGCACACATAGGAGTTCTATTTTTTATACTATATACACTACCGACTACAATGGCTGGAAGACCGCCAAGGAGAGGCAGAGCGTGCCGAGGCAAGAACACAGGGCAGGCAGGCTCTGTTTCTAGAGACAACAGTGCTGGCCGTGGACGTGGTCGTGCATCGTCATCAGCACGTGGCCATGGGACACGCTTGTCTTTGTTTTCGGCAGCTGGACATGTGGAGCCGCATCATACCGAAGGCTTGGTAGAATGGATGACCAAGCCCTCCTCATCCTCCTCATCCTCTCTCACCCAGGCTCAGGGTACTGGCAGAGCAGCTGCCAACGCGTACTCAATGGCATCATCAGCCACCCCTTCCCTAGACCCACCATGTCCTCCTGAGGAGTCCCCCGAACTGTTTGAGCACAGTGTTGGGTACATGCTCCAGGAGGATGCCCAACGATTCGAAGGCTCGGATGATGATACCCAGCTTGAGGAAGTCAGTAGTGTGCGCGCAGAGAGAGGGGATGCTGAAGGACAGCAATCTGGCAGTAGTGTTCCACCAGCTGCAGCTTACTGCCAGGTTTGCTCTAGTGGTGAAGAGGGAGGGGATGATGAGGTCACTGACTCCACGTGGGTGCCTGAAGGGAGAGAGGAGGAGGAGGAGGAGGATGCAGCGTCACATGTCCAACGAGGCAGGATGCCCCCTGGAGGCCAGCTAGAGGCCAGCACAGCAACTGTACCACACCGCAGAGCTCCGCCTGTGCAGGGCGCTGCCTCTGCACGTTATCACAAAAGTTCTTTGGTGTGGGCCTTTTTTGAGACGAGTGCATCAGATCGCACCACTGCTATTTGCAATATTTGTCTCAAGCGTATCTCGCGTGGCCAAAACATCAGCCGCTTGGGGACCACAAGCATGAGCAGACATATGTCGACCTGCCATGCAGCTCGTTGGCAAGCACACATAAAAGACCCACACCAAAGAACAAAGCGGACCTCTCCTTGCTCCTCATCAGCTGGGATCTCCATCCCCACTATATCTTCAGTCCTCTCTGAAAGCTGCTCTGAGAGGACTGAAGGTGTAGAATTAGGTGTGTCACAACCAAGTACTTGCAGTACACCGACGTCCGATTGTAGCAGGCAAATTTCCCTGCCCCAGCTGCTGGACCGTCGAAAGAAGTATACTCCCAGCCATCCACATGCCCAGCGGTTGAATGCTAGCTTGGCTAAATTGCTAGCACTTCAACTGCTGCCTTTTCAGTTGATAGACTCGGCCCCCTTCCGTGAGTTTGTTCAATGTGCGGTTCCTCAGTGGCAGGTTCCCAAACGCCACTTTTTCTCACGGAAGGCGATTCCGTCTCTCTACTGGCATGTGGAAGGCAATGTCCATGCCTCGCTGGACAGGGCGGTCAGCGGTAAGGTGCATATTACCGCTGACTCATGGTCCAGCAGGCATGGACAGGGACGTTATCTTTCTTTCACGGCCCATTGGGTCACTCTATTGGTAGCTGGGAGGGATGCAGGACAAGGTGCAGTAGTGTTGGAGGTTGTTCCGCCACCACGCCTCCAAAATGCTACTACTGGTTGTGACACACCTCTCTCCTCCACCCCCTCCTCTTCTTCTTCCTCCATGTCCTCTTCGAGTGCTCTGTCCTCGGAACCAGCGGTGCTCCGTAGGCGTACAAGGGGCTACGCGAGTACGCAGGCAAAAAGATGCCATGCCGTGCTTGCGCTGGTGTGTTTGGGGGACAGGAGCCACACTGGGCCAGAGGTTCTGGCAGCTCTGCAGGGGCAGGCCGAGAGGTGGTTGACGCCACGCCAGCTTAAGCCAGGAATGGTCGTTTCTGATAATGGCACCAACCTCCTCTCCGCCCTGCGACAGGGGCAGCTCACCCATGTGCCCTGTATGGCTCACGTCCTCAACCTGGTGGTGCAGCGGTTCTTGGGCAGGTTCCCAGGCTTACAGGATGTCCTGAGGCAGGCCAGGAAAGTCTGTGTGCATTTCCGCCGATCTTATAATGCCAGTGCTCGGCTGACTGAGCTGCAAAAGGAGCTGAACCTGCCCAAGAACCGCCTAATATGTGACATGCCCACCAGGTGGAACTCAACGTTGGCCATGCTGCAGCGACTGCACACGCAGCAGAGGGCCATCAATGAGTACCTTTGCGACTACGGCACCAGGACAGGGTCAGGGGAGCTTGGCTTTTTTTCCCCACGCCAGTGGAGCATGATCAGGGATGCATGCACTGTCCTCTCACCATTTGAGGAGGCCACGAGGATGGTGAGCAGTGACAGTGCATGCATCAGTGACACTGTACCTCTTGTCCACCTGTTGGAGCATACGCTGCGTGGGATAATGGACAGGGCACTTGAGGCAGAACAGAGGCAGGAAGAGGAGGACTTCCTTGTCTCTCAAGGCCCCCTTTATCCAGACAATGTTCCTTCTGTCCCACCCATCACACAGGAAGAGGAGGAGGAGGAGGATTGTGTGAGCATGGAGGTGGAGCCTGGCACTCAGCATCAGCAGCAGCAGTCTTTTAGGGATGATGTACAGTCCCAACAAACCAGTGGACTTGTACGTGGCTGGGAGGAGGTGGCTGGCGATCATGTCATCCTCAGTGACCCAGAAGACTCCGGACCGAATGCCTCAGCTAACCTACGCTGCATGGCCTCCCTGATCCTGCAAAGCCTGCGGAAGGATCCTCGTGTTCTTCGGATCAAGGAGAGTGACCATTACTGGCTGGCCACTCTCCTTGATCCACGGTACAAGGGTAAGGTTGCGGACCTTATCTTGCTGTCGCAGAGGGAGCAGAGGATGAGACATCTCAGGGAGGCCTTGCAGAAAGGTCTGTGCAACGCGTTCCCAGAAACTGGGAGGTTACAAACTCCTGGTCCTGGACGACGAGTTGCTGAGGCTTCGGTCAGTAGCAGAAGGAGCGGTGGGGAAGGTGGACGTCTGACCGATGCGTTCAGACAATTTTTTAGTCCGCAGCCCCAAGGTATGATCGGTTCCAGCAACCATCGCCAGCGTCTGATATACATGGTGCAGGAATACCTAGGGGCAAGGTCAGACTTGGACACCTTTCCCACCGAAAATCCTCTGGCTTACTGGGTCCTGAGGATGGATCACTGGCCAGAGCTTGCACAGTATGCAATTGAGATACTGGCCTGTCCTGCATCCAGCGTTCTTTCCGAACGCACATTCAGTGCTGCTGGAGGATTTGTCACCGATCATAGGGTGCGCCTGTCCACCGACTCGGTTGATCGACTGACCTTCATAAAAATGAATCAGTCTTGGATCACCACCAGCTACCAGACACCTGAAGCGGATATAACGGAATAATTTATAATGTCACATCCCTTCAAGACTGCCTATGCTGATGCTGAGTGACTGTCCTGTTATGTTCACTGACTATCCTCTTCCTCCTCCTCAATGATCCATGCCACCACACCAGTGCCTAAGGCACAATTTTTCAGCCCCTGTATAACAGGGGCGTGTAATTACAATTTTTTAAAAAGATGCTTCGCAACAGGTGTGACTGCTGTGCTCAGAGTACAGTATCTGTGAGGGGTTGCAGTGTTGTGGCACCAGCACCAGTGCCTAAGGCACAATTTTTCAGCCCCTGTTGGGGCGTGTAATTAAAATTTTTAGGCAATGCTTTGCAACAGGTCTCATTGCTGTGCTCAGAGTACAGTATCTGTGAGGGGTTGCAGTGTTGTGGCACCAGCACCAGTGCCTAAGGCACAATTTTTCAGCCCCTGTATAACAGGGGCGTGTAATTACAATTTTTTAAAAAGATGCTTCGCAACAGGTGTGACTGCTGTGCTCAGAGTACAGTATCTGTGAGGGGTTGCAGTGTTGTGGCACCAGCACCAGTGCCTAAGGCACAATTTTTCAGCCCCTGTATAACAGGGGCGTGTAATTACAATTTTTTAAAAAGATGCTTCGCAACAGGTGTGACTGCTGTGCTCCAAGTACAGTATCTGTGAGGGGTTGCAGTGTTGTGGCACCAGCACCAATGCCTAAGGCACAATTTTTCAGCCCCTGTTTAACAGGGGCGTGTAATTACAAATCTTGATCTAATAGTTCACAGCAGGGCCCATTCCTGCGCCCACCAAGAGTAACTATGAGGGCCTACAGTCTTGTGGCAACACCGTCCACCACCACCACCACCACCAAAGGCCCAATTTTTCTGCCCTGTTCAACAGGTGCATGCAATTACAAATCTTGATCTAATAACTCACAGCAGGGCCCATTCCTGCACCCACCAAGAGTAACTGTGAGGGCTTACAGTCTTGTGGCAACACCGTCCACCACCACCACCACCACCACCAAAGGCCCAATTTTTCTGCCCGGTTCAACAGGTGCATGCAAGTACAAATCTTGATCTATTAACTCACAGCAGGGCCCATTCCTGTGCCCACCAGTCTTGTGGCTACACCAACATCTAATAGGGCAAATTTCTGCAGAGTATATACGGCAGGCCCCTACTTTCAAACATCCAACTTACAAACGACTCCTACTTGCAAACGGCAAGAGAAAACAGGAAGTGAGAGGAAATCTACCCCTAGGAAGGAAAATTCTATCCTGTTAGATTTAATTTGGGAAAAAGGTATCTCCTCTCTACTGATGCTTTATCACCAATCCTTGTTTCAATTAAAACCCCACTTTTCCAAAAACATTTGTCATTGGGACGGAAAGTGAGGTGACATGTTCTGAACAGATGTGCAAAGACAGCAAATGTTACAGGGGTGATAACCCCTCCCTATGTTCTCCAAAAAGCTTAAAAATTGATTTTTTTTGGGATGTAGCTACACTTCATAATGTACCTGTTCAGATTCTACTTAAGAACAAACCTACAGTCCATGTCTTGTTTGCACCACCTATATACTGCTGTTCAGAGTATATAGGGTTGTAGGTATAGGGTTTTATTTTGGGTGCGGGGTCCCCCTTAGTATCCATACAAGACCCAAAGGGGCTGGGGTGGGGGGGGGGGGTGATGGGGTAGCCATGCCATTTTTCTCAAGGATTTTCAGCCATATGGCGGCCAGGACAAGACATGACATTAAAGCCGCAAGTGGTTTTAAATGGCTTCTTTTTTTCCTTTACAAATGTCATTTTGTGCAAGGACAGTTCTAAACACGGGAAACACATGCCACTTCACAGGCATACTTTAGACACCCCCCAGGTACCATATTTAAAGGAAAATTTCACTTTTTTTTTTTTCACTTTATGCATCATTAAAATGACTGCTCCCGAAAAAACTTTAGTTTTTAAAATTTCTTTTTGCATTGATATATGTCCCCTGGGGCAGGACCCGGGTCCCCAAACCTGTTTTATAACATTAACATGCATATTGGCCGTTGTAATTAGCAATTTTGATTTCGAACGTTCGTGTCCATTATAACGAATAGGGTTCGAAAATTCGCGCAAACTTTCGGTCCGTTCGAAGGTTCTGGTGCGAACCGAACCCGGGGGTGTTCGGCTCATCCCTACTTCTGATATTACTCATTACAGTTTCCCGCTCTCAATGATTGTTAAGGATACCGAAGGGCCTGGTATGGACCGGGGAGGACCCCCACGCTGTTTTTTTTTTGTTTGTTTTTAATTTCAGCATTTGTTTATTTACATTCTGCTGTCAGTGGGGAATCCCGCTGACAGCAGATGAGTCATGGTTGTTAAGGATGCAGCAGCAGCCGCCCGCTCCTTGACAACCAGCTATCCTTCACAATGAATTCCGATCGGATTAGTGGCGGCCGCTCCATTAGGGGCGCCACCCCCCTAATCCATGCGCCCAGCCCCTAATCTACATGCAGGGCGCCGGACACATGGATTTCAATGTTTTCTTTTTGAAGCACATGATTAGAGCCAGAGGCTCTAATTGGCTTCATAAAAGGGTGGGCTAAGGGAGCAGAGCACTGCGCCCTGAGCCCACCCAGTTGTGTGCCAATAGCAAATTAATATTCACTATTATCTTCCTGATTCTCCACCCAGCCAATCGGGAAGTGGGTCCTGAGACCTGATTGGCCGAGAGGAAAAAAAAGTGGCCGTATTGGCCGCGGAGGAGGAGGCGCAGAGGGAAGCCACCAAGGAGGAGACGCCGAAGAAGAGACGCTGAGGAGACGCAGGCCCGCGACCTAGATTATTATCATTATTATGCAGGATTTATATACCGCCAACAGTTTGCACAGCGCTTTACACTGTAGAGGAGGGACAGCAGAAGTACACTACAGTACTCGTGGAGCTTACATTCTAAAGGGAGGGGGTGGTGGTACAAAAGGTAATAACCGGGGGGCATGATTTTATGGGGGTGGCTTGGGTACAGTTCTTAGTTGGGTGTGGGATAGGCTTCCCTGAATAAATGAGTTTTCAGGGATCTCCTAAAGGTGGACAGGGTAGGGGCTGATCAAACATACCGAGGCAGGGAGTTCCAGAGGATGGGAGAGGCTCTAGTGAAGTCCTGGAGGTGAGCATGGAAGGAGGTAACAAGGGAGCTACCTAGATGGGGTAAGTGTGGGGTTTGCCGGTCAGCTGAGCAAGGAGGGGTGGGGGATTTTGACTGACTGAACATAGGGGGGTTACAGACTGATCGACTGGGGGGGGGGCTTGTTTGCCCCCCCTTCCCCCAAAAAAAACACCAGCCGCCACGGGATCCGTTAAAAAAATGTTGAATCCTTCTGATACAAATGAAATATACAAAAGATATGAATCAAATCCAGAAAATGAATCCGTTCAACATAAGGAATACGACTGAACACATTTCTTCAAATAACAAATGAAATGAAAAACGAAAGAATGAACATTTCTGCTGTACTACAGACTGACCATAAAAAGCCCGATCCAATCTTCATCCACTGAGAAACTCAGGTGAGGATTGGTCGATTAAGGGGTAGATCTAGATAGAGATAACAGATGCTAACAATATGAGATGTTTCTAAGTTGAGTGGCATCTTGATATAGCGCGGCCATTTACCCCGAAGGACCCCAACGCGCTTGACTAGGGCCAATATAGATGGGAGCCAATTAACTTACCAGCATGTCTTTAGAGTGTGGGAGGAAACTGGAGGAAACCCACGCAGGCACAGGGAGAACATGCAAACTCCAGGCAGATGGTGTCGTGGTTGGGATTTGAACCAGTGACCCTTTTGCTGGTAGGTGAAAATGCCAACCACTACACCACTGTGCTGCCCAATGCATTTTTGTAACCTGGCCAGTCTTCTCATTCAGCAAAAGGAAAGAGGAAGTGACTCCCATGTTATTCTGTCACTTTCCGGATAAACGAAAGGATAACCCCTGTACATGGTCCTACCAAGGACCAGCAGGTGCTTTCCCATCTGCCGGAAAGAAATCTGACAACCTAGCTAAGAGGGGAAAGTCCAGGAGCAACCTATACATACATAGAAACTGGATTTAAAAAATCTTAACACACATTAAAGATACACAGTGAAACCTTGTATTGTGAGTAACGCGATTAACTTGCGTTTCGCAATACGAGCGCTGTATTTTGAAAAATCCTAACTCAGTTTGCGAGTGTTGTCTCGCAAAACGAGCAGGGTTCAGGCCAAAGTGGTGTGCAGTACTGCGTTTTGCCTAAGGTGAGAGGGCGCTGGAGCCGAGCGGAGCCGAACGGCGCCGATTGCAGCCGATCGGCGCTGTTTGGAGCCGTTCGGAAATGTTCGGAAAGACTCTGGAACGTTAGAAATTTTCGAGTCTTTCCGAACATTTCTGAACAGCTCCAAACAGCTCCGATCATTCGGCTCCGCTCGGCTCCAGCGCCCCCTCACCTCAGGCCAAATGCGGTACTGCGGGTACCGAGGTTTGACAGGGTCAGCCGAGCTGTCCTCGGGTCTTTCCGGCTGTTTCCGAGGCCCCCCCGACGCCCCCCGCCTTTGGCCGCATGCGGTATTGCATGCCATTGAAGTGAATGCGGAACAAATTATTTTCGTTGCCATTGACTTCAATGGGGAAACTCGCTTTGATTTGCGAGTTATTTGAATTACGAGCGTTCTCCTGGTACGGATTAGGACTCGTAATCCGAGGTTCCACTGTAATGAGAAGCAAGGAGCAACCTGTACATACATAGAAACTAGATTTTAAAAATCTTAACACACATTAAAGATATATATATATATTCAGACCATTAAAGGTAAAGAGGACAGAGTAGAGTGTGACAAGATCATTGGTGGAAAGCAAAGCCTTGTGCTTGTCGAAACGTAAAAAAAAAACGAATTAAAGTGGAGACTCAGGAAGGGAGAACTTAGTGACCCGTCTCTCAAAGGCGAGATCTACAGTGAAAGCTGGGATCCAATTGGTTGTTGTGGATAATATTAATCAGTTCATATTGTATATAAAATAATATAAGATGTGTTTCTGTGTGATGTGATGTTCTTACGTTTTTCTTGCAGGCCAAGTGCTAAACCCAACCATCCGTGACAGTAGTACCAAGGAGCAGCTCATCCTGGACTGTGCGTCTTCTATCACTAATGTGACCTATGAATGGGTGGACAGCAAGGGGCAATCTTTATCCACCCAACAGAGATACATTGTACCCAGATCCAAAGAGGACGTGACCCTGACCTGCATTGTGGACAACAGACTGTCTAAGGAAAGCCAAAATATTACAATTCCCTACAGTAAGGGTGAGTGACACTCAGCAATGGCCCCACAATGACCATCATTATCAATTAGACTGACACCTTGCCGGACTGCTAACCCCACCTATATAAAGTGTGTCAGTGACTAGAAATAAGCAATATCGAGAGTTTTCAATCTGTCAAAACCCATTGGAGTCAATGAGGAAGAAAAACAATGAAGGTTTTTTAAGGGTGCAATAGACTCAACATTTCTCCAAGGGATTATAAGAGCCTCTTTTATATAACCCTAAACTGTGGCGGACTAATGCTATCTCTAACCCAATACTGACCCTAATGCTAACCCTATCCCTAATTCCATACCTAACCCCAATACTGACCCTAATGCTAACCCTATCCCTAATTCCAACCCTAACCCCAATACTGACCCTAATGCTAACCCTATCCCTAATTCCATACCTAACCCCAATACTGACCCTAATGCTAACCCTATCCCTAATTCCAACCCTAACCCCAATACTGACCCTAATGCTAACCCTATCCCTAATTCCATACCTAACCCCAATACTGACCCTAATGCTAACCCTATCCCTAAT
Organism: Rana muscosa; assembly: GCA_029206835.1. Classification (NCBI taxonomy): domain Eukaryota; kingdom Metazoa; phylum Chordata; class Amphibia; order Anura; family Ranidae; genus Rana; species Rana muscosa. Next base: position 7,469,616 of record CM055117.1, read on the forward strand.
TCCACACCTAACCCCAATACTGACCCCACTGCTAACCCTATCCCTAATTCCATACCTAACCCCAATACTGACCCTAATGCTAACCCTATCCCTAATTCCATTCCTAACCCCAATACTGACCTTAATGCTAAACCTATCCCTAATTCCACACCTAACCCCAATACTGACCCCACTGCTAACCCTATTCCTAATTCCATACCTAACCCCAATACTGACCCCACTGCTAACCCTATCCCTAATTCCATACCTAACCCCAATACTGACCCTAATGCTAACCCTATCCCTAATTCCAACCCTAACCCCAATACTGACCCTAATGCTAACCCTATCCCTAATTCCAACCCTAACCCCAATACTGACCCTAATGCTAACCCTATCCCTAATTCCATACCTAACCCCAATACTGACCCTAATGCTAACCCTATCCCTAATTCCACACCTAACCCCAATACTGACCCCACTGCTAACCCTATCCCTAATTCCATACCTAACCCCAATACTGACCCTAATGCTAACCCTATCCCTAATTCCATTCCTAACCCCAATACTGACCTTAATGCTAAACCTATCCCTAATTCCACACCTAACCCCAATACTGACCCCACTGCTAACCCTATTCCTAATTCCATTCCTAACCCCAATACTGACCCCACTGCTAACCCTATCCCTAATTCCATACCTAACCCCAATACTGACCCTAATGCTAACCCTATCCCTAATTCCAACCCTAACCCCAATACTGACCCTAATGCTAACCCTATCCCTAATTCCATTCCTAACCCCAATACTGACCCTAATGCTAAACCTATCCCTAATTCCACACCTAACCCCAATACTGACCCCACTGCTAACCCTATTCCTAATTCCATACCTAACCCCAATACTGACCCTAATGCTAACCCTATCCCTAATTCCATTCCTAACCCCAATACTGACCCTAATGCTAAACCTATCCCTAATTCCACACCTAACCCCAATACTGACCCCACTGCTAACCCTATTCCTAATTCCATACCTAACCCCAATACTGACCCCACTGCTAACCCTATCCCTAATTCCATACCTAACCCCAATACTGACCCTAATGCTAACCCTATCCCTAATGCCATACCTAACCCCAATACTGACCCTAATGCTAACCCTATCCCTAATTCCACACCTAACCCCAATACTGACCCTAATGCTAACCCTATCCCTAATTCCATACCTAACCCCAATACTGACCCTAATGCTAACCCTATCCCTAATTCCAACCCTAACCCCAATACTGACCTCACTGCTAACCCTGTCCCTAATTCCATTCCTAACCCCAATACTGACCTCACTGCTAACCCTATCCCTAATTCCATACCTAACCCCAATACTGACCCTAATGCTAACCCTATCCCTAATTCCAACCCTAACCCCAATACTGACCTCACTGCTAACCCTATCCCTAATTCCATTCCTAACCCCAATACTGACCCTAATGCTAAACCTATCCCTAATTCCACACCTAACCCCAATACTGACCCCACTGCTAACCCTATTCCTAATTCCATACCTAACCCCAATACTGACCCTAATGCTAACCCTATCCCTAATGCCATACCTAACCCCAATACTGACCCTAATGCTAACCCTATCCCTAATTCCACACCTAACCCCAATACTGACCCTAATGCTAACCCTATCCCTAATTCCACACCTAACCCCAATACTGACCCTAATGCTAACCCTATCCCTAATTCCATACCTAACCCCAATACTGACCCTAATGCTAACCCTATCCCTAATGCCATACCTAACTCCAATACTGACCCTAATGCTAACCCTATCCCTAATTCCACACCTAACCCCAATACTGACCCTAATGCTAACCCTATCCCTAATTCCATACCTAACCCCAATACTGACCCTAATGCTAACCCTATCCCTAATTCCAACCCTAACCCCAATACTGACCTCACTGCTAACCCTATCCCTAATTCCATACCTAACCCCAATACTGACCCTAATGCTAACCCTATCCCTAATTCCAACCCTAACCCCAATACTGACCTCACTGCTAACCCTATCCCTAATTCCATTCCTAACCCCAATACTGACCCTAATGCTAAACCTATCCCTAATTCCACACCTAACCCCAATACTGACCCCACTGCTAACCCTATTCCTAATTCCATACCTAACCCCAATACTGACCCCACTGCTAACCCTATCCCTAATGCCATACCTAACCCCAATACTGACCCTAATGCTAACCCTATCCCTAATGCCATACCTAACCCCAATACTGACCCTAATGCTAACCCTATCCCTAATTCCACACCTAACCCCAATACTGACCCTAATGCTAACCCTATCCCTAATTCCATACATAACCCCAATACTGACCTCACTGCTAACCCTATCCCTAATTCCATTCCTAACCCCAATACTGACCCTAATGCTAAACCTATCCCTAATTCCACACCTAACCCCAATACTGACCCCACTGCTAACCCTATCCCTAATGCCATACCTAACCCCAATACTGACCCTAATGCTAACCCTATCCCTAATGCCATACCTAACCCCAATACTGACCCTAATGCTAACCCTATCCCTAATTCCACACCTAACCCCAATACTGACCCTAATGCTAACCCTGTCCCTAATGCCATACCTAACCCCAATACTGACCCTAATGCTAACCCTATCCCTAATTCCATACCTAACCCCAATACTGACCCTAATGCTAACCCTATCCCTAATTCCATACCTAACCCCAATACTGACCCTAATGCTAACCCTATCCCTAATTCCACACCTAACCCCAATACTGACCTCACTGCTAACCCTATCCCTAATTCCATACCTAACCCCAATACTGACCCCACTGCTAACCCTATCCCTAATTCCATACCTAACCCCAATACTGACCCTAATGCTAACCCTATCCCTAATTCCACACCTAACCCCAATACTGACCTCACTGCTAACCCTATCCCTAATTCCACACCTAACCCCAATACTGACCTCACTGCTAACCCTATCCCTAATTCCATTCCTAACCCCAATACTGACCATAATGCTAAACCTATCCCTAATTCCATACCTAACCCCAATACTGACCCTAATGCTAACCCTATCCCTAATTCCACACCTAACCCCAATACTGACCCCACTGCTAACCCTATTCCTAATTCCATACCTAACCCCAATACTGACCCTAATGCTAACCCTATCCCTAATTCCATTCCTAACCCCAATACTGACCCTAATGCTAACCCTATCCCTAATGCCATACCTAACCCCAATACTGACCCTAATGCTAACCCTATCCCTAATGCCATACCTAACCCCAATACTGACCCTAATGCTAACCCTATCCCTAATTCCACACCTAACCCCAATACTGACCCGACTGCTAACCCTATTCCTAATTCCATACCTAACCCCAATACTGACCCCACTGCTAACCCTATCCCTAATGCCATACCTAACCCCAATACTGACCCTAATGCTAACCCTATCCCTAATTCCATACCTAACCCCAATACTGACCCTAATGCTAACCCTATCCCTAATTCCAACCCTAACCCCAATACTGACCTCACTGCTAACCCTATCCCTAATTCCATTCCTAACCCCAATACTGACCCTAATGCTAAACCTATCCCTAATTCCACACCTAACCCCAATACTGACCCCACTGCTAACCCTATTCCTAATTCCATACCTAACCCCAATACTGACCCCACTGCTAACCCTATCCCTAATGCCATACCTAACCCCAATACTGACCCTAATGCTAACCCTATCCCTAATTCCACACCTAACCCCAATACTGACCCTAATGCTAACCCTATCCCTAATTCCATACCTAACCCCAATACTGACCCTAATGCTAACCCTATCCCTAATTCCAACCCTAACCCCAATACTGACCTCACTGCTAACCCTATCCCTAATTCCATTCCTAACCCCAATACTGACCCCAATGCTAAACCTATCCCTAATTCCACACCTAACCCCAATACTGACCCCACTGCTAACCCTATTCCTAATTCCATACCTAACCCCAATACTGACCCCACTGCTAACCCTATCCCTAATGCCATACCTAACCCCAATACTGACCCTAATGCTAACCCTATCCCTAATTCCACACCTAACCCCAATACTGACCCTAATGCTAACCCTATCCCTAATTCCATACCTAACCCCAATACTGACCCTAGTGCTAACCCTATCCCTAATTCCAACCCTAACCCCAATACTGACCTCACTGCTAACCCTATCCCTAATTCCATTCCTAACCCCAATACTGACCCTAATGCTAAACCTATCCCTAATTCCACACCTAACCCAAATACTGACCCCACTGCTAACCCTATCCCTAATGCCATACCTAACCCCAATACTGACCCTAATGCTAACCCTATCCCTAATGCCATACCTAACCCCAATACTGACCCTAATGCTAACCCTATCCCTAATTCCACACCTAACCCCAATACTGACCCTAATGCTAACCCTATCCCTAATGCCATACCTAACCCCAATACTGACCCTAATGCTAACCCTATCCCTAATTCCATACCTAACCCCAATACTGACCCTAATGCTAACCCTATCCCTAATTCCATACCTAACCCCAATACTGACCCTAATGCTAACCCTATCCCTAATTCCACACCTAACCCCAATACTGACCTCACTGCTAACCCTATCCCTAATTCCATACCTAACCCCAATACTGACCCCACTGCTAACCCTATCCCTAATTCCATACCTAACCCCAATACTGACCCTAATGCTAACCCTATCCCTAATTCCACACCTAACCCCAATACTGACCTCACTGCTAAACCTATCCCTAATTCCACACCTAACCCCAATACTGACCTCACTGCTAACCCTATCCCTAATTCCATTCCTAACCCCAATACTGACCCTAATGCTAAACCTATCCCTAATTCCATACCTAACCCCAATACTGACCCTAATGCTAACCCTATCCCTAATTCCACACCTAACCCCAATACTGACCCCACTGCTAACCCTATTCCTAATTCCGTACCTAACCCCAATACTGACCCCACTGCTAACCCTATCCCTAATGCCATACCTAACCCCAATACTGACCCTAATGCTAACCCTATCCCTAATTCCATACATAACCCCAATACTGACCCTAATGCTAACCCTATCCCTAATTCCACACCTAACCCCAATACTGACCCTAATGCTAACCCTATCCCTAATGCCATACCTAACCCCAATACTGACCCTAATGCTAACCCTATCCCTAATGCCATACCTAACCCCAATACTGACCCTAATGCTAACCCTATCCCTAATTCCACACCTAACCCCAATACTGACCCTAATGCTAACCCTATCCCTAATGCCATACCTAACCCCAATACTGACCCTAATGCTAACCCTATCCCTAATTCCATACCTAACCCCAATACTGACCCTAATGCTAACCCTATCCCTAATTCCACACCTAACCCCAATACTGACCTCACTGCTAACCCTATCCCTAATTCCATACCTAACCCCAATACTGACCCCACTGCTAACCCTATCCCTAATTCCATACCTAACCCCAATACTGACCCTAATGCTAACCCTATCCTTAATTCCACACCTAACCCCAATACTGACCTCACTGCTTACCCTATCCCTAATTCCACACCTAACCCCAATACTGACCTCACTGCTATTCCTATCCCTAATTCCATTCCTAACCCCAATACTGACCCTAATGCTAAACCTATCCCTAATTCCATACCTAACCCCAATACTGACCCTAATGCTAACCCTATCCCTAATTCCACACCTAACCCCAATACTGACCCCACTGCTAACCCTATTCCTAATTCCATACCTAACCCCAATACTGACCCCACTGCTAACCCTATCCCTAATGCCATACCTAACCCCAATACTGACCCTAATGCTAACCCTATCCCTAATGCCATACCTAACCCCAATACTGACCCTAATGCTAACCCTATCCCTAATGCCATACCTAACCCCAATACTGACCCTAATGCTAACCCTATCCCTAATTCCACACCTAACCCCAATACTGACCCGACTGCTAACCCTATTCCTAATTCCATACCTAACCCCAATACTGACCCCACTGCTAACCCTATCCCTAATGCCATACCTAACCCCAATACTGACCCTAATGCTAACCCTATCCCTAATGCCATACCTAACCCCAATACTGACCCTAATGCTAACCCTATCCCTAATTCCACACCTAACCCCAATACTGACCCTAATGCTAACCCTATCCCTAATGCCATACCTAACCCCAATACTGACCCTAATGCTAACCCTATCCCTAATGCCACACCTAACCCCAATACTGACCCTAATGCTAACCCTATCCCTAATGCCATACCTAACCCCAATACTGACCCTAATGCTAACCCTATCCCTAATGCCATACCTAACCCCAATACTGACCCTAATGCTAACCCTATCCCTAATTCCACACCTAACCCCAATACTGACCCTAATGCTAACCCTATCCCTAATGCCATACCTAACCCCAATACTGACCCTAATGCTAACCCTATCCCTAATTCCACACCTAACCCCAATACTGACCCTAATGCTAACCCTATCCCTAATTCCATACCTAACCCCAATACTGACCCTAATGCTAACCCTATCCCTAATTCCATACATAACCCCAATACTGACCCTAATGCTAACCCTATCCCTAATTCCATTCCTAACCCCAATACTGACCCTAATGCTAACCCTATCCCTAATTCCACACCTAACCCCAATACTGACCCTAATGCTAACCCTATCCCTAATTCCATACATAACCCCAATACTGACCCTAATGCTAACCCTATCCCTAATTCCACACCTAACCCCAATACTGACCCTAATGCTAACCCTATCCCTAATGCCATACCTAACCCCAATACTGACCCTAATGCTAACCCTATCCCTAATTCCATTCCTAACCCCAATACTGACCCTAATGCTAACCCTATCCCTAATTCCACACCTAACCCCAATACTGACCCTAATGCTAACCCTATCCCTAATTCCATACCTAACCCCAATACTGACCCTAATGCTAACCCTATCCCTAATTCCATTCCTAACCCCAATACTGACCCTAATGCTAACCCTATCCCTAATTCCACACCTAACCCCAATACTGACCCTAATGCTAACCCTATCCCTAATTCCATACATAACCCCAATACTGACCCTAATGCTAACCCTATCCCTAATTCCATACATAACCCCAATACTGACCCTAATGCTAACCCTATCCCTAATTCCATACCTAACCCCAATACTGACCCTAATGCTAACCCTATCCCTAATTCCATACCTAACCTCAATACTGACCCTAATACTAACACTATCCACAATTCCATACCTAACTCCAATACTGACCCTAATGCTAACCCTATCCCTAATTCCACACCTAACCCAATACTGACCCTAATGCTAACCCTATCCCTAATGCCATACCTAACCCCAATACTGACCCTAATGCTAACCCTATCCCTAATTCCATTCCTAACCCCAATACTGACCCTAATGCTAACCCTATCCCTAATTCCATACCTAACCCCAATACTGACCCTAATGCTAACCCTATCCCTAATTCCACACCTAACCCCAATACTGACCCTAATGCTAACCCTATCCCTAATTCCATACATAACCCCAATACTGACCCTAATGCTAACCCTATCCCTAATTCCATACATAACCCCAATACTGACCCTAATGCTAACCCTATCCCTAATGCCGAACCTAACCCCAATACTGACCCTAATTCTAACCCTATCCCTAATTCCACACCTAACCCCAATTCTGACCCCAATGCTAACCCTATCCCTAATTCCATACCTAACCCCAATACTGACCCCAATGCTAACCCTATCCCTAATTCCATACCTAAGCTTCTTTAGCAAGGTATAGATTTTGGTCTATACATCTTGACTTATTTCTGGCCCTGAAGGGGGTTCATAGCTTATTATGGTGATAAATTGCGACCTCAGATATGAGCTCTCATGGTATTCTCCCTCATGTTTTATCTTTCAGAGCGCAAAGGCTTAAGTGGCTGTGTTATTGCTTGGATAGTGGTTGGAGTTATTGTCGGAGTCGTGGTACTCTTGTATCTCTGCATCTTAGGCATACGTAAGTATCTATAGAAACTAGGGATGCACCAATACCAGGGCTGTTGCTAGGTCTACAAAAGATCTGGGGCTAGAGCCCATAGCAGCGAAGTAAAGAAAGTCATACGCTTGGGCGGACATACACATGTATATAATATGTATGTGTGTGTATATATATATATGTATGTATGTATGTATGTATGTATGTGTGTGTGTGTATATAATATATATATATATATATATATATATATATATATATACATATATATATATATATATACACATATACATATACATACATACATATACATACATACATACATACATATTCACACACAGATGAAGCCCAGAGCCAACCCTAGGTAAGAGACTCAGGGCTATGGGCCCCAGATTCGGGGCTATAGCCCCAGTAGCCACCACCTAGTGACGCCACTGACCCATACCATTTTTTCTACAAGTGCGAGCACCGATACTTTTTTTACGTTCCAATATCAATGCCAGTACCATTTACCGATACCTACCGCAACTGTTCTGTTTACACTTCAGCTGTCAGTAATGGTACAAAGCATTGAAAAGTTACTTTTCAATGCTACTACTTTTTTAATTTTGTGTTATTTTTTATTTTTTTATGTGAAACGTGTAAATATATGTAGGTGTAAAAATATTAACGAACAAAGAAAATAAAAAAAAAGTTTGAATTATTAATAGTTTGTAAAATAGAAGTAAACAAAAAAAAAAGAAATCAGCAGGAAAATAATAATGAAATGGATAAAAAGGGAGGACCAATATCCAATTGATATAAAAAGGTTGAAAAAGAGTAAAGAAACTCTCTAAAAAAATTGCGGTCTTTGTGGGCATAACATGAGGCAGTAATGTATAAAAAATGTATATCTTTATTACAAAAATGAATAAAACCACATACAATACCAAACAAACAACACCCATAGCTTGACAAGGTCAACAGATACCCAATAGCGCAAAAACGTGGAGGCATGGATCCTTGCAAAGTGTTAGTAGATCCTTAATTCACATAAATGGTGTGTATATATATATATATATATATATATATATAAAATAACAAACTAATCCATGATCTCCTACATGCTAGCTTGTAAACGCGTTTTGCAGTCTTATATTGCTTCCTCAGGACATATTTGGTAGGTGCAGCTGGACCTTGAAAACCAAATATAGAGTGACACAACACAACAACAGACTGGGAGACGGTTTAGTCCATCCATAAATCAGAGTATTGAAGGCATAAAATTCTCCGATACACCCTGAACAGGGGAAAGGGGAAAAGGGAATCCAACTTCCTAATCACGATGAGGCAGAGTGGATCACTCTAACCAAGATATGAGGGGTGGACAAGTCAAGTGAACAGTTTTAATTGACATAAAAGGTCTCAATATCTCTTAGGCCTGAATTGAACCCTTTCATGTATCGGACACAATGGTCAATTAACCAGGAGAAGCCTTCTAATATTATGTGGGAAAACCCTTGTCTGGGGACTCAATAGTGGAGCCAAACCCAACCCTGGTAGGGTAACGGGTACCTCAAGTGACTCAGACAGCCGGTGTCCCCACCAGCTCCTAATAATTAAACGGAGAAGGAGAATAAGGAGGTAATTAAGGCTGATTAGAGTCAGTTAATAAGGGGGTTAAACAGAGGAACATTTAATAAAAATAACAACAAAAATGTTTTGTTCCTTGACTTCACCTGCAGATGGAAGTTTATCCCTTTGATCTGTAGATGAATAAACAGAAAGCTACAAAAAGACACAATGATTCTTTTTATCTTTCTGTTTCAGCGGCTGAGCAATGTTGTTGACAAACATTGCCCGGCTGCTTTTTTTTTGACAGCTCCAATTGTCAGGACTTCATTTACACTTCAGGTGTCAACAGGGGAATGCCACTGACAGATGAATGAGTCATTGGTTGTTAAGGATGCAGCAGACTTGCTCCTTAACCACTTAAGCCCCGGACCATTTCGCTGGCCAAAGACCAGAGCACTTTTTGCGATTTGGCACTGCGTCGCTTTAACTGGTGCTATAAATATGCACTGATTACTGTGAAAATGACACTGGCAGTGAAGGGGTTAACCACTAGGTGGTGCTGAAGGGGTTAAGTGTGTCCTAGGGAGTGATTCTAACTCATCGCTGCTCCCGATGAGAGGGAGCATACGATCAGTGACAGTGTCACTAGGCAGAACGGGGAGATGCTTGTTTACACTTGCCTCTCCCCATTCTGCAGCTCTGTGACCCGATCGCTGGACACCGGCGGACATCGAGTCCGCGGGTCCCGCGGGCACGGTCACGGAGCTCGCGGCAGGGGTACACGCGCACCCGCATAGCGGGAATTTAAAAGTGACGTAAATATACGTTACTTTGCCCAGCCGTGCCAATCTGCCGACGTAAATGTACAAGAACCGGTCCTTAACCAGTTAACAACCGATAATTGCCGGGGTTTTATTTATATTTCATCTGTCAGTACGGGAATCCCGGCAGCTGATAGAACCGAGCCTGAAAGTATTGGTTTCAGGTATTTACAGCATTTGCATGGGTACTGATAATTGTGCAAAAGCTTAGTATCGGCACCGGTACCGCAACCCTAATACAGACTCGTGTAGATTCCTTGACCTAAAGTTGATTCTAATACAGCCCATCTGTACCATGTAATTAGCTTTGGCCAATCACAGCTAATCACAACAAAAGGCACTGAAGGAACCAGTTTCATTCAGTAAAAATGTTTGCTTATACCAATGAAATTCCCTGGTATAAGCAATCATAATGTGTAAAAGTAGAAACAAATCATGTTTCTTTTTTTTTTGCATACTATGTTTGCTTATAACAGTGAATTTTATTGTTATAAGCAACTATTTTCTCTGAATGAAATGTATTCATTCAGTGTATACATAGATACATATATAGTGTATACTATTGTGCTTAGCTGTGATTGGCCATAGCTAATAGCTATTGTGCTTAGCTGTGATTGGCCATAGCTAATCACATGGTACAGATGGGCTATGATCGGCCCCGTCATTTCCATGTGATCACTGAGACCAATCACAGAGCTTCAACACAATACTACACAATGAATGGCATGAATGGAAGCCTTCCATTGTGTACAATTGTCATGGGATCTGCTGTGATTGGTCACAGTGAGCACCTGGTGCCAGCAGCGGGCTGGTATACTGATCTGTCATCCGCTGTGCCCACCCAGAACAGCGAATGTCCCGCCCGGCTGTCATTTTTCTATAGGCCTGGTGGGAAGGTTAAACAGGCTTATCAGCATGTTCCTTGCACAATACACTTTGTTCTGCCTCTCCAATCTAAGCAATGGAAATGTTATCTCTATAACTGATCCAGTTGTGGCAAGATATCTGTAACTTACAGTCTCAGTAGAATTAGCACACAGTAACTCAATCCAAAAGACATCTTGCAGATCGGTAAAATCTTTAATCCAAAACTTGTGCAGATCATAACAGATGAATTTCATAATAATAATATTGTGTGTCTAGCTCCAGCAATGCATGTGGTCAGAATAGAAACTAGAAGGCACACTAAAAGGAGGGTGGGACCAACTATACAGAGCATCTCCTAGATAAGTAGTGAGGAAGGGGCAAAATTATTTAAAGGCAAACAAACAACAATGCGTGTGTAACATGATACACCTGACTGGCTCCTCGTACTGCTTTTCTTCCTCCTCTAAAATGAGCTCTTCTTCACAGTGACTGCGAGATCTGATATCAGGTCATATTCAGGGACCTAAACCACTTGCAATAACCACTTGACCTCCGGAAGATTGCATTAACCACTTGATCTCCACCCCAAACTCGCTCATCCATGTCTTTATGGACCTTGCTTTGTGCACTGGTGCGCAGTCATGTTGGAACAGGAAGGGGCCGTCCCCAAACTGTTCCCACAAAGTTGGGAGCATGGAATTGTCCAAAATGTCTTGGTATGCTGACGCCTTAAGAGTTCCCTTCACTGGAACTAAGGGGCTAAGCCCAACCCCTGAAAAACAACCCCCACACTATAATCCCCCCTCCACCAAATGATTTGGACCAGTGCACAAAGCAAGGTCCATAAAGACATGGATGAGCAAGTTGAGGTGAAGGAACTTGACTGGCCTGCCAGAGTCCTGACCTCAACCCGATAGAACACCTTTGGGATGAATTAGAGCGGTGACTGTGAGCCAGGCCCTCTCATCCAACATCAGTGCCTGACCTCACAAATGTGCTTCTGGAAGAATGGTCAAACATTCCCATAGACACCCTCCTAAACCTTGTGGTTCCCAGAAGAGTTGAAGCTGTTATAGCTGCAAAGGGTGGGCCAACTCAATATTGAACCCTACGGACTAAGACTGGGATGACATGAAACTTCATGTGCGTGTAAAGGCAGGTGTCCCAATACTTTTGGTAATATAGTGTCTATATACGTGATGCGGTGCAGAGGTGCCACCCTTTAGCAGTACAACTGATATAGTGTGGACCTTAAACACTGGTTACAGAGTGGCATCAATTTGTGCCTTTCATATCTTCCAAGAGTTCAACTTTGGACCTAAAAATGTTTCCACTTGGGGGGTAAAGCCAGACACCCCGAAATTATCCAATCATTCCTTTGTAGAATATGAGGAGGGGCCTTCAGCACTTGTATCAACTTCCATCTAAATTAATACTTTGTGTGACTCATATAAACAATGACTAAACTATTAACACCGAACATCTAAAAACCTCTTCTGTTTTATCCTACAGTGTCCAAGTTTTTAGGTGGATGTGTTAACGCATTTATGGCGAGCGGGATCCTGTGTGGTTTTGGTTGTTGCTTCTGTTGCAGGCGTGAGTATTATTGGGGTTCTATCTTTAATTTTAAAACTCAGTAACAGCAAATATGGCTGCTGAGGAGCATATGTAATAAAATTATCCAAAGAGGAGCCTCATTCAAAATGTCTCCAAACGTAAATGATGCTTGTAAGGGCAAGATCACAACTTAAGCCCCGGGCCATTTGGCTGGCCGAAAACCAGAGCACTTTTTGCGATTTGGCACTGCGTCGCTTTAACTGACAATTGCGCGGTCGTGCGACGTGGCTCCCCAAAAAAATTGATGTCCTTTTTTTTCCCCACAAATAGAGCTTTCTTTTGGTGGTATTTGATCACCTCTGCGGTTTTTATTTATAAAAAAGGGTGACAATTTTGAAAAAAATTCTATATTTTTTACTTTTTGCTATAATAAATATCCCCAAAAATATATAAAAAATTTTTTTTTTCCTCAGTTTAGGCCGATACGTGTTCTTCTACATATTTTTAGTTAAAAAAAAATCGCAATCGGCGTTATTGATTGGTTTGCGCAAAAGTTATAGCGTCTACAAAATAGGGGATAGTTTTATGGCATTTTTAGTAAATTTTTTTTTTTACTAGTAATGGCGGCGATCAGCGATTTTTATCGTGACTGCGACATTATGGTGGACACATCGGACACTTTTGACACCATTTTTGGACCATTGTCATTTTTATAGCGATCAGTGCTATAAAAATGCACTGATTACTGTGAAAATGACACTGGCAGTGGAGGGGTTAACCATGAGGGGGCGCTGAAGGGGTTAAGTGTGTCCTAGGGATGTGTTCTAACTGTAGGGGGGCGTGGCTACGTGTGACACGTCACTGATCACCGCTCCCGATTACAGGGAGCTGTGATCAGTGTCCTGTCACTAGGAAGAATGGGGAAATGCTTGTTTACATAAGCATTTCCCCGTTCTTCCTCTCCGTGAGATGATCGCGGGTATCCCTGTGGACATCGAGTCCGCGGAACCCGCGGTCACACTCACTCACGGATCTCATGGTGCGCGCCCACAATGCTGCGTCTTAAAGGGCAACGTATATATATACGTTAATTTGCACAGCCATGCCATTCTGCCGACGTATATCGGCGTGAGCCGGTCGGCAAGTGGTTAAGTGCTTGCCCCTAACCATCAGTCTCAGGCAGGCATTATTATTATTATTACTATTATTATTATTATTATACAGGATTTATATAGCGCCAGCAGTTTATGCAGTGCTTTACAACATGAGGGCAGACAGTACAGTTACAATACAGTTCAATACAGGAGGAATCAGAGGGCCCTGATCATTAGAGCTTACACTCTAAGAGAGATGGTCAAGTGATACAAAAGGTAATAACTGTGGGGGGTGAGCTGATGGAGAAAATAAAAGTATAGCTGTTAGGTGGGGCAGAATAGGTTTATCTGAAAAAGAGGGCTTTCAGGGATCATTTTCAGAAAACAGTGTAGGAGATAGCCGGACAGATTGGGGTAGGGAGTTACAGAGGATGGGAGAGGCTCCGGAGAAGTCCTGGAGGGGAGCATGGGAGGAGGTGACAAGGGAGCTAGAGAGCAGGAGGTTTTGGGAGGAACAAAGAGATTTGGTTGGTATTTTGAGACTAGATTAGTGATGTAGCTGGGGGCAGAGGTGTAGATTAGGGTGACCAGACATCCCCGGTTTTAGGGGACAGTCCCCGGATTGAGGACACTGTCCCAGGACCAAGTCTGTCCCCGGTTTTGTCCCCGGATGGGATTTGATCAGGGGCTGGGGCAATTTCAAAGACAGTGCCCCTTTCTGATGATCATGTGCTGGTCGGAGCGGAGGGAATATTTCTTCAGTTTCGGGTGCCCATCCAGCTCCGCTCGCATGTTCTTCTGCCTTGGCTCAAGTCCCTGCCTATCTCCTTGCCTTCCCTGGTGGAGTGATCTTCCTCCGCACCCCACCCAGTAGTAGCCGGGGCCCCGAAGAGTAAGACTTGACAGGCTGTGAGGCAGGCAGCGGCGGCGGTGATGGGCAGAGAGTCGCTGATTGCCGCCATTACTAGTAAAAAAAAAATATGTCCCCGGATTGTATTTTAAAAATCTGGTCACCTTGGTGTAGATGTAAGTTGTTTTTAGTATCTTGAATTGAATTGGTTGGGTGAGTGGAAGCCAGTGGAGGGATTGGCAGAGAGGGGTGGAGGACACAGAACGGTTGGTAATGTGGATGAGTCTGGAAGCAGCATTCATGATGGACTGAAGGGGGGATAGCCTACGTAGAGGTATACCAATGAGGAGGGAGTTGCAGTATTTGAGAGATGACCAGGGAGTGAATTAGGACATTTGTGGAGTCATTAGTTAAGAAGGGGGGGGGGGTACTTTGGAGATGTTGAAGAGGTTAAGGCGGGAAAATATGTACAGTGATTGGATGTGGGGCCGAAAGGAGAGTTCAGAGTCCAGGATTACACCTTGGCATGTGGAGATGGGCTGATAGTTGTGCCATCAATCTTGACAGAGAAATCAGGGGAAGAGGCACTTGGGGGACTATGTCCGCCGTCAATGCTTCCTCTGTCCAGAACCAGCACTATCCAAGACCCCTTAGCTCACCCAGTCACCAGCCGTACTTCAGTGTAGGGTGAACAACAACATCAAACTGCTTTATTATAACACATGTTACACAGATATCCAACCCCCGAGATACTAAGGTACAATTGGTTTTGGATAGATTGAGTTTGAGGAACTGTTGTGACATCCAGACTGATATACAGTATCTGTTAGTAAATTAGTGATGGGTGAGGAGACCGAAGGAGTGATCTGAGGGGTAGAGAGATAGATTTAGGTGCCATCAGCTTACAGATGATATTGGAAGCCATGGGAGGCAATCACCAGACCCAGACCCAGGGAGGAGGAGTAGATGAAGAATAAGAGAGGTACAAGAACAGAACCTTACTGATCAAAGGCTCCAGAAGGCATATGAAAGATACCATTCAACATAGGCGTGCGCAGGGGGTGTGCTGGGTGTACACTGATCACAAGAGCAGATAATGAGGCAGTACAGCCTGCCTTCCTGTACCGGGCCTGTGTCCTTGTGTTCAAAAGGTGGGCCCGGGCACCTGCCGAGCAGGAGGACCAGCTATTCTGCATTATTGAATATACTAATCCTCCTGTTCCTCCCCCTGCAGCGCTGACGTCCTCTCCTCCTCTCCCTCCCTTCGGCTGCGCGGCAGGGGGATAAGTTCTAGCATCTGCTCCCCCCACCCTGTCCTCAGCCCTAAATGTAAGACATCAGGGGTCTCTTTATAACCCTGATATTTCACCAAAGACCCCCAAAAGGGCAGTTAAAAAATGTAAAACATAAATAAAAATGTAAAAAAATATAGATATAAAAAAGAATGCAAAAAATTAAGCACTCATGTTCACATGTTCTTTGTACTCTGTAATTTCTGCCATGGCTGCGCACCCCTAGCCACTGCCTCTGTTACTCTGTGTTTGAGCTTTGGGGTGCACCCCCAATGCAATAGGCTGTGCACACCTATGTCATTCAACCTACTGACATAGTAACATCCTCCTGTGGCTATAAGGAGGACTGATGAACCCCAAACTGGGTGGCAAGAATGGAGGATTTGTACAGAACACAACTTCACCCGAATTTTCTACAAAAGCCAAAAGTCAGTAGTCGGTAACAATCCACGATTAGTGCAATTTTTGAAGGAAAACAAATGGGGTGTTTATGTTTGCTATGGCTGAGGACTGTGTTTTCTTTTAAACTGTTTGAGATTCCATAAATTGGTATCTTTGTTAATCTGAGCCAAATATGCTTAATTTCCTTCTATGTTGACCACTTCCTCCTCCTCAAAAACCTCCACTGCTTTGGTCTCCGTGACTGTGCACTTCGTTGGTTCTCATCCTACCTATCCCACCGCTCCTTCCGTGTCACTTACAATTCTACTTCCTCCTCTCCTCTTCTTTTCTCCGTCGGGGGGTCCCCCAAGGTTCTGTCCTTGAACCTCTCCTATTTTCAATATACACCTCCTCCCTGGGTCAGCTGATAGCCTCCCATGGTTTCCAATACATTTCCGGGCACGAGAGCCAGAACAGGGACGTGTGTGTGTGTGTAAACACACAAATCCCTGTTCTGGGAGGAGAGAGAGATTGTGTGTTCCTACAAGCTAGGAACAACAATATGTCTCCTCCTCTAGTCACTCCCATCCCCCCACACTTAGAACACACACACACACACACACACACGAGGGAACACAGTAAACCCCTTGATCGCCCCCTAGTGGTTAACCCCTTCCCCGCCAGTGTCATTTACACAGTAATCAGTGCATTTGTATAGCACAGATCGCTGTATAAATGTCAATGGTCCCAAAAATGTGTCAAAAGTGTCCGATGTGTCCGCCATAATGTCGCAGTCCCGATAAAAATCGCTGATCGCCTCCATTACTAGTAAAAAAAAAATATATATAATAAAAATGGCATAAATCTATCCCCTATTTTGTAGAAGCTATAACTTTTGCGCAAACCAATCAATAAACACTTATTGTGATTTTTTTTTACCAAAAATATGTAGAAGAATACGTATCGGCCTGAATATGCAGGCGCTTCGTTCTAAGGTAAGTATTTCATAATGAGCTAGTATGCGGTGCTTACTAGCTCATTATGCCTTTGCCTTACAGGTTTTGTTTTTTTTTGGTCAGGGCATACAACCACTTTAAGACTGATGGCACATCTAACAACCTGTCCCCCCATGCCAGGGTGCTAGGTGTAGTCCTGGACTATCCTTTCGGCCCCACATCCAATCATTGTCCAAAGCTTTCCACCTCGACCTCCACAACATCCCCAAAATACGTCCCTTCCTAACCAATGACACCAAAAAGCTTCTAATTCCCTCCCTGGTCATCTCCCACCTCAACTACTGCAACCCCATCCTCGTTGGATAACCTTTACACAGGCTCCTCCCCCCTTCAGTTCCTTATGAATGCTGCTGCCAGGCTCATCTACCTTACCAACCATTCAGCATCAGCTACTCCTCTCTGCCAATCCCTCCATTGGCTTCCACTCACCCCAACAAATTAAATTAAAAATACTAACAATAACTTACAAAGCCTTCCACAACTCCGCCCCCACCTACATCACTACCCTGGTCTCAAAATACCAAAATAATCGTTCTCTTCATTCCTCCCAAGACCTCCTGCTCTCAAGCTTCCTTGTCAACTCCTCCCATGCTCGCCTCCAGGATTTTTACAGAGCCTCTCCCATCCTCTGGAACTCCCTACCCCAATCTGTCCTGCTGTCTACTATTCGGTCTGCTTTTTGATGATCCCTGAAAATCCTTCCCTTCAGAGAAGCCTATTCTGCCCCCCACCCAACAACTGTACTTTTATTTTCTCCATCAGCTCATCCCTCACAGTTATTACCTTTTGTATCACTTGACCCTCTCTCTTAGATTGTAAGCTCTAAGGAGCAGGGCCCTCTGATTCCTCCTGTATTGAATTGTATTGTAACTGTACTGTCTGCCTTCATGCCCTATATAAAATCCTTTATAATAATAATAATAATAATACGTTAATCAAAACGTGCCACTAGTTCCATGCCTAAATCAGTGCCATCCTATAGAGTACATTGTATTGTATTTCTGGGGTGTTTTGTTCTTTAGAATGGCCCATTACAGATCAATTTCTATGTCAATTCTGGTTCCCTGTAATTCCCATCTTTTTTTCCTTGCTGCCATTCTGGTCCCAATTATTTCCCCACTTCATGTGATTTATGTTATCTGTACAATATTATTTGGATGGGAAATAATGAATTTGACTTACATTGTAATTATTAGAGCCTTTCTTTGCATATTCTGCAGTGACGCTCATGTACATGATATAACATTGTATTGTCCTCCGGGGCGGTCTGATAGACCATAATTATCCTAACCTTTACCATTATATTATTTCCTAGGAAACTGGAAGAAAGGGCTCGACAACCTTGTCCATGCTGTCCTCCCCCTCATTGGTGAGCCAATTCTTCCTCCTCCTCCTCTTCTTCCTCCTTCTCTTCCTCTTCTTCCTCCCCCTCTTCTTCCTCTTCTTCCTCTTCTTCCTCCTCTTCCTCCTCTTCCTCCTCTTCTTCCTCCTCCTCCTCCTCTTCCTCTTCTTCCTCTTCTTCCTCCTTCTCTTCTTCTTCCTCCTCTTCCTCTTCTTCCTCCCCTGACTTTTCAGGTGCTTAATGTATACAGGAGGGAGTTTATAGTTTATGCCAATATCTCAGCCAGAAGGGGTGGGGCACGATGGGACACTATTCCTCCCACTGACACCAATGATGGGACACTATTCCTCCCACTGACACCAATGATGTTGCACTATTCCTCCCACTGATACCAATGATGGGACACTATTCCTTCCACTGACACCAATGATGGGGCACTATCCCTCCCACTGACACCAATGATGAGGCACTATTGATCTTTTATTGAAAAGAATCAAGCAACCAATTTTATACAAAAGTAAAAAACAAAACCATAGTACAAAACTTCAACAGAAAACAAAGGAATACACATCCATGTTCAGAATATATACAATATATACATAATCCACTACCAAAACATCCCTAGAAAACTATCTACATAAAGCAGCAGAGAGGGCCTAAGAGGCACAACCCATCACCTATGTACGCAGCCATTTATCAAAAAATAATCAAAAATACTGATAATCTAGGGTGATAAGAGACAGACAGCCACACCCGGGAAAGAGACTCCTGGTAGTCAGGGAGGCTTGAAACCCCTCCACGCCTTCAACCAAGCCCCCTGACCCCGCTTGTCTCTCTCAAGCTCCCGAATCTTCCCCACCTCATGCAAAATGTCATACACCACCACCTCAACAGGAAGGATTTTTTGCCGAATGCTGACCTGACACCGTGCGTTCCAGGTGAAATAACGGACTACTAGGCTAACTAAAAAAAGTGTATCCAAACAAAAAACTCCAGCGGTATTGAACAGGGATGAGCCGAACACCCCCCTGTTCGGTTCGCACCAGAACCTGCGAACAGACAAAATGTTCGTGTGAACTTTAGAACCCTATTAAATACAATGGACTCGAACGTTCGAAATCTAAAGTGTTAATTATAAAGGCTAATATGCAAGTTATTGTCCTAAAAAGTGTTTGGGGACCCGGGTCCTGCCCCAGGGGACATGTATCAATGCAAAAAGAAGTTTTAAAAACGGCCGTTTTTTCGGGAGCAGTGATTTTAATAATGCTTAAAATGAAAAAATAAAAGTGAAATATTCCTTTAAATTTCGTACCTGGGGGGTGTGTATGATGTGCATGTAAAGTGGCGCATGTTTCCCGTGCTTAGAACTGTCCCTGCAAAAAATGTCATTTTTGAAAGAAAAAAATGCATTTAAAACTGACTCGCGGCTATTAATGAATCGTCGGCTCCCGGCAATACATACAAAAGTCATTGATAAAAAAAAAAAAAAAAAGCGTGGGGGTTCCCCAGAATTCAATTACCAGGCCCTTCAGGTCTGGAATGGATATTAAGGGGAACCCCGCCGCAAATTTAAAAAAAAATTGACGTGGGGTTCCCCCAAATATCCATTCCAGGCCCTTCAGATCTGGCATGGATTTTAAGGGGAACTCCACCCCAAATTTAAAAAAAAAATGGCGTGGAGTCCCCCTAAAAATCCATACCAGACCCCTTATCCGAGCACGCAACCTGGCCGGCCGCAGGGGAAAAGGGGGGGACGAGAGAGCGGCCCCCCCTCCCTCCTGAACCGTACCAAGCCACATGCCCTCAACATGGGGAGGATGTCCCCATGTTGATGGGGACAAGGGCCTCATCCCCACAACCCTTGCCCGGTGGTTGTGGGGGTCTGC
The DNA here is from genome assembly GCA_029206835.1 of Rana muscosa. Classification (NCBI taxonomy): domain Eukaryota; kingdom Metazoa; phylum Chordata; class Amphibia; order Anura; family Ranidae; genus Rana; species Rana muscosa. Next base: position 7,490,421 of record CM055117.1, read on the forward strand.
GGGCGGGGGGCTTATCGGAATCTGGAAGACCCCTTTAACAAAGGGGACCCCCAGATCCCGGCCCCCCCCTATGTGAATTGGTAAGGGATACATTGTACCCCTACCATTTCACGAAGAAAGCGTAAAAAAATGTTTAAAAAAACACACAAACACCTTGAAAAAGTCCTTTATTTAAAAAAATAAATAAATAAACATTCCAGCGGTGAAATCCAGTGTCCCGCGGCGATCCCGATGTCCAGCGCTGTCCTTCATTGGTTGTGCCTGAGCGGACCTGATGGGGAACTCCCTCTCAGTATTTTAAATGTATAGACCCGCCCCTTCTAAAGTTCCCCATCAGGTCCGCTCAGCGGACGAGATGCAGAACATGAGAAGGGGCGGGTCTATACATGTATTACCAAAGTGAGAGCAGTTCCCCATCAGGTCCGCCCCCTCGGTATGTCGGACCCGCCTACGTCATTGGCCTGAGCGGGGAACTTCCTTCACTATGTAAATTTAAATTACACAGTGAAGGAAGTTCCCCGTTCAAGCCAATGACGTAGGCGGGTCCGACATACCGAGGGGGCGGACCTGATGGGGAACTGCTCTCACTTTGGTAATACATGTATAGACCCGCCCCTTCTCATGTTCCGCATCTGGTCCGCTGAGCGGACCTGATAGGGAACTTTAGAAGGGGCGGGTCTATACATTTAAAATACTGAGAGGGAGTTCCCCATCAGGTCCGCTCAGGCACAACCAATGAAGGACAGCGCTGGACATCGGGATCGCCGCGGGACACTGGATTTCACCGCTGGAATGTTTTTTTTTTGTTTTTTTTTTAAATAAAGGACTTTTTCAAGGTGTTTGTGTGTTTTTTTAAACATTTTTTTACGCTTTCTTCGTGAAATGGTAGGGGTACAATGTACCCCTTACCAATTCACATAGGGGGGGCCGGGATCTGGGGGTCCTCTTTGTTAAAGGGGTCTTCCAGATTCCGATAAGCCCCCCACCCGCAGACCCCCACAACCACCGGGCAAGGGTTGTGGGGATGAGGCCCTTGTCCCCATCAACATGGGGACATCCTCCCCATGTTGAGGGCATGTGGCTTGGTACGGTTCAGGAGGGAGGGGGGCCGCTCTCTCGTCCCCCCCTTTTCCCCTGCGGCCGGCCAGGTTGCGTGCTCGGATAAGGGGTCTGGTATGGATTTTTAGGGGGACTCCACGCCATTTTTTTTTAAATTTGGGGTGGAGTTCCCCTTAAAATCCATGCCAGATCTGAAGGGCCTGGAATGGATATTTGGGGGAACCCCACGTCAATTTTTTTTTAAATTTGCGGCGGGGTTCCCCTTAATATCCATTCCAGACCTGAAGGGCCTGGTAATTGAATTCTGGGGAACCCCCACGCTTTTTTTTTTTATCAATGACTTTTGTATGTATTGCCGGGAGCCGACAATTCATTAATAGCCGCGAGTCAGTTTTAAATGCATTTTTTTCTTTCAAAAATGACATTTTTTGCAGGGACAGTTCTAAGCACGGGAAACATGCGCCACTTCACATGCATATCATACACACCCCCCAGGTACGAAATTTAAAGGAATATTTCACTTTTATTTTTTCATTTTAAGCATTATTAAAATCACTGCTCCCGAAAAAACGGCCGTTTTTAAAACTTCTTTTTGCATTGATACATGTCCCCTGGGGCAGGACCCGGGTCCCCAAACACTTTTTAGGACAATAACTTGCATATCAGCCTTCATAATTAACACTTTAGATTTCTCCCATAGATTTTTCGAATTTGCCACGAACACCCCAATTTGTTCGCTGTTCGGCGAACGGGCGAACAGGCAATGTTCGAGTCGAACATGAGTTCGACTCGAACTCGAAGCTCATCCCTAGTATTGAATGCTCCGTACACCCACTCAGCATAACCCAGCCTGGAGAGGAAAGGGACACCGAGGGCCCGCCCCACCTGTTTGTACACCTCTATGTTAAAAGGGCAATGAAGCAGAAAATGGTCCATGGTCTCCTCCTCATCTGCACACTCCTCCCGAGGACAGCTACAATCCATCCCACTGCGGAATTTCAAATTGCCCTGAACATAGAGCCTCCCATGGAAGCACAACCAGGCCAGATCCCTAAATTTAGGGGGTACTCTATCCAAATTAATCAGTTTAAACCCCACCCTCAAAACTGGGCCCGGGCAATCCCTTAAGGCCAGTGGGTCATGAAAGACTTCGCTCAAGACTCGACTCATAAGGACTTTCCTTGGAACCGATCTGAGATCATCAGCCGACAATCGCCACTGCCGCAGTAACTTCAGGCACGGAGCGACATAGGCTGGTAGCTGACCACAATGACCCCTGCGATTCTTCACTTGGCCACCTTCTTCCCAAAGTCGTAAAAAAGGCCTAAACCAAGATCTAAATATGCCTACCCATCCAGGAGGCTCCACTGCAAGCATATTACCAATGTTAAACTTTAGAAATAGCAGTGAAAAGAAAAGAACTGGGTTGACCATACCTAAGCCACCCTCCCTCCTGGAGGTAGGTGACATTCCTCTTGATGGGGTTCAGTCTGTTCCCCCACAGCATCTGGAAGAAAACACTACTGACCCTAGCATAGAGAGACACTGGCAAGATGCAGACAAAGCTGACATACAAGAAGATCGGAATCAGGTAAGTCTTAATCAGATCAACCCTTTCCCTCATAGATAACTTCCATCTCTTCCAGCTGACCACCTTAGTATTGGCAATTTCCAGTCTGCCTTCCCAGTTTTTGAGGCCATAATCGCCGGGTCCAAATTCAATGCCTAGTATCTTAATTCTTTCCTGGGGCACCGGAAAGGTATCCGGGAGATCAAACCCTTCACCTTCCTTTCCCATCCAGAAAACTTCAGTCTTTTCCTGATTGATCTTGGAGCCTGATGCTTCAGAATACCTTGATGTCAGAGAGACCACCTCCTCCGCTTCATCCGTCCCAGTGACAATCACCGACACATCATCCGCATAGGCAACAACCCTCAATGGCGGCTCACCCGGGAGCCCCACTGGTACCCCACACAACATGCCGCTCTCTAGCCTCCTGATGAAGGGGTCGATTGCAAACACATAGAGCAGGGGACTCAGGGGACAACCCTGGCACACCCCGGAGCCAACCTCAAAGGACTGCCCAACCCAACCATTAACAAGAGGGAAGCTTTCTGCCCCTTTATACAAGGCTTTCAGCCAATTGACAAAACCACCCGGTAGACCGTACTTACTAAGGAGCAACCACAGGTACTCATGGTTAACACGATCAAAAGCCTTTGCCTGATCCAATGTCAGCAAATACTTTCCCCAGCCTGCAGCCCTGCACTGCTCCAAGGCCTCCCGGACAGCTAAAACCGCTGTGAAGGTGCTCCTACCCTGGACCGAACAGTGCTGATGGTGAGAAAGCAAAGACTCTGCCACTGACGATAGGCGCCAGAAAAATATCTTTGCCAGTATCTTTCTATCGACATTAAGAAGGCTGATGGGGCGCCAATTCTCAATCATCGAAGGATCTTTACCCTTTGAAAGAAGAATCACAGCCGAGTGCCTCATGGAAGGGGAAAGCACCCCCTCAGCAAGGCAACTGTTAAAAACCTCTACCAAATGTGGGGCCAGAACAGACTTAAACGCTTTGTAAAACTCAGCCGTCAAGCCATCCGTTCCCGGCAACTTTTTGATGGCAAGCTGTTCAATTGCCCTCATCACCTCTTCGACTGTGATCTCCTCTGTCAAATTCATCAATGGAACATCTCCACCATTTAGACCTGGAGTAGAGTCCAAAAAGCTTTCCATCTTGTCACGGTCAAGCTCTTTCCTCCCAAGAAGGTCGGCATAAAAGGACCTCACGACCTCCAGAATCCCTGACCTGGACTTTGTCAAGGAACCTGTACTGTCCTTAAGGCCAACGACCGTTTTAACAGCTACACCTTGTTTGCAGTTCTGGTAAGGGTCAGGCGAGTGGTACTTCCCATAGTCCCTCTCCAGAACCAAAGAGGCATGCGGGTCATATTGACACTTCCTGAGAAGGAGTTTCACTTCGGAGATTGCCCCAGGATCTCCTCCTCTCGAGACAAGAATATCCAGCTTCCTCCGTAAACCTTGGTAGGTCATGTATTTATTAAACTGATTTCTATTGGCTAGGCCCCTGAAGAATCCAGCGATCCTCTTTTTGGTCAGCTCCCACCACTCAGCCTTGCTGCTACAAAAGTCCAGGATGGTCACCTGTGCCTGAAAGAATTCCTCAAAGGATTGTCTAACATGTTCTTCCTTGAGTAGAGTCAAATTCAATCTCCAGATGCCCTTGCCCCTCTGAGGGGCGTCTGAAGCATTCAGTACCACAGATAGCATACAGTGATCAGAGAACTCTACTGCCTGCACCACTGGGGGCGAGAAAGCAGAGGCCTCCTTCAAAAAAAACCTATCTATCCTACTCTGACTATTACCAAGATGAAAGGTGAACCCGGTGTCATCTGGGAGGTGCTTAATGTGCACATCCACAAGACCAGCATCCCTAACCATACTATTTAAAAAAACGATATCATATCCAAGCCTGTCCTTGAAGTCCTTCCTGTCCTTGGGCCTAGTTACTGTATTAAAGTCACCTCCAAAGACCACTTGCCGGGATGTAAAAAGAAATGGCTTGATCCTTGTAAAAAGGCATTTCCTGTCCCACTTTGTGTGCGGCCCATAAACATTGATTAGGCGCAGGTCCTGCCCTCCCACAAGGACGTCTAAGACCATACATCTCCCAATCTCCACCTCAATAACCCGCCGGACAGTTACCATGCCGGTTTTAAACAACACCGCCACACCGCCGTAAGGCTCGGCCGCAAGAGACCAGTAAGATGGACCATACCTCCACTCTCTCTTGGCCATATGATATCTGCCAAGGAGGTGAGCGTAGTCTCTTGCAAAAATAAAATTTCAGCATCTAATTGGCTGAACAAAAAGAAGGCCATGGAACGAGCTCTTACTGACTTAATGCTGGCGACATTAATTGTCACCACTTTTAACGGAGGGGGAACCGCCATTTGGGTTATTGGGTGGATTGCTTCTTAGCTCCCCTCTGCTGCTCATCACCAGAAGCCTCTCTCTTTCTAGAGGCCGCCTCAAAGTCCATTTCAGAATCGGAACTTCTCTCAGAAGAAGCTCCAGATGAAGAAATATCCCACTTGGAGGACCTATGACGGCTGGAGACAGGAACCGGAGCTTCCCGTCCCCGTTCCGTCCTCACCGCCTGCCTCTTACGCCTCCCAACCTTCCTTCTCTCTTCCAAGTACTGCAGGTCAGCCTCAGAGATGCCCTCATCTCTTACTTTTTTCTTTAAAGTCTTTCCACAAGACTTCTTTACAGAGGAAGAAGCGACCTTTTTAGTACACGCTGGTGGGGGGGGTGATCCCTTTAAGTTAGACTCAGGAGGGGTAGACTCCTGGGGGGTAACTGACTCAGGGGGCACAGACTTGGAAGGTTTTGACACAAGAGGAGAGGGTACAGTAGGCTGGGGGGACACAGAAACAGAAACAGAAGGAGTACTTACAGACACAGGAGGGGTGGCCGCAGGAACTGGAGAGGGATCCTGAGCAGGACCAGGGGAGGCGGTCACCGCAGAGGAGGATGGTACACCAGGGGCCTCACCCTCCATCCTGTCCAGCCTTGACATGTCCTCTACTACCTCCTTCTCCATATTGTGCCAGGCTTCAGGACATCTGCTGTAGGGGTGGCCAAGGCGCAGGCACAGGTTGCACCTGATCATCTTGGTGCAGTCCTTAGCCATATGACCCTGACCCCGACACACTGAACACATCAAGGCTGAACAGGAGGAGCTCAAGTGCCCCTTTTCTCCACAGCGGTGACACAGCTTCGGCTGACCAGGGTAGAAAACAGTCATCCTATCCCTCCCTATGAAAACTGAGGAGGGCAAGTGACAGACAACATTCCCATCCCTGGCCAACCTGACTGTTACCAACCATCCCCCAGTCCAGATGTTACGCTCATCATGGATTTTATTAGGTTTGGTCAAAACTTCCCCATAGTTCCTTAACCAGACCTCTAGATCCCGAGCAGGAACACTCTCATTGGTCAGGATAATGGTTATTTTTTTTTACTGTTGACCTCTGAGACACCGCAACTGGGACCAGACCTTCCCATTCAGGTCTTGACCTGCACCGAGCCTCATATCGCTCCCAGAACAGGTCAAGACCCTCTGGCCTGGTGAAGCTAACCGTATAGTCCCTTGTCCCAGCTACATGTATAAAGGCATACAGGTCATTTGCACCAAAACCCATCTCCAATATCAAGTCCACCACTGCACGCCGTGCTGGAGGGATGGCACCACCTTCCCATTTCAGAATAACTACATTCCGCCTGGGACCCCCAGCAGAAGCCAGAGACCCAAGACCAGATCTTGGGGTGCTCAAAGTGGCAGCTTGTAGTGGAAAACCCCGCTTGGGAGCGGGACTACCAGGAGCAGAGTGTGCCACCTGTGCAAAAGTAGGTTTATCAGGGCCAAGGGCCCACATTGAAGCCACATCACTCTGTATATTATTATTATTATCAACTGTATGAACTGAAATGGCAGGATCTGTAGCAGGACGATTGTTCATCACACTGGTACTGGGGTGATTGTTATCAGTAACAGAACAAATTCCCATCAGGAATGGTCACAGTTGCTGCAATACCAGTTGTCTCCTGATGCTGCACTGTAGAGTCCTCAGCAGCAGTGGGGCAAACAGCTTTGGACTCAGCCAAAGAAGGGTTAATGGGCTGTGCTGACACTTGCAGTCCATCCACAGAAATGACATTTTTTAAACGTATCTCTTGCTGCATTGCAGCCTCAGCAGGAACAACATTGCTGCACACAGGACTAGCAGCCTGATTGTCATTAGGCACATTGTCAGTCACAGTGTTGAAAGGAACAAAAACAGTTTTATCCACAACATGAGATTTAGCAGGCTTTACTTTATCAGGCACATCATCAGTAATGTCTTCCTCGTTAAATATCATCTGATCTCCCCGCATAGGAGACTCCATTACCTGGATGGCCCTTAGCATGCCTCCCGAGTCCGGGGAAGGCATGGGGCTGCTTACCTCTCCCTGGGGGGGCAGGGGGGCAGAACTGGGGGTCTCCTCCTCCTCCACCTCCATCTTTGTCACCCTTGCAAACCTTTTTTCATTGCAAAATTTTTCCTTAAAGGGCCCATCTCTGCCTTCCATCATGGCCACGATGGTCTCCTGATGATCCACACGGACCTTGGCAAGCTGGATTTCCTGGATCCATGGATCCCCGTTTCTGGCTATGTAAGCCCTCACGTTGCCTTCGCAGGCGCTTCAACTCCGCTCTCAGCTTAAAGAGCTTGTCCCTCTCCCTGTTCAGGACCTTAATCCCGGCCACCACTCGCTCCCGAATGGCCTCCGAGCCTTCATCCTCACCAGGGGCAGAGAGATCAGCTTGTGCAGAGGCAGGCAGTTCACCTGATGGCCCAGGAGATGGCTGGGAGCCTCCAGCAGGAGAGGCCCCGCTGGCCTCCATGGCCTCCCCAGAAAGGGGGCCAGGAGAGCTGGGATAGATTTCACCACCACTCCCCTCTCACAGAGCAGCTTCAGAGGCACCTTCCTCCTGACACACCTGTGCTCCAATGATGGGCGGGGCACTATTCCTCCCACTGACACCATTGATGGGGCACTATTCCTTCCACTGATACCAATGATGGGGTACTATTCCCCCCACTGACACCAATGATGGGGCACTATTCCTCCCACTGATACCAATGATGGGGCACTATTCCTCCCACTGACACCAATGATGGGGCACTATTCCTCCCACTGACACCAATGATGGGGCACTATTCCTCCCACTGATACCAATGATGGGGCACTATTCCTCCTACTAATGCCAGGACATTTTTTACTCCCACTGGTCACACTCCGGCCCCCCTGAAGTCTGAAGGACAATAGACTAGCCCTTTGTTTGGAAAGTTTGGAGACCCCTCTAATAGAGTCTACTAGACTCCAGCAGTCACTATAAGGCAGGATAAGTCTCTCTAAAGGCCAATGTGATCCACCATTCTGCAGCTTCAGGTCATATGATTGTAAAGGTTACATTGTTACACTGATACATGAGGAATTGGAGGACATCTTTGGGTGTATAAAGGCCTCCGATAAGATGCAATCAATAAAAGAACGATGGAATTTAGGTCGCTGGTTCACTTTAGTTTCCTCCATCATTTCTCTACACTTTTATATAATTATCATTGGAATGGAATGTGTCTGTTTGGTCCATAAGAACCAATAAGAACAGCTTGTGCATGTTGGAAGACGTCTCCTGTGATTGGCTACTCTGCATCCTCATGAAAACATTATTATTACTTCTTATCTGATCTCTCATCTTTCTAACACTTTCAGGAAAGACTTTCGGAGGGATGGATGACGCTGAAAAAGGAGAACGCATGAGTTCAATGGATGAAAAAGCAGAAGGTGGGTGTCCAGCAGGGGCGGGACAAGGGGGTGGGAGGAGAGGGGCGGCTGCCCTGGGTGCTGTGATATCATGTGAGGTGGGGGAGAATCGCAAGGTGTTGGGAGGGGGATGTTGGAGGGCAGCAGGGAGTTAGAATTGTTATAGTAGGGGACAATTTTGCAAGGAGTGGTGATTTGGGAGGATTTGTGTTGGGGGGGATGGGGGGGAAGAGGATTTGTTCTTGGAGGGGAGATTTGGGGACGTTGTGCTAGAAGACGTAATATGGTAGAGGGGGGAGGGGATTTGTGCTAGGAGGGGAAATTCATACTAGTAGGGATGATTGGAGGTTTTTATGCTAAGAGACGTGATATGGTAGACGGGATAGGAGATTTGTAGAGAGGAGAGGGGATTTGTGCTAGGAGGGGAATATTTTTTTTTGGAAGGGGGAATTCATACTAGTAGGGATGATTGAAGATTTTTGTGCTAGGAGGGGGGATTTGGGGGGGTCTGTGCTAGAAGACATGATATGGTAGAGGGGGGAGGGGATTTGTGCTAGGAGGGGAATATTTTTTTTGGAATGGGGAATTTCTACTAGTAGGGATGATTGGAGGTTTTTGTGCTAGGTGTCATGGATATGCAGTAGTGTTTGTCTGTCAGCTTACCTTCCTCCCCATGTGTTCATCTTAGAGGCCTGAGCCCTTTCACCTGGCTTCCTTTATAATCTCCTCCCAGCCTGACTCCACCCCAGGCCCTATCACAGAACACTATATTAACCTGTGCACTGCAAGCCTGCTTGGCTGATCAACGTGTTTGTTAGGCATTGTGTGTTTGGGTTCCTGCCTGCCGTGTGCTACGTCTGTCTCTCTGTTACGTTATTGGCTTGTCCCCGACTATCCCTGTCTGCTCGTGACCCTTGACCTTCGGCTCGTTCTTCGTTATCCTTGTCTGCTTGTGGCCCCTGACCTTCGGCTTGTTATTCGGTTCTCTCTATCGTGTGCTGCTGCTGCTTCCCCTTATCCTACGGGGCGTGAGCTAGGAAACTCCAGGGGCCGCGACCTGGTCCCAGCCTGCAGCGTAACATCCTCACCACTAGAGGCCCTGGAGAAGACCAGCTGGGTCTTAGACTCCGCGCCCTGGGGAATCTTGGCTCTCGCTTCCGTTGGGATCCCGGTTGTGCTCCTCTGGTCCCGCTTTCCACAACCACCCAGTTTCCTATCCGCAGAAGCCAGCCATAGGGTTCACTACCTCGCGGTGCACTCCTGTCCCCCTACGGTGTGCATCTGTCACCTGGCCACAGGTGACCCTGACAGTTTGATCAGCCATGAACCCGGCTGACATCCCGCTACCCGCGGATGATCCATTGCAGGGCATAGTTTGCAGACTTGAAACCCAGGAATCGAATCAGACTCAGGTGATGCGATTCCTCCAGGATCTGGCTTCTCGCTTCGAGCAGCTTCAGGCCTCCTTGGGAACCCTGAATCCGCAACCTCAAATACAATCAGCGTCTGCACCTATTGCACCAGTCGCAGCCACACACTCACTACAACTGCCAGCTCCATCCCGTTTCTCTGGGGACTCCAAGGCCTGCAGGGGGTTCCTTAGCCAATGCACGATTCATTTTGAGCTCCAGCCCCAAAACTTCCTGTCTGATCGGGCTAAGGTAGCCTATATCATTTCCCTCCTCTCTGGTGAAGCTTTAGCCTGGGCAGCCCCTCTGTGGGAACTGAATGATCCAGTGGTTTCTAGCCTGTCTGGCTTCTTGAAACTTTTTCGGAATATCTTCGAAGAACCGGCTCGTGTCTCTTCAGCGGCCAGCGCCCTTTTACGTCTCCGCCAAGAGTCTGCTTCTGTGGGACAGTATGCCCTTCATTTTCGCATACTGTCGGCTGAGTTGAGCTGGAACAATGAGGCCTTAGTCGCAACCTTTTTGCATGGCCTGTCTGATAGAGTGAAGGATGAATTAGCAGGAAGAACCATCCCCACTGATCTGGCCGGCGTTATCTCCTTGTGTAACCAGATCGATATTCGCTTTCAGGAGAGGACCTTAGAAAAGCAACGCCAGCACTCCTTGGTTCTTAGTCAGCCTGAGCTCCCCTCTCTTCGACCCGTAGAGCATCTCCTACCAGCTGAGGAACCCATGCAGCTGGGTCGGACCAGGCTATCCCCCGAGGAACGTGCTAGGCGCAGAACTCTTGGTCTGTGTCTTTACTGTGGGGGCAAAGGTCATTTTCGTGACACTTGCTCTCTTTGTCCAGAAAAACGTTCGGGTCCACTTCATCTGGAAAGTGGAGTATTGGACCCAGAAATATCACCTTCCCCTTCTCGTCTTCTGCTTTCTGTGTTCCTTCATGTTGGTGCTTCTTCTCATTCGGTCTCAGCATATCTGGATTCCGGAGCTGCTGGTAATTTCATGGACTGGGAAATCGCATCGTCCATGAGACTTACTCTTTTGCCCCTCACCACGCCATTGGTGGTCTTGGCGATTGATGGTACTGTTCTCCCAGGGGGACCTATCCGCTTCCAGACCCTCCCTGTTAAGATGTCGGTAGGGACACTCCACCAGGAGTGGATATCCTTCCTTATCTTACCCAAGGCCTCAACGCCTATAATTTTGGGTCTCCCATGGTTACAGCTCCATTCTCCTCATGTGGACTGGACTACTGGACAGATTCTGGCTTGGGGTCCCTCCTGTTCCTCGTCCTGCCTACCCAAGGTTGCCCCCTGTGAATCTGAGCCGGTCATTCATTCCAGGTTGCATAACCATTTACATTTCTCTGTCCCTAACCACCCTTGGACGCACAGCCAGGCTAGCTTGTCTACAAGTCCTGCAATCGCTACGTCTTGCGATGCGATTCAGGTAGTCGCTACACCTGACTCAGCTATTCACTCTGCCTCTGTACTAGTTATGCCAGTCCAGCCCATGCCCAGTGAGCCTCCTACTTTTTCTTGTTCGGGACATTCTGCTTGTCCTTCAGCTATTCAGCTTGACTCCGGCGACATGTCACCTTCTAACCAACCTGACTTCAGGGTTCCACTGACATCTGCCCAGTCTGATGGTCCTGTGCAAGATGACCAGTTCCCCTTTAAGGGTCTAGGGGACCCTCCTCAGATTCCTGTTGATCCTCTCATGCCCTTGCTTATTCCTAGAGAGCCTTTGGTCCTCAATAGATCTTCTTGTCATCTCCCTACCTCGTTTTCGGTCTCTGAGGATAATCTTAAGTACGAGGTTAGACAAGTTCTGGATTCTCGGCTCTGCAGAGGCATTCTTCAGTACCTTGTGCATTGGAGGGGTTTTGGTCCTGAGGAGGCGTCTTGGATTGCTGCATCTGATGTCGCTGCACCTCATCTGTTGAGAAGGTTTCATCAGAGATTTCCCTTTAAGCCTGGGTCCAGGCGGGGGAGGGGCCATAAGAGGGAGGGTACTGTCATGGATATGCAGTAGTGTTTGTCTGTCAGCTTACCTTCCTCCCCATGTGTTCATCTTAGAGGCCTGAGCCCTTTCACCTGGCTTCTTTTATAATCTCCTCCCAGCCTGACTCCACCCCAGGCCCTATCACAGAACACTATATTAACCTGTGCACTGCAAGCCTGCTTGGCTGATCAACGTGTTTGTTAGGCATTGTGTGTTTGGGTTCCTGCCTGCCGTGTGCTACGTCTGTCTCTCTGTTACGTTATTGGCTTGTCCCCGACTATCCCTGTCTGCTCGTGACCCTTGACCTTCGGCTCGTTCTTCGTTATCCTTGTCTGCTTGTGGCCCCTGACCTTCGGCTTGTTATTCGGTTCTCTCTATCGTGTGCTGCTGCTTCCCCTTATCCTACGGGGCGTGAGCTAGGAAACTCCAGGGGCCGCGACCTGGTCCCAGCCTGCAGCGTAACATCCTCACCACTAGAGGCCCTAGAGAAGACCAGCTGGGTCTTAGACTCCGCGCCCTGGGGAATCTTGGCTCTCGCTTCCGTTGGGATCCCGGTTGTGCTCCTCTGGTCCCGCTTTCCACAACCACCCAGTTTCCTATCCGCAGAAGCCAGCCATAGGGTTCACTACCTCGCGGTGCACTCCTGTCCCCCTACGGTGTGCATCTGTCACCTGGCCACAGGTGACCCTGACACTAGGAGGGGGGATTTGGGGGGGGGGTTGTGCTAAAAGAGGTTATATGGTAGAGGGGGAGGGGATTTGTGCTAGGAGGGGACATTTTTTTTGGGGGGGTGGGATTCATACTAGTAGGGATGATTGGAGGTTTTTGTGCTAGGATGGGAGATTTGGGGGCGTTGTGCTGGAAGACGTGATATGGTAGACGGGATAGGAGATTTGCAGAGGGGAGAGGGGATTTGTGCTAGGAAGGATATATTTTTTTTGGAAGGGGGAATTCATACTAGTAGGGATGATTGGAGGTTTTTGTGCTAGGAGGGGGGATTTGGGGGGTTGTTCTAGAAGATGTGATATGGTAGAGGGGGAGGGGATTTGTGCTAGGAGGGGAATATTTTTTTTGGAAGGGGGAATTCGTACTAATAGGGATGATTGGAGGTTTTTGTGCTAGGAGGGGGGATTTGGGGTATTGTTCTAGAAGACGTGATATGGTAGAGGGGGGAGGGGATTTGTGCTAGGAGGGGAATATTTTTTTTGGAAGGGGGAGTTTGTACTAGTACGGGTGATTGGAGGTTTTTGTGCTAGGAGGGGGATTTGGGGGGGGGGGGGTTGTGCTAAAAGAGGTTATATGGTAGAGGGGGAGGGGATTTGTGCTAGGAGGGGACATTTTATTTGGGGGGGGATTCATACTAGTAGGGATGATTGGGGGTATTTGTGCTAAGGGGGAAATTTTGGGTAGGGAAGATTTGTGCTGGGGGGGGGGGGGAATTGGTATGGGGGACATTTGGAGGTGGGGAGGATTTGTGTTTGGAGGAGAAATTTGAGGGGTAGAGTATTTGTGCTAGAAGGGTTTTTTTTTGCGGGGGGGGGGGTTTGGGGAGAGAGAATTTGTCCTGGGAGGGGTATTTCAGTGTGGGGGTGGATTTGTACTGGGAGTGGGGGGGATGCTTATGCTTAGGGGGTAAGCATGCAGATCAGTGCTTTCTTTTTTTATGGGGGGGGTGATCTTTGCGGACACATCATCCTCATAGATTATTTTTTTTGGAGGGGGGGCAATTTGTCTCTGGAGCATCTCAAGGTAAGAATGAATGGACAGCCTGTGATCATCCCTAGAAACCAAACCGATTCTCTCTTTCAGGTAATTAGGATCTAATTTTGAGATAATAAAAGAGAAATCCTGATTGGCCACATGCACTCAGTCAGTTGTTTCCTCAGACACTTTCACAAATGAGGGCAGTTGTGGGACACATTAAATATATTTGTCTCAGCCAATGGTAAAGTATAAAGGTGATCTATTGTATATCCGAGGCCCGCCTGACCCTTCCTCTCAGAAGGGCTTCCAGCCATGTGTGTTCCCATCGCACCTCCCCAACCACTAGGGGGCCCTACTTCTATTTATTGCTTTACCCAATGTCATTACAATCTGTGTATCTGAGGTCTCCCCCCCATCAGGAGGAGATGATACCACTACATCTAACCTCTACCTATGAGTGTCATTCTCAATCACACTAATAAGCTTTGGCATCAAGCACTGGATTCTGGGGCTTCTGCCTAATGTGAGTCACCTTCATGGTGAGCAGAACCCAGAACCCACAGGACTCACCTTCAGCTCTGTCTGGTGGGGTGGAGGGCCTGGAGATCTGATTTGCATCCTCTGTGCAACAGAGATTCTGGTGACATCATTGCCGGTGTTCTATCAGTATGGGTCCCCCATCAGATAGTGCCCGGGTTGGACTGCCCATGCGCAAGCGGAGATCACGGAAATCTCAGAGACTGAACATCTGTTCTTGGAGCATGCGCAGTTAACAGGCCGGGTCCAGGGCGACGTGGAATTCGCTGTAAGTGGCCAGTCGGCCCCACGTCCTTGCTTCGCTCGGACGGTTCGATTCGCTCGCTCTGCTCCCTGGCTTTTTTTTCTCCATGTCCACGGGGATGGTAAGGAATGAGCCTGGATAGCTGATCAGGTTCGGAGATTTCCGTGATCTCCGGCTGCGCATGCGCAGTCCAACCCGGGCACTATCTGATGGGGGACCCAGAATGATAGGACACCGGCACAACCTCTTCCCCTCAGCAGACAGGGCTCTACATTCTATACAAAGCCCCTTTATACATGGTGCTGTCCATTATATACAGTACACCCAGTGGCAGCCCGTCCATAAGGGGCGCAGGGGTGCCGCCCCCCTAATCCATGTGTCCGGCCCCTAATCTACATGCAGGGCATCGGATGCATGGATTTCAATGTTTTTTTTTAAACACATGATTAGAGCCTGAGGCTATTGTCTCCCTGATTCTCCTCCCGGCCAATCAGGAACCCAATTGGCCGAGAGGAGAAGTGATCGTATTGGCCGCTGAGGAAGAAGCCTCCTGAGGAGGAGATGCAGGATGAAGCCGCTGTGAAGCCTACGGGGAGGAGACGCAGGGTGAAGCTGCCGAGGAGACGCAGAGGAGGAGGAGATGCAGGGTGAAGCCACCAAGGAGACGCACAGTAAAGCCGCAGAGGAGACGCAGGGTGAAGCTGCCGAGGAGGAGGGGATGCAGGGTGAAACCGCAGAGGAGACGCAGGGTGAAGCCACAGAGGAGTAGGAGATGCAGGGTAAATCCGCTAAGTAGGAGGGGACGCAGGGTGAAGCCACAGAGGAGTAGGAGATGCAGGGTAAAGCCGCTAAGTAGGAGGGGACGCAGGGTGAAGCCGCTGAGGAGATGCAGGATGAAGCCGTCGAGGAGATGCAGGATGAAGCCGTCGAGGAGACGCAGGGTGAAGCCGCAGAGGAGGAGACCCAGGGTGAAGCTGCCGAGGAGGAGGAGATGCAGGGTGAAGCCGCCGAGGAGGAGAAGATGCAGGGTGAAGCCGACGAGGAGGAGGAGACGCAGGGAGAAAGCCGCTGAGGAGGAGGATATGCAGGGTGAAGCCGCTGAGGAGGAGGAGGAGGAGATGCAGGAAGGAGCCGTGATGGGATAAGTGCGGGGCTGGTGGGTGGAGGAACAAGTGACGGGGGGAATGGGGTTTCACTAATCAACTGACCGAACGGGGGGGGGGCGAGTGGTTTGTTTGACCCCCCCCAAAAAAAAAAAATGGAGCACCAGCCGCCACTGAGTATTCCACATTGCTACTTTCTGTAGATTGTAGATTTATTGGTTGAACTAGATGGACTTTTGTCTTTTTTCAACCAGACTATTTATGTAACTATGTCGATTGTGTTGTACACAATTAGTGATGAGCCGAACACCCCCGGGTTCGGTTCGCACCAGAACCCGCGAACAGACCGAAAGTTCGCACGAACATTAGAACCCTATTAAATACAATGGATGCGAACGTTCGGATTCTAAAGTGCTAATTATAACGACTATTATCCATGTTATTGTCCTAAAAAGGGTTTGGGAACCCGGGTTCTGCGCCAGGGGACATGTATCAATGCAAAAAGAAGTTTTAAAAACGGACGTTTTTCGGGAGCAGTCATTTTAATGATGCATAAAGTGAAAAAAAAAAGTAAAATATTCCTTTAAATATCGTACCTGGGGGGTGTCTAAAGTATGCCTGTGAAGTGCCACGTGTTTCCCATGTTTAGAACTGTCCCTGCACAAAATTACATTTCTAAAGGAAAAAAAAGCCATTTAAAACTGCTTGCGGCTTTAATGTAATGTCTGGTCCCGGTAATATGGATGAAAATCTTTAAGAAAAATGGCATAGCTACCCCATCACCCCCCCCCCCCCCCCTACCCCAGCCCATTACCAGCCCCTTTGGGTCTTGTATGGATATTAAGGGGAACCCCGCACACAAAATAAAAAAGGCCCTATATACTCTGAACAGCCGTATACAGGCGGTGCATACAAGACAGGGACTGTAGGTTTGTTCTTATGTAGAATCTGTTTGTAATTTTGAACAGCTGCATTGTTTAAGTGGAGCTCCATGCCAAATTCCTTTTTTTTAGCTTTTTGGAAAACATAGGGAACGGTTATCACCCCTGTCACATTTTTTTTGCTGTCTGTGCCCCTGTTCAGAACATTTCACCTCACTTTGCGTCCCAATGACAACTGTTTTTGAAATGTGGTGTTTTTATTGAAACAAGGATTGGTGATAAAGCATCAGTAGAGAGGAGACACCTTTCTCCCATATTAATTCTTACAGGAGAGAATTTTCCTTCCAAGGGGTAGATTTCCTCTCACTTCCTGTTGTCTTCTTCCGTTTGCAAGTAGTAGTCGTTTGTAAGTTGGATGTTTGAAAGTAGGGACCTGCCGTATATACTCTGCAGAAATTGGCCCCTTAGGTGTTGGTGTTGGCACAACACTGTAAGCACTCACAGTTACTCTTGGTGGGTGCTGGAACGCCCTGCTGTCAACTATTATATCAGGAATTGTAATTACATATAATTGTTGAACAGTGGTAGTAAAAATTGGTCCTTTGATGGTGGTGCTGGTGCCACAACACTGTAAGGCCTGACAGTTACTCTTGGTGGGCTCAGCAATGGGCCCTGCTGTGAATTATTAGATCAATAATTATAATTGCATGCCCCTGTTGAACAGGGGCTGAAAAATTGGGCCTGTGGTGGTGGTGGTGGTGTTGACACAACACTGTAAGGCCTGACAGTTACTCTTGGTGGGCGCAGCAATGGGCCCTGCTGTGAATTATTAGATCAATAATTATAATTGCATGCCCCTGTTGAACAGGGGCTGAAAAATTGGGCCTTTGGTGGTGGTGGTGGTGGTGGTGGTGTTGACACAACACTGTAAGGCCTGACAGTTACTCTTGGTGGGCGCAGCAATGGGCCCTGCTGTGAATTATTAGATCAATAATTATAATTGCATGCCCCTGTTGAACAGGGGCTGAAAAATTGGGCCTTTGGTGGTGGTGGTGGTGGTGGTGTTGACACAACACTGTAAGGCCTGACAGTTACTCTTGGTGGGCGCAGCAATGGGCCCTGCTGTGAATTATTAGATCAATAATTATAATTGCATGCCCCTGTTGAACAGGGGCTGAAAAATTGGGCCTTTGGTGGTGGTGGTGGTGGTGGTGGTGTTGACACAACACTGTAAGGCCTGACAGTTACTCTTGGTGGGCGCAGCAATGGGCCCTGCTGTGAATTATTAGATCAATAATTATAATTGCATGCCCCTGTTGAACAGGGGCTGAAAAATTGGGCCTTAGGCACTGGTGGCACAACACTGCAACCCCTCACAGATACTGTACTTGGAGCACAGCAATGAGCCCTGTTGCAAAGTATTGCATCAAAAATTGTAATTACACGCCCCTGTTAAACAGGGGCTGAAAAATTGGGCCTTAGGCACTGGTGGCGGCACCCATAAACAAAAATGATCTTCCAAGCTATCATCATCAATCGGATCATTGAGGAGGAGGAGGATAGCCAGTCAACATAACAGCACAGGCACTCAGCATCAGCATCAGTCTTGAAGGGATGTGACATTTTAAAATCAATTAGTCTGTTATATCAGCATCAGGTGTGTGGTAGCTGGTGGTGATCCAAGACTGGTTCATCTTGATGAAAGTCAGTCGATCAACCGAGTCGGTGGACAGGCACACCCTGTGATCCGTGACAAATCCTCCAGCAGCACTGAATGTGCGTTCTGAAAGAACGCTGGATGCAGGACAGGCCAGTAGCTCAATTGCATACTGTGCAAGCTCTGGCCAGTGATCCATCCTCAAGACCCAGTAAGCCAGAGGATTTTCGGTGGGGAAGGTGTCCAAGTCTGACCTTGCCCCTAGGTATTCCTGCACCATGTATATCAGACGCTGGTGATGGTTGCTGGAACCGATCATACTTTGGGGCTGCGGACTAAAGAATTGTCTGAACGCATCGGTCAGACGGCCACCTTCCCCACCGCTCCTTCTTTGACTGACCGAAGCCTCAGCAACTCGTTGTCCAGGACCAGGAGTTTGTAACCTCCCAGTCTCTGGGAACGCGTTGCACAGACCTTTCTGCAAGGCCTCCCAGAGTTGTCTCATCCTCTGCTCCCTCTGCGACGGTAAGATAAGGTCCGCAACCTTACCCTTGTACCGTGGATCAAGGAGAGTGGCCAGCCAGTAATGGTCCCTCTGCTTGATCCGAAGAATACGAGGATCCTTCCGCAGACTTTGCAGGATCAGGGAGGCCATGCAGCGTAGGTTAGCTGAGGCATTCAGCCTGGAGTCCTCTGGGTCACTAAGGACGACATGATCCGCAGCCACCTCCTCCCAGCCACGTACAAGTCCACTGGTTTCTTGGGACTGTAAATCATCCCTAAAAGACTGCTGCTGATGATGCTTAGTGCCAGACTCCACCTCCATGCTGACACAATCCTCCTCCTCCTCCTCCTCTTCCTGTGCGATGGGTGGGACAGAAGGAACACTGTCTGGGTAAAGGGGGCCTTGAGAGGCAAGGAAGTCCTCCTCTTCCTGCCTCTGTTCTGCCTCAAGTGCCTTGTCCATTATTCCACGCAGCGTGTGCTCCAACAGGTGGACAAGAGGTACAGTGTCACTGATGCATGCACTGTCACTGCTCACCATCCTCGTGGCCTCCTCAAATGGTGCCAGGACAGTGCATGCATCCCTGATCATGCCCTACTGGCGTGGTGAAAAAAAACCAAGCTCCCCTGACCCTGTCCTGGTGCCGTAGTCGCACAGGTACTCATTGATGGCCCTCTGCTGCGTGTGCAGCCGCTGCAGCATGGCCAACGTTGAGTTCCACCTGGTGGGCATGTCACATATAAGGCGGTTCTTGGGCAGGTTCAATTCCTTTTGCAGCTCTGCCAGGCGAGCACTGGCATTATAAGATCTGCGGAAATGCACACAGACTTTCCTGGCCTGCCTCAGGACATCCTGTAAGCCTGGGTACCTGCCCAAGAACCGCTGCACCACCAGGTTAAGGACGTGAGCCACACAGGGCACATGGGTCAGTTGTCCCTGTCGGAGGGCAGAGAGGAGGTTGGTGCCATTGTCGCAAACCACCATTCCTGGCTTAAGCTGGCGTGGCGTCAACCACCTCTCGGCCTGCCCCTGCAGAGCAGACAGGACCTCTGCCCCAGTGTGGCTCCTGTCCCCCAAACACACCAGCGCAAGCACGGCATGGCATCTTTTTGCCTGCGTACTTGCGTAGCCCCTTGAACGCCTACGGAGCACCGCTGGTTCCGGGGACAAAGCACAGGAAGAGGCCATGGAGGAAGAAGAGGAGGGGGTGGAGGAGAGAGGTGTGTCACAACCAGTAGAAGCATTTTGGAGGCGTGGCAGTGGAACAACCTCCAACACTACTGCACCTTGTCCTGCATCCTTCCCAGCTGCCAAAAAGTGACCCAATGGGCCGTGAAAGAAAGGTAACGTCCCTGTCCATGCCTGCTGGACCATGAGTCAGCGGTAATATACACCTTACCGCTGACCGCCCTGTCCAGCGAGGCCAAGACATTGCCTTCCACATGCCGGTAGAGAGCCGGAATCGCCTTCCGTGAGAAAAAGTGGCGTTTGGGAACCTGCCACTGAGGAACAGCACATTGCACAAACTCACGGAAGGGGGCCGAGTCTACCAACTGAAAAGGCAGCAGTTGAAGCGCTAGCAATTTAGCCAAGCTAGCATTCAACCGCTGGGCATGTGGATGGCTGGGAGTGAACTTCTTTCGACTGTCCAGCAGCTGGGGCAGGGAAATTTGCCTGCTAGAATCGGACGTCGGTGTACTGCTAGCAGAGTGGCCGCAAGTACTTGGCTGTGACACACCTAATTCTACACCTTCATTCCTCTCAGTGCAGGTTTCAGAGGGGACTGAAGGTATAGTGGGGTTGGAGATCCCAGCTGATGCGGTGCAAGGAGAGGTCCGCTTTGTTCTTTGGTGTGGGTCTTTAAGGTAGGCTTGCCAACGAGCTGCATGGCAGGTCAACATATGTCTGGTCAAGCATGTGGTGCCCAAGCGGCTGATGTTTTGGCCACGCGATATACGCTTGAGACATATGTTGCAAACAGCAGCTGTGCGATCTGATGCACTCGCCTCAAAAAAGGCCCACACCAAAGAACTTTTTGAATGACGGGCAGAGGCAGCGCCCTGCACAGGCGGAGCTCTGCGGTGTGATTCCGTCGGTGTGCTGCCCTTACGCTGGCCACCCAAGGGCATCCTGCCTCGTTGGAGATGTGCCTCCTCCTCATCCTCCTCCTCCTCCTCTCTCCTATTAGGCACCCACGTGGAGTCAGTGACCTCATCATCCCCTCCCTCCTCATCACTGGAGCCAATCTGGCAGTATGCTGCAGCTGCTGGAGCATGACTGCCAGATTAGTGTCCTTCTTGAGCATCCCCTCTCTCTGCTCTCACGCTACTGCCTTCCTCTAGCTGGGTATCATCATCAGATCCTTCGAAACGCTGGGCATCCTCCTGGAGCATGTACCCAACACTGTGCTCAAACAGTTCGGGGGACTCCTCAGGAGGAGGACATGGTGGGTCTAGGGAAGGAGTGACTGATGATGACATTGATACCAGGGAAGAGGACGCTTTGGCAGCTGCTTTGCCAGTACCCTGAGCCTGGGTGAGAGAGGATGAGGAGGATGAGGTGGGCTTGGTCATCCACTCTACCAAGTCTTCGGCATGATGTGGCTCAACATGTCCAGCTGCCGAAAAGAAGGACAAGCGTGTCCCATGGCCCTGTGCTGATGACAATGCACCGCGTCCACGACCAGCACTGTTGCCCCCAGACACAGAGCCTGCTTGCCCTCTTTTATTGCCTCCTGACTGTCTGCCTCTCCTTGTTTGCCTTCCAGACATTTTAATGGATGGCCTGCAGGGAGATGGGAAAAACAGCAATAAGGGCTACCTTCAGGTGTATACTGTGCAGGAGTCTTAGCAACAATGATACTGACACTGTAGCCTGCCTATCCTTCTCTGTCCCTAAACACAATGATTTGCAATATGCTTCAGCAAGATTGGTTTAGCACAGAATAGCACACTGACACTTTCCCCGAGTGTCCTTCTCTGTCCCTAAACTCAAGGATTTGAAATATGGTTCAGCAAGATTGGTTTAGCACAGAATAGCACACTGACACTTTCCCTGAGTGTCCTTCTCTGTCCCTAAACTCAAGGATTTGCAATATGCTTCAGCAAGATTGGTTTAGCACAGAATAGCACACTGACACTTTCCTCGAGTGTCCTTCTCTGTCCCTAAACTCAAGGATTTGAAATATGGTTCAGCAAGATGGGTTTAGCACAGAATAGCACACTGACATTTTCCCTGAGTGTCCTTCTCTGTCCCTAAACTCAAGGATTTGCAATATGCTTCAGCAAGATTGGTTTAGCACAGAATAACACACTGACACTTTCCCTGAGTGTCCTTCTCTGTCCCTAAACTCAAGGATTTGAAATATGGTTCAGCAAGATTGGTTTAGCACAGAATAGCACACTGACTCTTTCCCCGAGTGTCCCTCTCTGTCCCTAAACTCAAGGATTTGCAATATGCTTCAGCAAGATTGGTTTAGCACAGAATAGCACACTGACACTTTCCCCGAGTGTCCTTCTCTGTCCCTAAACTCAAGGATTTGAAATATGGTTCAGCAAGATTGGTTTAGCACAGAATAGCACACTGACACTTTCCCTGAGTGTCCTTCTCTGTCCCCAAACGCAAGGATTTGAAATATGGTTCAGCAAGATTGGTTTAGCACAGAACAGCACACTGACACTTTCCCTGAGTGTCCTTCTCTGTCCCTAAACTCAAGGATTTAAAATATGGTTCAGCAAGATTGGTTTAGCACAGAATAGCACACTGACACTTTCCCTGAGTGTCCTTCTCTGTCCCTAAACTCAAGGATTTGAAATATGGTTCAGCAAGATTGGTTTAGCACAGAATAGCACACTGACACTTTCCCCGAGTGTCCTTCTCTGTCCCTAAACTCAAGGATTTGCAATATGGTTCAGCAAGATTGGTTTAGCACAGAATAGCACACTGACACTTTCCCTGAGTGTCCTTCTCTGTCCCTAAACTCAAGGATTTGAAATATGGTTCAGCAAGATTGGTTTAGCACAGAATAGCACACTGACACTTTCCCAGAGTGTCCTTCTCTGTCCCTAAACTCAAGGATTTGAAATATGGTTCAGCAAGATTGGTTTAGCACAGAATAGCACACTGACACTTTCCCTCACTGTCCTTCTCTGTCCCTACAAACAAGGTTTAGCACAGAATAACACACTGACACTCTCCCTACCTATCCTTCTCTGTCCCTAAACACAAGGAATCCAGGATTAGTAAAGAAAAAAAATGACACTGTCCCTGCCTATGCTTCTCTTTCCCTGCTCCGGAACACACTACACAAGGCCGCCGCGCTGGCGGCCTTTTATAGTGTGGGGCGTGTACTAAACCCCCTCAACAATAATTGGCCACAGGCATCCTGCCTGTGGCCAATCATTGCTCTCCTCGCTGCCGGCGCTGTGATTGGCCAAGCATGCGGGGTCACAGTGCATGCTTGGCCAATCACAGCGCCTGGATGACACTGCGATGGCGTAGTGCATTGTAGGCCATTCGTGTCACTCGAATTTGGCGCGAACGGCCCAAATCGTTCGATATTCGACGAACGATCGAACAGCCGATGTTCGAGTCGAACCTATGTTCGACTCGAACACCGAGCTCATCCCTATACACAATATACACCATACCACTTGTAACTAATGCACTGTGTGTGCTGTACATCACATACCTGTATTCCACACTGTTCCACTCTGCACTCTGTACTGTTCAATGGTCCATTATCTACTCAACACTATTTCACTCTTCATGCTGTGCTATAGATGGTATATTCCACCTTGCTCTACTCTGTATGTTGTGTTGTACATTGTATACTTTACACTACTCCACTCTCTACACTATGCTGTATATTGAATGTTTCCCGGTACTTTTCCGCATAGACCCAGCTGTACAATACAGTATATACTCTTCCACTTTTTGTCCCACCCCATTACTTCAAACTCACCAATCACCAGATTTCGTTGATCATTCTCACACTTCTGCTGGTATATTTAGGTAAAAACATCTCTGCACACTGTGCTATTTACTAACATTTCTTCTTTCTTTTATTTGAACTTTTAGGAGGAAACAGGGATGAAGTGGAGAAAGAGTAGACGGTCAATTTGTCAGAGCAGAGAGCAAAAGGTGAGTGCCGGGGGTAGGTAGGTTATTGGAGAGCCCGTATTTGTTGCCTTATTCTCCCTTTGCAGTCTGAGAATCTGATTGGCTGCTCTGTGGCAGCACAGACCACTCACAACACTTCTTCCCACAGACACCTTTATAAAAATAAAACCAGTTGGGAGACAGATTTATCTCAACCTGTTAAACTTTTTGGTGGAGCCTACAAAAAATATACGTGAGCCCATCTAACCCTTCCCAGCTTTCAGAATACTGGCTTCCAAATGGTGCTGGGAGCTACACTTGGGGAAAGGGCGTTGAGCAAATATAGAATCCCTAAAATAGAAATGTGACAAGGCTTTAAACATTCAGCCTTTCCTGCTAATTCCAAACAGGCAGTAAATAGGCTATAAAAAAGAAAGGAGCAAGGAGAGGTAAACAAACCTCGGGACTTTAAAGGTGTTCAATAGAAAAATATGATAACAGATTGATAAAATTGATTTAAAGTTTATTACAACAATAAAAAACATGAGAAAAATGTTCCATCCTTATCAAAGATAGTTTGTTCTACCACTCGACATGTTTCGCTTTACAAAGCTTCTTCAGGTGTGCTGTATTAAATGCTATAAATAACAAAAGAGGAGTCCCGAGGTTTGTTTACCTCCCCTCCCTTCTTTCTTTATGTGTACATTGGGATGTGGTGTTCTCATCTAATCCCTTTGCCTCACTTCCTTTAAAATTTAAGGCTATAAAAAAGGCCCTCACTGACCTCTGTAGCCTAAGGGAACTGTGGAGCAATTCATTCAAATTCACAACAGAAGCAGTGGGGATGCCAACATCTGGGTTCAGTAATCTGCTTTCCTCTTCCTATGCTCCCGCTCTGACATTCTAATTGCAGATAAGAAAGCTGGAAGTCACTGCTGGGAAGTGGGAGTAAAACCATCTAGTGATAGAAATGAATGATGGGTGAGAGGTCATGTCTTGTGTCTCATCAGAGTGTTGGTGAATGAGAGAAACCAAGTAGACCATTTCATGGTTCCTCCAGCCTAGGGTAGTGTGACGAATCCTATCCCACAACCGAGCTGGGGTCTTAGGCTCTGGTTGTACAGTCCGCCTTGAATCCACGTATTGGTCAGCTAGGGTGGCAGCTTCATCTACTGTGACTGGCTGCCGATCCTTTACCCAGTCTCCAACTTCACGTGGGGTATGATCGTAGAATTGTTCCAGGAGTATTAGCTGGAGCGCATCTGCCATGGTAACAGCTTGACGCCCGGTCATTCAACTCTCCGCTGCTCGGGTCATTTGATGAGCCCATTCCGTGTAAGACTCTCTCTCCTTTCGGCGGAGGTTGCGAAACCTCAAACAGTGTGCCTCTGGAGTAATGCCGAAGCGAGCCAATAGTCTTTCTTTTATCCGGTCATAGTCCTGGCTGATCTCGTCTGGGACATTATTGTATGCCTCTGCAGCCCTTCCTGTGAGCCGGCTGACCAGGAGCGTGACCCAATCTGCTTTATCGACACCTTGGAGCCCGCATTGACGCTCAAACATTTGCAGGTTAACATCCATCTCATCTTCCCCGTCTTGAAAAATGTGGAAGGCGGCATAGGGTAGCTTTTTGCGGGCCGCTGGAGCTTCCCGGTTGGACATAACTGATGCTCCTTGGTCCCGCTGGAGTTCAGCCATTCGCAGCTCGGACATTTCTCGTAACATTTGACTGATAACCTTCTGCGGGGGGTGAGTACCATACAAGGCCAGTCGCCACTGGACGTCAAGCTGGAACTCTGTCGCCTCTGAGGTATCTGCTGGTGGGTTGCTGGCCTGGTCGATCTCCATTAGTTCGGTGATGAGAGTCAGTTTAGATTTGTTACTGGAGACTTTTCCACAAGCTTCCAAGAGATCCTTCAAGGTGCTGCGCTTGAGTCTGGCGTAGTGATTTTTCATCTGCTGTTAGGTGCAGTGGGTCCCGGTGGTGGTTTGGGTATGCCTAGGCAAGAGGAAGCATCCCAATGCTTGCCAACAATGTGACGGATCCTATCCCGCACTCTGCTGAGTGCTTCCGTCACTAATACCGCTTCCTCCAGTATGACCATCAGAGAGATATATTGTTCTAGCTGCATTGAATACAAGTCTAGCCGGAAATAGCTTGTAGCATCTTGAATGGTTTATTGGGCAGAATACAGACTTTTTATACACTTTTAACACAATGGGTTAGATAACGAGGTAGGGCTGACTCATGGATACTCCCCCCTCCCCTCTCCCAACACCTTATTAGACAACTATATAATTAACATGTTAATTAATACAGCACAGCACAGCACAGGTGACCAGACAGCCCATCTCTGGAGGCCAATGTGATCGTGCTGATCACATTGGCCTCCAGAGACGGGCTGTCTGGTCACCTGTTAATGTATTGTTCAGAATTAACAACTAAGAATAGTCTTTGGGCAAATCCAAGAAAACAGTCTCTCAAAAATTTAACAAAAAGATTCATATAGCAATAACAAATAACAGGGTGAATGTGGCAGAAAAGGTGCCTGCAGCCAGTGTCCGCGACAGGTAGTATAATACTGTTGGCTGTCCAACCCCTGAGAGTCAAAAAAACACCTTCTCTGAGGAAATGAGTTGGCATATAGGAAAACATCTCTGCTGGAAGCTTGTAGGTAGGTGTAGCTCAGCCTCCCTGCATAGGTGGCGCTGTTACGGCAGAGAGGATGGAGGATAAGAGGGACTCTTGTTCCTCTGAGGCCTCTGTAGCCTTCATCAGAGAAGAAGCCTTCCAATTTGATGCCACTGCGCATTGGTCAGGGGCAGATACCCACTGGTGAGAGTCTAGCAAAAGGAATGGTTTCAGTGGAGGAGGGACAGAGTAGGGACATCATGCCTGAGACCTCCATCCAGGAGCTCCTTCTGCCTTGTGGCTGCTCTTGCCACCACACCACCTACCAGCCACCTCCTTCGCCAGATTCTGTCGGGTGTCGTAAGCTTACTAATTTGTCCTTTACTGCATTTAGACTGTGTTCCTCAGGTCCCTCTGTAAGGAACCATAGAATTGTTCAGCTGAGTGGTTCAGGTCCTGTTGCCATCTTGTTGGAACTTTGTGGTAATATATTGTGCTGCATTCCATGGTCTCCATGTGCATTTAGTCCAAGTTGGGTAGCAAATACCTGGCTCCACTCACAAGCTGATAACGATATGAGAGACCACCACCTGAATATTGGAATTAAGCATTTCTGTTGTTTATTTGGTTGCAATAAGAAGCTCAGTAAAGAGAGGCCCAGGGTGTGACCGCGAGGATTCATGCAGGGGTTAACTTGTTTTTCTTAGAAGAATGTGCCAGGGGGTGGCTTGGGGGCAGAGAGGAGGCTGTGTGATTGGCTCCGGGGGATCGTGCAGTAGGAAGACGGGGGAGGAGAAAATCGCACTTTACGCAGATGACGTCTTGCTTTTTTTGGGGGACTCCTCAACATCATTAAAAACGTCGATGCAGACAGTGGAAACATTTGGCCGATTCTCTGGCCTGGTGATAAACTGGGGAAAGTCTGCACTTTTACCAGTGGATCCAGTAGGCAATGACGTTAGTGAAGGAGTCCCTTTACTAAAAATAGTGGAAAAAATGGATTATCTAGGGATAGTGGTGACACGAGACCCAGAACAGTATATTAATAATAATTTAAGGCCACTCTTAGTTAAGTTCAAGCAAAAGGCTGATATATGGGAACGTCTTCCCTTATCAGTAGCCGGACGAAGTAATCTCATTAAAATGATTTGGATGCCTCAGTTGCTTTATGTGCTCCATAACGCTCCAGCATGGATCGGGAAAACTTGGTTTAAAAAAATTGAGACCCTTTTTAGGGAATTAATCTGGAAGAAGGGCAGGGCAAGAATCAGTCTCCAAACATTACAGCTGCCAACAAATGAGGGAGGGCTGGCTATTCCACACCCTTATAGCTATTTTTTAGCGATCCAGTTACAGCACCTGGGGGGGGGGGTGTATAATAGAGGGAGGAGAAGGGGCCAGTGGAAAAATGATGCTAACGGGGGCCCCGCATAACACCATAATAGAAAACTTGGAGTCTGAATCTTGCCCCGTTAAGAACCCTACATTGAAGATGGTCATAAGAACATGGCGGGCAGGAAAACAAGCCTTGGGGTACAAAGGGCTAACGGAATATTCCCCTCTCTGGGAAAATAAATATTTGCCAGAAATTCAAGCCATGGGAAAGTTAAAGGAATGGGAAAAGCGAGGTATAACCAGATTGGTGCAGTTATATGAAGGTAACACATTGAAAGCATTTTCAGAATTAAGTAGAGAGTACGTGTGATGTTTGTGCTGAAGCACTGTGTGACCCTTCACCTTTTTCTCCTGATGCATGCTGGGGGGGGGGGGGGGGGGCTGTACCAGGAAGTAGTGAGAGTGGGGTGTGGAACTGGGAAGCAGCAGCAGCATGATGGACAGAAGGGATTACATCTGGTAATGACAGAATCCTGTTGTATTAGGACTCTATGTAACAAGTCATCATGTTCTGAGTGAGTAATAAACCCTTCCATGGTTAAGAAGTTCATCTGGCCTGTGTGTAACTTGCTGAGCAGATACTTTAGCATTGCTAGCAAAACTCTGAGAGACCCCGTGTCTAAGGGACATAACAGTGGCGACGAGGATTGTGGATTTTAACACACATGGCCTTCATAGGGTTTATTCAACCATTTGATCCTGCTGCTGAATCATTGAGCTCCTGGGTGGAGAGGCTGGAGCAGTATATGGAAGCAAATAGTGTGGCTGCAGAAAAGAAAGTTGCAGTTTTCCTCACAATATTGGGTCAAGCTGCATATGGCACTCTCAGAGACCTCATTTCTCCAGACAAGCCGGCCTCTAAGCCCCTGCCTGAGTTAATTCAGAAGCTACATGAGCACTACAACCCAAAGCCATTAGAGATTGCAGAGCGGTTTAAATTCTACAGTAGAAGGCAGCATGCCGGCGAGGACATAAAGACTTATATCATTGCTTTACGTAAACTAGCTGCCACTTGTCAGTTTGGAGACTACCTGCAGACGGCTCTCCGTGACATGTTTGTCATGGGACTCTGCGACCCAGCCATAAAGAAACATTTACTCACAGAACCCGACTTGACTCTGACGAAAGCCACTGACCTTGCTACGGTCATGGAGTTGGCTACACGGGACGCCACCCTACTGAAGGCACCACCTGAAACTCCTGCAAGCCAGGGAGAGGAAATATTCCACTCTGCTATCACCCGACACCCAAGACGGCCGTCTCCAAATCTGCCTAAACCTCGCCACCCTAATTCTTCTGTCTCTAGGACACCAACTTGCTACCGTTGTGGTAACACTACTCACAGTGCACCTGCTTGCAAGTTCAAGGATGTCATTTGTTTTCTTTGTGGAAAGACTGGGCATTTTGGGCGTGTTTGCCGCAGCTCATGCTCCCCGAACACTACCACAAAAGTTAAACGTAAACAGACATTTCATATGGATACTGACAATCACGGCTCCAGCTCTGATGAGGAAACCTGTGTCCAGCATGTTGGACTGTTTCGGGTAGCTGGGAGTACTCCTGCGATTAAAGTGGATGTCACACTCAATGGCTGTCCTGTCTCCATGGATGTTGATACAGGGGCGGCAGTGTCTGTCATTTCATGGACTGATTTAAAGGCATCGGGTCTGTCCCTACCGCTCCAACCTACAAATCTCACACTACAAACCTACAGCAAGGAACTACTACAGCCCTTGGGTTATGTGAAACCCCTTGTTACATTAGGCAACCACAGTCAAACTCTACGCCTTTATGTTGTCAATAAAGGAGGTCCTCCGCTGTACGGGAGGGACTGGATCAAAGCCCTGGGCATGCCTCTTCTTGCCATTGCCCAATGTACATTGCTTTCTGAGGTAGACCATTGGGTGGAATCCCTGAAGTCACGCTTTAAGGGGGTTTTTGAGGACTCTTTGGGCACAGTAAAAGGAAAAATGGCCCACCTCCTCTTGAAGCCGGGTGCTACACCTCGTTTTTGTAAGGCAAGATCAGTACCTTTTGCCTTGAGAAAGAAAGTGGAAGCAGAGCTGGACCACCTATTGGCTGAAAAGATCATAACTAAAGTTGATAGAAGTGAATGGGCATCGCCAATTGTGCCTGTCAAGAAAAAGAATGGAGACATTAGAATTTGTGGAGATTTCAGGGTTGCCCTGAACAACCAACTTCTTGTGGATCAATACCCATTGCCTCGACTTGAAGATCTATTTAGCTCATTGGCTGGGGGGCAAAAGTTTACAAAAATAGACTTAAAGAAAGCTTATCTGCAACTGCAAGTACACCCAGATTCACGCCATCTGTTGACCATTAACACTCATAAAGGATTATTCCAATATAACCGCATGGTTTTTGGCATAGCCCCAGCTCCAGCCATCTGGCAGCAAATCATGGATGAGGTCCTAGCAGGCATACCTTTCACTCAATGTCTACTTGATGACATGCTCATCACTGGTCCCACTGATGAAGAACACAGAAAGAATGTTGAAGCTGTGCTAGAGAGACTCCAAAGGTATGGTTTACTTGTCAATCTTTCAAAATGCGAATTTCTAAAGTCTCAACTGGAATTTTGTGCCCACACTGTGGACAGACATGGGTTACACACTTGCGCATAAAATAAAATATATTGCGCAACCCTGTAAAAGGCAAAACAAAGTGCCAAAATTTTTTTTTTTATAAATGACCTGAAAAAAAGTGCAACTATGTGAATATACACTTAATAAAGTCCAATTACTGATGCTGCTCCAGCAGCATACACATGAAAAGTTCAAAAGAAAAAATCCATAGAAAAAAATGCCACCAAAGTGTGTAAAAACACCAAAGTGTATAAAAAGGACAGCAGATGTGGATCTTCAAACATGGGTATAGACTTCAGCGGCAAAGAATGTATACACAGGAGGCTTACCAGAACAGATGGGTCCCTATTACGGGGACCAAACGGGCTCAGCAAAGAAAACCGATCAAGGTGTCAGCGATGTGATCCTATGGGTCCTCGCTCAGGTCCAGCACCGGTCAGCAAACGTTGGTACTCCCCACAGTAGTGTAAAAACTCGTCCAGCACGATGTTGTTTTCAGAAGGAAAGATAATAAAGAGGCTTCATGGTGTAGATATGTTTAAAAAGACAAATACCCTTTATTGCAATGTGCGGGTAAATAGACGTCCATACACGATAAAAAACAGACGTTTTCAAAAAGGCACGTTTCTCCGTAAGAGGCGTCGTCTGGGAAAGGAGGCCCCAGCCTCCTTTCCCAGACGACGCCTCTTACGGAGAAACGCAGCGTAGGGTGGAGCTCAGGACCCTGACGTCACCACGCCCCCAGCTGATCGGCTGACGCCTGGCGGGGTTGCAGTGCCTTTTTGAAAACGTTTGTTTTTTATCGTGTATGGACGTCTATTTACCCGCACATTGCAATAAAGGGTATTTGTCTTTTTAAACATATCTACACCATGAAGCCTCTTTATTATCTTTCCTTCTGAAAACAACATCGTGCTGGACGAGTTTTTACACTACTGTGGGGAGTACCAACGTTTGCTGACCGGTGCTGGAGCTGAGCGAGGACCCATAGGATCACATCGCTGACACCTTGATCGGTTTTCTTTGCTGAGCCCGTTTGATCCCCGTAATAGGGACCCATCTGTTCTGGTAAGCCTCCTGTGTATACATTCTTTGCCACTGAAGTCTATACCCATGTTTGAAGATCCACATCTGCTGTCCTTTTTATACACTTTGGTGTTTTTACACACTTTGGTGGCATTTTTTTCTATGGATTTTTTCTTTTGAACTTTTCATGTGTATGCTGCTGGAGCAGCATCAGTAATTGGACTTTATTAAGTGTATATTCACATAGTTGCACTTTTTTTCAGGTCATTTATAAAAAAAAAATTTTTGGCACTTTGTTTTGCCTTTTACAGGGTTGCGCAATATATTTTATTTTATGCATATGTGTTTTTTGGCTGAGTATTCCAGCCAAAGGTTTATTTGCAGCACCAGTCATATTCTTATTTAATTTTTTGTGCTAGTTTTTTGTTACATCATTTATGCACACACGTTTTCTTTTGCCTTTGTTTTTGCAATACAACCTGCACTTAGTGTATTCACACTCAGGATATGTTTTCTTTTTAGCACAGGGAGTTAGCGCGGATAACCCCCCCCTTTTTACATGGGTTACACACTACTGAAGAAAAGGTTAAAGCCCTTACCCATGCCCCTACTCCCCAGAATGTCACACAGCTCAGGTCCTACCTTGGCCTCCTAAATTACTACCACCGTTTCTTGCCGAACCTAGCACACCAGCTTTACCCATTACATCGCTTACTGGATGCAAAAGCTAAATGGATATGGACAGCCAAATGTGAAGAAGCTTTTCGGCTTTCTAAAGAACTCATTCTGTCTTCTCGAGTTCTGGTCCACTATGATTTAAAGAAACACGTCACCTTGGCTTGTGACGCCTCGCCTTATGGACTGGGTGCTGTGCTTTCCCATGTCATGCCAGATGGCACAGAGCACCCCATTTCTTTTGCCTCCAGGTCTTTAACCTCAGCAGAGCAAAACTACTCCCAGATAGACAAGGAAGCTTTGGCCATTGTTTGGGCCACAAAAAAATTTCATACGTACATCTATGGTTGGGAGTTCACACTTATCACTGACCACAAACCTCTGTTGTCAATACTGAACCCTCAGAAAGGAATTTCTACAACAACCGCATCTCGCTTACAAAGGTACGCTTTATTCTTGGGAGATTATACTTATTCTATCAGATACCGCTCCCATGATGCCCATGGCAATGCAGATGCGTTTTCCAGATTGCCAATTGGAGACCACTCACCAAGAGACGTACGCATAGTGGAAATACACAGGCCGAAATCCTGCATGTCCACCTCCTTAATTGCCAGACATACAGTCACAGATCCTTTCCTGTCTCAGATATTCTCATATGTTCAGGCTGGATGGCCAGAGAAAGTCCCAGGTGAATTTCGGCCGTACTTTACCAGAAAATGTGAGCTTGTGACTAATGCTGGTTGCCTACAGTGGGGCAACAGAGTGATCATACCTCAGTATTTGCAACCAACCATGCTAAGGATACTGCATGAGGGCCATCCTGGTGTGGTGCGCATGAAGCAGCGAGCCCGGAGCTATGTTTGGTGGCCACAAATGGACACAGCAATTGAAGATTATGTGGCTCAATGTCCTGGGTGCTGTCAAGCTCAGCGACCCCAAAAGAAAGGAACCCTGCTACCTTGGCCATGGCCGACAGAACCGTGGTCAAGACTCCATCTTGATTTTGCTGGCCCAATCCAGGGTAAAATGTATTTGATCGTGGTAGATGCACATTCAAAATGGCCAGAGGTTTTTCAAATGCCTTCTGTTACCTCTGCTGCTACCATTCTAGTCTTAAGGAAGCTCTTTGCTCAATATGGCTTGCCAACAGCCATAGTCTCGGACAATGGGACTCAATTTACATCGCATGAGTTTCAATCCTTCCTCAGTGGCTTGGGCATCCAACACTACAGAACAGCTCCTTATCATCCAGCCTCAAATGGGCTAGCAGAACGGTTTGTGCAGACGTTTAAGAAGCACTTACTGTCCACCCTGGACCAGGTCGGGCTCTCAGAGGAGAAGCTTCTGGAGTTCTTGACCATGTAGCGAAACACAAAACACGCTACTACTGGGCTGTCCCCAGCTTTTCTTATGTTTGGCAGGCATCTCCGCACCAAACTGGATTTAGTTCGTCCACAGGAACAGTCACTGACACCTCTTCTGCCAGGCCGTCCTGGATTCCGTGCTGGTGATCTTGTATGGTTTCGGAATTACAGAGTTTTGCCTCATTGGCTTCCTGGCATTATTGATGGACCTCTTGGACAACGAATGTACATTGTTCGCCTGGAGAATGGCGTTTGTGTTCGAAGACACCTTTCGCAATTGAGAAAGCGCATTTGCCTGCCAGTTGAAACAAACCCGACCTCTCTTTCTACCCAACCACCAGAGTCTACTCAGGGCTCTACTGGTGACATATGGCATGGTGTCTGGCATGATCCTACAAGTTTACAACCAACCCCTGAAGCGGTTGGTCACCATATTCCTGAGGAGCCCGGACATGTGCCTGGAGTTGCAGAGACTGATTTGTCTGTTGGACACCCACTGACACCTCCAGAACCTTTGACAGCCTCTACCCCTCCTAGTGCTGTGCCACTTCGTAAGTCTGCCCGTCAAAGACATCAAACTCCTCGTTGGCAAAGCACTGAAATCTTACAGACACTTTGCAGGTCAGGAAACAGAGACAAAGGTCTCATAACGTGATGCGGGAGCCACAGAACTGAGTTGGAGATACTACTTGTTGAACTGATCCTGCTTGCCTTGTTATTTTATGTGTTGAGTATTTTGTTCTCTTGTTATGTTTATATATATTTTTTTCTCCTATTGTTTTTTTTTATGGGAAAAAGAGGAGATGTGATGTTTGTGCTGAAGCACTGTGTGACCCTTCACCTTTTTCTCCTGATGCATGCTGGGGGGGGGGGCTGTACCAGGAAGTAGTGAGAGTGGTGTGTGGAACTGGGAAGCAGCAGCAGCATGATGGACAGAAGGGATTACATCTGGTAATGACAGAATCCTGTTGTATTAAGACTACTCCATGTAATAAGTCATCATGTTCTGAGTGAGTAATAAACCCTTCCATGGTTAAGAAGTTCATCTGGCCTGTGTGTGTAACTTGCTGAGCAGATACTTTAGCATTGCTAGCAAAACTCTGAGAGACCCCGTGTCTAAGGGACATACCAGTACGCTATCCCGAACTCCTTGTTCTATACTTACCTGCAGATAAGACATGCACTTCAAGCCCAATTCAAAACAAACCCGGTGAGCTGGCAAAAAATTCCCCATCTTCAACGGTTAATCAAGACAGGAACATCAAAAGGCCTTATTTTGAGAATTATACTCACAGATTAGGGGCGGCTTTATACCCGAGGAGAGGCTGGGTAAAAATAAAGCAAAATGGAAGGAGGACATAGGCCCTATAACAACCGTACAATGGAAACGGATATTGGAGCAGGGGACAGTGGTGTCACTCTCTCCATCACAGAGAGTGTCACACCTATTCTTAGTATACAGAGTCTATTATATTTCAAAGAGGTTACATATGTTTGTGTAGCGCTACCCCCAGTTAAGAGAGCCGCTGATATTGATTTGGGCCCTGCAGTGCACCGCTGTCAACCCCCGGCAATCGGCTCTAACCTCCCGTGGCACAGCTGGTGATAAAGAGATAGGACCGCGTGATCGCAACTGTTGGTGCCGCAGTCCTATAACAAACATACACAGAATATACTTTAAAACTCCTATTAAAGTAAGCGGAACTGACACCAAATGTACTTTACCCAGATATTTTACTGAGGCTAATGGGCAAGTAATAAACAACAGTATAACAAGTTGCAGATCCCTGCAATAAACAGTAATAAAGATAAACAGAGTAATCAGAATAATAAAGTATTGCTATGCAACTCTAGCGCTGCCCTTTTACAGCTACTTCCCCTCATGGGTAGACTAACACCCAGCAATGTCTACCTATGCAGTCAGGCCTGACTGATCTAAATGGAAGTTCAGTGAAACAATATTCGCTAGCAATCTCTCGGTGGTGCACTTGAAGAACAACTTTGTAATCCCAACGAATAGTAAAGATAAAGTATCTGTCTTTAAACAGCTCTCACCACCTGGACAAGTCCAAGTCCCTTTCCTCCATCGATTCGTCTAGGAACAGGAATCCACCGACATCCAAGTCTTCAATCCTTCTGGTGTACTGCAGCAAGGAGGATTAGATGTCTCTAAGGCTCTGCTAGGCTGGCAGAGGGCTCTTTGGAAAGGAGCACACGGCCCGGGCTTCAGGCCTTGTGCACACAGCAGTTCAGCACAGACATCCTCTTGCTAGGAGAGGGGGGTCCAAAGAGGCCGACCAAAACTCCGCCTCCCCTTTATAAAGTCTGCCCCAGCAGTCTCTGTTCTGGAGCAATGCACCCTGGGTGCTGCAAGATGTACTGGGAGATGTAGTCTCTCTCTCCTCTGCTTTCACTTCCATAATGTCTCTTTACTTCCTCCCGACTCACCTCTCACCTGGAACTTCTTGTCTCTCTGCATTAAAGGGGAACACCCCGCTACACACTCCCCCCACTTGAACTCTTTGGTCCCCAAAGATAAACTTCAACAAATACTGTTTACCATTTTGGACAATGTCGAGCATGATGTTGGCATAGGGAATTCCCACCAAAACTTTGGGATGGAACTCTCTTGCCCACAGGTCACACTACCATGAGTGGCCTGCCTAACTGTGCCAGAGAGTGAGCTGGGATTGCCCTCCACCAAATGGACGGTGGAAGGATCAGGTTGTTCAACACTTCTCCTAGCCGTTACAACAGAGTCCTCTGAGCTCGTCCCCATTTGGGGGTAAGTTAGTTTCTTGGGAGGCCTGATGACTCTGCGAGCCCTCTGCTCTCTTGGTGCTTCTGACTCTGGCACCACAGGCTCTTCTTCAGGAGTAAGTTCAGGTAACATTGCTGGTTCTGGAACCTCTGATTCAGAAGTCGACTGACGTATGGAATCTCTAGAGTCCTCCTCTGCGCAAGTGTCAGGAACATCTTCCCAGTAATCAGCTGAGGGACTGAAGGGTATGAATTCAGTAGCCTCCGGATTCAGCGTTGCATCTGGGGTATCCCCTCCATTTGGGAGATCTATGGCGGACGTTCCCAGAGTCGAGGGAGGCCACAGCCAGTCCAGTTCTCCACCTTCTTCTGTACTCAATTGGGAGGCCTCCCCATCTTTGGCTCGAGAGGTCTGGGACCGAGTGTTCGGCCTAGGAATATCCAGGATAGAGGCCGGTTCAGGGGAGTCTCTCACGGGAGGTATTCTGACTGCCTCAGCAAGTGGGAGCAGGTGGTTCCGATGCCACGTCTTCAGTGGACCCACCTTTCCTTCTGGCTTTAGTTTGTAGACAGGCAAACCGGGCAACTTCCTACAGACAACATAGGGCTCAGATCTCCACCTGTCGGCAAGCTTGTGTTTTCCAGGGACCCCCAGATTGCGTAGCAGTACTCGGTCCCCGGGCTGAAGATCTTGCACTCGAACCTTCAGATCAAAATTTCTCTTGTTGCGGGCCCCCCTTTGATCCGAAGCCGCCTGGGCTTGTTCATAGGCCACCTGCAAGCTACGTCTTAGTCTGTCCACGTATCCCTTGTGGGATGTAGCTGAGGTATTGTCTATAGAAGTGCCAAAGGCCAGGTCCACAGGTAGCCTTGCTTCTCTCCCAAACATAAGTCGATAAGGGGAGTAGCCAGTGGCGTCACTTGTGGTACAGTTATAGGCATGTACTAGGGCTGATATGTGCTGACTCCAGTGTTGCTTCTTCTCTGTTTCTAAGGTTCCCAACATGTTGAGCAGGGTCCGGTTAAATCTCTCCGGCTGAGCATCTCCTTGTGGGTGGTAAGGCGTGGTTCTGGTCTTCTTTATTCCTAATGAATCCAAAAGTCTTCGGATCAACCGACTCTCAAAGTCCCTTCCTTGATCTGAGTGGAGTCTCTGTGGTAGTCCGTAATGGACAAAATACTTCTCCATAAGTATCTTGGCCACGGTGGATGCCTTCTGGTCTTTGGTTGGGAAAGCTTGAGCATAGCGGGTGAAATGGTCGGTTATTACCAGAACATTCCCCAATCCACTCAGGTCGGGTTCGAGGCAGAGAAAGTCAATGCATACCAGATCCATTGGGCCTTGACTCTGTAAGTGGCCCATTGGGGCAGCTTGATGGGGTAGGGTCTTTCTCTGAATGCATCGTGCACAGGAATGGCAATACTCCTCTACTTCTGCCCTCATGCAGGGCCAATAGAACCGATTTCTGACAAGCTGGAAGGTCCTTTCTGCCCCTAGGTGACCATGATGGTCATGCAGGGCAATTAGTACAGTCTCTCGGTGCTTCTCTGGAAGAAATAACTGCCACTTATCTTCTGAGTCATCAGAGGGGCCCCTTCGGTAGACCACTCCCTGATGTACCTGTAGCCTGTCCAATTCCTTCCTCAACAGGCGAGCCTCTTTGAGGGGTGATGTAGGAATTTGTTGGGATCCTGATTCTCCAGGGCTTCGAGGACCAATCTCCCCATGGGGTCTTCCAATTGGTCACACCTCAACTCCTTCTTGGACAGTCTCGGTAGGTTGTCTTCCTCCAGTTGAGTTACCCCACAATAGTGTTTGGGGACTCCTACCATGGTAACCCCTATTTCTTCTGCTCTGGAGCCTCCTCTGGCTTGGAATTCAGCCCCTTGACAAAGTGCCACTTGGGTCCAATCTTCCCAGTCATTTGTCGTGGCATGAGACCTCCGGGACAGGGCATCTGCATCCCTATTTCCGGCTCCTGGTCTGTACTTCAGACTGAAGTTGAATCCAGACAATGCAGCCAACCACCTGTGTCCGGTGGCATCTAGTTTCGCGGTGGTGAAGAGGTAGGTCAGGGGGTTGTTGTCTGTCTTCACAGTAAACTCTGCCCCATACAAGTAGTCTTTTAGCTTGTCTACTACCGCCCATTTGAGGGCCAGGAATTCCAGCTTATGAGTGGGGTAATTCTTTTCTGAGGGGGTCAGGCTCCTGCTCACATAGGCCACTGGTCGCAGTTGTCCTTCATGTTCTTGGTAGAGTACACCACCTAGACCCTCACGGCTGGCATCCACATGTAATTCATAAGGTCTGGTAGGGTCGGCGTAGGCCAGGACTGGGGCAGTGGTTAAGCTCCTCTTCAGAGCATGAAAGGCCTCTTCACACCTTGGGTTCCACTGATCTTGAACTGACTCACCAGGCCTCCTGGGCCCTGAGTCATCCTCTTCCCCTTCTGCCTTTAGCAATTCATTCAATGGGCGGGCAATCCGAGCAAACCCCTCCACAAACCTCCTATAATAGGAGCAGAACCCCAGGAAGGATCTGAGCTCTGTTACTGTGGTGGGTCGTGGCCAGGAAGTGACTGCTTCCAACTTCTCAGGATCTGTGGCCACCCCTTCTTCAGACACTATGTGCCCCAGATAGTTCACAGAAGACTGGTAGAACCGACACTTCTCGGGGGAAAGCTTAAGTCCCTCTTCGCTGAGTCTTCTCAATACTTTCTCCAACCTGGCTTCATGTTCTTCCAAGGTTCTTCCAAAGACAATGACATCGTCCAAGTACACAAGGACTTCTATAAGATTCATGTCTCCAACAGTCTTCTCCATAAGGCGTTGAAAGGTAGCAGGAGCTCCAGACAGACCCTGAGGCATCCTATTGAATTCGAAGAATCCCACCGGGGTTATGAAGGCTGTCTTCTCCCTGTCTTCTGGGTGCATAGGTATTTGATAGCACCCACTCTTGAGGTCCATCACACTGAACCAATTGGCTCCAGACAAACTTTGTAGGGCATCTTCTATCCTTGGCGTGGTGTATTGGTCAGGGATGGTTCTCCTGTTGAGAGTCCTGTAATCGATACAAAGCCTCAACGACCCATTCTTCTTTCTGACCACCACGATTGGGGAGGCATAGGGACTTCTAGACTCCCGGATCACACCAGTCTTCTTTAGTTCTACAAGTTGTTCCCTCAGATCCTCCAGATCTGCCAGGGGGACCCACCTGACCCTCTCTCGGAAGGGCTTATCTTCTTGGAGGCGGATCCGATGGGTGGCACTTCTTGCACACCCCACATCGAATTCATCTTCGGAAAAGATCTTCTCCCACCTGGTCAGCTGGGCCTTGGCTCTTTCTTTCCAAGCCCTGGGTAGGTTCGGGTTTTCCACGGACAGTTTCTCCCAAACATCTCCTCCGTCACCCGTCCCCTTGACTTCGGACCAAGTGACCGGGGCAGCAGGGCTCACCTGACCAAGCAACACTCTGGCAGGGATCTCCATGGGTCCTCCCGTAGTGTTCCTAACACTCACCGGAACTCTGCCATGGGCCTTCTTCAGGGCCTTGAACGGAATCACTTCTGGTATCACTTCCAGGCCTGAGGACTCTTCCCTTGGGTCTGATTCCAGCATGACAAAGGGGCCAGGTTGTTCCCACGAAAGCTTCACAGTGGCCCTAAGACAGGTTACTTCTCCGGGCTGTAGCACTACTCCTTCTCTGCCAAGTCTCCACACCTTCCCTATCCCCTCTCCCGGGGTCTTCTGCTCTAAGACCAGTCGTTGGTAGGCCGTCTTTAGCATGGGATGGATTTTGGTGGCTGAATGGTTTCTCTCTTTCACTAGAGGGGTCAGGAGTCTCCTGACTAGATCCGTGTTTGTCCCAATGATCAGGGAAATCTTGCTGGCTCCAGGCGGCCGGGGACACACAACTGCCAGGGTGTCAAACACTTCAGCCTTCCCAGCCACGGATGGGTCGAAAGTCATCTTTATGGGCAGGTACCCATCATAAGGGAAACTCTGGGTTCCAAGTCCCCATATCTCCAGCTCTTCTATCTTCTGGATAGGCAGATGACTCAAGTGCCTATCATAGAAGTCCCGGTATAGTAAAGTCACCTGTGCTCCGGTGTCCAAAAGAGCTTTAGTATAGACTCCTTCCACTTGAATGGGCACAGTAGGAGACGGGCCCACCAGTTCCTTTGGGTATGGCCGGACTGGGGTCACCTCTTTTTTTTTGGCTTTCGACCCTTGCCCTGCTCCTTTTGGACTTTAATTTTTCCTGAGCCTGGCATGCATTGACTTTCTCCCTCTCAATGGGGGCACAAACCCGCTGAGGGATGTTATTGTTCCTTTTAGGTGGATGTTCCTTCTTTGGGGTGCTGTACTTCCACTGAGGGGTCTTGCCCCCTCCCTCTGGGGTACATCTTGGTGGGGGTGTACTATACCTCCTCCTAGGAGTTTTGTCTCCTCCATTCTTGGCCTTTTTTTTTAGTTTGGAGCGCACTGAAGATGATGGGCACCCGGTTGACTCCTTCACCGGGGCCCTTTGGAGTTTCCCGCCGGCTTGCAATTATCTGTTCTCTTCTTCTTTGGGCTGGAGCATACGTTAGCAAAGTGGCCACTCCCTCCGCAGTTATAGCAAATCACCTCTTCTCGGTCCTGTAGGGAGGCCGGTGCTGAGGTGTTCGGGAACAACTCCTTTCTTGGGCTTGGTTTCTCTCGTCTTCTCTGATCTTTCTCCATCAAAGAGGTCAGCATCTCCAACACTTGGGCCATTTGCGATTTCAGAGTGTCAACCTCCGCATCTCTTTCTGGGCTCTTGACCGAATGGACCAACACTGGTACAGGTGTGACATTCGCCTTGGCCACCTGCTGATCTTCCTCCAGCGCCTCTTCGTCCCTAATAATTTTTATTAGATCAGAGTAGGTTAGTGACATTCCTCCTCCTGAGGTTTTCAGGTGCAGCCAGACCGGGTCTGAGCGCCGCGCTCCCCTCATGATCTGCTTCATGCGTGCTTCATCTGCATCTTTGGGCAGCATTCCCTTCTTCAGTACAATCTTGCATAACTGCCTGTTCAGCCTTCTAACATATTCTGACAGTTTCTCATTCGGCTGCTGGAGAGTGTGTTCAATTTGATAAATCATCTCTGACACCTTCTCCAGCTGACCAAACTCTTCCTGCAGCATGGCCAGGCAATCTTGAGCTGTACAGTTTTCATTTCCAAACCGGAAGCTCTTCACCGCTTCTGCCGCGGCACCTTTCAGACTTTCTAAGACTCGCTGTCTCTTCTGTGCCTCAGGCACCTCCCATGCTTCTACTGCCTGCAATGCCTGTTCCACCCAAGTGTCAAAATCTTCCTCCCCCGCAGGGACGGGGAGCTTCCCTGAGAAGGTGCTAAGCTTCCGGTAACCGGCCTCCACATGCACCGTACTGCTTTTCTGGCACTTAATTACAAGGTCTCCTAGAGCATTCAACAATTCAGGCCCTATAGCGGCCAGCGGTGATCCCGGGCTTAATAGTTCCTTAAGCTTTTCTGCTTTAGGGGATAGTGGTGGAGATAATTGTGGGAGTGATGGCTTTGGTGTCTGAAACCATTCTTCCTTCACTGGCAGCGTATGTATCAAGTGATAGATCTGATTATCTATGGCTTGTATACTCTGACTTTTAAAATGCTCTGGGATTTCGTTTTTCCATTCTACCAGTGCGTATGTAAACGAGATCACTGGATCTGGCCTAAAATCCATCACCCATGCTTTGTGGCTCGGAGACAGTAACAATACGAGATGTTTTATCTCCTCTTCCTTCCATCTTTCCCCCGGGAGTACAATGACTACCGCCGCGGTTGGATCGGCGCCAATCGCTGCGCACCACTGTGACATTGCCAGCGGGTCCATGCTGGTACTTCTGACCGGCTTGATTGCAGCGTGCAACGTACAAGGATCCCGGACTCGAGCCCCCACGTGTAGCGCTACCCCCAGTTAA
This sequence comes from Rana muscosa, assembly GCA_029206835.1. NCBI lineage: Eukaryota > Metazoa > Chordata > Amphibia > Anura > Ranidae > Rana > Rana muscosa. Next base: position 7,532,446 of record CM055117.1, read on the forward strand.
GAGAGCCGCTGATATTGATTTGGGCCCTGCAGTGCACCGCTGTCAACCCCCGGCAATCGGCTCTAACCTCCCGTGGCACAGCTGGTGATAAAGAGATAGGACCGCGTGATCGCAACTGTTGGTGACGCAGTCCTATAACAAACATACACAGAATATACTTTAAAACTCCTATTAAAGTAAGCGGAACTGACACCAAATGTACTTTACCCAGATATTTTACTGAGGCTAATGGGCAAGTAATAAACAACAGTATAACAAGTTGCAGATCCCTGCAATAAACAGTAATAAAGATAAACAGAGTAATCAGAATAATAAAGTATTGCTATGCAACTCTAGCGCTGCCCTTTTACAGCTACTTCCCCTCATGGGTAGACTAACACCCAGCAATGTCTACCTATGCAGTCTGGCCTGACTGATCTAAATGGAAGTTCAGTGAAACAATATTCACTAGCAATCTCTCGGTGGTGCACTTGAAGAACAACTTTGTAATCCCAACGAATAGTAAAGATAAAGTATCTGTCTTTAAACAGCTCTCACCACCTGGACAAGTCCAAGTCCCTTTCCTCCATCGATTCGTCTAGGAACAGGAATCCACCGACATCCAAGTCTTCAATCCTTCTGGTGTACTGCAGCAAGGAGGATTAGATGTCTCTAAGGCTCTGCTAGGCTGGCAGAGGGCTCTTTGGAAAGGAGCACACGGCCCGGGCTTCAGGCCTTGTGCACACAGCAGTTCAGCACAGACATCCTCTTGCTAGGAGAGGGGGGTCCAAAGAGGCCGACCAAAACTCCGCCTCCCCTTTATAAAGTCTGCCCCAGCAGTCTCTGTTCTGGAGCAATGCACCCTGGGTGCTGCAAGATGTACTGGGAGATGTAGTCTCTCTCTCCTCTGCTTTCACTTCCATAATGTCTCTTTACTTCCTCCCGACTCACCTCTCACCTGGAACTTCTTGTCTCTCTGCATTAAAGGGGAACACCCCGCTACATTTGGAAGGAGACTAGATGATAAGTGCCCTAGATGTCAAGATACAGGGGACCTCATACACATGATGTGGAAATGCCCGAAGTTATATAGATATTGGGCGAAGGTATTGAACATCATAAATATGACCTTTGGGACGACTCTGGAACCGGAGGCCAGGGTGTGCCTATTAGGTTGTGTAGAGGAGGGACACGGGCAAAAAGACATCTTGGAAGTAGTGCTGAGGTGCCTGTTTCAGGCCAGAAAGGTGATAGCACAAAATTGGCAAGCACAGAAAGCACCGACATCACGAGAGTGGGTTAATGTAATAAACGCAACAGTGTGGAAGGAAAAAGTAACCCTGACTAGGCACGGTAACTACAAAAAATTTAAAACAATGTGGGATCCCTGGCTGAGAAGAATGGGGTGCCCGCCCTAATTGGCAGAGAGAAGAGTAAAGAAAAGACCCAAAAGTGGAAACCGGTCGGTTGTGATAGAAAGAATACATAGAGGATAGGGAGAAAGAGAAGCAATGGGTTTTAGATAAAGACAAATCTCTGGTCCTTTTTTTTTGTGTTTTTTTTTATTTTTATTTTTATTTTTATTTTTTAGGAGTATGAAGAAAGATAAGTTAGGGAGAGGGAGGGGAGGGGGGAGGGAAAGGGGATAAGGGTAGAACATTACATTAAAGCACTGTATGTAAAATAAAATAAAGGTAAAATAAATGTATGTACTTATAAATGATGTTATGTACTAAGGAAAAACAATAAAGAATATAGAAGTGAAAGAAAAAGGGGGAAAGGGAAAAAGAAAAGAGAGAGAAAGAATAGTCTTTGGGCAAATCCAAGAAAACAGTCTCTCAAAAATGTAACAAAAAGATTCATATAGCAATAACAAATAACAGGGTGAATGTGGCAGAAAAGGTGCCTGCAGCCAGTGTCCACGACAGGTAGTATAATACTGTTGGTTGTCCAACCCCTGAGAGTCAAAAAAACACCTTCTCTGAGGAAATGAGTTGGCATATAGGAAAACATCTCTGCTGGAAGCTTGTAGGTAGGTGTAGCTCAGCCTCCCTGCATAGGTGGCGCTGTTACGGCAGAGAGGATGGAGGAGAAGGGGGACTCCTGTTCCTCTGAGGCCTCTGTAGCCGTCATCAGAGAAGAAGCCTTCCAATTTGATGCCACTGCGCATTGGTCAGGGTCAGATACCCACTGGTGAGAGTCTAGCAAAAGGAATGGTTTCAGTGGAGGAGGGACAGAGTAGGGACATCATGCCTGAGACCTCCATCCAGGAGCTCCTTCTGCCTTGTGGCTGCTCTTGCCACGACACCACCTACCAGCCACCTCCTTCGCCAGATTCTGTCGGGTGTCGTAAGCTTACTAATTTGTCATTTACTGCATTGAGACTGTGTTCCTCAGGTCCCTCTGTAAAGAACCATAGAATTGTTCAGCTGAGTGGTTCCGGTCCTGTTGCCATCTTGTTGGAACTTTGTGGTAATATATTGTGCTGCATTCCATGGTCTCCATGTGCATTTAGTCCAAGTTGGGTAGCAAATACCTGGCTCCACTCACAAGCTGATAACGATATGAGAGACCACCACCTGAATATTGGAATTAAGCATTTCTGTTGTTTATTTGGTTACAATAAGAAGCTCAGTAAAGAGAGGCCCGGAGTATGACCGCGAGGATTCATGCAGGGGTTAACTTGTTTTTCTTAGAAGAATGTGCCAGGGGGTGGCTTGGGGGCAGAGAGGGGGCTGTGTGATTGGCTCCGGGGGATCGTGCAGTAGGAAGACTGCTAGCAGGAAGGGGAGGGATCAGTCCACCACGAGGGAGGGCACAGTAAGAAATTTCCCACCCGCCTGCCCTACAAATTGGTAGGTATTGTGTTTGTATAGGGTGGAGTTTCGGGATTTCAGGGTTCTTTGCTGCATTTGGGGTTCAAGGTCCTTTTAGGTCTTATTGGCGTTTAAAAAGGCATAGTGGAGGGACCCGTCTGAGGTACGGCTCCCAGGTGGTACATGGGTACCTGCTAGTTCTCTGAGTCTGTGATTTTTCGTGACTGGATGCCTGAGAAGTACTAGCAAGTACAGTTCTGGTTTTTAGGCCATTGGGACCTTGGACTCCAGTGCAGGGAATAACTGGTGTTATGTGTAAAAGAGTTTTATGTTAATTAATATGGTAATTATTTTATATATTTATATTTGGTTAATAAAACGGCTGCAATGGCCATTTTCTCCATTTCAGTGTTATGTGGTTCTTAACCACTTAAGCCCCGGAGCATTTGGTAGCTAAAGGACCAGAGGTGAATTCAGAATTTTGCACTGCGCTGCTTTAACTGTAAATTGTGTGGACATGCAATGTTGTACCCAAACGAAATTTGCGTCCTTTTCTTCCCACAAATAGAGCTTTCTTTTAATGGTATTTGATTGCCTCTGCGATTTTTATTTTTTGCAAAATAAACGGAAAAAGACCGAAAATTTTGAAAAAAAATGATATTTTCTACTTTTTGTTATAAGAAAAATCGAATAAACTCAATTTTAGTCATACATTTAGGCCAAAATGTATTCAGCCACATGTCTTTAGTAAAAAAAATGTCAATAAGCGTATATTTATTGGTTTGCGCAAAAGTTATAGCGTTTACAAACTAGGGTACATTTTCTGGAATTTACACAGCTTTAAATTTATGACTGCCTATCTCATTTCTTGAGGTGCTAAAATGGCAGGGCAGTACAAACCCCCCCGCAAATGACCCCATTTTAGAAAGTAGACACCCCAAGGAAATTGCTGAGAGGCCTTTTGAGCCCATTGAATATTTTTTTTTTGTCCCAAGTGATTGAATAATGACAAAAAAAAAAAAAAATTACAAAAAGTTGTCACTAAATGATATATTGCTCACACATGCCATGGTTATATGTGGAATTGCACCCCAAAATAAATTTTGCTGCTTCTCCTGAGTACGGGGATACCACATGTGTGGGACTTTTTAGGAGCCTAGCCGCGTACGGGACCCCGAAAACCAAGCACCGCCTTCAGGATTTCTAGGCACAAATTTTTGATTTGACTCCTCACTACCTATCACAGTTTCGAAGGCCATAAAATGCCAAAATAGCACAAACCCCCCCAAATGACCCCATTTTGGAAAGTAGACACCCCAAGCTGTTTGCTGAGAGGCATGGTGAGTATTTTTTTACAGCTCTCATTTGTTTTTGAAAATGAAGAAAGAACATTTTTTTTTTTTCATTTTTTTTTTCAATTTTCAAAACTTTGTGACAAAAAGCGAGATCTGCAAAATACTCACAATACCTCTCAGCAAATAGCTTGGGGTGTCTACTTTCCAAAATGGGGTCATTTGGGGGGTTTTGTGCCATCTGGGCATTCCATGGCCTCCGAAACTGTGATAGGCAGTGAGAAGTGAAATCAAAAATTTACACCCTTAGAAAGCCTGAAGGCGGTGATTGGTTTTTGGGGTCCCGTACGCGGCTAGGCTCCCAAAAAGTCTCACACATGTGGTATCCCCGTACTCAGGAGAAGCAACAGAATGTATTTTGGGGTGTAATTCCACATATGCCCATGGCATGTTTGAGCAATATATCATTTAGTGACAACTTTGTGCAAAAAAAAAAAAAAAAATTGTCTTTTTCCCGCAACTTGTGTCAACATATAAAATATTCCATGGATTCGACATGCCTCTCAGTATATAGCTTGGGGTGTCTACTTTCCAAAATGGGGTCATTTGGGGGGGTTTTGAACTGTTCTGGCATTTTATACACAACATTAGGAAGCTTACATCCACTCTTCTAACCACTTGAAGACAAAGCCCTTTACTCTTTCGTCCATGGACCGACACAGCTTCTCTATTGACAAAGTGGGTATTATCCGTTAATTAGGAGTGACTAGCCAGAAAAACTTGTAAAAAGTGTTGCATCACACCTTCTACAGTACCGCCCAGGGGGCGGACCCTCTGGGTATACCCTCTCAGTCTGCACATCGCAGATCAGTTTTTTTCTGTCTAGCAAGGAGTAGGACATGGCTCCCTTCGGGCCCATTGGTCCGGGGAAAAAAGATATATATATATATATATATATATATATATATATATATATATATATTTTTGCTACATTTGTTGTTTCCTGCGATCTTCGATCAACTGCCGACTGGGTGACAGGCTGGATCCTCGATCCTTGTAGTCTCCCCAGTTTCGGCCATCGAGCGTGTGCCGACCCTAGCTACGCGCTGGGTTTTCCACGACATGCCCGTCGCTCCACGGGTGGCCGGTGAGCCTACGCTCCAGGGCCTGCATCGGACCGCTCAGCTTCGGCTGACCTTACGGCCGAGTCGCAGCAGCCTGGCCGGTGAGCTTACGCTCCAAGGCTTGCATCGGACCGCTCAGCTTCGGCTGACCTTACGGCCGAGTCGCAGCAGCCTGTCCGGTGAGCGTCACGCTCCAGGGCATACATATGATCGTCCCTTTTGGGTCCAATCACAGCATGCCTGGCCAGCAGTCACCTTCCGTGCGCGGACGATGATCTGTTTGGAATGTCTTCCAGCAGAATACATGCAGGATAGGTAAGTAAAACTCCCCTGCCTCGGCTGGGTGATTTAGCTGGACATTCCTGGAGAGATCAAGTAAGTGGTTGTGGCCCCTTTCTTCCCTCTCTCCCTGCCTTTCCCTCCTCCCTGGGCTTCTAGCTAAAGGTTGCTGGGTGCTGGGGGTCACCTAGGGGGTCCCACTGGAGCGGGGCTGGCTGTAACTAACATTTAAAAGAAATGTCATTTTTGCTTACCTGTGTTTCTGTGTCTCCATGCTGTCCGCGGCCATTTTGAGGTGGTCCATGCCAAGTTTGGCCTCTTGTAACTGCCTGGCGGCCATCTTCCTGCGGTTCGGCCACACCCACTGGCCCCTATCAGGTGATCGGCGGCCATGTTTGTCCACCCTGTATGCAGATATTGCCGTTCGGCGGCCATCTTTTTGTGGGCTATGGCTGCCTGACCTCTATCTTCTGTCGGCGGCCATTTTCTTAGAGCCCACATTATCTTCCATACAGACGTTTTTGGCAACCATTTTGCGAGAGCCTCCGGCCTCTAGGGTGCATTACACTGGCGCGAAAATTCACACAGGAAGTGCTGATAAAAGAAGCAGACTGACACAGCAGCAAGGGGACAGCATCACAGGCGCAGCATAGCAGTACCTATCCAGGGTGGTGAGTCCTCTGGGTAACCCAGCATCTCTGCAGCGCAGGAGGGTGGCCTATTGATATCTTGCCTGGAGCCCTGTGAGTGTCAGCGTGTGGTCAGCATGGCATCTGAGCCAGATGTCTTCTCCCCTGAAACACCAGATTTAGCAGCTGGTGTCCCTGAGGTGTCTATGGACGCTATGTCGGCAATCCTAGAGGCGTTTGCTGCCAGGGTGGAAGCAGCACACGGGAATACAGGGGGTAATAAACGCCCCCGTCCCCTGTAATCTTCTGGGGATATTTCTGATGCAGAACCAGGTCCAGCTACGGCTCATGGCCCAGATTCTGATGCATCAGAGACTGCAGACCGTGACCGATCGGACAGTGAGGAGGACTCCAAGTCCAGGTCAGTACGCGAGACGGCTTTGGTATCTGACCTTATTACTGCAGTGCGGGATACGCTAAAGTTGGAAAGGACTGAAGAAGTAGCAGATACTCCAGTCCCCTTTGGGTTTCGTAAACCTGCCCGCACTGCTAAGGTGTTCCCTTGTGTGTCTTATTTTGACAAACTCTTATACAAGGAATGGGAGAACCCACTGAGGGTCTTTACAGCCCCAAAGAGGTTTGCAGTACGGTACCCCTTTGAGGAGAGTTTTCTGAAGATATGGACCTCTCCCCCTATAGTGGACCCTTCGGTGTCCAGACTTAATAGAGCCACCACTATTCCAGTAGAAGGGGCTCCTGTTTTCAAGGACCCTGTGGATAAGAAGGCTGAAGCACTCGCTCGCTACCTATACTCAGTGGTAGGCTCGGCAGTACGCCCGGCATTGGCGGGGGCCCTAGTTTCTCAGACACTTACTGAATGGGTAAAATTGCTACTCCAGGGGTTAAAGGAGCGAGATGCTCCTCCTAATGAGATAACTTTGGCCGACCAGTTGGTCCAGGGCCTTAAGTTTGTCTGCGAGTCAGACATGGATACTATTCCCCTGCTGTCAAGAGCTTCGGTTTATGCAGTAGCAATACGCCGCCTGATCTGGCTAAAGGGCTGGTCTGCGGACCAGACTTCCAAGAAAGCCCTATTGGATCTGCCTTTTAAGGGCGACAGACTTTTTGGGGCTTCTCTGGATGACATCATCAAGGATGCCACAGGAGGTAAAAGCACTTTGCTTTCCCAAACTAGCAAGGGTAAGGGACCACGCCAAGGGCAAGGGCCCTCCTTTACTGCACGTAAGCGTTTTTTTCGCCCCCTTAAGGCGACAGGGAAAAGACCCCAGGCCGATAAAGCGCCTGCCCAAGGACAAAAGCGTCCTTGGTCCCGCAGACCCAACAAGCCTGCGGACAAATCTGCGTCCACATGAAGGTCCGCCCCCACCCAGCTCTCGGGTGGGGGGACGTCTTCGCAAATTCGCGACTCAGTGGACTGCTCTAGTCTCCGACAGGTGGGTTTGCGAAGTAATCTCCTCAGGCTACAAGATAGAATTTCTCTCTTGTCCACCAGACAGATTCATCACCTCCAATCTCCAGCTACTACCGACCCGTCGGGAGGCCCTGTATGGGGCGGTCCAGGGTCTACTGGAACGCGGGGTAGTTATTCCAGTTCCAGAACAGGAACGGGGTCAGGGTTTTTACTCAAATCTGTTCATTGTGCCAAAGAAGGAGGGGGTTCGTCCAATCTTGGATCTCAGAGCCCTCAATTGCTTTGTGAAGGTACAAAGATTTCGGATGGAGTCGGTTCGATCCGTAGTCACGGCTCTCCATCCGGGGGACTTTCTGGCCTCCTTGGACATCAAGGACGCATACCTGCATGTCCCCATATGCTCCAGACACCAGAGGTTTCTGCGATTTGCTATCGGGAAGAACCACTACCAGTTTGTGGCCCTCCCGTTTGGCCTTGCCTCAGCACCCAGGACGTTCACCAAGGTGCTCGCTCCGATTCTGGCACTTCTAAGACAGCGGGGTATCGCTATCACAGGTTACTTGGACGACCTTCTGCTGAAGGCCCCTTCAAGCTCAGAATTAGAGGTAAGCGTGTCCATTACCTGTCAGACTCTTCCAGACTGTGGTTGGATACTAAACACGCAAAAGTCAGTATTGGTGCCCACTCAACGCCTAGTGTACCTGGGGTTGATTCTGGATTCCTCAGAGGCAAAGGTATTCCTCCCTGTGGAGAAGTTGCAGACCCTCCGGGCTGCAGTACGGCAGCTGACTTCCAGGAATTGGTCGTCACTCCGTTTTTGCATGCGAGTGTTGGGCCTCATGGTAGCCTCCTTCGAGGCGGTCCCATATGCTCAATACCACACTCGAGTGTTACAGAAGGAAGTTCTGTCCAGATGGAACAGATGCCCTTCATCTCTGGATTATCAAATCCGAGTGAGCCACCTAGTCAGGAGATCCCTGGTATGGTGACTGACAGCACCGGCTGTAATGGCCGGGAAGTCATTTCTTCCGGTTTACTGGATAGTGATCACGACGGACGCCAGCCTTACAGGTTGGGGGGGGGGAGTCTGGGGTGTCCAGTCGGCGCAAGGTCGCTGGACCCCAGAGGAAGCCCTCCTGCTGATCAATGTCCTGGAGATCCGGGCGATCAAGCTGTGCCTCTTCAAATGGTCTCAGAGACTGCAAGGGCGTCCAGTCAGGATCCAGTCAGACAACGCCACAGCAGTGGCATATGTCAATCATCAAGGAGGAACAAGAAGCTCAGCTGCAGCATCGGAGATCGCTCGCATCCTGAAGTAGGCAGAGAGGAGCGTACCGGCACTGTCGGCCGTGTACATTCCGGGTGTGGAAAACTGGCAGGCGGACTACCTGAGCCGCCAGATGCTGGACCAGGGAGAATGGTCCTTACACCCGGAGGTGTTCCAACTCCTCTGCCAAAGATGGGGCACACCAGACGTAGATCTTCTGGCTTCCCGACTCAATCGGAAGGTATTGAGGTTTGTGGCCCGGTCAAGAGACCCATGGGCAGACGCAACGGACGCGTTGGTAGCATCGTGGGGTCAGTATCGGCTAATCTATGCCTTCCCTCCCTTAAGGCTTCTTCCTCTTCTGCTCCGCAGAGTGGAGGCAGAGGGAATTCCAATGATCCTAATCGCTCCAGATTGGCCTCAGCGTCCTTGGTACGCCGATCTAGTACGTCTGGTAGCAGACGTCCCCTGGCGCCTACCACTACGGAAGGACCTGCTATCGCAAGGTCCCATATTCCATCCTGCTTTACAGTCATTGGCTTTAACGGCATGGCTGTTGAGAACCAGGTACTGAGAGATCGGGGCCTGTCAGACTCAGTAATCTCTACTATGAGAAGTGCTCGGAAACCGTCCTCTAGGAAGGTCTGTCACCGCACTTGGAGGGCCTACATCTCCATGTGTGAGGAAATGAAATGGCATCCGCGTACCTATTTGGTTTCCAGAATCCTGCTGTTTTTACAGCATGGGGTAGACCAAAGGCTTGCCCTAAGTACGATTAAGGGACAGATATCTGCCCTGGCTGTCTTTTTTCAGAGACCCCTGGCGACTCACTCTCTCGTGAGTACATTTGTGCAGGGGGTTCGACATGTGGCCCCTCCGGTCCGCCCCCCCTTACCTCCGTGGGACTTGAACCTGGTCCTCTCGGTGCTTCAGAAGGCACCGTTTGAGAATATTAGAGATATTCCCCTGTTGACACTGTCTCAGAAAGTGGTCTTTTTGGTGTCTGTTACGTCAGTTAGACGAGTCTCTGAGCTGGCAGCCTTGTCCTGCAAGGCTCCCTATTTGATTTTCCACAAGGATAAGGTGGTGCTGCGGCCGCAGCCTTCCTTTCTTCCGAAAGTCGTTTCGGCTTTTCATCTCAACGAAGACATTGTACTTCCATCCTTGTGTCCTCAGCCGTCGAATCCTAAGGAGTCGGCGTTGCGTTTCTTGGACGTTGTCCAAGCTTTGAGAGTATACCTATCTGCTACTTCCCTGTTCCGGAAGTCAGACTCACTGTTTGTTTCAGTGGCTGGTCCCAAGAAGGGCCAAGCAGTCTCATCGGCCACCATCTCTAGGTGGATCCGACAGATAGTAATCCAGGCTTACGCCTTAAAGGGTCAGGCGCCCCCCTTTCCTGACACGGCGCATTCGACCAGGGCAATAGGTGCCTCTTGGGCTTTCCGTCATCAAGCGTCTGTTTCCCAATTATGTAAAGCGGCGACTTGGTCGTCCGCTCACACTTTCACAAAATTCTACAAGGTTGATGTAGGTGCGTCTTCAGATGCCTCTTTCGGCCGCAAGGTTTTGCAAGCGGCTGTTTAGAGTTGCAACTCCTCCGCTGGAGGAGTGCTGTTTTGTGTTTTGGGGTGAAGTTTTTATGCTGTTACCACCCCTCGTTTTTTCTCTGACACTGCTTTGGGACGTCCCACTTTGTCAATAGAGAAGCTGTGTCGGTCCATGGACGAAAGAGTAAATAGGATTTTTTACTCACCGTAAAATCCTTTTCTCTGAGTCCATGGACCGACACAGCACCCACCCCTCCTTTTAAGTTTGTACTGCTTTTTGACGAACTGATCTGCGAAGATGCAGACTGAGAGGGTATACCCAGAGGGTCCGCCCCCTGGGCGGTACTGTAGAAGGTGTGATGCAACACTTTTTACAAATTTTTCTGCCTAGTCACTCCTAATTAACGGATAATACCCACGTTGTCAATAGAGAAGCTGTGTCGGTCCATGGACTCAGAGAAAAGGATTTTACGGTGAGTAAAAAATCCTATTTTTGACACTTTTTGTTTACATGAAAACATATTTTTTTTTGCAAGAAAATTATGTTGAACCCCCAAACATTATATATATTTTTAAAGAAAAGGCCCTACAGAATAAAATGGTGGGTGTTGCATTTTTTTTTCCTACACAGTATTTGCGCAGCGATTTTTCAAACGCATTTTTTTGGGAAAAAATACACTTTTTTAAATTTGAATGCACTAAAACACACTATATTGCCCAAATGTTTGATGAAATAAAAAAGATGATCTTAGACCGAGTACATAGATACCAAACACGACATGCTTTAAAATTTCGCACAAACGCGCATTGGCGACAAACTACATACATTTTTAAAAGCCTTTAAAAGCCTTTACAGGTTACCCCGTTAGATTTACAGAGGAGGTCTACTGCTAAAATGACTGCCCTCGATCTGACCTTCGCGGTGATACCTCACATGCATGGTGCAATTGCTGTTTACATATGACGCCAGACCGACGCTTGCGTTCGCCATTGGGCAAGAGCAGGGCAGGACAGGGGTGCTTTTTTTTTTTTTTTTTTTATTATTAATTTTGCTTTTTTATTTTATTTTTAAACTGTTGCTTCCATATTTTTTTTTTTTTATCATTTTTATTGTTATCTCAGGGAATGTAAATATCCCCTATGATAGCTATAGGTAATGACAGATACTCTTTTTTGAAAAAACTGGGGTCTATTGGACCCTAGATCTTTCCTCTGCCCTCAAAGCATCTGACCACACCAAGATCGGTGTGATAAAATGCTTTCCCAATTTCCCAATGGTGCTTTTTATATCCGGGGGGGGGGGACATTCCCTCCCACTGCTTGTAAAAGCAGTCCAGAGGCTAATTAGCCGCTAGGATTGTTTTTACATGAAAGTCGGCCGCTGGCTGAAAAGAATGATACCAAGATGATACCTAAACCCGCAGGCATCATTCTGATATAAACATTCAAAGTCCAGCAACATACCAGTACGTTGCTGGTCCTTGTTGGACATGTATTGTAATCTTTTTTTTCATGCAGCCTGTTGGCTGAACGAAAAAAGAGATTGATCGGTGGGTATGCTCACCATTAGAATACCGCCCTTCATCCACCCACTTCTAATGATGGGCATACATGCACCATTTATATATGCCGAAGCATGGGGGCATCTTCCCGCAAAAGTTATGCCGCGTACACATGGTCAGACTTTTCCACGGGCAAGCCTCCGTCGGAATTTAGACCGTATGTACGCGGCATTAGGAGCAAAATCGCTCCTCCGCCCCTGCTGCCCCAATGCTTCGGCATATATGCTTTTTTTTTTTAACTGTGGTGGCGAAATCACCTCCTACAGCACTGGAGTCGCAGGGATCAGGCCTGTCTCTGCGAACGCTGCAGTTATGTGTGTTGTGTTTTGCAAGTGACAGTGATCGATCGATACTGCACTTGGGTGGCCTGGGCTGGACGGAGGGGCAAAACGCAGGTGCTAGCAGGTATCTGGGCTGATCCCGCTAACACTGCGTTTTTGGGAACCCTAAACTGCTGGGGACGCTAGTATAGATCTGATCAGATCAGATATTGATCTGTTCAGATACTATACCACTAAGGGAGGTGTATGCTTCACGCGTGGGTGTTAGCGTTACTGGCACTAACCTGACGCTGCCTGGGGTGTGACTCAGACCCTCTCTGATGCTAAAACCTAATTGATATCACCCGCCGGGCGATCAGGGGGTTAAACCTTTATTGGGTTATATATACGGCGGGTGCCCTGACACTATAAAAAGCAAACTAACTAACCAGCGTCACCCGTAACACTTATATGATGATCACTGGTGAAAGGGTTAACTAGGGGCAATTAGGGGGTTAAAACCTTTATTAGGCAATATATGGGGGTACCTGAGGCTATAAAAACCTGACGGCGAACCTAAAAAAAAAATTACTGGCTACCGATCAGCATCGCCGACGCTAAGACATCGATCAGAAAAATTATCGCTTAGTGACAGTGGTGATAGGGGGTGAAAGGGTTACCTGGGGGGCGATCAAGGGGGTTAAACCTTCATTAGGTAATATATGGGGGTACCCGACGCTATAAAAACCTGCGGCGAACCTAAAAAAAATTACTGGCTACCGATCAGCATCACCGACGCTAAGACATCGATCAGAAAAACGATCGCTTAGCGACGGCGGTGCTAGGGGGTGAAAGGGTTATCTGGGGGGTGATCAGGGGGTTAAACCTTTATTAGGGGGGGTTAGGGGGCTACACTGGACCTAAAGCTGAATGTACTGACACTTTTACAGTCACAAATGTCACTGATTGCAGTGATCACTAAATAAATGGTCGCTGCAATCAGTGACACTGTGACTGGGGGCTGGGGGGTGATCTGGGGGTGTCTGGGGGGGGCGATTTATGTGCCTATGTGTCCTGGTGTCAGTGTAGTGTTTTGTGTACTAACCTGGCATCTTCTCCTGTACGGCGCTCGGTATATGTGAGCGCCGCAGGAGAGATGACATCACTTCCTCTAGCCTGTGTAAACAGTACACAGGCAGGGGAAGCTCTCATTCGCCGGGAGCGATCGAGAGGGGGTGGCCGGAATCGAACGGCCATCCCCTCATGCCGGATCGCTCCCAAACGAATAACGGCCGCTCACTGTAAAGAAGGGGGGTCCGATCGGTGGTACCCCAACCATACTTCAGAGTGTTACAAAAACATGTTAATGAATTTTGTCTGGAAGAATAAAAAACACAGAATCTCCTTCTCAGTATTAAAGCAGGATAAAAAAACATGGAGGGCTAGCTGTCCCAGATATTAAAAAATATTATAATGCGGTGGTGCTGTCCCGGGTGGTAGAGTGGGCCAAGGACAGACATGAAAAAAGGTGGGTAAAAATTGAAAAGGCACTGGCAAAGACACAATTGGGAAGTATAATATGGAATCCTTCTCAGTATAGAGCACTAGATGTAAAACACTCACGTTATAACACGAAATGCACTTAAAATATGGGACAGGTTACATAAACAAATAGATAGAGATTATAACTCTCCTCTTATAGAACTAAAAGAAAATGAATATTTTGCACCGGGGAAAAAAATAGTGGGAGGAAATTGGATAAAAAAAGATAAAGCACAGTTAAGAGATATAATAAAAAGAGGGCAAATCATACCATTTCAGGAATTAAGACATAATAGGGAATTAATGATTTTGGATGAATGGAGGTATCTCCAGCTCAGCCACTTTGTACAGAACTTGCCCCAGCCAATTAGGTCGGGGGAGGAGTTAACGCCGTTAGAACGGCTTTGCACAGCTGATAACTCAAAAGGTATTATATCAAAACTTTATAAATTGTTGCTGACAGTGGATGAGCTGGAGATGCCCCCATATATAAAGAAGTGGGAAAGGGAACTAGGAACACATAGAGATAAAATCACTATAGATAAAATTATAAAATTGACTCACTCTTCTGCTATGGACAGCAGGACCGCAGAAATAAATTACAAATGTATCACAGGTTGGTACGCCACGCCAGATAAATTAAGCAAATTTCAAGTAGGACAGACTGCAGAATGCAGGCGAGGATGTAGGAAAACGGGAACAATGGCTCACCTGTGGTGGCATTGCCCCAAAATTAAAAAATATTGGGAAAAAATCCTGGACTTTATAAAAGTAATTACTGAGAAGGAGATTAAAAGAGATCCATGGGTAGTTTTATTCCACGGAGGAGAGGGAGGAGTGAAACAGTATAAAGAGTCACTGATTCCACACCTATTAAATGCAGCCAAAAGGCTGATTCCAAAAAAATGGCAAGAGGTAGAAAGTCCATCAGTATGGGAGTGGATTGATTCAGTGGAAGAAACACATAGAATGGAGGAGTTGAAGTATAGTCTAGAACAGAGGTCTCCAAACATTCTAAACAAAGGGCCAGTTTATTGTCCTTCAGACTCTTGGAGGGCCGGACTTTGGCAAGCGGGAGTGAAAATTTTCCTGGCAACAGTGGGAGTAAACATCTGGTATTAGGGGGAGGAATAGTGCCCCATTGCTGGTATCATAGGGAGGAATAATGCCCCATTAGTGGTGTCAGTGGGAGAAATGGTGCTCCATTGTTGGTGTCAGATGGCAGAATAGTGTCTCGTATCATTGGAAGGGATAGTGCTCCAAGGGCCGGATAAAGGCGAGCAAAGGGCCGCAGTTTGGAGACCACTGGTCTAGAAGATGGGGAAACACGATTCGAAGATAAATGGGAATGCTGGAGGAAATTTAAGAAAACATGGAGTTATGCAGAAAATCTGAGATGCTAGACGTAAAAGAAACGGAAAACAAGAGGTAGGAGAGGGAGGGAGGGGGGGTGGAGGGAGATAGGAGGGAGATAGGAGGGAGAAAAAGGGTTTTTTAGAAATATATGTATAAGAATATAGATTACTAATTTTCTCTTATTTATTATTGCATATACAAAAATGTATTAATGTAATATAATCAGAATTTTGATAAAATAAAATAAAGAATATTTAAAAAAAAAGAAGTTCTATAGAGGGTAGCAGATGTGTGACATGCTATCCATGTGGTGAGGCAAGGATAGAGCGATGAGGAGCCCATGGACTATAGAGAGGTCCAGATTAGAGAGAGGATCAGGTTCATCTAAGAAACAGCAGGGACCAAGCAACCAGGGATGAAGGTGACCAGATCTGGCTACCTTCCCATTAGAAAATGCTAAGTCCATCTTTGGGAGAACTAGAGTGAGCAGCAGGAAAGTTACATGCTGTCCATGTGGTGAGGCAAGGATAGAGTAATGAGGAACCCATGTACTATATAGAGGTCCAGAGTAGGGAGAGGGTCGGGGCCACCTATGAAGCAGCATAGACCCAGCATTCCAGGGGTGAAGGTGACCAGGTCTGGCTACCTTCTCATTAGAAAATGTTGAGTTCCACCTCAGGAGATCTATAGAGATTAGCAGATGTGTGACATACGGTCCATGTGTGTGGTGAGGAAAGGAAAGAGCAGAGAGGAGCTCATGGACTACTTGGGTCCTGTATCAGAGGAGAGAAGAAGCACATAAGGTTAAGTCTGATAATTGCTGCTCAGTATGAAATATAACTTTTCTCTTTTGTTTCTCTTTAGCGATGTGACATCTCCCTGAATTACAGCAAATATCCTCCTGAAGGACGAACCTCCTGATATGACAACACTGTGGATATGTACTCCTCCAGCATCTTCTGTCCCTGAATTGTGATGAATCTCCATTATAATTCCAGATATCTGCCACCAATCGCAGAGACCAGACCCACCCAGGGCTGGTGAAAGGATTTTTGACACCCTAGGCGAAACCTTATTTTGCCACCCCTCCCTGGCTTCACCCCTGACTTCACCCCCTTTTCCCTGCCCATGTACACCCCACCTTTTTAATGAAGTGCCCATCAAATTCAGACCATCAGCGCCCATCAAATGCAGCCTACCAGCACCCATCAATGCAGCCTCACCAGCGCCAATCAAATGCAGCCTCACCAGTGCCCATCAATGCAGCCTACCAGCACCCATTAATGCAGCCTACTAGCGCCCATCAATGCAGCCTACCAGCGCCCATCAATGCAGCCTCACCAGCGCCCATCAAATGCAGCCTCACCAGCGCCCATTAAATGCAGCCTCACCAGCGCTCATCAATGCAGCCTCACCAGCTCCCATCAATGCAGCCTCACCAGCGCCCATCAACGCAGCCTCACCAGCGCCCATCAATGCAGCCTCACCAACGCCCATCAAATGCAGCCTCACCAGCATCTATCAATGCAGCCTCACCATCGCCCATCAAATGCAGCCTCACCAGCGCCCATCAATGCAGCCTACCAGTGCCCATCAATGCAGCCTCACCAGCGCCCATCAATGCAGCCTACCAGTGCCCATCAATGCAGCCTCACCAGCGCCCATCAATGCAGCCTCACCAGCATCCATCAATGCAGCCTCACCATCGCCCATCAAATGCAGCCTCACCAGCGCCCATCAATGCAGCCTACCAGTGCCCATCAAATGCAGCCTCACCAGCATCCATCAATGCAGCCTCACCATTGCCCATGAAATGCAGCCTCACCAGCGCCTATCAAATGTAGCCTCACCAACCCCCATCAAATGCAGCCTCACCAGCGCCCATCAAATGCAGCTCCACCAGCATCCATAAATGCAGCCTACCAGTGCCCATCAGTGAATGTTTGCTTGCTTGCATTCATTCGGGAGTCAGGACACAGACACAGTCCTCCACCGCAGCTGCGCCTCTGACACAATGTGCGAATAGAGCGGCACCTGCCTGCTGATGCTGAGACTTAGTTGCTTGCTGCAGAAAGAAGAGGGCAGGAACACCAGTGGCTGGGCGCCCTAGGCAGCAGTGCCCCCTGGGCGGCTGCCTAGTTTGCCTAGTGGTAACATTGGCCCTGAAACCACAAAGAACCTGGAAAATTGCTTCACAGCTCCATTATGACACAGTACTATCCCCCTATCTAGCACTCAGTGTTTGTATATATACTGTATACTGTATCTTCTCCCTGTATACTGTATATCCTCGTATATATCTCCTCCCTATATACCTTCTCCCAGTGTATCTCCTCTCTATCTATTTCCCACTACATACGCACCGATCAGCCATATGGTTATGACCACCCACTATAACCCATCGTGGCATGGACTCCAGTAGACCTCTGAAGGCTTGCTGTGGTATCTGGGGCACCAAGCTGTCAGCAGCAGATCCTTTAAGTCCTGTAAGTTACAAGGCGGGGCCTCCATGGATCAGACTTGTTTTTCCAGCACATCCCACAGATGCTCGATTTCATTGAGATCTGGAGAATTTGGTTGCCAAGTCAACACCTCAAACTCGTTTTTGTGTTCCTCAAACCATTCTTGAATTCATCAGACCAGGCCACCTTCTTCCATTGCTCCGTGGTCCATTTCTGATGCTCACTTGCCCATTGTAGGCTCATTCGGCTGTGGACACGGGTCAGCATGGGCACCCTGACCAATCTGTGGCTACCCAGCAAACTGAGATGCTCTGTGTGTTCTGACACCTTTCTATCAGAATCAGCATTCACGTTTTGAGAAATGTGGGCTACAGTAGCTCTTCTATTGGACTACATGGGCCAACCTTCGCTGCTCATCAATGAGCCTTGGCCACCCACCATGACCCTGTCACCGGGTTTTCCTCCCTTGGACCACTTTTGGTAGGTCCTGACCACTGCAGACTGGGAACATCCCACAAGAGCTGCAGTTTTGGAGTTGCTCTGACCCAATCATCTAGACATTACAATTTGGCTCTGGTCAAAGTCCTCAAATCTTTACACTCCATTTCTGCTTTCATCACATCAACTTCAGGGACAACATGTTCACTTGCTGCCTAATATATCACACCCACTTTCAGATGCCATTGTCACGAGATAATCAATGTTATTTACTTTACCTGTCAGTCACTGGTGTAGCGTCAGGGGTCGCACTAGTCAGGGGGGGGGGAGTGGGGCAGCATATACAGGAAAGTATCCTCTCAATTTTACTCCTGCAGGAGCTGAAAGCCAGCTTCTCCTCCTCTCCCTCCCACCCGCATTCAGTGGCTGCAGGAAGAAAATGGAGGGGATCCGTTCCTATATATGCCACCCCTAATGTCCAGGTTACTCTTATTATTGCTGCTCAGACTCCCTGTGTGCTACACTGCACTGCTGGCTTCCACCTTCTCCTCTTCTGCCGGCTGCTGTGCGGAATGTTTCAGCATGGAGAGCGGGAAAGGCAATCATTTACCAGGCTCCTTCCTTTTCTGAATGAACACAGTGAGTGATTGTTACTGATCTCTACTGTGTCCATTCGTAACGGAAGCATAGTAAACTAAACTATGTTTACTATGCTTCAGTTTGTGAATGAACAGGAAGCTGCTCAGCACAGAGCACTTCCCATCCATTCACTGGGCAGTACAGATGAGGCTGCAGAGAAAGGGACTGGGAAAATCTCTGTCCTGATATTTCACCAAAGCCCCCCAGCGGGGCTCCTAAAAAAAACGGTAAATAAAATAAAATGGTAAAAAGTGATAAAATTAAAATATACTGACACCATCCTCTGCCCTACTGATCATGTCCTTTGCCCTACTGACACCATCCACTGCTTTACTGACACCATCCACTGCTCTACTGACACCGTCCACTGCTCTACTGACACCGTCCACTGCTCTACTGACACCGTCCACTGCTCTACTGACACCGCCCACTGCTCTACTGACACCGTCCACTGCTCTACTGACACCGTCCACTGCTCTACTGACACCGTCCACTGCCCTACTGACACCGCCCACTGCTCTACTGACACCGTCCTCTGCTTTCCTGACACTGCCCACTGCTCTACTGACACCGTCCACTGCTCTACTGACACCGCCACTGCTCTACTGACACCGTCCACTGCTCTACTGACACCGTCCACTGCTCTACTGACACCGTCCACTGCTCTATTGACACCGCCCACTGCTCTACTGACACCGCCCACTGCCCTACTGACACCTCTACTGACACCGTCCACTGCTCTACTGACACCGCCCACTGCCCTACTGACACCTACTGACACCGTCCACTGCTCTACTGACACTGTCCACTGCCCTACTGACACCGTCCACTGCCCTACACACACCGTCCACTGCCCTACTGACACCGTCCTCTGCCCTACTGACACCATCCACTGCTCTACTGACACCATCCACTGCCCTACTGACACCATCCACTGCTCTACTGACACCTTCCACTGCCCTACTGACACCGTCCACTGCTCTACTTACATCGTCCTCTGCTCTACTGACACCGTCCACTGCCCTACTGACACCATCCTCTGCCCTACTGACACCGTCCTCTGCCCTACTGACACCGTCCACTGCCCTACTGACACCATCCACTGCTCTGTTGACATCGTCCTCTGCTCTACTGACACCGTCCACTGCCCTACTGACACCATCCTCTGCCCTACTGACACCGTCCTCTGCCCTACTGACACCGTCCACTGCCCTACTGACACCATCCACTGCTCTACTGACACCATCCACTGCTCTACTGACACCATCAACTGATCTACTGACACCGTCCACTGCCCTACTGACACCGTCCACTGCTCTACTGACACCATCCACTGCTCTACTGACACCGTCCACTGCCCTACTGACACCGTCCACTGCTCTACTGACACCGTCCACTGCTCTACTGACACCGTCCACTGCTCTACTGACACCATCCACTGCTCTACTGACACCGTCCACTGCTCTACTGACACCGTCCACTGCCCTACTGACACCGTCCACTGCTCTACTGACACCATCCACTGCCCTACTGACACCATCCACTGCTCTACTGACACCTTCCACTGCCCTACTGACACCGTCCACTGCTCTACTGACATCGTCCTCTGCTCTACTGACACCGTCCACTGCCCTACTGACACCATCCTCTGCCCTACTGACACTATCCTCTGCCCTACTGACACCGTCCACTGCCCTACTGACACCATCCACTGCTCTGTTGACATCGTCCTCTGCTCTACTGACACCGTCCACTGCCCTACTGACACCATCCTCTGCCCTACTGACACCGTCCTCTGCCATACTGACACCGTCCACTGCACTACTGACACCATCCACTGCTCTACTGACACCATCCACTGCTCTACTGACACCATCCACTGCTCTACTGACACCATCAACTGATCTACTGACACCGTCCACTGCCCTACTGACACCGTCCACTGCTCTACTGACACCGTCCACTGCTCTACTGACACCGTCCACTGCCCTACTGACACCGTCCACTGCTCTACTGACACCGTCCACTGCTCTACTGACACCGTCCACTGCTCTACTGACACCATCCACTGCTCTACTGACACCGTCCACTGCTCTACTGACACCGTCCACTGCCCTACTGACACCGTCCACTGCTCTACTGACACCATCCACTGCTCTGCTGACACAGTCTACTGCCCTACTGACACCGACCACTGCTCTACTGACACCGTCCACTGCCCTACTGACACCATCCTCTGCCCTACTGACACTGTCCTCTGCCCTACTGACACCGTCCACTGCTCTACTGACACCATCCACTGCTCTACTGACACCATCCACTGCCCTACTGACACCGTCCACTGCTCTACTGACACTGTCCACTGCCCTACTGACACCGTCCTCTGCTCTACTGACACCGTCCACTGTTCTACTGACACCATCCACTACTCTGACACCATCCACTGCCCTACTGAAACCATCCTCTGCTCTACTGACACATCCACTGCTTTACTGACACCATCCTCTGGTCTACTTTCATCGTCCATTGCTCTACTTACACCGTCCACTGCTCTACTGACACCATCTACTGCCCTACTGACACTGTCCTCTGCTCTACTGACACCGTCCACTTCTCTACTGACACCATCCACTGCTCTACTGACACCATCCACTGCTCTAATGACACCGTCCACTGCCCTACTGACACCGTCCACTGCCCAACTGACACAAACTAATATATTGAATTGTATTGTAACTGTACTGTCTGCCCTCATGTTGTAAACCGTTACACAAACTGTTGGCACCATATAAATCCTGTATAGTAATAATAATGATGGGGAGAAGAGATATAGGAGTCCAGGATGATTGGGGGGAGAGATAGGGAAGTCCTGGATGATGGGGGGTGGGAGAACCATCTACTGCTCTACTGACACCATCTACTGCCCTATTGACATCATTCACTGCCCTACTGACACTATCTACTGCCCTACTGACACTGTCCACTTCTCTACTGACACCGTCACATCTAAGGATTGAAATATAATAAATGTTTGCTTCTGGGTTTAATAATGCTAAAAGTTCATATTTAGACCCTTTGGGGTTACAGTTTCCAATGTTTAAATCCATGTTGTTTCTTTCCTCCATAGATCATGGTCAAATCCCTCTCTAGCTACTTTTTTTAATGATAGATTCCGTACATTTTTAAACCCCGGGGATTGGGATTATGATACTTTTATGAAACTTTTGAGCAATAGAGCTTGTCAATTTATGGGAGATAATATCTCAGACATTTTCCACAAGTTCATCCAAAACACTGATTTACTTTAACCCCTTCAATACGGGGAACTTTCACGGCCTTCCTGACCAGGCCAATTTTTAGCTTTCAGCGCTGTCACACTTTGAATGACAATTGCATGGCCATACTATATTGTACCCATATAACATTTTTCATCTTTTTTTACACAACCAAAGCTTTCTTTTGGTGGTATTTATTCACCACGGGGGTTTTTATTTTTTGCTAAATAAATAAAAAAATACCAAAATTTTTTAAAAAACAAAAGTGTTTTTACTTTGTTTCTGTTATAAGAATTTTGCTAATAAATAATCTTTCTTCGTAAATTTAGGCCAAATTGTATACTGCTACATTTCTTTGGTGAAAATAACCCAAATCAGTGTATATTATTAAGTCTGTAGGAAAGTTATAGAGTCCACAAACTATGGGATATACATATCTGAAAATTGATCAATCCTGATGTACTGACGGCCGATCTCATTTCTTGAGGTCCGAAAATGCCAGGACAGTACAAATAGCCCCAAAATTACCAATTTTTAAAAACGTAGATAGTCCAAGGTATTTAGTAAGAGGCATGGCTAGTTTTTTGAAGATGTAAATTTTTGTCACAATTTTTTGGAGAATTAAGACATTTTATAAAATAGATTTTTGCACATTTTTAAGAAAAAAATACTGTCACCAGTGCAGTACAGCATTATCAGATAACTGCTGTGGCGGTGATCAGGGACACTGACCGATGACAGTATGTAAAACAAATTAAAAAATTAATATTTTTTTTAATTATTTTTTTATTACTTTTTTTCTTTTTTTTAACATACAGCAACCAGATCAATACAGTGTTACCATAGTAACAATGTATTACCCTGGGGAAGTGATCAGGCATTTTAGTAATACATTATCATTGCTTATACCAGTGAATTTCACTGTTATAAGCAACCATTTTTACTGAATGAAATCAATTCAGTCATGCCGCGTACACACGATCGTGATTCACGGCGGTTAAAAAACCACCGTGAATCATGACATGAAAAACGAGGGAACGGCTTGTTCCCCCACACACGGTCATTTTTCCCATCATTTTTTCTCTTGTCGAGAAAAACGACCGTGTGTAGGCTCCGTGGCAGTGTTTCCCTATGGGAAAACTGCCGCGGAAAAAAACGACGAGAAAAATTAGAGCATGTTCTAATTTTTCTCGTCGTTTTTAATGCCGTTTTTCACGTCGTGAAAAATGACAAAAAGACCTCACACGGTCGTTTTTCTTGTTGAAAAAAAAAAATGTAATTTTTCACGACGTGAAAAATGATCGTGTGTACGCGGCATCAGTGTTTACTGTTGCGGTTTGCTGTGATTGACCACAGCTAATCACATGGTACAGATGGCATGTGATTGGCCCTGTCTGTACCATGTGATCACTCTGACCAATCACTGAGATCAACACAATATTACACAATGGATGGCATGAATGAAAGCCATCTATTGTGTACAATTGTCATGTGATCTGCTGTGATTGGCCATGGCGATCACATAGTACCGGCAGCGGCTGGTACACTGATCAGTTATCCGCTGTTTCCGGGAGAACGTCATATGATGTCCTCCCGGAATGGTGAATGTCCGTTTTGGCCGTCATTTGTCTATAGGCCGGATGGGAACTGGTTAATAGACTTTGTAATATTCCTTTGCCACTCCATTAGTGCCATATTTGTTTCCTTAGTTTAAAGACTGCCCAATCTTTGTCTAAATAGGGATGAGTCAATGGTTCGGTCTGAACCTTGGTTCTGACCAAACTTTGACTGGTGTGTTTGATCAAGTGGCCCATTCGGGCCCCTGTTTAGCGAAAACCCGACAACATATATAGAAGTGATATTTTTTACTGCTTCTGGGTATGACAGCCTTCCATGGTTAATGGTTCCCAAGGAAACAGTGGGTGCTAGCACTTATTTTGTCCCTAGCAACCCCCACCTCACCGACACATTGGCTTACATGGCCAGGAATCCCCAGCCACGTAAGCAAAGGGGCAAGGATAATGGTGACATCACAACCCAAGAAGGGCCACGGCTATATTTGGTCAATGATGTCACTCCTCTCTTTGCATATGATTGTTTGGATCCATCTGGTTTGAAAGTATATTTCCTCTAACATTTGATGGCGGTTTGGGGAGCACCTAATGAGCATATGTGTGGCTGTTTGGCACACTAGCTGACAATAGACCAGAGCAGAGCTGCATTCCATCCATCCATCTATTGAAGGGATTTCTCCATCAAGTGCAGTTAGACCTTTTTCCTAAAGGTCTTAGGCCGCGTACACACGATCGGAATTTCCGACAACAAAACCGTTTTTTTTTTCCGACGGATGTTGGCTCAAACTTGTCTTGGATACACATGGTCGCACAAATGTTGCTCGGTAATTCCGATGGTAATGAACGTCGAGACGTAAAACCTTTGAAGGCGAGAAAAATTAAGTACAATGATTCCGAGCATGTGTCAAATTGGTTCCGAGCATGCGCAGCACTTTTGTGCATCGGAAATGGCTACACACGATCCGAATTTCCGACAAGAACTTTTGGCGTTGTAAAAATTGAGAACCAGCTCTCAGGCCAGGTTCACGCCTATGCGAATTGGTTGCGGCTTATACCGCAACCAATTCGCATAACATTATAAAATACATTGATTTTAATGAGGCTGTTTCACATATGTGCGATGCATTCACACTGCGCATTGCTGAAAAAACGTGTGCGTTCTCTAGGCATTGCGGTGCGGCTCAGGTGCGAATTCAAGCCCATTATGTTCTATGGGCACGCATCTGATTTGCACGTGTTGCGTTCTGAACAGGGATCTTGAGGGGGAACTTTCGCCAAATTTTAAATAAAAAACCGGCATGGGTTCCCCTCCAGGAGCATACCAGGCCCTTAGGTCTGGTATGGACTTTAACGGGAACCCCTACGCCGAAAGAAAGCGGCGTGGGGGTCCCCCCAAAATCCATAGTAGACCCTTTCCGAGCACTCAGCCCGCCCGGTCAGGAAAGGGGGTGGGGTCGAGCGAGCGCCCCCCCTCTCCTGAACCGTACCAGGCCGCATGCCCTCAACATGGGGGGTGGGTGCTTTGGGGCAGGGGGCCCCCCCACCCCCAAAGCACCCTGCCCCCATGTTGATGAGGACAGGGCCTCTTCCCGACAACCCTGGCCATTGGTTGTCGGGGTATGCGGGCGGGGGGCTTATCGGAATCCGGGAGCCCCCAACTTTGTGGGTCTTCTTCCAACTTTGGGGGTCTGCTTCCAACTTCGCGGGTCTCCGGTGTCGTCTCCGCGCTCTCCGGTTCTTCTCTCGCTCTCCTGTTCTTTCTTCCTTCTGCCGGGCCTCCGCTATCTTCTTCCAGCTCTTTTGCTAGTGGGGGCCCGTTCTTCTTCGTCGCCTTCTTCCCTCTTCTCTCCTGGAGATGTTGACTCGTCACTGTCTCCGGCTGTAATGCCGTGTGCGCGGAGCGCATCCACTTATATAGGCATGGGCGTGGTCACCGGGTGGCATCACCCCGCCCCCATATGACGTGACAGTCCCGGGGAATGATGGGACTTTGACGTCATATGGGGGTGGGGTCACCCGGTGACCACGCCCATGCCTATATAAGTGAATGTGCTCCGCGCACACGGCATTACAGCTGGAGACAGTGACGAGTCAACATCTCCAGGAGAGAAGAGGGAAGAAGGCGACGAAGAAGAACGGGCCCCCGCTAGCAAAAGAGCTGGAAGAAGATAGCGGAGGCCCGGCAGAAGGAAGAAAGAACCGGAGGTGCGAGAGAAGAACCGAAGAGCGCAGAGATAACACCGGAGACCCCTGAAGTCGGAAGAGACCCACCGAAGTTGGAAGAAGACCCCCGAAGTTGGAAGCAGACCCCCGAAGTTGGAAGAAGACCCCCGAAGTTGAAAGAAGACCCCCAGAGCTGCCTAATAAATTACTTTAAAAGCCTGTGTAGTGTTTTTATTGACATTTTTTTCCACCAGGTGAATGGGTAGGGGTACGATGTACCCCATACTCATTCACATAGGGTGGGGGGCCGGGATCTGGGGGCACCCTCATTAAATAGGGCTCCCGGATTCCGATAAGCCCCCCGCCCGCATACCCTGACAACCAATGGCCAGGGTTGTCGGGAAGAGGCCCTGTCCTCATCAACATGGGGGCAGGGTGCTTTGGGGTGGGGGGGCCGCAGGGCGCCCCCCTGCCCCAAAGCACCCACCCCCCATGTTGAGGGCATGCGGTCTGGTACGGTTCAGGAGGGGTGGGGCCGCTCGCTCGTCCCCACCCCCTTTCCTAACCGGCTGGGTTGCATGCTCGGATAAGGATCTGCTATGGATTTTGGGGGGACCCCCACGCCGTTTTTTTTCGACGTAGGGGTTCCCGTTAAAGTCCATACCAGACCTAAGGGCCTGGTATGCTCCTGGAGAGGAACCCATGCCGTTTTTTTATTTAAAATTTGGCGTGGAGTTCCCCCTCATGATAGCAGCGGTGAAACTTCCCAGGTTGGCAAGTCCACAGCTAAAAACGCAAAGGAACTGCTGAACGACTGATTGCGAAATTTGTAAATATTTTATTCTATCTTTTCATGTGACAACACTGAAGAAATAGTGAAATATAATACTAAAGCGCTAATATGTGTTGAACGTGAGAACAAAAAACAAAAAATTATTAAATGATACCAGCTCAGGGGCGGATCCAGGGGGGGGGGCAACAGGGCAATTGCCCCCCCCCCCCTCGAGACCATCTTTCACACTCACTTGCTTGCTCTGTTTTTTTTTATGTGCCTGATCTCCCGTACTTTGGGGACCCGGTACTGGCCGGTCGTAGGTCCCTTGGGCCCCAAACTTGGCACACATGTAGCCCAATGTCCTCTCTACAAGTGTGCAAAGTTTGGTGTCTGGAAGACCTACGGCCGGAGAGAACCGATTTTTCAAAACCGGGCACTCCTTCCATAGACTCCCATGTTAAACATGTTAAACATCAGTCTAGTCATGGGCACAGTGAAGCATGGGCACAGTGAGGCATGGGCACAGTAAGGCAAAGTGAGGCACAGTGAGGCATGCAGATGGACACCCTAGGCTTATACTTGAGTCAATAAGTTTTCCCAGTTTTTTGGGGTAAAATTAAGTGCCTCGGCTTATATTCGGGTCGGCTTATACTCGAGTATATACAGTACTTGTTCTGCGGCTGCCGCTGCCTCTCTGAGTCTCTCTCTCAGTGTCTCACATAAGCCGATCAGCGGCGCTGAGAGAGAGACTCGTCTAATGTAGTTACGCGGCGCACTGACACGATACCAGGAGTGGAGGAGGAGGTGGGTGGAGCCTCTTCCCTGCACTCATTGCTAACGCCTGGGCCGCTTGGCGTCTAGCAAGGAGTGACGTCAGTGAGTCACGCCAGGCAGGTGCGATAGCGTGCGGCTCCACAGACGGGTAAGAAAGCGGGCGGCTCCGCTTGCGGTGCGGTTTGTGGGTGGGCGGCGCGGTTCGTGGGCAGACCCTGCTGCTCAGTGTGTTGGCAGCGCAGGTGAGAGTGAGAGAGCAGGCTCAGTGTGGCAGCTGGCTAATCAGCTAGCCGGGAGCGGGGGAGCAGAGAGATGAGATCATCTCTCACCGTCCTGTGCCTGCCCTGCATTCCTGCAGTGACTTCCGCCCTCACTGTGCAGGCAGCAGAGAGATTACATTATCTCTCTGCTGCCTGACTCTGGGAGTCTGGGACACAGCAAGAGATAACCAAAACTACACCTTAGCAGGCAAGTTAGTGACAATCCGCAAGGTGTGGCAGGCGACGTGGCAAGTGACAATCCGCAAGGTGTGGCAGGCGACGTGGCAAGTGACAATCTGCATCTGGTGGCAGGCAACGTGGCAAGTGACAATCTGCATCTGGTGGCAGGCAAGTGACAAACCTCAAGGTGGGGCAGGTGACGTGGCAAGTGACAATCCGCAACGTGTGGTAAGTGACACGCTCAGGGCTCCCACTAATTGCAGGCGATGGTGGCAAGTCACACACTCGGGGCTCCCACTGATTCTGCATTGAACTATTTAATTTTATATTACAATGTAATAGTAGAAATAATGCGCTTCAATTATCCTGACACCATAACAACCATGGTGCCGGGATGATTGAAGCGCCGACACCAGCCATTTCCCCGATAAATTTCACACAAAAAAAACTTTTTTTGGCAGTGCCCCTCCCGAGAAAAGACTCTGGATCCGCCCCTGTACCAGCTGCAATCATGCAAAGAATGCTGAGCTCTCCAGTGTGAAATAGTATAATATAATGATGTGCTGTGGCACCAACCTAAAGTTTTACACGGTGAATCTTCAAACAAAGATATATATAAATGTGAACCAGAAATGTGACAATAAACCCAGTGCTCAATGCTCCATGTACTGTGTACATAAATCAATATAGATTGCTTAATCAATTTAAGCAGCACAGGCTAAAAATGCAAAGTGGAGTAGATGATCCTAACCACATAATGCTAATATCACTCAAAAACTTGGCCCCAAATGAATAGGATAAACAAGTCCACAGATTTCTCAATTCAAACCTCCGGTGCATACACCAGCCAATGTCCCTCTGTTATAATCACTCCATGGATCTGCTCATCTGCTGGCAATGAATTCACACTGAAGAAATGACACTTTGCTACAATGTAAAGTAGTGAGTGTACAGCTTGTATAACAGTGTCAATTTGATGTCCCTTCAAAATAACTCAACACACAGCCATTAATGTCTAAACCACTGGCAACAAAAGTCAGTACACCCCTACGTGAAAAAGTCCAAATTGGGCCCATTTTTCCATCCCCGGTGTCATGTGACTCGTTAGTGCTACAAGGTCTCAGGTGTGAATGGGGAGCAGGTGTGATAAATTTGGTGTTATCGCTCTCACTCTCTCATACTGGTCACTGGAAGTACAACATGGCGCCTCATGGCAAAGAACTCTCTGAGGATCTGAAGAAAAGAATTGTTGCTCTACATAAAGGTGGCCGAGGCTATAAGAAGATCGCCAAGACCCTGAAACTGAGCTGCAGTGCGGAGGCCAAGACCATCCAGCGGTATAACAGGACAGGTTCCCCTCAGAACAGGCCTCGCCATGGTCCACCAAAGAAGTTGAGGTCACATGCTCAGCATCATATCCAGAGGCTGTCTTTGGGAAATAGACGTATGAGTGCTGCCAGCATTGCTGCAGAGGGTGAAAGGGTGGGGGGTCAGCCTGTCAGTGCTCAGACCATACGCCGCACACTGCATCAAATTGGTCTGCATGGCTGCCGTCCCAGAAGGAAGCCTCGTCTAACGATGATGCACAAGAAAGCCCGCAAACAGTTTGCTGAAGACAAGCAGACTAAGGACACGGATTACTGGAACCATGTCCTGTGGTCTGATGAGACCAAGGTAAACTTATTTGGGTCAGATGGTGTCAGGCGTGTGTGGCGGCAACCAGATGAGGAGGACAAAGACAAATGTGTCTTGTCTACAGTCAAAAGAAAGAAGAAAGGAAGGAGCACCGACCTAGTGCATTACCACTCAAAAGTTTTATTAACCACTTAACGACCGCCCACTGTAATTATACGTCGGCAGAATGGCACCGACAGGCAGAATCACGTATATGTACGTGATCGCCTTTGTATAGTTGGGGGGTCCGATCGGACCCCCCTTCTGTACAGTGAGCGGTGGTTAAGTGTTCGGGAGCGATCCGGCATGAGGGGACGGCCGTTCGATTCCGGCCACCCCCTCTCGATCGCTCCCGGCGAATGAGAGAGCTTCCCCTGCCTGTGTAATGTAAACACAGGCAGAGGAAGTGATGTCATCTCTCCTCGTGTCGGTCTTTTCGATCCGGCGCGAGGAGAGAAGACATCTCACAGTAAGTGCACCAACAGCCCACTGACACCAGTACACGTAGGCACACTTACACCCCCCAGTCACCCCCAGATCACCCCCCAGATCACCCCCAGTACCCCCAGTCACAGTGCACCGTTTGCAGTGATCATTTTTTTTACTGATCACTGCAATCAGTGTCATTTGTGACTGTAAGAAGTTGCAGGGCAGTTAGGATTAGGCCCCTTTAGGTCCAAGGTAGCCCCCTAACCCCCCCTAATAAAGGTTTAACCCCTTGATCGCCCCCCAGGTAACCCTTTCACCCCCTAACGCCAGCATCACTAAGCGATCGTTTTTCCGATCGCTTTTTTCTTGTCGCTGGTGTCCTAGATAGCCAGTTAATTATTTTTAGGTTCGCCGCAGGTTTTTATTAGTGTCAGGTACCCCCATATATTATTTTAACCCCCTGATTGTCCCTAGAGTTAACCCTTTCACCAGTGATCACCGTATAAGCGTCACTGGTGTCACTGGTTACCCAGTTAGTTATTTCGTTATTTAGGTAACCCGTCAGGTTTTTATATAGCGTCGGGTATCCCCATATTTAACCTAATAAAGGTTTTAACCCCCTGATTGCCCCTAGTTAACCCTTTCACCAGTGATCACCATATAAAGGTTACAGGTGACGCTGGTTGGTTAGTTTGCTTTTTATAGCATCAGGGCACCCGCCGTATATAACCCAATAAAGGTTTAACCCCCTGATCGCCCGGCGGGTGAGATCAATTAGGTTTTAGCGCCAGAGAGGGTCTGCGTCGCCCCAGGCAGCGTTAGGTTAGTGCCAGTAACGCTAACACCCACGCGCAAAGCATACACCTCCCTTAGTGGTATAGTATCTGATCAGATCTATACCAGCGTCCCCAGCGGTTTAGGGTTCCCAAAAACGCAGTGTTAGCGGGATCAGCCCAGATACCTGCTAGTACCTGCGTTTAGCCCCTCTGCCCAGCCCAGCCCAGCCCAGGCCACCCAAGTGCAGTATCGATCGATCACTGTCACTTACCAAACACATCACACATAACTGCAGCGTTCGCAGAGACAGTCCTGATCCCTGCGACCGCTAACAGTTTTTTTGGTAGCGTTTGATACATTTGGTGACAGTCAGGTGCTTTTTTTACCTGTGAATCTTACTAGTGTACCCCTAAATTTAGAGCCCAAAATGGCAAGACGAAGGTACACTAGTAAAGAGGCCTACGAGATTCTGAGCATGACAGATAGTGAAGAGGAGGTCACGTATCTGTCAGATTCAGGCTCAGAATATCTTCCCGTAGAAGACAGTGAAGTCAGTGGCCCCACGTCAGATAGCTCTGACGACGAAGTTGAGGTCCCTGCTAAGGTCAGGCGTACCCGATCCCGATCTTCTGAGGTTGTTGAGGAGCAAGAACCGCAGGGCTCTCGTATCATGGAGCAGAGTAGTACTAGCGCCGCTATTCCTTCTGGTGAACTGGCAAGCACCAGCGGCCTAGTACAGCCTGGGCGTACATTCAGCACTGCAGTATCACGTGGTGACGTGGCGAGTCCCATAAGTGCAGTTCAAGCTGGCGAGGTGGCAAGCACAAGTAGTGTCCCGCTGCCACCAAGAAGACAAAGGCAGGCCCGTCGTGCCCATAGTGCCCTTCCTGCAGAATTCGCCTATCCTGATTGGGTCCCCAACCCGTACTTCCCCCATTCACTGCCCAACCCGGTATTCAGGTGGAAACAGCTGATTTTATGCCAATCGATTATTATTCGCTGTTTTTCACGGAAGATCTCTATAGATCTATTGTGGACCAGAGTAATTTAGATGCTGGTCAATTCATCGCCGCTAACCCCCAGTTGCCTAAAATTGCCAAAGATTGGAAACCAATTACAGTTTCCGAATTTAAGACCTTTTTGGGCCTTTCCCTCAACATGGGCACACAGAAATTCCCGTCATTGCGTGCTTATTGGTCCACGCACCCAATTGACCACATGCCCGTGTTCTCTGCCTCCATGCCCAGGAAACGATACGAGCAGATTTTCCGGTTCATGCACTTCAACGACAATGAACTTTATCGTCCACGTGGGGACCCTGAATACGACCGGCTCTATAAAATTCGGCCCCTCATAAACCACTTCAACGAACGTTTTGCAGCCTTGTTTACTCCCGATCAAGTTGTCTGCGTTGATGAGTCCCTGATTAAATTTTCTGGCCGCTTGTCTTTCAAGCAGTACCTTCCCAGCAAGCGTGCCAGATACGGGGTCAAGCTCTACAAGTTCTGTGACAGGGCAACAGGCTATGTAGTGAACTTTACGGTTTATGAGGGAAAAGATAGTCAGATTGAGTCGGTCAACTGCCCGGATTACATAGGGAGCGCTGGCAAGATAGTGTGGAAATTGGTGTCACCCTTATTCGGAAAGGGGTACCACTTGTATGTGGACAATTATTACACGAGCGTGCCACTGTTTAGTCACTTGTTTGATCATCAGATTGGAGCATGTGGCACCGTGCGACCTAATCGCCGGGGCTTTCCCCAGCGGCTTGTAGATGCCCGTCTTAGGCTGGGGGAGAGAGCCTGCGTAAAGTGTAATAACTTGCTCGCTATGAAGTGGAGGGACAATAAGAATGTTTTCCTTCTTACCTCCCTTCATGCAGACACGACAGTCCAAATTCCTACGGCGACTGGTGTTGTGGAGAAACCCCTCTGTGTCCACGAATATAACCAAAATATGGGAGGGGTGGACCTCAACGACCAGTTGATGGCGCCGTATCTAATTGACCGTAAGGCGAGACGCTGGTACAAAAAAGTGTCTCTATCATTATTCCAATTGGCTTTGCTGAACGCTCATGTGCTATACAGAGCTTCAGGCGGGACGTTATCTCTTCTAAAATTCCAGAATGAGATAGTCACAGAACTCCTGTATCCAGGCGGTTCTGCACCTCACCATCCCCAACCAAATGCAGTAAGCCGGCTGCATGAGAGGCATTATTCGTATGTCCTCCCGAGTACCCCTACCCAACGAGCCCCCCAAAAAAGATGTCGTGTCTGTAGCAAGCGCGGATTTAGGCGTGACACCCGTAGTTTTTGTCCACTCTGTCCTGACAAGCCTGGTCTTTGCCAAGGTGAATGTTTTGAACGCTACCACTCAAAAGTGAAGTTTTAGCGTAGGGTACAGCATTTCACAGACTAGGACACACTTACACAGGGTCTCCCAAGATGCCATTACATTTTGAGAGACCCGAACCATTACAGTTGTAAAGTTACAAAAAAAAGTGTAAAAAAGAAAAAAAAAAACGTAAAAAACAAAACACAAAAAAAATATAAAATAAAAAAACCAAAAATAGTTG
Organism: Rana muscosa; assembly: GCA_029206835.1. NCBI lineage: Eukaryota > Metazoa > Chordata > Amphibia > Anura > Ranidae > Rana > Rana muscosa. The sequence goes on from CM055117.1 coordinate 7,565,526, forward strand.
TCGTTTTATTGTTCTCTCTCTCTCTATTTTCTCTCTATTGTTCTGCTCTTTTTTACTGTATTCTATTCTGCAATGTTTTATCATGCTTGCTTTTCAGGTATGTAATTTTTTGTTTTCAGGTACGCCATTCAGTTGCAGCGCGGATCTATTTATCTTGACAGCAACAGCGTTTGCTCCCACGATACATAAAGCCGTGACTCCAACGCTGTAGGAGGTGATTTCACCACCACAGTTAAAAAAAAGAGCATATATGCCGAAGCATGGGGGCAGCAGGGGCGGAGGAGCGATTTTGCTCCTAATGCCGCGTATATATGGTTGAAATTCCGACGGAGGCTTGCCCGTGGAAAAGTCCGACCGTGTGTACGCGGCATAACCTTTTATGCCGCGTACATATGGTCGAAATTTCGACAAAGGCTTCCCCGTGGAAAAGTCCGACCGTGTGTACGCGGCATAACTTTTTTGCGGGAGGATGCCCCCATGCTTCGGCATATATGCCCATCATTAGAAGTGGGTGGATGAAGGGAGGTATTCTAATGGTGGGCATACCCACCGATCAATCTCTTTTTTTCGTTCAGCCAACAGGCTGCATGAAAAAAAAGATTACAATACATGTCCAACAAGGACCAGCAACGTACTGGTATGTTGCTGGACTTTGAATGGTTATACCAGATTGATGCCTGCGGGTATCATTCTTTTCAGCCAGCGGCCGGCTTTCATGTAAAAGCAATTCTAGCAGATAATTAGCCTCTAGACTGCTTTTACAAGCAGTGGGAGGGAATGCCCACCCCCGGATATAAACAGCACCATTGGGAAATTGGGAAAGCATTTTATCACACCGATCTTGGTGTGGTCAGATGCTTTGAGGGCAGAGGAAAGATCTAGGGTCTAACCCCCCATTTTTTTTCAAAAAAAGAGTACCTGTCACTACTTATTGCTATCATAGGGGATATTTACATTCCCTGAGATAACAATAAAAAAAAAAAAAAAAGCAAAATAAATAATAATAAAAAAAAAAAAGCACCGCTGTCCCCCCCTGCTCTTGCGCAAAGGCGAACGCAAGCGTCGGTCTAGCGTCATATGTAAACAGCAATTGCATCATGCATGTGAGGTATCACCGCGAAGGTCAGATCGAGGGCAGTCATTTTAGCAGTAGACCTCCTCTGTAAATCTAACGTGGTAACCTGTAAAGGCTTTTAAATGCTTTTAAAAATGAATGTAGTTTCTCGCCGCTGCGCGTTTGTGCGCAATTTTAAAGCATGTCGTGTTTGGTATCCATGTACTTGGCCTAAGATCATCTTTTTTATTTCATCAAACATTTGGGCAATATAGTGTTTTTTAGTGCATTAAAAATAAAAAAGTGTGTTTTTCCCCCAAAAAATGCGTTTGAAAAATCGCTGCGCAAATACTGTGTGGAAAAAAAAATGCAACACCCACTATTTTAATCTGTAGGGCCTTTGCTTTAAAAATATATATAATGTTTGGGGGTTCAACATAATTTTCTTGCAAAAAAAAAATATGTTTTCATGTAAATAAAAAGTGTCAGAAAGGGCTTTGTCTTCAAGTGGTTAGAAGAGTGGATGATGTGTGACATAAGCTTCCTAATGTTGTGCATAAAATGCCAGGACAGTTCAAAACCCCCCCAAATGACCCCATTTTGGAAAGTAGACACCTCAAGCTATTTGCTGAGAGGCATGTTGAGCCCATTGAATATTTATTTTTATTTTTTTGTCCCAAGTGATTGAATAATGACAAAAAGAAAAAAAAAAAAATTACAAAAAGTTGTCACTAAATTATATATTGCTCAAACATGCCATGGGCATATGTGGAATTACACCCCAAAATACATTCTGTTGCTTCTCCTGAGTACAGGGATACCACATGTGTGAGACATTTTGGGAGCCTAGCCGCGTACAGGACCCCGAAAACCAAGCACCGCCTTCAGGATTTCTATGGGTGTAAATTTTTGATTTCACTCCTCACTGCCTATCACAGTTTCGGAGGCCATGGAATGCCCAGATGGCACAAACCCCCCCCAAATGACCCCATTTTGGAAAGTAGACACCCCAAGCTATTTGCTGAGAGGTATGTTGAGTATTTTGCAGATCTCGCTTTTTGTCACAAAGTTTTAAAAATTGAAAAAAGAAAAAAAAAATATGTCTTTCTTCATTTTCAAAAACAAATGAGAGCTGTAAAATACTCACCATGCCTCTCGGCAAATAGCTTGGGGTGTCTACTTTCCAAAATGGGGTCATTTGTGGGGGTTTTGGGCTATCTTGGCATTTTATGGCCTTCAAAACTGTGATAGGCAGTGAGGAGTGAAATCAAGAATCAAGCCTTTAGAAATCCTGAAGGCGGTGCTTGGTTTTTGGGGTCCCGTACGTGGCTAGGCTCTCAAAAAGTCCCACACATGTGGTATCCCCGTACTCAGGAGAAGCAACCAAATGTATTTTGGGGTGCAATTCCGCATATAACCATGGCATGTTTGAGCAATATATCATTTAGTGACAACTTTTTGTACATTTTTTTTTTCTTTTTGTCATTATTCAATCACTTGGGACAAAAAAATAAATATTCAATGGGCTCAACATGCCTCTCAGCAATTTCCTTGGGGTGTCTACTTTCCAAAATGGGGTCATTTTGGGGGGTTTTGTGCTATCTTGGCATTTTATGGCCTTCAAAACTGTGATAGGTAGTGAGGAGTGAAATCAAAAAATTATGCCCTTAGAAACCTTGAAGGCTGTGCTTGGTTTTTGGGGTCCCGTACGCGGCTAGGCTCCCAAAAAGTCCCACACATGTGGTATCCCCGTACTCAGGAGAAGCAGCAGAATGTATTTTGGGGTGTAATTTCACATATGCCCATGGCATGTGTGAGCAATATATCATTTAGTGACAACTTTGTGCAAAAAAAACAAAGTTTGTCATATTCCCGCAACTTGTGGCAAAATATAAAATATTCCATGGACTGAACATGCCTCTCAGTAAATAGATTGGGGTGTCTACTTTCCAAAATGGGGTCATTTGGGGGGATTTTGTGATATTTTGGCCTTTTATGGCCTTCGAAACTGTGATAGGTAGTGAGGAGTGAAATCAAAAATTTACGCCCTTAGAAAGCCTGAAGGCGGTGCTTGGTTTTTGGGGCCCCGTACCCGGCTAGGCTCCCAAAAAGTCCCACACATGTGGTATCCCCGTACTCAGGAGAAGCAGCAGAATGTATTTTGGGGTGCAATTCCACATATAACCATGGCATGTGTGAGCAATATATCATTTAGTGACAACTTTTTGTACATTTTTTCTTTTTTTTTTCTTTTTGTCATTATTCAATCATTTGGGACAAAAAAAAAAATATTCAATGGGCTCAACATGCCTCTCAGCAAATAGCTTGGGGTGTCTACTTTCCAAAATGGGGTTATTTGGGGGGGTTTTGTGCCATCTTAGCATTTTATGGCCTTCAAAACTGTGATAGGTAGTGATAGGTAGTGAGGAGTGAAATCAAAAATTTATGCCCTTAGAAACCTTGAAGGCGGTGCTTGGTTTTTGGGGTCCCGTACGCGACTAGGCTCCCAAAAAGTCCCACACATGTGGTATCCCCGTACTCAGGAGAAGCAGCAGAATGTATTTTGGGGTGTAATTTCCCATATGCCCATGGCATTTTTTCAGCAATATATCATTTAGTGACAACTTTGTGCAAAAAAAACAAAGTTTGTCATATTCCCACAACTTGTGGCAAAATATAAAATATTCCATGGACTGAACATGCCTCTCAGTAAATAGATTGGGGTGTCTACTTTCCAAAATGGGGTCATTTGGGGGGATTTTGTGATATTTTGGCCTTTTATGGCCTTCGAAACTGTGATAGGTAGTGAGGAGTGAAATCAAAAATTTACGCCCTTAGAAAGCCTGAAGGCGGTGCTTGGTTTTTGGGGCCCCGTACCCGGCTAGGCTCCCAAAAAGTCCCACACATGTGGTATCCCCGTACTCAGGAGAAGCAGCAGAATGTATTTTGGGGTGCAATTCCACATATAACCATGGCATGTGTGAGCAATATATCATTTAGTGACAACTTTTTGTACATTTTTTCTTTTTTTTTTCTTTTTGTCATTATTCAATCATTTGGGACAAAAAAAAAAATATTCAATGGGCTCAACATGCCTCTCAGCAAATAGCTTGGGGTGTCTACTTTCCAAAATGGGGTTATTTGGGGGGGTTTTGTGCCATCTTAGCATTTTATGGCCTTCAAAACTGTGATAGGTAGTGATAGGTAGTGAGGAGTGAAATCAAAAATTTATGCCCTTAGAAACCTTGAAGGCGGTGCTTGGTTTTTGGGGTCCCGTACGCGACTAGGCTCCCAAAAAGTCCCACACATGTGGTATCCCCGTACTCAGGAGAAGCAGCAGAATGTATTTTGGGGTGTAATTTCCCATATGCCCATGGCATGTGTGAGCAATATATCATTTAGTGACAACTTTGTGCAAAAAAAACAAAGTTTGTCATATTCCCACAACTTGTGGCAAAATATAAAATATTCCATGGACTGAACATGCCTCTCAGTAAATAGATTGGGGTGTCTACTTTCCAAAATGGGGTCATTTGGGGGGATTTTGTGATATTTTGGCCTTTTATGGCCTTCGAAACTGTGATAGGTAGTGAGGAGTGAAATCAAAAATTTACGCCCTTAGAAAGCCTGAAGGCGGTGCTTGGTTTTTGGGGCCCTGTACCCGGCTAGGCTCCCAAAAAGTCCCACACATGTGGTATCCCCGTACTCAGGAGAAGCAGCAGAATGTATTTTGGGGTGCAATTCCACATATAACCATGGCATGTGTGAGCAATATATCATTTAGTGACAACTTTTTGTACATTTTTTCTTTTTTTTTTCTTTTTGTCATTATTCAATCATTTGGGACAAAAAAAAAAAATATTCAATGGGCTCAACATGCCTCTCAGCAAATAGCTTGGGGTGTCTACTTTCCAAAATGGGGTTATTTGGGGGGGTTTTGTGCCATCTTAGCAATTTATGGCCTTCAAAACTGTGATAGGTAGTGATAGGTAGTGAGGAGTGAAATCAAAAATTTATGCCCTTAGAAACCTTGAAGGCGGTGCTTGGTTTTTGGGGTCCCGTACGCGACTAGGCTCCCAAAAAGTCCCACACATGTGGTATCCCCATACTCAGGAGAAGCAGCAGAATGTATTTTGGGGTGTAATTTCCCATATGCCCATGGCATGTGTGAGCAATATATCATTTAGTGACAACTTTGTGCAAAAAAAATAAAGTTTGTCATATTCCCGCAACTTGTGGCAAAATATAAAATATTCCATGGACTAATCATGCCTCTCAGTAAATAGCTTGGGGTGTCTACTTTCCAAAATGGGGTCTTTTGGGGGGGGTTTTGTGCTATTTTGGCATTTTATGGCCTTCGAAACTGTGATAGGTAGTGAGGAGTGAAATCAAAAATTTGCGCCCTTAGAAATCCTGAAGGCGGTGCTTGGTTTCCGGGGTCCCGTATGTGGCTAGGCTCCTAAAAAGTCCCACACATGTGGTATCCCCGTACTCAGGAGAAGCAGCAGAATGTATTTTGGGGTGCAATTCCACATATAACCATGGCATGTGTGAGCAATATATCATTTAGTGACAACTATTTGTAATTTTTTTTTTTTGTCATTATTCAATCACTTGGGAGAAAAAAAAAAAATATTCAATGGGCTCAACATGCCTCTCAGCAATTTCCTTGGGGTGTCTACTTTCCAAAATGGGGTCATTTGGGGGAGGGGTTTGTACTGCCCTGCCATTTTAGCACCTCAAGAAATGAGATAGGCAGTCATAAATTAAAAGCTGTGTAAATTCCAGAAAATGTACCCTAGTTTGTAGACGCTATAACTTTTGCGCAAACCAATAAATATACGCTTATTGACATTTTTTTTACTAAAGACATGTGGCTGAATACATTTTGGCCTAAATGTATGACTAAAATTTAGTTTATTCGATTTTTCTTATAACAAAAAGTAGAAAATATCATTTTTTTTTCAAAATTTTCGGTCTTTTTCCGTTTATATCGCAAAAAATTAAAATCGCAGAGGCAATAAAATACCATTAAAAGAAAGCTCTATTTGTGGGAAGAAAAGGACGCAAATTTCGTTTGGGTACAACATTGCATGTCCGCACAATTTACAGTTAAAGCAGCGCAGTGCAAAATTCTGAATTCACCTCTGGTCCTTTAGCTACCAAATGGTCCGGGGCTTAAGTGGTTAAAATATGAATAAGAAGCAATAATCCTATTCACAAACGGAGCTTAGGTGTAAGCTTATTGGACAAATGAGCTGGAATTTCTTGGCACCCGCCGACTGAACTTGATGACAGAGAGGGTCAGACAATACCTCAAACATCTAGATAGCTGACGCGTTTCTGGGGCGCACCCCTTTCCTCAGAGCCTAGATGGTCCATAGTAGCCACATAGGCTCTGAGGAAAGGGGTGCGCCCCAGAAATGCGTCAGCTATCTAGATGTTTGAGGTATTGTCCGACCCTCTCTGTCATCAAGTTCAGTCGACGGGTGCCAAGAAATTCCAGCTCATTTGTCCGATAAGCTTACACCTAAGCTCCGTTTGTGAGTAGGATTATTGCTTTTTATTCATATTTTAATAAAACTGTTGAGTCGTAATGCACTAGGTCGGTGCGCCCTCCTTTCTTCTTTCTTTTTTCTAGCCATATGAACACCCATTGTTTTGAGGAGGGCTGCAAGACTTTAGACTTTGCCTCTAGACGGAACCATACTACCCATGTTTTGACGTTACACCGAGAGCGCAGGAGATTTTTGTTTTTTTGTCTACAGTCAAGCATGGTAGTGGGAGTCTCATGGTCTGGGGCTGCATGAGTGCTGCCGGTGTTCTGTCAAAAAGTGCCCCCCCTATCGGATAGTGCCCGGGTGGAACTGCAAATGCGCCGCACTGAGCCACAGAACAGCTGAGTTTACGATCACCTGTTGTCTTGCGTTTCCCGAGGCACGTTCATGTAGGTGAGGGGCGGATATTTACATGAAGGGGTCGGATTTTTCAATGATGGGCAGTGCAGCGGGGTGGAATTTTTATTGATGGCCAAAGAAATCAGCAAAATTAATCTTTATCTGCTATTCATTGTGAACTCTTGCGGGGCGTGTTTAGTGATTTGAAGGGCGGCTTTTTCTATATTAGGGGGTTGTTGTTTGCCGCCCCCCCCCCCCCCCCCCAAAAGAAGATCCCACCAGCCGCCACTGGTGAAATTTGAGCTGCCAATATATTCAGAATGAGTCAGCTCACAGATATCAACAAATACGTATATTTATCGCAAAATAAATAAGCACAAATCTCTATAGTTACAAAAATATGGATCAGCAAGAATGTAGAATATCAAAATCAATGTAAAAATAACTTTCTTGTAAATATTACAATAACATTATAATGACTCACAGCATGTTTTACTGGAGAATACGCTATAATATTCGCTAAGCGGACGCCGTATACTATGGAGGCACATGGACAAACAAGCAGATCCCATGTAGCATTGTAGCCGATGCAGCAGATAAAGATAGAAGAATCTAAGATCCCAGCAGCAGATAGGAGGAGGATATTGTGTTGCAGTGGAGCTATGAAGCCATATTGCAGGTTGTTGGAGTACTTCACCATCTTTATTGGGCATCAGATAGCCGGAAATGTGGTGAGAATTTGTCACCTCTTGAGGGTTCATTTGTTGCTTCATAAGTAAGGCATTGTTGTAATTCACATAAATGTCACACAGCTGAGAAGAAATAGAACAGACATTGACATTCTATAAGATGCAGCAATTATTAGACTACGGGGGGGAATTCATCAAAACTGGATTAAGAACATCATGGGCTCAGTGCTGAGGATTTTGGTGGGGCCTTTGTAAATAAATAAATAAAAATGCAAATATTTTTTGTTATAACAAATTAAATTAAAGAGAGAGAGGGAGGATGAGAGACAGAGAGAGAGAGAGAGAGAGATGAGGAGTAAGGGAGGGAGCATGAGAGAGAGAGAGGTGAGGAGCAAGGGAGGGAGCATGAGAGAGAGAGAGGTGAGGAGTAAGGGAGGGAGGATGAGAGAGAGAGAGAGGTGAGGAGAAAGGGAGGGAGGATGAGAGAGAGAGAGGTGAGGAGTAAGGGAGGGAGGATGAGAGAGAGAGAGAGAGGTGAGGTGTAAGGGAGGGAGGATGAGAGAGAGAGAGATAGAGAGGTGAGGAGTAAGGGAGGGAGGATGAGAGAGAGAGGGGTGAGGAGTAAGGGAGGGGGATGAGAGAGAGAGGTGAGGTGTAAGGGAGGGAGAATGAGAGAGAGATAGAGAGGTGAGGAGTAAGGGAGGGAGGATGAGAGAGAGAGAGGTAGGGAGGATGAGAGAGAGAGGGGTGAGGAGTAAGGGAGGGAGGATGAGAGAGAGAGAGAGAGAGGTGAGGAGTAAGGGAGGGAGGATGAGAGAGAGAGGGGTGAGGAGTAAGGGAGGGAGGATGAGAGAGAGAGAGGTGAGGAGTAAAGGAGGGGGGATGAGAGAGAGAGAGGTGAGGAGTAAAGGAGGGGGGATGAGAGAGAGGTGAGGTGTAAGGGAGGGAGGATGAGAGAGAGAGAGGTGAGGAGTATGGGAGGGAGGATGAGAGAGAGAGGGGTGAGGAGTAAGGGAGGGAGGATGAGAGAGAGAGAGAGAGGTGAGGAGTAAGGGAGGGAGGATGAGAGAGAGAGAGGTGAGGAGTAAAGGAGGGGGGATGAGAGAGAGAGAGGTGAGGTGTAAGGGAGGGAGGATGAGAGAGAGAGAGAGAGAGGTGAGGAGTATGGGAGGGAGGATGAGAGAGAGAGGGGTGAGGAGTAAGGGAGGGAGGATGAGAGAGAGAGAGAGAGGTGAGGAGTAAGGGAAGGAGGATGAGAGAGAGGGGTGAGGAGTAAGGGAGGGAGGATGAGAGAGAGAGATGTGAGGAGTAAGGGAGGGAGGATGAGAGAGAGAGAGAGGTGAGGAGTAAGGGAGGGAGGATGAGAGAGAGAGAGAGGTGAGAAGTAAGGGAGGGAGGATGAGAGAGAGGGGTGAGGAGTAAGGGAGGGAGGATGAGAGAGAGAGAGGTGAGGAGTAAGGGAGGGAGGATGAGAGAGAGAGATAGAGAGGTGAGGAGTAAGGGAGGGAGGATGAGAGAGAGAAAGAGAGAGGTGAGGAGTAAGTGTGGGAGGATGAGAGACAGAGAGATGTGAGGAGTAAGGGAGGGAGGATGCGCATGAGAATGCGTGGGAATGACATCAACGCAGCCCGGCCAAGGCAAGTGACCGAAGGCACAGAACCCAGAAGGAAGACCACAGATTGATCACAGCGCAGCACTGGAGGGCTCAGTCAGACAATTTAAGTGTACCCTAATGTGTGTATCAGAACCTTCGAATGGACCGAAAGTTCGCGCAAACGTTAGAACCCTATTAAATATAATGGACGCGAACGTTCGAAATCTAAAGTGCTAATTATAACGACTATTATGTATGTTATTGTCCTAAAAAGGGTTTGGGAACCCGGGTTCTGCACCAGGGGACATGTATCAATGCAAAAAGAAGTTTTAAAAACGGTCGTTTTTCGGGAGCAGTCATTTTAATGATGCATAAAGTGAAAAAAAAAAAGTGAAACATTCCTTTAAATATCGTACCTGGGGGGTGTCTAAAGTATGCCTGTGAAGTGCCACGTGTTTCCCGTGTTTAGAACTGTCCCTGCACAAAATTACATTTCTAAAGGAAAAAAAAGCCATTTAAAACTGCTTGCGGCTTTAATGCAATGTCTGGTCCCGGCAATATGGATGAAAATCTTTGAGAAAAATGGCATGGGTACCCCATCACAGCCCCCCCCCCCCCTACCCCAGCCCATTACCAGCCCCTTTGGGTCTTGTATGGATTAAGGGGAACCCCGCACACAAAATAAAAAAGGCCCTATATACTCTGAACAGCAGTATACAGGCGGCGCATACAAGACAGGGACTGTAGGTTTGTTCTTAAGTAGAATCTGTTTGTAATTTTGAACAGGTACATTGTTTAAGTGTAGCTCCAGCCAAAAAATCTATTTTTAAGCTTTTTGGAAAACCTAGGGAAGGGTTATCACCCCTGTAACATTTGTTTTGCTGTCTGTGCCCCTGTTCAGAACAGTTCACCTCACTTTCCGTCCCAATGACAAATGTTTTTGGAAAAGTGGGGTTTTTATTGAAACAAGGATTGGTGATAAAGCATCAGTAGAGAGGAGACACCTTTTTCTCATATTAACTCTTTCAGGAGAGAATTTCCCTTCCTAGGGGTAGATTTCCTCTCACTTCCTGTTGTATCCTTCCGTTTGCAAGGAGGAGTCGTTTGTAAGTTGGATGTTTGAAAGTAGGGGCCTGCCGTATATACTCAGCTGAAATTTGCCCCTTACATGTTGGTGTTGCCACAACACTGTGAGCCCTCACAGTTACTCTTGGTGGGCGCATAAATGGGCCCTGCTGTGAATTATTTTACCAAGAATTGTAATTGCATGCCCCTGTTGAACAGGGGCTGAAAAATTGGGCCTTTGGTGGTGGTGGTGGTGGTGTTGCCACAACACTGTAAGGCCTCACAGTTACTCTTGGTGGGTGCAGGAATGGGCCCTGCTGTGAATTATTAGATCAAGAATTGTAATTACATGCCCCTGTTAAACAGGGGCAGAAAAATTGGGCCTAGAGGAGAAGTGATCGTATTGGCCGCTGAGGAAGAAGCCTCCTGAGGAGGAGATGCAGGATGAAGCTGCTGTGAAGCCTACGGGGAGGAGACGCAGGGTGAAGCTGCCGAGGAGACGCAGAGGAGGAGGAGATGCAGGGTGAAGCCACCAAGGAGACGCACAGTAAAGCCGCAGAGGAGACGCAGGGTGAAGCTGCCGAGGAGGAGGGGATGCAGGGTGAAACCGCAGAGGAGACGCAGGGTGAAGCCACAGAGGAGTAGGAGATGCAGGGTAAATCCGCTAAGTAGGAGGGGACGCAGGGTGAAGCCACAGAGGAGTAGGAGATGCAGGGTAAAGCCGCTAAGTAGGAGGGGACGCAGGGTGAAGCCGCTGAGGAGATGCAGGATGAAGCCGTCGAGGAGACGCAGGGTGAAGCCGCAGAGGAGGAGACCCAGGGTGAAGCTGCCGAGGAGGAGGAGATGCAGGGTGAAGCCGCAGAGGAGGAGAAGATGCAGGGTGAAGCCGATGAGGAGGAGGAGACGCAGGGAGAAAGCCGCTGAGGAGGAGGATATGCAGGGTGAAGCCGCTGAGGAGGAGGAGGAGGAGATGCAGGAAGGAGCCGTGATGGGATAAGTGCGGGGCTGGTGGGTGGAGGAACAAGTGACGGGGGGAATGGGGTTTCACTAATCAACTGACCGAACGGGGGGGGGCGAGTGGTTTGTTTGACCCCCCCCCCCAAAAAAAAAAATGGAGCACCAGCCGCCACTGAGTATTCCACATTGCTACTTTCTGTAGATTGTAGATTTATTGGTTGAACTAGATGGACTTTTGTCTTTTTTCAACCAGACTATTTATGTAACTATGTCGATTGTGTTGTACACAATTAGTGATGAGCCGAACACCCCCGGGTTCGGTTCGCACCAGAACCCGCGAACAGACCGAAAGTTTGCACGAACATTAGAACCCTATTAAATACAATGGATGCGAACGTTCGGATTCTAAAGTGCTAATTATAACGACTATTATCCATGTTATTGTCCTAAAAAGGGTTTGGGAACCCGGGTTCTGCACCAGGGGACATGTATCAATGCAAAAAGAAGTTTTAAAAACGGACGTTTTTCGGGAGCAGTCATTTTAATGATGCATAAAGTGAAAAAAAAAAGTAAAATATTCCTTTAAATATCGTACCTGGGGGGTGTCTAAAGTATGCCTGCGAAGTGCCACGTGTTTCCCATGTTTAGAACTGTCCCTGCACAAAATTACATTTCTAAAGGAAAAAAAAGCCATTTAAAACTGCTTGCGGCTTTAATGTAATGTCTGGTCCCGGTAATATGGATGAAAATCTTTAAGAAAAATGGCATAGCTACCCCATCACCCCCCCCCCCTATCCCAGCCCATTACCAGCCCCTTTGGGTCTTGTTTGGATATTAAGGGGAACCCCGCACACAAAATAAAAATGGCCCTATATACTCTGAACAGCCGTATACAGGCGGTGCATACAAGACAGGGACTGTAGGTTTGTTCTTATGTAGAATCTGTTTGTAATTTTGAACAGGTACATTGTTTAAGTGTAGCTCCAGCCAAAAAATCTATTTTTAAGCTTTTTGGAAAACATAGGTAAGGGTTATCACCCCTGTAACATTTGTTTTGCTGTCTGTGCCCCTGTTCAGAACATTTCACCTCACTTTCCATCCCAATGACAACTGTTTTTGAAATGTGGTGTTTTTATTGAAACAAGGATTGCTGATAAAGCATCAGTAGAGAGGAGACACCTTTCTCCCATATTAATTCTTACAGGAGAGAATTTTCCTTCCAAGGGGTAGATTTCCTCTCACTTCCTGTTGTCTTCTTCCGTTTGCAAGTAGTAGTCGTTTGTAAGTTGGATGTTTGAAAGTAGGGACCTGCCGTATATACTCTGCAGAAATTGGCCCCTTAGGTGTTGGTGTTGGCACAACACTGTAAGCACTCACAGTTACTCTTGGTGGGTGCTGGAACGCCCTGCTGTCAACTATTATATCAGGAATTGTAATTACATATAATTGTTGAACAGTGGTAGTAAAAATTGGTCCTTTGATGGTGGTGCTGGTGCCACAACACTGTAAGGCCTGACAGTTACTCTTGGTGGGCTCAGCAATGGGCCCTGCTGTGAATTATTAGATCAATAATTATAATTGCATGCCCCTGTTGAACAGGGGCTGAAAAATTGGGCCTGTGGTGGTGGTGGTGGTGTTGACACAACACTGTAAGGCCTGACAGTTACTCTTGGTGGGCGCAGCAATGGGCCCTGCTGTGAATTATTAGATCAATAATTATAATTGCATGCCCCTGTTGAACAGGGGCTGAAAAATTGGGCCTTTGGTGGTGGTGGTGGTGGTGGTGTTGACACAACACTGTAAGGCCTGACAGTTACTCTTGGTGGGCGCAGCAATGGGCCCTGCTGTGAATTATTAGATCAATAATTATAATTGCATGCCCCTGTTGAACAGGGGCTGAAAAATTGGGCCTTTGGTGGTGGTGGTGGTGGTGGTGTTGGTGTTGACACAACACTGTAAGGCCTGACAGTTACTCTTGGTGGGCGCAGCAATGGGCCCTGCTGTGAATTATTAGATCAATAATTATAATTGCATGCCCCTGTTGAACAGGGGCTGAAAAATTGGGCCTTAGGCACTGGTGGCACAACACTGCAACCCCTCACAGATACTGTACTTGGAGCACAGCAATGAGCCCTGTTGCAAAGTATTGCATCAAAAATTGTAATTATATGCCCCTGTTAAACAGGGGCTGAAAATTGGGCCTTAGGCACTGGTGCTGGTGCCACGACACTGCAACCTCTTCCAGATACTCTAATTGGAGTGCAGGAATGAGCCCTGCTGCAAAGCATTGCATCAGAAATTGTAATTACATGCCCCTGTTAAACAGGGGCTGAAAAATTGGGCCTTAGCCACTGGGGGCGGCACCCAGAAACAAAAAAGTTCTTCCAAGCTATCATCAAGAATCGGATCATTGAGGAGGAGGAGGATAGTCAGTCAACATAACAGGACAGTCACTCAGCATCAGCATCAGTCTTGAAGGGATGTGACATTTGAAAATAAATTATTCTGTTATATCAGCTTCAGGTGCTTGGTAGCTGGTGGTGATCCAAGACTGGTTCATCTTTATGAAGGTCAGTCGATCAACCGAGTCGGTGGACAGGCGTACCCTGTGATCCGTTACAAATCCTCCAGCAGCACTGAATGTGCGTTCCGAAAGAACGCTGGATGCAGGACAGGCCAGTAGCTCAATTGCATTCTGTGCAAGCTCTGGCCAGTGATCCATCCTTAAGACCCAGTAAGCCAGAGGATTTTTGGTGGGAAAGGTGTCCAAGTCTGACCATGCCCCTAGGTATTCCTGCACCATGTATATCAGACGCTGGCGATGGTTGCTGGAACCGATCATACCTTGGGGCTGCGGACTAAAAAATTGTCTGAACGCATCAGTCAGACGGCCACCTTCTCCACCGCTCCTTCTGCTACTGACCGAAGCCTCAGCAACTCGTTGTCCAGGACCAGGAGTTTGTAACCTCCCAGTCTCTGGGAACGCGTTACACAGACCTTTCTGCAAGGCCTCCCGGAGATGTCTCATCCTCTGCTCCCTCTGCGACGGCAAGATAAGGTCCGCAACCTTACCCTTGTACCGTGGATCAAGGAGAGTGGCCAGCCAGTAATGGTCCCTCTCCTTGATCCGAAGAATACGAGGTTCCTTCCGCAGACTTTGCAGGATCAGGGAGGCCATGCAGCGTAGTTTAGCTGAGGCATTCGGTCCGGAGTCCTCTGGGTCACTAAGGACGACATGATCCGCAGCCACCTCCTCCCAGCCACGTACAAGTCCACGGGTTTGTTGGGACTGTAAATCATCCCTAAAAGACTACTGCTGTTGATGCTGAGTGCCATGCTCCACCTCCATGCTGACACAATCCCCCTCCTCCTCCTCGTCCTCTTCCTGTGTAATGGGTGGGACAGAAAGAACACTGTCTGGGTAAAGGGGGCCTTGAGAGGCAAGGAAGTCCTCCTCTTCCTGCCTCTGTTCTGCCTCAAGTGCCCTGTCCATTATTCCACGCAGCGTATGCTCCAACAGGTGGACAAGAGGTACAGTGTCACTGATGCATGCACTGTCACTGCTCACCATCCTCGTGGCCTCCTCAAATGGTGCCAGGACAGTGCATGCATCCCTGATCATGCCCCACTGGCGTGGTGAAAAAAACCCGAGCTCCCCTGACCCTGTCCTGGTGCCGTAGTTGCACACGTACTCATTGATGGCCCTCTGCTGCGTGTGCAGCCGCTGCAGCATGGCCAACGTTGAGTTCCACCTGATGGGCATGTCACATATAGGGCGGTTCTTGGGCAGGTTCAACTCCTTTTGCAGCTCAGCCAGCCGAGCACTGGCATTATATGATCTGCGGAAATGCACACAGACTTTCCTGGCCTGCCTCAGGACATCCTGTAAGCCCGGGTACCTGCCCAAGAACCGCTGCACCACCAGGTTAAGGACGTGAGCCACACAGGGCACATGGGTCAGTTGTCCCTGTCGGAGGGCGGAGAGGAGGTTGGTGCCATTGTCGCAAACCACCATTCCTGGCTTAAGCTGGCATGGCGTCAACCACCTCTCTGCCTACCCCTGCAGAGCAGACAGAACCTCTGCCCCAGTGTGGCTCCTGTCCCCCAAACACACCAGCGCAAGCACGGCATGGCATCTTTTTGCCTGCGTACTTGCGTAGCCCCTTGAACGCCTACGGAGCACCGCTGGTTCCGAGGACAAAGCACAGGAAGAGGCCATGGAGGAAGAGGAGGGGGTGGAGGAGAGAGGTGTGTCACAACCAGTAGTAGCATTTTGGAGGCGTGGCGGCGGAACAACCTCCAACACTACTGCACCTTGTCCTGCATCCTTCCCAGCTGCCAAAATAGTGACCCAATGGGCCGTGAAAGAAAGGTAACGTCCCTGTCCATGCCTGCTGGACCATGAGTCAGCGGTAATATGCACCTTACCGCTGACCGCCCTGTCCAGCGAGGCCAAGACATTGCCTTCCACATGCCGGTAGAGAGCCGGAATCACCTTCCGTGAGAAAAAGTGGTGTTTGGGAACCTGCCATTGAGGAACCGCACATTGCACAAACTCACGGAAGGGGGCCGAGTCTACCAACTGAAAAGGCAGCAGTTGAAGTGCTAGCAATTTAGCCAAGCTAGCATTCAACCGCTGGGCATGTGGATGGCTGGGAGTGAACTTCTTTCGACGGTCCAGCAGCTGGGGCAGGGAAATTTGCCTGCTAGAATCGGACGTCGGTGTACTGCTAGCAGAGTGCCCGCAAGTACTTGGCTGTGACACACCTAATTCTACACCTTCATTCCTCTCAGTGCAGGTTTCAGAGAGAACTGAAGGTACAGTGGGGTTGGAGATCCCAGCTGATGAGGAGCAAGGAGAGGTCTGCTTTGTTCTTTGGTGTGGGTTAGTGATGAGCCGAACACCCCTGGGTTCGGTTCGCACCAGAACCCGCGAACGGACCAAAAGTTCGCACGAACGTTAGAACCCTATTAAATACAATGGATGCGAACGTTCGAAATCTAAAGTGCTAATTATAATGACTAATATGCATGTTATTGTCCTAAAAAGGGTTTGGGAACCCGGGTTCTGCACCAGGGGACATGTATCAATGCAAAAAAAAGTTTTAAAAACTGACGTTTTTTCTGGAGCAGTCATTTTAATGATGCATAAAGTGAAAAAAAAAGTCAAATATTCCTTTAAATATCGTACCTGGGGGGTGTCTAAAGTATGCCTGTGAAGTGCCACGTGTTTCCCGTGTTTAGAACTGTCCCTGCACAAAATTACATTTCTAAAGGAAAAAAAAGCCATTTAAAACTGCTTGCGGCTTTAATGTAATGTCTGGTCCCGTTAATATGGATGAAAATCTTTGAGAAAAATGGCATGGCTACCCCATCACCCCCCCCCCCCCCCTACCCCAGCCCATTACCAGCCCCTTTGGGTCTTGTATGGATATTAAGGGGAACCCCGCACACAAAAAAAAGGCCCTATATACTCTGAACAGCCGTATACAGGCGGTGCATACAAGACAGGGACTGTAGGTTTGTTCTTAAGTAGAATCTGTTTGTAATTTTGAACAGGTACATTGTTTAAGTGTAGCTCCAGCCCAAAAAAATTTTTTTAAGCTTTTTGGAAAACATAGGGAAGGGTTATCACCCCTGTAACATTTGTTTTGCTGTCTGTGCCCCTGTTCAGAACATTTCACCTCACTTTCCGTCCCAATGACAAATGTTTTTGAAAAGTGGGTTTTTTATTGAAACAAGGATTGGTGATAAAGCATCAGTACAGAGGAGACACCTTTTTCCCATATTAACTCTTACAGGAGAGAATTTCCCTTCCTAGGGGTAGATTTCCTCTCACTTCCTGTTGTATCCTTCCGTTTGCAAGGAGGAGTCGTTTGTAAGTTGGATGTTTGAAATTAGGGGCCTGCCGTATATACTCTGCAGAAATTTGCCCCTTAGATGTTGGTGTTGCCACAACACTGTAAGCCCTCACAGTTACTCTTGGTGGGTGCTGGAACACCCTGCTGTGAACTATTATATCAGGAATTGTATTTACATGCCATTGTTGAACAGTGGTAGTAAAAATTGGGCCTTTGGTGGTGGTGCTGGTGCCACAACACTGTAAGGCCTGACAGTTACTCTTGGTGGGCGCATGAATGGGCCCTGCTGTGAATTATTAGATCAATAATTGTAATTGCATGCCCCTGCAGATTAAATAATAATAATACTGCGCCAACTCTAAATACTAAATGAAGCAGCCAAGCATAAAATCAGACAGGATATATAGAACGTATAAAAATAGATAATGTGGCGCTGTGAGAGAATTAGTAAAAAACCCTACTTCATGTATAGCACAATGGTGCCCATAAAAATATGGTGTCAAACAAAACGTTTGTACACAATAGGTGTACACAAATGAATGTGATAAAAATGTAAGTGAATACTAACAGTGAAATAATTGGTATGGGGTATAGGTGCACAACAAAAACCAGCAATTAAACTGGAATATTGATCATACCCATAATTAACAAAAATAAAAATGAAAATATAATGTAGGTGGAGACAAACTCATATAAGGCGTCACAGGTGAGTATGTAGAATAAGGTCCAATCTTATCACATATGAAAAGAAGTTCATAGGTCAAAATCCAACAAGGAGCTGCATCGTTTGAAAATAGGTTTGAAGGGTGCATCTATCACATTTTCTTTATAGGCATATAGGATATATGACATCACCCGGGAGTGCCTTCACCTTGGGCCAATGGGGGAGAAGTAAATGCTCTTACCGGACAGAGTGGACCCAGCTCACCGTACGGTGGTGGATCAACAAATCTTTGTCCACTCTGTGGACCGAAGGAACAGTCAGGATCTGCAAGACACCTCCTTCCTAATGCCGACAGCACCACTGGTCCGTATTTCCAACCCGAAAAGGAAGAAATCCAAACCAATATGGCGACAACAAGCCATGTAAAAAGGGGAAAATGTGATAGATGCACCCTTCAAACCTATTTTCAAACGATGCAGCTCCTTGTTGGATTTTGACCTATGAACTTCTTTTCATATGTGATAAGATTGGACATTATTCTACATACTCATCTGTGACGCCTTATATGAGTTTGTCTCCACCTACATTATATTTTCAATTTTATTTTTGTTTATTATGGGTATGATCAATATTCCAGTTTAATTTCTGGTTTTTGTTGTGCACCTATACCCCATACCAATTATTTCACTGTTAGTATTCACTTACATTTTTATCACATTCATTTGTGTACACCTATTGTGTACAAACGTTTTGTTTGACACCATATTTTTATGTGCACCATTGTGCTATACATGAAGTAGGGTTTTTTACTAATTCTCTCACAGCGCCACATTATATATTTTTTATATGCCCCTGCAGATGCCTGTTAGTGTAACACAAAAGAAAAAAAACTACGAGCAATAAGGGCTAGCTTCAGGTGTATAATGTGCAGGAAGCACACTACGCCTGCTTTAAGTGCTGCAGATGCCTGTTAGGGCTCTTTCACATGGAGGGTCCGTTCAGGTTCGCCTGTCAGTTTTTTAGGCGGACCTGAACGGATGCTACATGTCCTCCTATGGAGCCACTGATGTCAGCGGTGACATGTCCGCTGACATCCGACCCGCTCCGATCTGCAAAAGTGTGACGGAGGAAAACCCTATTTTTCCTTCCGTCTGCGGATCGGATCAGATGACAACGGACTCTACGGTCCGTCATCATCCAATCCCCCCATAGGGGAGAGCGGCGCTCTGACAGGGCGGTCCCTGCACAGTGTGCGGGAACCGCCTAGTCATCCGCCAGCTCAGCGGGGATCAACGGAGCGATCCCCACTGAGCAAGCGGAGCTTCACGGGGCGGATCATTACTGATCCGTCCTGTGTGAAAGAGCCCTTAGTGTAACACAAAAGAAAAAAAACTACGAGCAATAAGGGCTAGCTTCAGGTTTATATTTTGCAGGAATCACACTACGCCTGCTTTAAGTGCTGCAGATGCCTGCCTGTGTTACACAACAGGAAATCACCGCAATAAGGGCTAGCTTCGGTTGTATACTGTGCAGGAGGCTTAGCAAAAATATCACTGACACTGTCCCTACCTATCCTTCTCTCTCCCTGCACACAAGGTTTAGCAAAATATCACTGACACTGTCCCTACCTGTCCTTCTCTCTCCCTACACACAATATCACTGACACTGTCCCTGCCTATGTACATCTTTCCCTGCATGCCAACACAATACACAAGGCTGCCGCACTGGCGGCCTTTTATAGTGTGGGGCGTGTACTAAACCCCCCTGAGCTATAATTGGCCACAGGCATCCTGCCTGTGGCCAATTATGGCTCTCCTCGCTGCCGGCGCTGTGATTGGCCAAGCATGCGGGGTCACAGTGCATGCTTGGCCAATCACAGCGCCGGGATTTTGGGTCGTTCGCGTCACTCGAATTTGTCGCGAACGACCCAAAACGTTCGATCTTCGTCGAACGCTCGAACAGCCGAAGTTCGAGTCGAACGTATGTTCAACTCGAACACCGAGTTCATTCCTAGTGTGGGTCTTTAAGATACACTTGCCAACGAGCTGCATGGCAGGTCAACATATGTCTGGTCAAGCATGTGGTGCCCAAGCGGCTGATGTTTTGGCCACGCGAGATACGCTTGAGACATATGTTGCAAACAGCAGCGGTGCGATCTGATGCACTCGACTCAAAAAAGGCCCACACCAAAGAACTTTTGGAATAACGGGCAGAGGCAGCGCCCTGCACAGGTGGAGCTCTGCGGTGTGATTCAGTCGGTGTGCTGCCCTTACGCTGGCCCCCGGAGGGCATCCTGCCTCATTGGAGATGTGCCTCCTCCTCATCCTCCTCCTCCTCCTCTCTCCTATCAGGAACCCACGTGGAGTCAGTGACCTCATCATCCCCTCCCTCCTCATCACTGGAGCCAATCTAGCAGTATGCTGCAGATGCTGGAACATGACTGCCGGATTGGTGTCCTTCTTGAGCATCCCCTCTCTCTGCTCTCACGCTACTGCTTTCCTCTAGTTGGGTATCATCTTCAGACCCTTCGAAACGCTGGGCATCCTCCTGGAGCATGTACCCAACACTGTGTTCAAACAGTTCGGGGGACTCCTCAGGAGGACACGGTGGGTCTAGGGAAGGAGTGACTGATGATGACATTGAGGACGCTTTGGCAGCTGCTTTGCCAGTACCCTGAGCCTGGGTGAGAGAGGATGAGGAGGATGAGGAGGGCTTGGTCATCCACTCTACCAAGTCTTCGGCATGATGCGGCTCAACACGTCCAGCTGCCGAAAATAAGGACAAGCGTGTCCCATGGCCACGTGCTGATGACGATGCACCGCGTCCACGACCAGCACTGTTGTCTCTAGACACAGCCTAAAAAAATTGGCTCTTGACTGTCTGCCTCTCCTTGTTGGCCTTCCAGACATAGTAATGGCCTGCAGGGAGATGGGAAAACCAGCAATTGGGTAGTGTATATTGTGCTGGAGGCACACAACACCCACTAACTCCAGCAGATGCCTTTATTAGAGAACAGCAATGATGGATATACAGGTGTATACTGTTCCACTAACTCCTGCAGATGCCTGTATTTGAGAACAGCAATGACGGATATACAGGTGTATACTGTGCCACTAACTCCTGCAGATGCCTGTATTTGAGAACAGCAATGACGGATATACAGGTGTATACTGTGCCACTAACTCCTGCAGATGCTGTATTTGAGAACAGCAATGACGGATATACAGGTGTATACTGTGCCACTAACTCCTGCAGATGCCTGTATTTGAGAACAGCAATGACGGATATACAGGTGTATACTGTGCCACTAACTCCTGCAGATGCCTGAGAAAATAAAACAGAACATAGAACACACTGTCCCTGCCTATGTATCTCTTTCCCTGCACGCCAACACACTACACAAGGCCGCCATGCTGGCGTCCTTTTATAGTGTGGGGCGTGTACTAAACCCCCCTGAGCTATAATTGGCCACAGGCATCCTGCCTGTGGCCAATTATGGCTCTTCTCGCTGCCGGCACTGTGATTGGCCAAGCATGCGGGGTCACAGTGCATGCTTGGCCAATCACAGCGCCGGGATTGCACTGCGATGGCGCAGTGTATTGTGGGCCGTAAATGGCCCAAATCGTTCGATCTCCGTCGAACGGTCGAACAGCCGATGTTCGAGTCGAACGTAGGTTTGACTCGAACACGAAGCTCATCCCTAGTGAGATGTACACCACCAGCTCGCACCTCGTGTGTGTGTAGAGGTTTGAGCTAAGTTCTTTACCTTTGGGTCTGTGTTCCTGTTCGGAGCCTCCACTTCTCTGTTGCAGGTGGATAGATGAATGTAGAACACTTTGCTCCCAGAAAAGTAAGCCCACACCAGGTGACAGTCCAACATCTATATGTATTTCCGCAGAGATAAATATGCCTCTTTGCAAGCAGACAGGTTGATACAAACACAACTTGGTGGGGAGAGGGTTCAGACACAATCCTTTTCGGATTAAAGAATCTGTTAGGGGTTCACAACAACTTTTGGCGCACGGTCGCTGCCACCGACCGTGAGATTGGTCCCTGCCACAGACCGGGTGAACGATGAGGTCCCTGCCACAGACCTTTTGATAGGTCTCTGCCACCGACCTGATGTAGTTGGGTCTCTGCAAAGACCATAGAACATGGACTACCTTCTAATGTTGACCCCTTTTAGGGAGATGATCCATCCGGACGGTCCCCAGAGGCCTGCACTGTCACCTGCAAATGCTGCGCTGGCTCTTCAGACAGGTCACATCCCTGGTTCTCCTTGCCCAAGACTCGGGTCCCCTCAATCGGTGGTCCCCTAGGTATCTTCTCCCATACGGGACCAAGTTGAAGGTACTGGGCCCCAAGCCTTGCGTTAGTACCTCACCCCAGGCTTAAGGTGCCTGGGATGGAACTCGAACTCCATCGCGCCGAGGCCAAGGGCACCTGGGCACGGACGACCAGAACAGCAGCCCCAGGCTGAAGGTGCCTGGGGCTCGGACCTCGTGCGCAAGATGTCCGCCCCCTTTATACCCTCTCCCAGCAGGCACAGCAGGTTCCCCGCCCCGCTGTACTACTTTGATTTGATTGATTTAATTTATTGTCATTGTAAAAACAAATTCACAATGAAATTACATTTCTACTCCACACATTATTCATACATCACAATTATCAACCATGCATTTACCACACAAGATTTATATATAAAAGTGTCCCCAAATTATAAAAGTATAAAAAGTGTCCTCATATTAAAAACTAAACAAAACAATAAAATAAGACTATGCGATCTCCTTTCATTTCATTCCTGCATTGATAGCCTTAACAGCCCTGGGGAAGAAGCTCTCTTTAAATCTTTTTGTCCTTGTTTTAATCACCCTAAAACGTCTCCCAGATGGCAATAATTCAAATAAATGACAACCAGGATGAGTCGGGTCTCTCACTATTTTTCCTGATCTACAAAGGCAACGAGTCTCATATATTTCATCTAGAGAAACAAGTTCACACCCTACAATTTTCTGCGCTGTTGGAACCACTCTCTTTAGAGCATTTTTATCTGCCTGCGTACAACTAGGGTACCACACTAGAATACAATACGTTAATATACTCTCAATGGCAGAGCGATAGAAGGTCTCTAGTACCTTCCTTCCCAAGCCATTCTTCCTAAGGAGTCGCAAAAAATATAAACGCTGTTGCGATTTCTTAATAATGGCTTTAACGTTGATTGTCCACGATAAGTTTTCAGAAATGCATGTTCCCAAAAACTTAAAGGTAGAGACCCGCTCCACGCACTCGCCTTTAATAAAAAGGGGTGCTGGTTCAGGCCTGTTCCTTCTGAAATCTACAATCAGTTCCTTTGTTTTCCCTGAGTTTAGGATCAGGTTATTTGCTGTACACCATTCCACTATCCTATCAACCTCTCTCCTGTATTGCTCCTCATCGTCTCCAGTGATACAACCGATTACGGTAGTGTCATCGGCAAACTTAACTATACTATTGGTCTCATAATAGGGGGTGCAGTCATATGTGTACAGTGCATAGAGAAAGGGACTTAAGACACAACCCTGTGGTGCTCCAGTACTTATTTCTCGCTTGGAAGAAACAAACTTATCCAATTTGACCACCTGTGAGCAATGGACCAAAAAATCCCTTATCCAAAAACAAATAAAGGGCGGCAGGTCCAATTTTTGCATTTTTTCAAACAACTGATCTGGAATGATGGTATTAAAGGCAGAGCTGTAATCTATAAACAACATCCGTATGTAGTTTCCTGAATGCTCCAAATGTCCAAGTGCCCCGTGCAGCGCTAAAGCTATTGCATCTTCTGTGCTTCTATTTGCCCTATACGCAAACTGATAAGGATCTAAACTATCCGGTAGTCTAGTTTTGATATATTTCAAGACCAACCTCTCAAAGCACTTCATTAGTACTGAGGTCAGTGCTATTGGTCTATAATTGTCTAAACTTCCCGCAGTTGACTTCTTTGGAATTGGAATAATTGTGGCTGATTTTAAACATGCCGGAACAACAGGAGATGATAGTGATCGATTAAAGATCTTGGCAAAGACTCCAGCTAATTGATCAGCACAGGCCTCAACTACTCTCCCTGGGATTCCGTCTGGACCTGATGATTTCCTCGCATTTATAGCCTTAAACGCCTGCCTCACCTCATATTCCTGTATAGTGAATGTACAGTTTCCTGGACCCAAAGGACACCCCATATCCTGGTTTGGTAACACAGCCTCAAACCGTGTGAAGAACCTATTTAATTCTTCAACCACTGAAACACTAGAATTCCCTTCCATTTTTTTAGTTCCTCTATGTTGTGTCAAGTACTGTATACCCCTCCAGCCCTCCCTTGCATTGTTTCCATTAAAATAGTCCTCAATTTTCTTTTTATAGGCTAATTTGGCTTCTTTTATGCCTCTTTTCAAATTAGCTCTCACAATACTATACATTGCTTTATCTCCGACCCTGAATGCTCTATTCCTTTCTCTAAGAAAACTCTTTATTTCCTTAGTCATCCAGGGTTTCTGATTTGAAAAGACCCCGAATGCGTTTATCCTCAGTAACATTGTCCACACAAGTTTTTATATAGTCCAGAACTGTTTCTGTATACAGATCTAAATCCTCTTGCTCAAATATCTCTCAATTTGTTCTTTCTAAACAATCCTGTAGCTTTGAGAGAGAGCCCTCTGGCCAAATTCTGCTTATTTTCCACTCTGGAGCAATTTTCTGCCTGATAGGAATATATGCTGGAATAAGGAATAAAGAAAGGTGGTCTGACTGACCCAGATGGGATACTGCCGTGAGAGGACACAAAGGGCACGGCCCTACAATAGTGGTTCAACACCAACCCAAGGCGACAGCGCCACCCAAGGGCCGCAGGGAACTGGACACCATTGATATCCTCCATGAACCAAAACGGCCATAAAATCCTAATAATTAGTGCATCTGGGCCATGCTACCGCCCAGACACTCCCCCTAAATATTGATACCCGCTACACACACAACCCTGGCAAATAGACACTGGTCCCCAGTCTCTGGACCAAGCCATGCCCCAAAGGGAGCCAGCATAGACCCAATCCAGAGACTAGCTTCGCAAAAAAAAAAACTTGTAAGTTGTGCCTGAACCCAACAGGGATAGGGAAAGGTGAACATGAGGGTAACACACATTTTAATTTCAATACTTTTTTATTGAAAAAATTTTTTTTTCACATACAGAGTCAAAGCAGTGAATAAAGACACATATGAGAAAACAAGCATAATATTTGAGTCACAATACAAGGATAAATGTCGATGTCCATATATTCAATCCAGGTTGCCCTATAATAACCTAATCTGGTCCAAGTTAGAAGCAGAATAGTGTTGCTCTTCTGGTAAACATTAGAAAGCAGCGCCATCCCTGGTGTAGGCTCGATCTGGATGTTGAGAACTTGTAGGGTGAGATTGAATATCAGTTTCCAATATTGCCCTATCTTGGGACATGTCCATAGTATGTGATACAGCGTACCTAATCCACCACAGTGTCTCCAACATAGGGATGATACTTCTTGGTTAAATTTGGACAGTCTATTGGGAGTAGGGATGAGCTTCGTGTTCGAGTCGAACATACGTTCGACTCGAACATCGGCTGTTCGATCGTTCGACGAAGATCGAACGATTTGGGCCGTTCGCGCCAAATTCGAGTGACGCGAATGGCCCACAATGCACTACGCCATCGCAGTGTCATCCAGGCGCTGTGATTGGCCAAGCATGCACTGTGACCCCGCATGCTTGGCCAATCACAGCGCCGGCAGCGAGGAGAGCAATAATTGGCCACAGGCAGGATGCCTGTGGCCAATTATTGCTGAGGGGGTTTAGTACACGCCCCACACTACAAAGGGCCGCCAGCGCGGAGGCCTTGTGTAGTGTGTTCCGGAACAGGGAAAGAGAAGCATAGGCAGGGACAGTGACATTATTTTTCCTTTACTAATCCTGGATTCCTTGTGTTTAGGGACAGATAAGGATAGGTAGGGAGAGTGTCAGTGACAGTGTGCTATTCTGTGCTAATCCTTGTTTGTAGGGACAGAGAGGTACAGTGAGGGAAAGTGTCAGTGTGCTATTCTGTTCTAAACCAATTTTGCTGTTCCATATTTTCAATCCTTGAGTTTAGGGACAGAGAAGGACACTCGTGGCAATTATCAGTGTGCTATTCTGTGCTAAATCTTGTTTGTAGGGAGGGACAGAGTAGGACAGTGAGGGAAAGTGTCAGTGTGCTATTCTGTTCTAAACCAAGTTTGCTGTTCCATATTTTCAATCCTTGAGTTTAGGGACAGAGAAGGACACTCGTGGCAATTTGCAGTGTGCTATTCTGTGCTAAATCTTGTTTGTAGGGAGGGACAGAGTAGGACAGTGAGGGAAAGTGTCAGTGTGCTATTCTGTTCTAAACCAATTTTGCTGTTCCATATTTTCAATCCTTGAGTTTAGGGACAGAGAAGGACACTCGTGGCAATTTTCAGTGTGCTATTCTGTGCTAAATCTTGTTTGTAGGGAGGGACAGAGTAGGACAGTGAGGGAAAGTGTCAGTGTGCTATTCTGTTCTAAACCAATTTTGCTGAACCATATTTTCAATCCTTGAGTTTAGGGACAGAGAGGTACAGTGAGTGAAACTGACAGTGTGCTATTCTGTTCTAAACCAATTTTGCTGTTCCATATTTCAGATCCTTGAGTTTAGGGACAGAGAAGGACACTCGTGCAAATTATCAGTGTGCTATTCTGTGCTAAATCTTGTTTGTAGGGAGGGACAGAGTAGGACAGTGAGGGAAAGTGTCAGTGTGCTATTCTGTTCTAAACCAATTTTGCTGAACCATATTTTCAATCCTTGAGTTTAGGGACAGAGAAGGACACTCGTGGCAATTTTCAGTGTGCTATTCTGTGCTAAATCTTGTTTGTAGGGAGGGACAGAGTAGGACAGTGAGGGAAAGTGTCAGTGTGCTATTCTGTTCTAAACCAATTTTGCTATTCCATATTTTCAATCCTTGAGTTTAGGGACAGAGAAGGACACTCGTGGCAATTATCAGTGTGCTATTCTGTGCTAAATCTTGTTTGTAGGGAGGGACAGAGTAGGACAGTGAGGGAAAGTGTCAGTGTGCTATTCTGTTCTAAACCAATTTTGCTGAACCATATTTTCAATCCTTGAGTTTAGGGACAGAGAGGTACAGTGAGTGAAACTGACAGTGTGCTATTCTGTTCTAAACAAATTTTGCTGTTCCATATTTCAAATCCTTGAGTTTAGGGACAGAGAAGGACACTCGTGCAAATTATCAGTGTGCTATTCTGTGCTAAAACTTGTTTGTAGGGAGGGACAGAGTAGGACAGTGAGGGAAAGTGTCAGTGTGCTATTCTGTTCTAAACCAATTTTGCTGTTCCATATTTCAAATCCTTGAGTTTAGGGACAGAGAAGGACACTCGTGCAAATTATCAATGTGCTATTCTGTGCTAAAACTTGTTTGTAGGGAGGGACAGAGTAGGACAGTGAGGGAAAGTGTCAGTGTGCTATTCTGTTCTAAACCAAGTTTGCTGTTCCATATTTTCAATCCTTGTGTTTAGGGACAGAGAAGGATAGGCAGGGGACAGTGTCAGTGTCATTGTTGCTAAGCCTCCTGCACAGTATACACCTGAAGGTAGCCCTTATTGCTCTTTTTCCCATCTCCCTGCAGGCCATCCATTAAAATGTCTGGAAGGCAAACAAGGAGAGGCAGACAGTCAGGAGGTAAAAAAAGAGGGCAAGCAGGCTCTGTGTCTGGGGGCAACAGTGCTGGTCGTGGACGCGGTGCATTGTCATCAGCACATGGCCATGGGACACGCTTGTCCTTCTTTTCGGCAGCTGGACATGTTGAGCCACATCATGCCGAAGACTTGGTAGAGTGGATGACCAAGCCCACCTCATCCTCCTCATCCTCTCTCACCCAGGCTCAGGGTACTGGCAAAGCAGCTGCCAAAGCGTCCTCTTCTCTGGTATCATTATCTTCATTAGTCAATCCTTCCCTAGACCCACCATGTCCTCCTCCTGAGGAGTCCCCCGAACTGTTTGAGCACAGTGTTGGGTACATGCTCTAGGAGGATGCCCAGCGTTTGGAAGGATCTGATGATGATACCCAGCTAGAGGAAGGACGCAGCGTGAGAGCAGAGAGAGGGGATGCTCAAGAAGGACACCAATCTGGCAGTCATGCTCCAGCAGCTGCAGCATACTGCCAGATTGGCTCCAGTGATGAGGAGGGAGGGGATGATGAGGTCACTGACTCCACGTGGGTGCCTAATAGGAGAGAGGAGGAGGAGGAGGAGGATGAGGAGGAGGCACATCTCCAACGAGGCAGGATGCCCTTGAGTGGCCAGCGTATGGGCAGCACACCGACGGAATCACACCGCAGAGCTCCGCCTGTGCAGGGCGCTGCCTCTGCCCGTCATTCAAAAAGTTCTTTGGTGTGGGCCTTTTTTGAGGCGAGTGCGTCAGATCGCACAGCTGCTGTTTGCAACATATGTCTCAAGCGTATATCGTGTGGCCAAAACATCAGCCGCTTGGGCACCACATGCTTGATCAGACATATGTTGACCTGCCATGCAGCTCGTTGGCAAGCCTACCTTAAAGACCCACACCAAAGAACAAAGCTGACCTCTTCTTGCACCGCATCAGCTGGGATCTCCAACCCCACTATACCTTCACTCCTCTCTGAAACCTGGTCTGAGAGGAATGAAGGTGTAGAATTAGGTGTGTCACAGCCAAGTACTTGCGGCACTCTGCTAGCAGTACACCAACGTCCGATTCTAGCAGGCAAATTTCCCTGCCCCAGCTGCTGGACCGTCGAAAGAAGTTCACTCCCAGCCATCCACATGCCCAGCGGTTGAATGCTAGCTTGGCTAAATTGCTAGCACTTCAACTGCTGCCTTTTCAGTTGGTAGACTCGGCCCCCTTCCGTGAGTTTGTGCAATGTGCGGTTCCTCAGTGGCAGGTTCCCAAACGCCACTTTTTCGCACGGAAGGCGATTCCGGCTCTCTACAGGCATGTGGAAGGCAATGTCTTGGCCTCGCTGGACAGGGCGGTCAGCGGTAAGGTGCATATTACCGCTGACTCATGGTCCAGCAGGCATGGACAGGGACGTTACCTTTCTTTCACGGCCCATTGGGTCACTCTTTTGGCAGCTGGGAAGGATGCAGGACAAGGTGCAGTAGTGTTGGAGGTTGTTCCACTGCCACGCCTCCAAAATGCTACTACTGGTTGTGACACACCTCTCTCCTCCACCCCCTCCTCTTCTTCTTCCTCCATGGCCTCTTCCTGTGGTTTGTCCTCGGAACCAGCGGTGCTCCGTAGGCGTTCAAGGGGCTACGCAAGTATGCAGGCAAAAAGATGCCATGCCGTG
This sequence comes from Rana muscosa, assembly GCA_029206835.1. NCBI lineage: Eukaryota > Metazoa > Chordata > Amphibia > Anura > Ranidae > Rana > Rana muscosa. The sequence continues at coordinate 7,594,700 of CM055117.1, forward strand.
CTTGCGCTGGTGTGTTTGGGGGACAGAAGCCACACTGGGGCAGAGGTCCTGTCTGCTCTGCAGGGGCAGGCCGAGAGGTGGTTGACGCCACGCCAGCTTAAGCCAGGAATGGTGGTTTGCGACAATGGCACCAATCTCCTCTCCGCCCTCCGACAGGGACAACTGACCCATGTGACCTGTATGGCTCACGTCCTTAACCTGGTGGTGCAGCGGTTCTTGGGCAGGTACCCGGGCTTACAGGATGTCCTGAGGCAGGCCAGGAAAGTCTGTGTGCATTTCCGCAGATCTTATAATGCCAGTGCTCGCCTGGCTGAGCTGCAAAAGGAGTTGAACCTGCCCAAGAACCGCCTTAAATGTGATATGCCCACCAGGTGGAACTCAACGTTGGCCATGCTGCAGTGGCTGCACACGCAGCAGAGGGCCATCAATGAGTACCTGTGCGACTACGGCACCAGGACAGGGTCAGGGGAGCTCGGGTTTTTTTCACCACGCCAGTGGGGCATGATCAGGGATGCATGCACTGTCCTGGCACCATTTGAGGAGGCCACGAGGATGGTGAGCAGTGACAGTGCATGCATCAGTGAGACTGTACCTCTTGTCCACCTGTTGGAGCACACGCTGTGTGGAATAATGGACAGGGCACTTGAGGCAGAACAGAGGCAGGAAGAGGAGGACTTCCTTGCCTCTCAAGGCCCCCTTTACCCAGACAGTGTTCCTTCTGTCCCACCCATCGCACAGGAAGAGGAGGAGGAGGAGGAGGAGGAGGATTGTGTCAGCATGGAGGTGGAGGCTGGCACTCAGCATCATCAGCAGCAGTCTTTTAGGGATGATTTACAGTCCCAAGAAACCAGTGGACTTGTACGTGGCTGGGAGGAGGTGGCTGCGGATCATGTCGTCCTTAGTGACCCAGAGGACTCCGGACTGAATGCCTCAGCTAACCTACGCTGCATGGCCTCCCTGATCCTGCAAAGTCTGCGGAAGGATCCTCGTATTCTTCGGATCAAGGAGAGGGACCATTACTGGCTGGCCACTCTCCTTGATCCACGGTACAAGGGTAAGGTTGCGGACCTTATCGTACCGTCGCAGAGGGAGCAGAGGATGAGACAACTCCGGGAGGCCTTGCAGAAAGGTCTGTGCAACGCGTTCCCAGAGACTGGGAGGTTACAAACTCCTGGTCCTGGACAACGAGTTGCTGAGGCTTCGGGAAGGTGGCCGTCTGACCGATGCGTTCAGACAATTCTTTAGTCCGCAGCCCCAAAGTATGATCGGTTCCAGCAACCATCGCCAGCGTCTGATGTACATGGTCCAGGAATACCTAGGAGCAAGGTCAGACTTGGACACCTTCCCCACCGAAAATCCTCTGGCTTACTGGGTCTTGAGGATGGATCACTGGCCAGAGCTTGCACAGTATGCAATTGAGCTACTGGCCTGTCCTGCATCCAGCGTTCTTTCAGAACGCACATTCAGTGCTGCTGGAGGATTTGTAACGGATCACAGGGTGCGCCTGTCCACCGACTCGGTTGATCGACTGACTTTCATCAAGATGAACCAGTCTTGGATCACCACCAGCTACCACACACCAGATGCTGATATAACAGACTAATTGATTTTAAAATGTCACATCCCTTCAAGACTGATGCTGATGCTGAGTGCCTGTGCTGTTATGTTGACTGGCTATCCTCCTCCTCCTCCTCAATGATACGATTAATGATGATAGCTTGGAAGATCATTTTGGTTTATGGGTGACGCCACCAGTGGCTAAGGCCCAATTTTTCAGCCCCTGTTTAACAGGGGCGTGTAATTAAAATTTTTGATGCAATACTTTGCAACAGGCCTCATTGCTGTGCTCCAAGTACAGTATCTGTGAGGGGTTGCAGTGTTGTGCCACCAGTGCCTAAGGCCCAATTTTTCAGCCCCTGTTCAACAGGGGCATGCAATTATAATTATTGATCTAATAATTCACAGCAGGGCCCATTGCTGCGCCCACCAAGAGTAACTGTCAGGCCTTACAGTGTTGTGGCACCAGCACCACCATCACCACCACCACCACCACCAAAGGCCCAATTTTTCAGCCCCTGTTCAACAGGGGCATGCAATTATAATTATTGATCGAATAATTCACAGCAGGACCCATTGCTGCGCCCACCAAGAGTAACTGTCAGGCCTTACAGTGTTGTGGCACCAGCACCACCATCACCACCACCACCACCACCACCAAAGGCCCAATTTTTCAGCCCCTGTTCAACAGGGGCATGCAATTATAATTATTGTTCGAATAATTCACAGCAGGGCCCATTGCTGCGCCCACCAAGAGTAACTGTCAGGCCTTACAGTGTTGTGGCACCAGCACCACCATCAAAGGCCCAATTTTTACTACCACTGTTCAACAATTATATGTTATTACAATTCCTGATATAATAGTTGACAGCAGGGCGTTCCAGCACCCACCAAGAGTAACTGTGAGTGCTTACAGTGTTGTGCCAACACCAACACCTAAGGGGCCAATTTCTGCAGAGTATATACGGCAGGTCCCTACTTTCAAACATCCAACTTACAAACGACTACTACTTGCAAACGGAAGAAGACAACAGGAAGTGAGAGGAAATCTACCCCTTGGAAGGAAAATTCTCTCCTGTAAGAATAAATATGGGAGAAAGGTGTCTCCTCTCTACTGATGCTTTATCACCAATCCTTGTTTCAATAAAAACACCACATTTCAAAAACAGTTGTCATTGGGACGCAAAGTGAGGTGAAATGTTCTGAACAGGGGCACAGACAGCAAAAAAAATGTGACAGGGGTGATAACCGTTCCCTATGTTTTACAAAAAGCTAAAAAAAAGGAATTTGGCATGGAGCTACACTTAAACAATGCAGCTGTTCAAAATTACAAACAGATTCTACATAAGAACAAACCTACAGTCCCTGTCTTGTATGCACCGCCTGTATACGGCTGTTCAGAGTATATAGGTCCTTTTTTATTTTGTGTGCGGGGTTCCCCTTAATATCCATACAAGACCCAAAGGGGCTGGTAATGGGCTGGGGTAGGGGGGTGGGGGGTTGATGGGGTAGCTATGCCATTTTTCCTAAAGATTTTCATCCATATTACCGGGACCAGACATTGCATTAAAGCCGCAAGCAGTTTTAAATGGCTTTTTTTCCTTTAGAAATGTTATTTTGTGCAGGGACAGTTCTAAACACGGAAAACACGTGGCACTTCACAGGCATACTTTAGACACCCCCCAGGTACAATATTTAAAGGAATATTTGACTTTTTTATTTTCACTTTATGCATCATTAAAATGACTGCTCCCGGAAAACGTCCGTTTTTAAAACTTCTTTTTGCATTGATACATGTCCCCTGGTGCAGAACCCGGGTTCCCAAACTCTGTTTCGGACAATAACATGGATAATAGTCGTTATAATTAGCACTTTAGAATCCGAACGTTCGCATCCATTGTATTTAATAGGGTTCTAATGTTCGTGCAAACTTTCGGTCCGTTCGCGGGTTCTGGTGCGAACCGAACCCGGGGGTGTTCGGCTCATCACTAATTGGGAGTAAGATACCAATTTAGAAGGATCTTTTGGGAGAGCTCCCATAAATTAGCGCATTTGGTAGAGGTATATGTCGTGGCCAAGGCCATTTGCCATTGATCCTCCGTATATTCAATGCCTAATTTTCTTTCCCAATTCCTCATGTCTATAGTTTTAAGAAAAATAAGTTTGTTTTGGAGATGAGAGTAGAACAACGATATGCCTCTAGTGTTGGTGGATTTAGACATTAAGTATTGAGATATTCGCCATGGAAGGGAGATGGATAGTTTGTGTGACTTCAAGAGGTGTGAAATTTGAAGGTATTGGTAAAAATCAGTTGAAGGTATGTCAAATTCCAGCTGAAGAGCCCTGAAGGTTTTCAGAGCAGGTCCTGCTAAGAGGTCTTCTATTACTAGGTATCTATTTGAGCTCCAATGGGCTAAAGATATATTAGGTATCAAATGGGATATGGCAGATAGAGGAAACTGCAATGGGGTAAGTTTCGTCTCTAGGAAATCATAAGTAATCAGTGATCGCCAAGCCTCTAGTGAGGCACTTATGGTCGGTCCTATGTCAGTGGGATATTTAGGCATGAAGGGGCTAGCTATGAGAAAGTCGTATAAGTTTCTATTTGGAATCTGGTTTTGTTCAATGAGAGCCCACAGAGTAGGCGGGGAGGGACAGAACCAATTTTTCAGCTGGGCCAGTATGGCAGCTGTATAGTAATCTCTTATATGTACATGCCCTATACCTCCCACACTCCTGTGTTTTATAAGTTTGTGAAACGCACAACGAGCCTTCTTGCCTCCCCATATGTATCTGTTAATGATGGACTGTGCAGAGGAGAAAAAGGAGGATGGGACCGGAACAGGGACAGTTCTGAAGATGTATATCAGTTGTGGGAGAATTTGCATCTTAAAAGCCGCCAACCTACCCAACCAGGACAGCTCATATTTTGCTAAATTACTAAGCCTGGATTGAAGTGTCTGAAGCAGGGGGGTATAATTTTCTTTGACTAGGTCTGAGATGTTTGGGGTGAGGGTGATGCCGAGATATGAAATACCCGTGGTTTTCCAAGTATATGGGAACTTAGTACTCGACCACTTTGCACCACTGTCCTACTTCTAGTGGGTCCATGCTGGTACTTTTGGCGCGTTACTTGCTGCAACAGGATCCCGGACTCGAGAGCCCCCACGTGTAGCGCTACCCCCAGTTAAGAGAGCCGCTGGATTTGTGTTCGGGCCCTGTGTACAGCACCACCAACCCCCGGCAATCTGCTCGACCCACTCCGGCACAGCTAGTCTAGGGGTTATATTTTTATCACAATCACTGGGTATGGTAAAGGCACCCTCCTTACAGTAAGACAACACACCAATGTTAAAGATTAGGTATAACAGTTTACTTAGGTTGTAAAAGAAAAGGTTTAAACAGGATATAATGCACACAACTGTCTTGCAGAGCCCTGCAGCAATCAATATAGCACACAATAATGGCGCTGCGTGGTAATCCACCACGCGTAGCTATTATGGTATACACGCCCTGTGGCGCACTAAACAATCTCCACTAAACAATCTCCTATATCCCCACCCTGGCCAGGCCTGACCCAGAATAAATCTCAGTCCTTCCTATAGGGATTTCTTTGCATGCAAACTTTCGGTGGTGCACTTGATGAATGGTATTTGTAATCCACAACTGGCAATCACTAAGAATACTATGATGGGGGGGAGGACACTTCAGCTCTGTCCTGCTATCGGTCCCCCCAGTGGAACAACAAGCAAACAATCGGTGGGCCACGGCAGTCTATAGGCCTAGAATCTGTAAAGTCTATTGGATTGAGCAAGTGCTCGCTCACCACTCCGGGCGCGATCCCAGCCCGGGACTTCCACCTGCTGTGTATCCGCACACAGCGTCCGCAACGATCGGGTCCCCGATCCAACTGATGTCCTCACTCGACAAGTCAGGTGCCACCCAGGCTCCGCAGTGGGGTGGAAGGCTCTTTGGAAGTTGCGCAAGGCCCAGGCTTCAGGCCTTGCGCTGCAGCAGATCCGTACAGGAAGAAACTCTTGCTTGCAGAGCGGTGTCCAAAGAGGCCGAGCTACGCCTCGCCTCCTCCTTAAATAACCCCTCCCATGAGTCTCTGCGGTGGCTAACTGCACTCTGGGTGCCGAACGGGGTTCTGGGTAACATAGTCCCGGGGCCTTAAAGGAGACCCCGCTACATATATATGTAGCGGGGGTCCCAATTTAGGGGGCTGCTATATTAAATTTAGGGGTGATTCGAGTGGTAGTTGACTCGGATCTTCCAATTTTTTGGACTCTGCCTTGCTGCTGTTTTCACCTGGCGTGCAGTTCCCCTTAGAAGTGTGGGTGGCGCTGTCACTTGTACTCAGGGTTGAACTACAGGTGATGGAGTGGCGATTGGGTGTCCTCTCTTGGTAGCCATGCAGTGGGAGTGGTCTACCCGCAGTGCATGCCGGGAGAGGGTACAAAAGGGGCAGACGCCATTGGTCAGTGTGGACTTACTACCCCAGGGACCTGTACCCGGGTGAACCTACGGTTCTGGAGTCCAAGTTCCAGTGCATGTCCCTCCAGGCCATGGGGCCACGTGCGCCTCAGTCCCAGGCAACTTCAGCCCTGGGCCCAGCACCTTTAGCTGGAGCCCACTTCGGGGAGGAAGAATCCCAGGGTGCCGCCTTGCGAGGGGACCCACATCTGGAAGAGGAGGCTGGGGGAAGACCGTTCCGAAGGACTGGTGAGAGATCACAGTGAAGGAAGGGGCCCAGTAACTCTCTAGAGGGATGTCATCCATCCAAAAACCAGGATCTAAACAACGTAACCATTAGGAGGTTCGGGACACTATAGATTCTGTGGCAGAGGATCTCCCGATCGCATCTATCAAGGGAATCTGATTGACTGTTCGAGCTACATACCGCCTGCTAGTGCCATTGGGTGACTATTCGGGTGAGCTGTACCCACTCGGGATCGAGTGGCGAAGAAGCCAGGAGTGTCTGAATCTGATCTGCCCTTTCTAAAACCTTTCTCTCTTCTCAACTTTGTGGTTATTCATGCATAAGGAAAATAAACTCTACGTTGGAGTTGCTACTGGTGTGGACCTTGGAGTTACTTGGGGGTATAGAGACTTTGTCCTTACATTCTAAGGGACGGGAACCAACTTTGAGGAGAACCTCGCTGCAAGACCCGTAAGTTACAAGTGTGCTTAACCTCTGCAAACCAGAGGGTACGGGCATGGTGGCATGGTGTGCCTTTTCCTCCTGTGAGTGAGCCAAAGATTGGGAGGAAAAGGGCCCTGTTTTATATATATACAGGTCCTTCTCAAAAAATTAGCATATTGTGATAAAGTTCATTATTTTCTGTAATGTACTGATAAACATTAGACTTTCATATATTTTAGATTCATTACACACAACTGAAGTAGTTCAAGCCTTTTCTTGTTTTAATATTGATGATTTTGGCATACAGCTCATGACAATCCAAAATTCCTATCTCAAAAAATTTGCATATTTCATCCGACCAATAAAAGAAAAGTGTTTTTAATACAAAAAAAGTCAACCTTCAAATAATTATGTTCAGTTATGCACTCAATACTTGGTCGGGAATCCTTTTGCAGAAATGACTGCTTCAATGCGGCGTGGCATGGAGGCAACCAGCCTGTGGCACTGCTGAGGTGTTATGGAGGCCCAGGATGCTTCGATAGCGGCCTTAAGCTCATCCAGAGTGTTGGATCTTGCGTCTCTCAACTTTCTCTTCCCAATATCCCACAGATTCTCTATGGGGTTCAGGTCAGGAGAGTTGGCAGGCCAATTGAGCACAGTAATACCATGGTCAGTAAACCATTTACCAGTGGTTTTGGCACTGTGAGCAGGTGCCAGGTCGTGCTGAAAAATGAAATCTTCATCTCCATAAAGCTTTTCAGCAGATGGAAGCCTGAAGTGCTCCAAAATCTCCTGATAGCTAGCTGCATTGACCCTGCCCTTGATAAAACACAGTGGACCAACACCAGCAGCTGACATGGCAGCCCAGACCATCACTGACTGTGGGTACTTGACACTGGACTTCAGGCATTTTGGCATTTCCCTCTCCCCAGTCTTCCTCCAGACTCTGGCACCTTGATTTCCGAATGACATGCAAAATTTGCTTTCATCCGAAAAAAGTACTTTGGACCACTGAGCAACAGTCCAGTGCTGCTTCTCTGTAGCCCAGGTCAGGCGCTTCTGCCGCTGTTTCTGGTTCAAAAGTGGCTTGACCTGGGGAATGCGGCACCTGTAGCCCATTTCCTGCACACGCCTGTTCACGGTGGCTCTGGATGTTTCTACTCCAGACTCAGTCCACTGCTTCCGCAGGTCCTCCAAGGTCTGGAATCGGTCCTTCTCCACAATCTTCTTCAGGGTCCGGTCACCTCTTCTCGTTGTGCAGCGTTTTCTGCCACACTTTTTCCTTCCCACAGACTTCCCACTGAGGTGCCTTGATACAGCACTCTGGGAACAGCCTATTCGTTCAGAAATTTATTTCTGTGTCTTACCCTCTTGCTTGAGGGTGTCAATGATGGCCTTCTGGACAGCAGTCAGGTCGGCAGTCTTACCCATGATTGCGGTTTTGAGTAATGAACCAGGCTGGGAGTTTTTAAAAGCCTCAGGAATCTTTTGCAGGTGTTTAGAGTTAATTAGTTGATTCAGATGATTAGGTTAATAGCTCGTTTAGAGAACCTTTTCATGATATGCTAATTTTTTGAGATAGGATTTTTGGGGTTGTCATGAGCTGTATGCCAAAATCATCAATATTAAAACAAGAAAAGGCTTGAACTACTTCAGTTGTGTGTAATGAATCTAAAATATATGAAAGTCTAATGTTTATCAGTACATTACAGAAAATAATGAACTTTATCACAATATGCTAATTTTTTGAGAAGGACCTGTATATATATACACAAACACAGTATCTCACAAAAGTAAGTACACCCCTCACGTTTTTGTAAATATTTTCTTCTATCTTTTCATGTGACAACACTCAAGAAATTACACTTTGCTACAATATAAAGTAGTGAGTGTACAGCTTATATAACGGTGTAAATTTGCTGTCCCCTCAAAATAACTTAACACACAGCCATTAATGTCTAAACCGCTGGCAACAAAAGTGAGTACACCCCTAAGTGAAAATGTCCAAATTGGGCCCAATTAGCCATTTTCCCTCCCCGTTGTCATGTGACTCATTAGTGTTACAAGGTCTCAGGTGTGAATGGGGAGCAGGTGTGTTAAATTTGGTGTTATCGCTCTCACTCTCTCATACTGGTCACTGGTGGTTCAACATGGCACCTCATTGCAAAGAACTCTCTGAGGATCTGAAAAAAAGAATTGTTGCTCTACATAAAGATGGCCGAGGATATAAGAAGATTGCCAAGACCCTGAAACTGAGCTGCAGCACGGTAGCCAAGACCATCCAGCGGTATAACAGGACGGGTTCCCCTCAGAACAGGCCTCGCCATGATCGACCAAAGAAGTTGAGGTCACGTGCTCAGCGTCATATCCAGAGGTTGTCTTTAGGAAATAGACGTATGAGTGCTGCCAGCATTGCTGCAGAGGTTAAAGGGGGGGGGGGGGGTCAGCCTGTCAGTGCTCAGACCATACGCCGCACACTGCATCAAATTGGTCTGCATGGCTGTCGTCCCAGAAGGAAGCCTCTTCTAAAGATGATGCACAAGAAAGAGCCGCAAACAGTTTGCTGAAGACAAGTAGACTAAGGACATGGATTACTGGAACCATGTCCTGTGGTCTGATGAGACCAAGATAAACTTATTTGGTGTCAGATGGTGTCAGGCGTATGTGGCGGCAACCAGGTGAGGAGGACAAAGACAAGTGTGTCATCCCTACAGTCAGGCATGGTGGTGGGAGTGTCATGGTCTGGGGCTGCATGAGTGCTGCCGGCACTGGGGGGCTACAGATCATTGAGGGAACCATGAATGGCAACATGTACTGTGACATACTGAAGCAGAGTATGATCCCCTCCCTTAAGAGACTGGACCGCAGGGCAGTATTCCAACATGATAACGACCCCAAACACACCTCCAAGACCACCACTGCCTTGATAAAGAAGCTGAGGGTAAAAGTGATGGACTGGCCAAGCATGTCTCCAGACCTAAACCCTATTGAGCATCTGTGGGGCATCCTCAAACGGAAGGTGGAGGAGCGCAAGGTCTCTAACATCCACCAGCTCCGTGATGTCATCATGGAGGAGGGGAAGAGGACTCCAGTGACAACCTGTGAAGCTCTGGTGAACTCCATGCCCAAAAGGCATGACAGTGCTGGAAAATAATGGCGGCCACACAAAATATTGACACTTTGGGCCCAATTTGGACATTTTCACTTAGGGGTGTACTTACTTTTGTTGCCAGTGGTTTAGACATTATTGGCTGTGTGTTGAGTTATTTTGAGGGGACAGCAAATTTACACCGTTATACAAGCTGTACACTCACTACTTTACATTGTAGCAAAGTGTCATTTCTTCAGTGTTGTCACATGAAAAGATAGAATAAAATATTTACACAAATGTGACTGAGGGGTGGGTGTACTTACTTTTGTGAGATACTGTATGTGTTCCTCATCTAAAGTCCCACCATACCCCCCCCCCCCCTCTTCTTTTAGCCTATATAAAAAAAATCTGATGTAGAAACCAAACTTCATTGAAATCAATGCAGGGCTGCCTTTGGAAATCATGGGGCCCCGTACTGTCTACCAGACAAGGGCCCCTCTATGCTCCATGTGATATCAGTGTAGTGTGTGTGATGTGGGGGTGTAGTATGTAGGGTCAGTGTAGTGTGTGTGATGTGGTGGTGTAGTATGTAGGGTCAGTGTAGTGTGTGATGTGGGGGTGTAGTATGTAGGGTCAGTGTAGTGTGTGTGATGTGGGGGTGTAGTATGTAGGGTCAGTGTAGTGTGTGTGATGTGGGGGTGTAGTATGTAGGGTCAGTGTAGTGTGTGATGTGGGGGTGTAGTGTTGTGGAATTTTAGGCTGCTGTTTGCAGAGCACACAGCCTATAATTCCTGTGCTATCTAAGCACACATCAGATTTAATCTTTTTGAAGTAATGCTATCGTTAAATTAAGTTTGCTAAAGTCCACTCACCGTTCATCCCCATTCATTCAAGGAAACCACCAACACAGGTCTTCTTATCAGGCCATTCCAGCAAAGACTCTCTCAAGCCGACGCCTACTCATAGGCTTTTATTAAACTCAAAAGATCTCGAGACAGGAGGTGATTGGCTGCAGCGACCAATCCCCTCCCCATGGGCGGGAACCTCATAGGATGTTCCCTCACATGAAAATGACAACACTTGGACATTCCTTCCAACAGGATATGTCATACATGAATATAATAACGTAAGATGGCTCAAGTTACCGTTGATAGGAATTCTTATTCTGCGCTATTCCATAGAATAACGCATAATAAGATTATACTATTATTGAATGGGGGAGGGAGGCTATCTGCAGACGCACGCTACGAATTCCAACCAATGTTGATCAGGCACAGCCGAGACAAGAGCGCGCATTTGCCCATAACCAATGATGTCATTGCAGAGTGAGGATACCCCTCCTCAACGATCGTCCATGCTAATGCACAGAGGGCCCCCGTTGGCGGTCATATCCGCACCCTGCAAACATCACACTCCAACCTCAAAACGTTTTCCCCTATCAGACGGGATTCAACCAGCCTCAGACTACCCCAATCAGCTCTTTTAGAGCGGGTTGCGGAAGTACTAACACTGGGTGACACTATGACAATACATATTAAATACATCTCCATAAAAATCTCCACAACAGTCCTCCCTTTTTTGTCATATGCACCCTATGTGTCCCTCGATGAGAGTTGATCTGCTTCTTACACCTGGAAATCAATCAGTTATTAGTCCATAAAAAGGAAAACACGGCTTGACATGTAGACTCTACTCTTCAGGGGCATGACTTATAAAGGAGGACACGACATGGTGAGCTGTAGTAATCGCCGATCCGTCTGTGATTCTCTGTCTTGTATGTGGGTCCGGCTTCGGGGCGCCTCATCAAGGAAACTCTGGTCACGCGTCAAATCAGGCAACAGGAGCACCTCGTCACGACATAGAAAGAATAGAAATAAAAACGACATGAGTATATATATTCCCACTTCCTTTAACCACGATCCGCTGTAAAATAAAAAATTAGATCCCCAAAGATTCCCAGACCCTTAAAAAAAAGGACTCCCAACCTTCACTTAGCTACAGCTCTGGCTTCAACAATTACATGAAGAACCCTATCCTTAACGGATGAGAATTGTTCAATTGTATCCCAAGCCCGAGCCGCCCCCACCTTGTACATGCAGGACCCCATGCCCAGACCTGGTCGGGATTGGTGAACAAATCCCTACTAGCTGTCCCTGCCATTCTTAATTTCCTGCGCCATCAGATCCTCGCGATCGGCCGCGACCTAAAATGTTGGGACAGCTTCACCATCGCGCATGAACCTCTTGCTTTGGGGGAATTACCTTTATAAGCTGCAGATCCACATAAACACCAAACTAAAGTTCAAACACACTTGTGGGCTGCCTAGATACCCAAACCGACAAGAGGCAGAGCCATTAAAACTAAAACCAATTTTACCCTCTAAAAATGCATTGTTAGGTTCCATTGACAAGTGTCTGTCTGGAGTCTTCACTAGTTTGTCAAAACTCCTCATACCCATAATAACATCATAAATGTCATGTACCGCTGTCATCGCTGGGGACTAAAACTCCTCATACCCATAATAACATCATAAATGTCATGTACCGCTGTCATCGCTGGGGACTAAAACTCCTCATACCCATAATAACATCATAAATGACATGTACCGCTGTCATCGCTGGGGACTAAAACTCCTCATACCCATAATAACATCATAAATGTCATGTACCTCTGTCATCACTGGGGGACTAAAACTCCTCATACCCATAATAACATCATAAATGTCATGTACCTCTGTCATCGCTGGGGGACTAAAACTCCTCATACCCATAATAACATCATAAATGTCATGTACCTCTGTCATCGCTGGGGACTAAAACTCCTCATACCCATAATAACATCATAAATGTCATGTACCTCTGTCATCACTGGGGGACTAAAACTCCTCATACCCATAATAACATCATAAATGTCATGTACCTCTGTCATCACTGGGGGACTAAAACTCCTCATACCCATAATAACATCATAAATGTCATGTACCTCTGTCATCACTGGGGGACTAAAACTCCTCATACCCATAATAACATCATAAATGGCATGTACCGCTGTCATCACTGGGGACTAAAACTCCTCATACCCATAATAACATCATAAATGACATGTACCGCTGTCATCGCTGGGGACTAAAACTCGGCGAAGACTCAGAACAGACCATCGGTCCTGTTCGCTTTCTGAGCTAGTCAGGACATACACTTTAAATAATAACTTGGGATGCTTTTCACCGTTACCCTCGCTAAAATTTACTAAACAACAAAAATATAAATAAACAAAGATACTCCTCATTCTTTGGTGTGGTTGAGCCGCTTCTTGCAGTGGCTGGCGTGGTCTCATCCCTCAAGCTTCTTTACAACGACCCAGTCACCTGGTTGGAAAGAATGTAAACTGATTATTGAGTCGGGTCCAGGAGGGACTCGTGAAAACCTTTTGGTGGACATTTTGAAGTTCATGTCACAACGATCGCACCTCCCCCATCAGCCGAGAATATAAGTGACAGCTAATGAGGAGAGTACGACCCTGATTTTGATTGACCTCCAAACAACCCTCATATGACAATAACCCAGACATCGGGACTGTGGTCACTGCATAACCTGTGCGTGGCTTACAATACCTGGAGCCATTGACAAGGTTCTTAGCCTCTGGGATGGGAACCTACTTCACCAGACTGCTGCTTGCCGATTCAAATTCTATTAAAGAAAGACAGTCTTGGCACAAACTTGGTTAGAATTACAGAGGTTATTATTAGTTTGACAGAAAAAAAAACTGTCACTCTTACATTTATCATTCTCCCCTTTTCTTCCTCATTACAGACTGAAGGAAGAAATGCGTGGTGCAGGAAAAAAGAAACAATGAAATAGCCTATGATACTTTTACCTCCCTTAGACTCATATTTATCCATATGTACAGCTATCTACATACACATGTTCTCTGTGTACAAACTCCTTGGACCTGAAAAATACTTATAAGCAAAATCATTACTCTATCCTTCATATTTAACCTGCAAAGAATGGTAAAATAATAATGACATTCCTGTACATTGGTAAATTGTCAATGACATTCTTTCAAAACCGATTCAAACAAAACCCTTTGTAACCCTTACTTTTCCCGTTCCTACAAACATACAACAGCCGTGACGCATTGAAGGATCGCCGCGGTAAGTTCGAACATATTCACGTTACTACATACAAACATTCCGATACAAACGTGGGGGAAATACTTCCCAGTTTCCAAAACCACAAATGAAAAAAACAAAAACAGCCAGGATTCTACCTTCACTCTTTCAGCAATAGGAAAAAAATACAATGGGAATATGAGAGCAACTCGAGAAGCTTGCATGGACCAGCCATACAAGGTTCAAAACAAACGGGCATGAGACTACACCTCCATCAACACTCATCATTACAGATTTCTGAAGCCGCAGCTTAACTACATCCATTCCAGAGGGATACCCAAAATAGTATCCTTGGACCACCTATGTTAATCTTTTTGGGGTTCAAAGGCCTTTGCCCCAAAACTAGGCTTCGTGCACTGTGTGACCGTCTGACTATGGGAAGCCTCCATTCCTTCCCTTTGCACAGACCTCCTTGTGTCCATGGCGATTCGAATCGGCTTATCGTCTTAAACCTGCGTCCAGGTTAAACCGTTGCACCCATTTCGGAGATCACCGCCCGGTGTCTTCTTATACGGTGAATTGCAGAACTACAACCACCATATGGTCAAGTCCTCCAACTAGAAACCCTAACCGAGGTGTCAACTCTATGGCTTGTTGTCCCAACACTTTTGGAACTACAGCAACAACCACAGATCAACCCCCGAATTAGGCCTCTACCCCTCACAGTGTATGCATACACAAGCGTTTTCCGCTATACACCCATACACTGCGTTGTCAGACTAAACCACACAGAACAATTACGCCAGTTTACCACCTGCAGAACAATGTGGCTTCTCTCTGTATCTAGATGATAAAATAATGGTGCTACCCCCTGTTTTTCTCTCTACCCAAAACTGTATTTACAGTACAAAACTGGAACAAAATATAAAACACTTTTAAACGCCAAAATGCTTTCCATTTTCCTTCTAAACACAAATCTCATTTCTCACCTTTAAAAACCCCAAGCTCCTCCCACCAACTTTCTGCTGATATATAAATGCTGAAAAGAAACTTCCGGTTATGCTCAGCTCTTAAAAAAACCAAACTGGTTTATTTACATATCAATTGTTCAGGAAGAGGGAGGGGGAGGGGGGAGCCCAGCCACATTGCTGTGTCTATCAAGACTCCAAAAAAATCCATGGCTACACATTATATATTTCAACAATTTAAAACCTTGTCAAGAAGATGGTGGAAAAAAAAAAACCCCCTTTGCAAATGGGAGGGTCCTGACCCAAACATCCCCTGCAAGCAAAACCACAAGTTGACTCAAATACAAAACTCCTGCAAAAAGATGGCTCTAGGGGTTTCGACCAAAACCCCCACTCCTCCTCTACAGGCTATACAATACAAGCTTCAAAACATATGAATTGCCTTCTGGGAAGGAAATATTTAAACATAAAAACACATCATTGTACAAAAACTCTGTTAGTCTTACAATCTATCAAAATTCAGTGTAAAGTGAAGTTTTTCATATACTGCAAAGCCAGCCGACCCTGCAATAGCTCACATCTACTTAAATGAAAACAGAGAAATCCCCCCTCCTAACACCATCTGCATGGAGTTTGCATGTCCTCCCTGTGTCTGCGTTGGCCTCCTCCCACACTCCAACTGCTGGTAGGCCAGCCAGATCCCATCCATAAATAGGCCCCAGCATGTGCGTGTGTCCGCAAGCACGTTGTGGCCCCTCAGGGTAAGACCGCGCTATTTTAAGATACCTCTCAACTCACCTCAAAAGGTGATGCTTAGAAAAGCAATTTAAACCAGAGACAAAACCATCCTCAGTATGTCACTCTGGCGTCCCAGCACTCTCCCCAGCAGTGCACAGGTCAAACTGCAAGCGCACAAAACAGGACAAAATTGCGCCAATCAACAAATGCCAATACAGCATATTCAGGGGCCGTGTTTGCTAAACTGGAACTTCCTATCTCAAACTGTAAACGTCTCTCAAAATGACCGACAAGCCAGGACTACAAAATGGTGGATGACCCACCACAGCACCTCATGGACAACAAAAATTGCGCCATTGACGCATGCAATTTTTCCCGCCAAAACCAGCATGGGACGTCACAATGAACACCACATGGGTTCTCCCACACAAAGACAAACACAAATGGCCTCCAGCAGGTTAAAAAGGCCGCACTACCCAATTCGCACTAAACATCAAAAACTGAGAAATTCTATCAGCAACATAGCTGACGAATGCCACATGGTATAGTGCCCAAAAGAAAGGTGTCTAGCCTGTGAGTATCATATAAGGGGAGGTGCCAAGAAAAACTGTGCCTCAAAATGGCAGACAAACCTGCAAGGCTAACAAAAACCAAGAATGGCGCCATTGCTTTTTCCCGCCAAAACCAGCATCTCTTTAAAAGAAAATCAAAAATGTTTTTCTCCACAAAGACTGACTACACCATTGAAACTTTTCTAAATTATCATCAAAATCCACTGAAAAAGGTGTCAGCTACACTCTACAAGGACCACATGTACACTTACAGACTTAGCCTCCCTTTGGCCAACTAAACAGCACATTCAATAAATGTGAGTTACATGACAATATTAAAAACATATTCATTTCTCTAAGTTCATATACTCTGAGATATTCACCACTTCTCTACCTAAAGTTCACACACACAGTGGCCTCAGCCTGGCCACTTGGCAGGAACTTCCAACACAAAAACCAAACACTTAATATTTTTACACTTATGGGGACATGTGTCTTTGTCCCCTATAAAGGCAAAAATCACAATCTAACCATTTCTATTTTTCATAGAAATCACAAACACCACACACATACAGTATATTGTTGCTTGTACATCTGCTTAGAGTGTCTTTCCCTCAGGGCACAGCCCCTGCAACACAAAACAGTGGGCAAGCCCTTCCCCCATTCAAGCACATGGCAGCCGAACAAACTTCTCAGTGCACTAAATACCACAGCTATACCTTCATTTCATACACAATATACAGTTTATATTTCTCGCTTAGTTACACTCTTACAGCCCACAGTTTCCATCAGATCATCTCTCAGGGCCCTCCCACTACAAAACATGCTATTTACAGAAAGTCACCAACTTTTACCATTGTAACTGAGATGCTTCCTGCCCCTCCCCCACTAAACCTCATGGCTCAAGGACCAGAACAATGCAGCAGCCATTGCTGGCAGCCAACTGCTCAATACATCGCACGATCTAATCACACAGACACATGCAGGCATACCCACACACAATCAAATTCACAGGCATACGATCCATGACAAAATCACACACACACATGCGATTCGCAGACATACACACGCACACATACACACGCTGCAAACTTGAAACATTATTTCAAAAAGACAATTTTTTTTTTTTTTTGTTCGTTTCAAAGTACAGCCTCTTTACACATCACATCGCAGGTCCACTCTCCCCCCTCTGCTGATCTGATGCTCAAAGAGGCCGCAATTGGTCCCAACCGTGAGGCGCCACTACTGTTGTGGAATTTTAGGCTGCTGTTTACAGAGCACACAGCCTATAATTCCTGTGCTATCTAAGCACACATCCGATTTAATCTTTTTGAAATAATGCTATCATTAAGTTTAGTTTGCTAAAGTCCACTCACCGTTCATCCCCATTCATTCAAGAAAGGCAGCACCACAAAAGCTTATCTTCTTATCAGGCCATTCCAGCAAAGACTCTGTTAAGCCGACGCCTACTCATAGGCTTTTATTAAACTCAAAAGATCTCAAGACAGGAGGTGATTGGCTGCAGCAACCAATCCCCTCCCCATGGGCGGGAACCTCATAGGATGTTCCCTCACATGAAAATGACAACACTTGGACATTCCTTCCAACAGGATATGTCATACATGAATATAATAACGTAGGATGGCTTAAGTTACCGTTGATAGGAATTCCTATTCTGCGCTATTCCATAGAATAACGCATAATAAGATTATACTATTATTGAATGGGGGAGGGAGGCTATCTGCAGACGCACGCTACGAATTCCAACCAATGTTGATCAGGCACAGCCGAGACAAGAGCGCGCATTTGCCCATAACCAATGATGTCATTGCAGAGTGAGGATACCCCCTCCTCAACGATCGTCCATGCTAATGCACAGAGGGCCCCCGTTGGCGGACATATCCGCACCCTGCAAACATCACACTCCAACCTCAAAACGTTTTCCCCTATCAGACGGGATTCAACCAGCCTCAGACTACCCCAATCAGCTCTTTTAGAGCGGGTTGCGGAAGTACTAACACTGGGTGACACTATGACAATACATATTAAATACATCTCCATAAAAATCTCCACAACAGACTCTACCCCAAAAGTCTCTGCCTTTGGCACATGAAGAAAAGGGAGAAAAAAAACAACAGCTCCCAAGTCTCCAGTGAGTAAAAGAAAAGCCCAAATCAAAACAAAAGTAGGGCACAGTTCTAGGCGTCTGGGAATGTCTCTTCCAGAAAGTTTCAACAGCAACAAGATAGGAGCTCACTTCTCCTATAAGTAGAACCTTGGATCCGGCAGAAACAGAGGCTTCAGGTGCCCGTCAAACACTTCCACCGAATACTCGACATCCTCTCCTTCTTTCCTGCAGATGAGCACCTTATCGGCATGAATATGGTGCCCAAGTCTCCAATCAGCTCTGCAGTCCTTGAACTTTTTAGACACAGGCGGCGAACATGACAGGTATCGCCTGGCATGGGGTACTTTAAGCTTTTCCCATACAAACTCGTCATACCACCTTGGTCGCAGGACCTCGACTTCATACAATAAGTCCCGAGGCAAGTAGGGGTACTCCCACCCATATTCACGGGCGACTCTCTGGGAGAAAAGTCTCTGCAATTTGGCTAGAGGCGGCATTACATCTCGCTCACCTTCTCCTGGCTGTACGATGGCCTCCGGGTGCCGAGGTACCTTCACCATCTCGGGTTGGTTTGTCTTTGGTGCCCGCAACGAAGCACGCTGCGTCCCCTCCATCAGAGCGGGTGATGTAGTTGAATGAGGAAAGTTATTTGGAGGACTAGGCTTCCTCAATAACTCCGGGGCTTGCGCCCGGAGCGTACTGTCTTCTATGGACATGGGGGAATCCTGTGGCTTACTCTGCACGGGTAGCGGGCGTCTGTCCCAGCCCTTCCGGTGAAACAGCTCGTCTATTTCCCCGTCATCCCCACAGTCTGACAACGACTCTAGGTCGGAGGTGTCATACATCTCGGCGGGAAGGCAGTCTCTAGTAGACGGAAGGCTACCCTCCCTTTCGGGCTCCACCAGATGTGAACTCCCGACACCTCCAACCACACACACAGTCCCAGCCCCTGGCTCACCTAGACCTTCTTCGGCACTGGGATGTCCAGGATTCTTCCGACCGGATCCATCCAGGTCCAGCAAGCAGCGGGGCGAAGCTCGACCACGACCACAGGAGGCCTGCACCAGGCCTATCTTCCTCTTCGGGGGTGGCAGCAGGGAGTCTGTGGTGACCGAAGCAGTGTCCTCGGATTTTTCTCTCTCAGTCTCTGGTTGGGCAGTCACGTCGCCCTGGTCAGCGCATACGGGGACCTCCGCAGAGGCCTGGATCTCTCCCTCCGGAGTGGCGGTTCCTGTGATGCAGTTGAGGCGTAGGGCCCGGGGCCTTTCCGTGTATGGTTCAACCTCAAAAAGGAACTCCTTGCATGCCTCACATCGCCCGAATGGCTTTAGTTGGACCACCAGTCCCGAGCATCCGGGACAGATCACACCGAGGGCCTCCGTGTCTCTGCATGAATACAGAGCCAACTGTCCTCGGGGCCTAAGTCTTATCCCCGTGTCTGTCAGGGGAGCAGCAAATGCAGTCATCTTCATAGGGTAGGATACCGGCATCCACGGAGAGCTTGAATTCATTCCGACCACTTGCTGTTCTATCACGCGCTGACCACGCGCCGGAGTCTCCACGTGTATCTCCACACGTGGCCAGACTCCTCCCACGACTTGTACGTTTTCGCGGGCTTCCGCCAGCCTCTGCCCACGAATTGCACAGTCATGGGGTGCCTCGTGGCGCAGTGCAATAACAGTCCCCACATGTAGTACTTCACACGGCTGGACCTCTCCCTTTTTACGCTCCTCCGCGTGGGCCTTTCCCGACTTAGGGTCATGTCCACAACTCCGAGCAGGGATGCACTTTGGCCAATCACATGGCCGACCTGCTCGGAACTCCTCCGGGCAGCAAAGTTCAAACACAGACTTTCTCAGTTCCATCGCCAAGACACACACAATCCCGGACGAACGAGCCCCCACGTGTAGCGGCCTCACCCCGTCCTCTTTAGCTAGGGGTATGTCACGCGACAGAGTGAGGTGCGCTACGGCCCATGTCCTCCCCATAACTGTGGGTGAGGTGAAGGCCAATACCTGATGTTTCCTCGGGCCGGTGTGTCCTGGGCATGTACCGAGTCTGTTGTGCAGATACCACCAAACCACCCTTTGCTCCCATTAACAGAGTCCATACACCGATCACAGTCCAACTGTTGGTTTATTTCGTATCTCCACATACAGGCAATGCGATGGCATGATACGGTGGGATGAGCAGGTCGAGGCACTATACTGATCTGGGTCCCTACACCCCCTGTGCTATGACCAAGGGTTGTAGGAGTCTTGACATGAATACCTCCGTTGCGTTGCGGCCCCTATCAGGGGAAGATGTCCTCCAAGGGAGTTACCGAAGGCCCATCCGTCACCGGGTTGACACTACACCGGGTCTTCGAACGAGTGACCTCCCCAGCCTCCTCACCTCAGATGCGGGTCCCCTCGCAAGGGGCGCCCTGGAACCACTTCACCCTTGCGGGACCCGGTCGAAGTCACCGGGCCCCAGGCCTCCTCAATAGTACCTCACCCCAGGCTGAAGGTGCCTGGGATGGAACCCCAACTTCATCCCGGCCAGGCCTAGGGCGCCTAGGCCGGGAACCTTGAATCGCCCGCACCCAGGCTGAAGGTGCCTGGGTGCGTGAAGAGATGATCCCCGAAGACAGACCTCGTGGCGAGGGCGTCTCCCCCTTTTATCTCCTCCCATCGACACCACGGCGGGTTCCCCGCCCCAGCCGTACCATCTCCAGGAAGGGACAAAAGGGGTAGCACTGTGGTAGTGATTCTACCTCGAGCCTGTAGGTACTCCGCCACCCACAGGCAAAGGAGAATATTGCACCACCCAATCCTCCACGAATAACAAAAAGGGGTCTAAACCCTGCCATAATTACACACCTGGGTCACTCTACCCCCAGGTGTATCCCACTAACTTTGAAGACCCCGCTACACTTGTATTCTGATTTTCCATGTTTGCATTCTGCTCTGAACTCTGGCTTATATTCTGATTACCCCTGTCTTCAGCCAGGCCTGTCCTCTGGCTTTTATCCTGGTTATCCGTGTCTACTGCCTGCCCAGACATCTGGCTCATATCCTGGTTATATGTGTATGCTTCCTGCCCTGACCTCTGGCTTGTTTCCTAGTTATCCATGACCACTGCCTGCCTGAACTATGGTCCATATAGCCTTGTGACCTATTACCATCCACTATTACCCACAGTTAACTCATCCAAAGTCAATGGAGCAGCAGATTGTGGAGTAGAGGTAACACAGTAAATATAGCTACCTACAGATTTATATCCTGTGCTGCCTGCCCTGACCTCTAGCTTGTATCCTGGCTATCCATATCCACTACCTTTCCTGACCTCTGGCGTGTATTTTGGTTATTCATGTCCACTGCCTGCTCTTACCTCTGACTTGTATCCTGGTTGCCATGTGCTGCCTGTACTGACCTCTGGCTTGTATCCTAGTTATCTTCTGCTTGCCCTGACCTCTGAGTATCCTGGTTATCCATGTCCCATTCTGCTCTGACCTCTGCTATGTGTCCTGGTGATCTATTCCCCCATTGTTACCCACAGTTTACTCATTTGATCAGCTAAGCAGCAAAGTGTGAGGGAGAGGTGGCACTTTTATTATTGTGACCTCTGGCTTGTATCCTTGTTACCATGTGCTGCCTGCCCTGCCCTCTAGCTTGTATGCTGGTTATCTATATCCACAGCCTGTCCCGATCTCTGGCTTGTATCTTTGTTATCCAAGTCTACTTTGTGCTCTGACCTCTGGCTTGTATGCTGACTATCCTTGTCTGCAGGTAGACACGACCTCTGGCTTGTATACTGGTTATCTGTGTCTGCTGCCTGCACTGGCCTCTGGTTTGTATCCTGGTTTACCATGCCCACTGCCCGCCATGACCTCTGGCTTGTATCCTGGTTAACCATGTCCACGACCTGCTCTGACTTCTATCTTGTATCCTGACTATCTGTGTCTGCTGCCTGCCCCGATGTCTGGCATGTATCCTGGTTGTCCATGTCTGCTGCCAGCCGTGACCTTTTCCCATCCACTGTTACCCACAGTTAACTTATTTATAACCCCTATTAGGTGCAGGGCTTTTTTTTAGGGGGAACTTGGTGGAACTCAGTTCCACACCCTCTGGCTCAGACCCTTTGGGGTGGGCTGCTCACCACAATCACTTGTAAACACAGAAGTCTGGTTTCTGTGTTTACAATGTGACAGCTCTGTACTCTGTGTGTAACCCCCCTAAACTCTGTATGTAATGCAATCCTGGTATTCAATGCCCCTTTAAGACCCTCCTACTGTTTGTGAAATTTGACTGACCACACCCACTATTTGATGTGATTTGGAGGGTGTGTGTGGGTGGAGGGGTTTTGGGGGGGTCGTGGTTGAGTTCCAGCACCTATTGTTTGAGAAAAAAAGCCCTGATTAGGTGAGTGGAGTAGCAGAGTGGGAGGTGGCAAAGTAATTATTTGTCAGAACCCCACTCTCTGGGTATACTGTGGTGTGTGGGAAGTATATCAAAGGAGTGTACAGTTCCACTTTTTTATTATTTTTAGATATATAGTACATTACATATTTTATAGAGAGCAGAAGCATTTCCCTTCCCCATTCCCCTTAGATAAAAGTCTTCTGATTGTCTGAGACTGAGAAGTTGCTGGGCCTGTACATGTCTGTATGGAGTTTTGATAGAACCGCGACAGTTAGTAAGGGAGCGGCTAGTGCTGGGCTTTCTCTCTGTCCTGCTTACCTGTGTCTTGGCTGCAGCCTGTATTATGGGTTGTGGTCAGTGGCAGCTGGTGCTCAAAATTTTTGGGGGGGGCGCAAACAAACTGATTTAAAAAAATAAAATAAACATCAATTGCAGCCACTGTGCCATCAAATGCTGCCACTGTGCCATCAAACGCTGCCACTGTGCCATCAAACGCTGCCACTGTGCCCATCAAACGCAGCCACTGTGCCCATCAAACGCTGCCACTGTGCCCATCAAACGCTGCCACTGTGCCCATCAAACGCTGCCACTGTGCCATCAAACGCTGCCACTGTGCCATCAAACGCTGCCACTGTGCCCATCAAACGCAGCTACTGTGCCATCAAACGCAGCCACTGTGCCCATCAAACGCAGCCACTGTGCCATCAAGTGCTGCCACTGTGCCCATCAAAAAACAGGCACTATGCCATCAAACGCTACCACTGTACCCAACAAACGCTGCCACTGTGCCATGAAATGCTGCCACTGTGCCCATCAAATGCAGCCACTGTGCCATCAAACGCAGCCACTGTGCCATCAAACGCTGCCACTGTGCCCATCAAACGCAGCCACTGTGCCATCAAACGCAGCCACTGTGCCATCAAACGCTGCCACTGTGCCCATCAAACGCTGCCACTGTGCCATCAAACGCTGCCACTGTGCCATCAAACGCTGCCACTGTGCCCATCAAACGCAGCTACTGTGCCATCAAACGCAGCCACTGTGCCCATCAAACGCAGCCACTGTGCCATCAAGTGCTGCCACTGTGCCCATCAAAAAACAGGCACTATGCCATCAAACGCTACCACTGTACCCAACAAACGCTGCCACTGTGCCATGAAATGCTGCCACTGTGCCCATCAAATGCTGCCATTGTGCCTATCAATTGCAGCCACTGTGCCATCAATTTCAGCCACTGTGCCATCAAATGCTGCCACTGTGCCCATCAAACGCTGCCAGTGTGCCCATCATATGCTCCTGCTGTGCCAAATGCCGCCAGTGTGCCCATTAAATGCTTCCAGTGTGCCCATCATATGCTGCCAGTGTGCCCATTAAATGCTACCAGTGTGCCATCAAATGCTGCCAGTGTGCCCATTAAAAGAGAGCGGGACTTTAAATGAAGCATGTGCGGGAGAGGGTTCGGGTTAACAAAGAGTAACAACACGTCTGGAGTATCTGGTATCATAAAAAAGTTTTTTATTTCTTTCACCTAATGCGCCGTCCATGACTAAAATTGCATTAGTGAAGTTTAAATTGATGTGCATATACATTACACAGACTGAGTTTGAAAGGAGAAAACATAGCAACTGAGGACCCAAGTATACAGACATACAAAAAATGTTCTATATATCTGGGGAGGGTGGGGTGCTTCTGGTTCTGTACAGATACTCTTATCACGTTTAATGTGCTGGAGTGAGAAAGAAAAGTGAAAGAGAGCGAATGAATAATAACAGACGTCTGTAGAAATTGTCACTTTACCGAGGCGGATTGCAGGACAGAGGAGGTGAGTCCTGTGTGAGGGAATGTTGTGGAATGAAGGGGACACCAGAGGAGAGGTATGAGAAGGATGTCAGGGGGGTGATACCAGGGGGGTGATATGAGGAGGGGGAGATACCAGGAGGGGGTTATGAGGAGAGTGATATGAGGAGGGGGTGATACCAGGAGGGTGATACCAGGAGGGGGTTATGAGGAGGGGGTGATACCAAGAGGCTGATACCAGGAGGGGGTTATGAGGAGGGGGTGATACCAGGAGGCTGATACCAGGAGGGGGTTATGGGGAGGGGGTGATACCAGAAGGCTGATACCAGGAGGGTGTGATACCAGGAGAGTGATAACAGGAGGCTGATACCAGGAAGGGGTGATACCAGGAGAGTTATATGAGGAGGGGGTGATACAAGGAGGGTGATAAGAGGAGGGGGTGATACCAGGAGAGTGATAAGAGGAGGGGGTGATACCAGGAGAGTGATATGAGGAGGGGGTGATACCAGGAGAGTGATATCAGGAGGGTGATATGAGGAGGGGGTGATACCAGGAGAGTGATATCAGGAGGGTGATATGAGGAGGGGGTGATACCAGGAGGGGGTGATACCAGGAGAGTGATATGAGGAGGGGGTGATACCAGGAGAGTGATATGAGGAGGGGATGATACCAGGGGGGTGATATGAGGAGGGGGTGAAACCAGGAGAGCGATATGAGGAGGGGGTGATACCAGGAGGGCGATATGAGGAGGGGGTGATACCAGGAGGGTGATATGAGGAGGGGGTGATATGAAGAGGGGGTGATACCAGGAGGGTGATAAGAGAAGGGGGTGATACCAGGAGGGTGATATGAGGAGGGGGTGATACCAGGAGAGTGATATGAGGAGGGGGTGATACCAGGAGAGTGATATGAGGAGGGGATGATACCAGGAGGGTGATATGAGAAGGGGGTGAAACCAGGAGAGCGATATGAGGAGGGGGTGATACCAGGAGGGCGATATGAGGAGGGGGTGATACCAGGAGGGTGATATGAGGAGGGGGTGATACCAGGAGGGTGATATGAAGAAGGGGTGATACCAGGAGGGTGATATGAGAAGTGGGTGATACCAGGAGGGTGATATGAGGAGGGGGTGATACCAGGAGGGTGATATGAGGAGGGGGTGATACCAGGAGAGTGATATGACGAGGGGGTGATACCAGGAGAGTGATATGAGGAGGGGGTGATACCAGGAGAGTGATATGAGGAGGGGGTGATACCAGGAGGGTGATATGAGGAGAGGGTGATACCAGGAGGGTGATATAAGGAGGGGGTGATATGAGAAGGGGCGATACCAGGAGAGTGATATGAGGAGGGGTGATACCAGGAGGATGATATAAGGAGGGGGTGATATGAGAAGGGGTGATACCAGGAGGGTGATATGAGGAGGGGGTGATACCAGGAGGGTGATATAAGGAGGGGGTGATATGAGAAAGGGTGATACCAGGAGGGTGATATGAGGAGGGGGGTGATATGAGAAGGGGTGATACCAGGAGGGTGATATGAGGAGGGGGTGATATGAGGAGGGGTGATACCAGGAGGGTGATATAAGGAGGGGGTGATATGAGAAGGGGTGATACCAGGAGGGTGATATGAGGAGGGGGTGATACCAGGAGGGTGATATAAGGAGGGGGTTATGAGGAGGGGGTGATACCAGGAGGGTGATATAAGGAGGGGGTGAAATGAGGAAGGGGGATGTCAGGGAGGTGATACCTGGGGAGTTTTATGAGAGGGGGAAGGAGGATGTGAAGAGAAGGATACCAGTGGAACAATGTGAGGAGGGGTAATGTCGGGAGGTGATAACGGGATCAATAATAGGTTGGGGTGATGTCTGGAAGGAGATATCATGGGGATTGATATGGTGGGGAAGTCAGGAAGGTGATAGCAGGGGAGAAATGTACAGTAAGGATGGGATGATACTAGGGGAGTGACACAAGGGGGGGGGGGGGGGTGTCATCAAAAGGGGGTGACATTCTTTGTATGACTGTAATAATGAGGCTGATTTTCTAAAAAGAAAAGCATTTATAGAGTCTCTGCCCACAGCGGCCCCAGGGTGGCAGGCTACGAGCAGCGGCTCCAGGGTGGCGGGGTGCGAGCAGCGGCTTCAGGGTGGCGGGGTGCGAGCAGCGGCTCCAGGGTGGTGGGGTGCGAGCAGCGGCTTCAGGGTGGCGGGGTGCGAGCAGCGGCTTCAGGGTGGCGGGGTGCGAGCAGCGGCTTCAGGGTGGCGGGGTGCGAGCAGCGGCTCCAGGGTGGTGGGGTGCGAGCAGCGGCTTCAGGGTGGCGGGGAGCGAGCAGCGGCTTCAGGGTGGCGGGGTGGGAGCAGCGGCTCCAGGGTGGTGGGGTGCAAGCAGCGGCTTCAGGGTGGCGGGGTGCGAGCAGCGGCTCCAGGGTGGTGGGGTGGGGGCAGCGGCTCCAGGGTGGCAGGGTGGGGGCAGCGGCTCCAGGGTGGCGGGGTGCGAGTGGCGGCTCCAGGGTGGCGGGGTGGGGGGCAGCGGCTCCAGGGTGGTGGGGTGCAAGAAGCGGCTCCAGGGTGGCAGGGTGGGGCAGCGGCTCCAGGGTGGTGGGGTGCGGGCAGCGGCTCCAGGGTGATGGGGTGCGGGCAGCGGCTCCAGGGGGGGGGGGGGGTGTCATCAAAAGGGGGTGACATTCTTTGTATGACTGTAATAATGAGGCTGATTTTCTAAAAAGAAAAGCATTTATAGAGTCTCTGCCCACAGCGGCCCCAGGGTGGCAGGCTACGAGCAGCGGCTCCAGGGTGGCGGGGGTGCGAGCAGCGGCTTCAGGGTGGCGGGGTGCGAGCAGCGGCTCCAGGGTGGTGGGGTGCGAGCAGCGGCTTCAGGGTGGCGGGGTGCGAGCAGCGGCTTCAGGGTGGCGGGGTGCGAGCAGCGGCTTCAGGGTGGCGGGGGTGCGAGCAGCGGCTCCAGGGTGGTGGGGTGCGAGCAGCGGCTTCAGGGTGGCGGGGAGCGAGCAGCGGCTTCAGGGTGGCGGGGGGTGGGAGCAGCGGCTCCAGGGTGGTGGGGTGCAAGCAGCGGCTTCAGGGTGGCGGGGTGCGAGCAGCGGCTCCAGGGTGGTGGGGTGGGGGCAGCGGCTCCAGGGTGGCAGGGTGGGGGCAGCGGCTCCAGGGTGGCGGGGTGCGAGTAGCGGCTCCAGGGTGGCGGGGTGGGGGCAGCGGCTCCAGGGTGGTGGGGTGCAAGAAGCGGCTCCAGGGTGGCAGGGTGGGGGGCAGCGGCTCCAGGGTGGTGGGGTGCGGGCAGCGGCTCCAGGGTGATGGGGTGCGGGCAGCGGCTCCAGGGTGGTGGGGTGTGGGCAGTGGCTCCAGGGTGGCAGGCTGCGGGCAGTGGCTCCAACGGATTCCTCCACGGCACGGCTCCACGTCAGGTGTCCAATAGGACATCTCAGACTCTGATTGACAGGGAGGAGATTTAGTGTGATGGGTGGTGGTGGGGTGCGAGCAGCGGCTCCAGGGTGGCTGGGAGCAAGCAGCGGCTCCAGGGTGGCGGGCTGCGGGCAGTGGCTCCAGGGTGGCGGACTACCGGCAATGGTTCCAGGGTGGCAGGCTGCGGGCAGTGGCTCCAGGGTGGCGGGGTCTGAGCAGTGGCTCCAGGGTGCCATGCTACGAGCAGCGGCTCCAGGGTGGCGGGCTACGAGCAGCGGCTTCAGGGTGGCGGGGTGCGAGCAGCGGCTCCAGGGTGGTGGGGTGGGGGCAGAGGCTCCAGGGTGGTGGGGTGCGAGAAGCGGCTCCAGGGTGGCGGGGTGGGGGAAGCGGCTCCAGGGTGGCAGGTGGGGGCAGCGGCTCCAGGGTGGTGGGGTGCGGGCAGCGGCTCCAGGGGGATGGGGTGCGGGCAGCGGCTCCAGGGTGGTGGGGTGCGGGCAGTGGCTCCAGGGTGGTGGGGTGCGAGAAGCGGCTCCAAGGTGGCAGGGTGGGGGAAGCGGTTCCAGGGTGGTGGGGTGCGAGAAGCGGCTCCAGGGTGGCAGGGTGGGGGGCAGCGGCTCCAGGGTGGTGGGGTGCGGGCAGCGGCTCCAGGGTGATGGGGTGCGGGCAGCGGCTCCAGGGGGTGGGGTGCGGGCAGTGGCTCCAGGGTGGCGGGCTGCGGGCAGTGGCTCCAACGGATTCCTCTACGGCACGGCTCCACGTCAGGTGTCCAATAGGACATCTCAGACTCTGATTGACAGGGAGGAGATTTAGTGTGATGGGTGGTGGTGGGGTGCGAGCAGCGGCTCCAGGGTGGCTGGGTGCAAGCAGCGGCTCCAGGGTGGCGGGCTGCGGGCAGTGGCTCCAGGGTGGCGGGCTACCGGCAATGGTTCCAGGGTGGCAGGCTGCGGGCAGTGGCTCCAGGGTGGCGGGCTGCAGGCAGTGGCTCCAGGGTGGCGGGGTGCGAGCAGTGGCTCCAGGGTGGCGGGCTGAGGGCAGTGGCGGGCTGCGGGCAGTGGCTCCAGGGTAGCGGGCTGCAAACAGTGGCTCCAGGGTGGCGGGGTGCGAGCAGTGGCTCCAGGGTGGCGGGCTGCGGGCAGTGGCTCCAGGGTGGCGGGCTGTGGGCAGTGGCTTCAGGGTGGCGGGCTACCGGCAATGGTTCCAGGGTGGCGGGCTGCGGGCAGTGGCTCCAGGGTAGCGGGCTGCAAACAGTGGCTCCAGGGTGGCGGGGTGCGAGCAGTGGCTCCAGGGTGGCGGGCTGCGGGCAGTGGCTCCAGGGTGGCGGGCGGCGGGCAGTGGCTTCAGGGTGGCGGGCTACCGGCAATGGTTCCAGGGTGGCGGGCTGCAAACAGTGGCTCCAGGGTGGCGGGGTGCGAGCAGTGGCTCCAGGGTGGCGGGCTGCGGGCAGTGGCTCCAGGGTGGCGGGCGGCGGGCAGTGGCTTCAGGGTGGCGGGCTGCGGGCAGTGGCTCCAGGGTGGCGGGGTGCAAGCAGTGGCTCCAACGGCTTCCTCCACGGCACGGCTCCACGTCAGGTGTCCAATAAGACTTCTCAGACCCGCTTCTTGATTGGTGGGGAGGAGATTTAGTGTGAAAATAGCGCACATGTATTCACTATCATCACACAACTGGATGGGATCGATCACCCTTCTGTGAAGCCTATTACAGCCTCGGGCTCTAATCATGTGCTTCAAAAAAACACCCCTCCAGGGTGGCGGGCTGCGGGCAGTGGCTCCAGGGTGGCGGGGTGCGAGCAGTGGCTCCAGGGTGGCGGGCTGCAGGCAGTGGCGGGCTGCGGGCAGTGGCTCCAGGGTAGCGGGCTGCAAACAGTGGCTCCAGTGTGGCGGGGTGCGAGCAGTGGCTCCAGGGTGGCGGGCTGCGGGCAGTGGCTCCAGGGTGGCGGGCTGTGGGCAGTGGCGGGCTGCGGGCAGTGGCTCCAGGGTAGCGGGCTGAAAACAGTGGCTTCAGGGTGGCAGGGTGCGAGCAGTGGCTCCAGGGTGGTGGGCTGCGGGCAGTGGCTCCAGGGTGGCGGGCTGCGGGCAGTGGCTTCAGGGTGGCGGGCTACCGGCAATGGTTCCAGGGTGGCGGGCTGCGGGCAGTGGCTCCAGGGTAGCGTGCTGCAAACAGTGGCTCCAGGGTGGCGGGGTGCGAGCAGTGGCTCCAGGGTGGCGGGCTGCGGGCAGTGGCTCCAGGGTGGCGGGCGGCGGGCAGTGGCTTCAGGGTGGCGGGCTACCGGCAATGGTTCCAGGGTGGCGGGCTGCGGGCAGTGGCTCCAGGGTGGCGGGCTGCGGGTAGTGGCTCCAGGGTGGCGGGGTGCGAGCAGTGGCTCCAGGGTGGCGGGCTGCGGGCAGTGGCTCCAGGGTGGCGGGCTGCGGGCAGTGGCTTCAGGGTGGTGGGCTACTGGCAATGGTTCCAGGGTGGCGGGCTGCGGGCAGTGGCTCCAGCGTAGCGGGCTGCAAACAGTGGCTCCAGGGTGGCGGGGTGCGAGCAGTGGCTCCAGGGTGGCGGGGTGCGAGCAGTGGCTCCAGGGTGGCGGGCAGTGGCTCCAGGGTGGCGGGCGGCGGGCAGTGGCTTCAGGGTTGCGGGCTACCGGCAATGGTTCCAGGGTGGCGGGGCTGCGGGCAGTGGCTCCAGGGTGGCGGGCTGCGGGCAGTGGCTCCAGGGTGGCGGGGTGCGAGCAGTGGCTCCAACGGCTTCCTCCACGGCACGGCTCCACGTCAGGTGTCCAATAGGACTTCTCAGACCCACTTCTTGATTGGTGGGGAGGAGATTTAGTGTGAAAATAGCGCACATGTATTCACTATCATCACACAACTGGATGGGATCACCACCCTTCTGTGAAGCCTATTACAGCCTCGGGCTCTAATATTGTGCTTCAAAAAAACACCCCACCCCATTGGAATCCATAGTCCGGCGCCCTGTATGTAGATCCGGGGGCTGGACGGAAGGTGGGGGCGGCGCCCGTGCGCCCCTAATGGACGGACCACCGCTGAAAAATAGACTGAGCACTTTGCAGTTGCTCCAGAGCTTAGTAAATGAGCAAAAGTCCAGCTGACTTCCAT
The DNA here is from genome assembly GCA_029206835.1 of Rana muscosa. Taxonomy (NCBI): domain Eukaryota; kingdom Metazoa; phylum Chordata; class Amphibia; order Anura; family Ranidae; genus Rana; species Rana muscosa. The sequence continues at coordinate 7,625,697 of CM055117.1, forward strand.
CATCCAATCACGTGCGAGCAAAAATGCTGTTTTTTTAAATTTATTTTCCTTGTTATTGGTTACTCTTTGCAAAGTGAAAATTGACCTCATTTAAGCCCCGCCCGTCCACACCATCCGAAAATCAGACGACAGATCGTCCGACTTTATTCGTTTACTAGACGCAAGTAGAAATTTAATAGGTTACTAAAGTCACGAAAATTCTCGTAGGACAGAAAAAGAAATGGGAAGTGATGTCATGTGGTGTCATGTGATGTATTTGTTTTGTGTTTTCGGACGACAACTCTACTGACTAAACGAAAATCGTAGGATCCGGTGTCGCACGAGGAAAATTTTCATGCATGTCCGATGAAATAATATCGGATGAACTGTCGTGATCGGCTCTCGGAAACACCCTGTACTAACGATCCGATTATCGTACCATTCTTCCTCGGGCGACATTTTTCTTACGATATTCGGATTGTGTGTACGGGGCCATTAGTAAGCTCTGGAGCCACTGCACTTTGGTAAATCATACCCCATGGTGTACATCTACACGGGGTGAGAAGTGTGGGGGAGGGGGTGAGAGGGGTGGGGGAGGGGGGTGAGAAGTGTGGGGGCGGGTAGGGGGGTGAGAAGGGTGGGGGTGAGAAGGGTAAGGGTGGGGGTGAGAAGGGTGGGGGAGGGGGGGGCGGGGTCACGCAGCTCTCAGCTGACAGCTCCGGCCCTAATAGTCTCTGATAAGACAGTCCTGCAGAGGAGAGATAACGGCTGGCAGGCTGGAGGGGAGGAAATGTAAATTCATTGCATCTCCAGAAGGGGAAGAACTAAGAGGAAATCATAAGAGAATATACAAACACTGAGCTGTACATTACCATGGCATGACCCCGGCTGTCCAACACGACAACACACAACTGTATACATCTAAACACAGAGCTCAGCTACTTCACAGGAGACACAATGAGCAATGTAGAGTTCTGCTTGGCTCCTAGTCGTCCCCCCCCCCCCCGTCAGTCTGAGCTCTGCTGTGCTGGATAGGAGGAAGCATGTGAAGTAGATGAGAACAGTTTCAAGTACATCTTAATATTTCATTTTTTACTACTTTTTTTTGTACCACTTTACACTGCATGCTGTGCTATACTTTACATACTCTGTACCACTTTACACTGCATGCTGTGCTTAAGGTTGCCACCTGTTGTTGTGGAGATTTTTATGGAGATGTATTTAATATGTATTGTCATAGTGTCACCCAGTGTTAGTACTTCCGCAACCCGCTCTAAAAGAGCTGATTGGGGTAGTCTGAGGCTGGTTGAATCCCGTCTGATAGGGGAAAACGTCTTGAGGTTGGAGTGTGATGTTTGCAGGGTGCGGATATGTCCACCGATGGGGGGCCCTCTGTGCATTAGCATGGACGATCATTGAGGAGGGGGTATCCTCGCTCTGCAATGACATCATTGGTTATAGGCGGATGGGCGCTCTTGTCTCTGCTATGTCTGATCAACATTGGTTGGAATTCGTAGCGTGCGTCTGCAGATAGCCTCCCTCCCCCATTCAATAACAGTATAATCTTATTATGCGTTATTCTATGGAATAGCGCAGAATAAGAATTCCTATCAACGGTAACTTTAGCCATCCTACGTTTATTGTATTCATGTATGACATCTCCTGTTGGAAGGAATGTCAAAGTATTGTCATTTTCCTGTGAGGAGGGAACATCCTATGAGGTTACCGCCCATGGGGAGGGGATTGGTTGCTGCAGCCAATCACCTCCTGTCTTGAGATCTTTTGAGTTTAATAAAAGCCTATGAGTAGGCGTCGGCTTGACAGTCTTTGCTGGAATGGCCTGATAAGAAGACCTGTGTTGGTGGTTTCCTTGATTGAATGATGGAATGAACGGTGAGTGGACTTTAGCAAACTTAACTTAACGATAGCATTACTTCAAAAAGATTAAATCTGATGTGTGCTTAGATAGCACAGGAATTATAGGCTGTGTGCTCTGTAAACAGCAGCCTAAAATTCCACAACACTGTCCAGGATTCACCCGGACAGTTCGGGTTTTGAATCATGTGTCCGGGTTTCAGGCGGACTGAAACCCGGACACATTAATTATACATACCGGGCTGTGGCTCCCCAAGAAACCAAGATAGTCGTACACAAACTAGTTGCTGTCTGGGAGCAGGTTCCGCATCACTCTGGGGCAGGGAGATGATGTCACCAAGAGCAATTTGGCCACACCCACTGTTCGCTGCGGCACCCTATGCGCACTGCATTACTACTGTGTTCGGGTTTGGCTTAAAGTGGTTGTAAACCCTTTTTTTTTTTTTTGACTAACCTGCAAGACAAAGCTATAATGAGCTAGTATGACTAGCATACTAGCTCATTATGTACCACTTACCTTCGATCGGGGCCCCTGAAGTCGTCCGTGTCCCTCCTCTAGCCGCATCCATCGCTGCGGCGATAGCCGGAATGTTACTTCCGGGTATCGCCGCTGCAGCCAATCACAGCGCCGCTCCGGCGCTGTGATTGGCCGGAGCGGAGAAGACGTGACTCCGCGCATGCGCGCGTGAGCTGTCGAATTCGGCTACGTCGTCGAATGTTGCGACCTAGCCGAATTTGTGAATGGGGTGACGTCAGCGTCGCCGCATTTACATACAAATATCTCCTTAACCGTGTAGGTTAAGGAGATATTTCATGCACCTACAGGTAAGCCTTAATCTAGGCTCACCTGTAGGGCTTTGTTTAAAAAGTGGGTTTACAACCACTTTAAAGAAAAGGTGGTAACCCCAGCTGTGCTATACTTTACATACTCTATAGTACTTAAAGGGGTTGTAAAGGTTTGTTTTTTATTTTCTAAATAGGTTCCTTTAAGCTCGTGCATTGTTGGTTCACTTACCTTTTCTTTCCATTTCCCTTCTAAATGTTTTTTTCTTTGTCTGAATTTCTCACTTCCTGTTTCTCCTCAGTAAGCTCCCCCCCCCCCCCCCATCATCCGAGCCGTGTTTAGCCAAAACAGCTTACTGAGGAGGAACAGGAAGTGAGAAATTCAGACAAAGAAAACAAAGAAATAAAACATTTAGAAGGCAAATCTAAGGAAAAGGTAAGTGAACCAACAATGCACGAGCTTAAAGGAACCTATTTAGAGAATAAAATTTTTACCTTTACAAACCCTTTAATATAGCATGCTGTGCTATACTTTACATACTCTATAGTACTTAACATAGCATGCTGTGCTGTACTTTACACACTGTATTCCTTTACACTGCATGCTGTGCTATACTTTACACACTCTGTACTACTTTACTCTGCATGCTGTGCTATACTTTACATACTGCTGTAATTTACACACTCTGTATTCCTTAATACTGCATGCTGTGCTATACTTTACACACTCTGTACTACTTTACTCTGCATGCTGTGCTATACTTTACATACTGCTGTAATTTACACACTCTGTATTCCTTAATACTGCATGCTGTGCTATACTTTACATACTCTATAGTACTTAACATAGCATGCTGTGCTGTACTTTACACACTCTGTATTCCTTTACACTGCATGCTGTGCTATACTTTACACACTCTGTACTACTTTACTCTGCATGCTGTACTATACTTTACATACTCTGTGCTACTTTACTCTGCATGCTGTGCTATACTTTACATACTCTATAGTACTTAACATAGCATGCTGTGCTGTACTTTACACACTCTGTATTCCTTTACACTGCATGCTGCGCTGTACTTTGCATACTCTGTATTACTTTACTTTTGTGTGCTGTGCTGTACTTTACATACTCTGTACTACATTATCCTGCATGCTGTGCTGTACTGTAGATACTCTGTATAGGCTCTGAATGCAACAAATGTAAAAGATAAATTGCAGCCGGTGCGGTTTTTCGTTATCTGAATGCTGTGCACATAATCATCGGGGCAAAGATAGATAAATAAAGACTTCAGTCACATGGGCGCTGATGCCCAAACATGGTGAACAGGAGTTTTGCTTTTGTGTTTCTAGCCAGCAGGTGCTACTTCAAGCCTATGAATGAGCACTGATAAGGCTGCACTGATGGGCGCTGATGAGGCTGCACTGATGGGTGCTGGTGAGGCTGCACTGGTGGGCGCTGATGAGGCTGCACTGATGGGTGCTGGTGAGGCTGCACTGGTAGGCGCTGATGAGGAGGCCCTGATGGGCACTGATAAGGCTGCAATGATGAGGCGGCACCTATGGGCACTGAGGAGGCTGCACTGATAAGGTGGCACTAATAGGCACTGCTAAGGCGGCACTGATGAGGCTGCACTGGTGAGCACTGATAAGGCTGCACTGGTGGGCACTGATGAGGCTGCACTGATAAGGTGGCACTAATAGGCACTGCTAAGGCGGCACTGATGAGGCTGCACTGGTGAGCACTGATAAGGCTGCACTGGTGGGCACTGATGAGGCTGCACTGATAAGGTGGCACTAATAGGCACTGCTAAGGCGGCACTGATGAGGCTGTACTGGTGGGTACTGATGTGGCTGCACTGGTGGGCACATATGAGGCTGCACTGATTGGCACGGATGGGGCTGCACTGATTATCAGTGTAAAGAATGTACTGATAGTCTTGCCGGTTAGCGGCTCTCCGTTCCTCACACAGACACAGCGTGGGAGGAAAGAACTGCAAGTCTCTTCACATGTGATCAAGTGTGATTTGACACGGCTGATCACATGGTAAAGGGCTGTGATTGACCCTTTACTGCGATCTATGATCAGCTGTGTCTGGCACAGTGATCACAGAGCAAGCCGGATGCACCACATGGGGGGGAAGGGAGGCAGGGTTCTGGGTGGACACCCATGGACGCCCTCCCAGAACAGGAAGCCCGTGCTGTAGCCGTCTTTTTGGCTGTAGTGCAGGAAGAGGTTAAATATAATTGAGCTGAATCTTTAAATGCTCTAACTATAAATGAAGAACTCTGCCTAACTGAAGAGGCTACAGAACGTCCCGGAGCAAAGGGAACCTAGGTGGAGGGGCCACATGACTGGGGGGGGGACGCTATGAGTAGATGCACCAGGAAGTGGTTGCAGGATAGGGCAGTATTGTGTGGACACAGGGCGGTGCTAGCCAGCCCGCGCTGTGTCTATTAGAGAGGGTAGGGGGCGGAGCTTGGCATTCTGGCGCGAGACAGGGAAGAGGTAACACGCAAGCACTGAATTTTTCCCTCCCTTTAGACTAAGGTGACCAGATTTTTTAAATGAAATCCGGGGACATTTTTTTTTTTTTTACTAGTAATGGCGGCAATCAGTGACTCTCTGCCCGTCGCCGCTGATGCCGCCCGCCTCACAGCCTGTCAAGTCTTATGACCCGTACACACGATCTGAATATCGTACGACAGATCGTACAACTTTTTTCGCTTAATAGTCGCAAGTAGAAATTGAATAGGTTACTAAAGTCATGAAAATTCGTAAAACAGAAAAAAAAATCGGAAGTGATGTCATGTGTTGTAATGTATTTGTATTTTCGGACGACAACTGGTATCGTACGAGGAAAATTTTCGTGCTTGTCCAATCTAATAATATCGGATGAACTGTCATGATCGGCTCTCAAAAGTAGTGTACACACGATCCGAAAATTGTACGATTCTTCCTCGGACGACAGTTTTCAACCGATATTTGGATCGTGTGTACGGGCCATTACTCTCCGGGCACCGGCTACTATTGTGTGGGGGGCGGAGGAAGATCACTCCACCAGGGAAGGCAAGGAGATAAGCAGGCAAGCGGCTGGCCGGGACTTAAGAACATGCGAGCGGAGCTGGATGGGCATGCACCCGAAACTGAAGAAATATTCCCTCCGCTCCGACCAGCCCATGATCATCAGAAAGGGGCACAGATAATGGGAAAAAAATACACCCCCCTAAGCTAGTAGGTGCGGCGGAGCGCGGGGAGGTGCAATTCAGAATTTATTTTTCTCAATTCTGCACTGACTGTCTTTGAAATCGCCCCAGCCCCTGTTCAAATCCAGTCTGGGGACAAAACCGGGGACAGACTTGGACCGGGGACAGTGTCCTCAATCCGGGGACTGTCCCCTGAAACCGGGGATGTCTGGTCACCCTACTTTAGACAGCGGTGTGGTATGTGTGTTTGTGTTTTTTATGTTTTGTTGTTTCAGGTACTGGTGGCAGGGGTCTTTGGTTCCTGAAGGTCGGATGGTGGTTGGTATATAATATATGGTTGGTACGGGTTGGGGCCTATCTCGGTATGGGCACCTTCCCTATCTGGTAATGGGCTATTGGTCATCGAGCTGAATGGTGAAAGAAGGTTCTTATCATTTGTCTCTGAGCTGGTGGGATCACGGCTAGAGGCCAGGATGCTGTGGTGATGGTGGACAGCCGATGAGATAGTATTTACCTTCTTTCCGGAACCTCAGACATAGCAGTCAGAAAATGTTTGGGTTATATGTTTAAATATATACCGTATATTTATTTATTGATATATATATATATATATATATATATATATATATTAAAATAAAGGTTATTTTTATGAAGTTATGTTTGGATTTAATAAAGGGGCCTTTGTTGGCCATTTAATCCAGAAGGTGTCATGTGTTTAATTTAGTAAGTTAAAGGTGTTGTATAGGTAATTATTTTTTTTTAAATAACAAACATGTTATACTTACCTCTACTGTGCAGATTGTTTTGCACAGAGTGGCCCCGAACCTGGTCTTCTGGGGTCCCTCGGCGGCAGTCTCGGCTTCCCCCCCCCCCAGCAAGAACTCCTCACCTTCATGCGAGCGAGCGAGCATGGTGAGGAGTTCTTGCGGGCGCACTCCTGTGATACAGCCGGCGACCATAGCCGCTCACTGCATCACTCGGCCCCGCCCCCCCCGCGCGCCACGTCATTGGATGTGATTGACAGCAGCGCGAGCCAATGGCTGACCAGATTTTTAAAATGAAATCCGGGGACATATTTTTTTTTTACTAGTAATGGCAGCAGTCAGCGACTCTCTGCCCGTCGCCGCCGCTCGCCTCACAGCCTGTCAAGTCTTACTCTCCGGGCCCCCGGCTACTACTGGGTGTGGAGCGGAGGAAGATCACTCCGCCAGGGAAGGCAAGGAGATAAGCAGGCAGGCGGCTGGCCGGGACTTAAGCCAAGGCAGAAGAACATGCAAGCGGAGCTGAATGGGCATGGTCCCGAGACTGAAGAAATATTTCCTCCACTCCGACCAGCACATGATCATCAGAAAGGGGCACAGATAATGGAAAAATATGACTGACTGTCTTTAAAATGGCCTGATCCCCTGTTCAAATCCCATCCAGGGACAAAACCGGGGACAGACTTAGTCCGGGGACGGTGTCCCCAATCCGGGGACTGTCCCCGGAAACCAGGGATGTCTGGTCACCCTACTTTAAGGTTAAGTAGAAGGGGATTAAGGGGGTTTAGGGCAGCAAGCACACTAGCCTTACACCAGTCATGGAGTTGTTATGGGTTTCCTTAATAATAATATTAATAATAATAATAATTTTAATATTTACGGGCAGAGACTTGAAAGTTCACTTAGGCCTCAAAAGCTGATGAACACGTTTTTCCCATAACAATTGGGCTAGCCATCTCTAACATTTACAAACCTGGTTTGAAAGTTAAAACAATGACAACTTTCCTCAGGACAAATTAGAGATGTTTAGAGAAGTCAACACTGCCATTGAAAATACTCTACAGATAGTTAACCAAATTACAAACCTTCCAACTAGAGCAAACTCACCCATTGTGAGAAAGGCTTTTTAGTACACAGAAAGGACAATACTAGCCGTATGGGGACAAAGGATGATGTTGACCAAGAAGGATCCAGGTGAAGGATTTGTTTATATAGCTGAACTGGTATCTTGTCTTAAGGAAAACCCAGTCCATTATTAACAAGCAACTGAAACTGGAATTAAAAAAATGACATTACGGTTCATATAAATATACATATATAAATGTATATTACAACATGCCATACATTTTGTATAATGGAGGAAGTTAGGTCAATCGAAATGCCTTCTTACAAACCATAAACAAATCAAACCAGGTATAGCTTTTCCTATATATCTGCCTATATAAATATAGGTTGGGAATAAATGAAAAATTATGTTTAGATTACCAAACGACATGTTAAGCCATATGGAAATTATGATTTTAGTATCTGTTGACCTAGGGACTGTGTTAGAAGAATAAATATAGATACCAGTGTGACTTTATATATAGAAGTGTCATAAAGAGTTAATTAGCATTATGAAATACGTCAAATTATGATTATAGAATACAAAAGGAGTCTACGTTTAGAAATGACCACATTTCAAAAGATATAGATAAATATTGAATGTTATATTGATTGACATAAGATCTGTACCCTGTTTAGAAAAACCAGCTTATAGATATATTTTTAGACAGGAATATAAAACAAATTATGTTATGTGAATGAATCAAGAAGTATATTAGAAGTATGTTATATATACCGGATTACAAGAAGATTAAAATCCATATATTCTTCCCACAATATACAAATTACACACATTCTGAGAATAGAATATATCAACTTAAAGAATTGATGCCCTAGTGGCTGAAAGTGGTATTACTTGAGGTTCCCAAAAATTCAGAGAACAGTTAATTATTAAATTACCAACCTATAGAAACCAGAGATCTTTGTACAGTAACTCCCCTAACTGCAGCCACCAATAAGTGGAAGAACCACCTCCTTTGGGAAGAACTTAGGATAATTTTTATAATCTTATTGTCCAGAGACAATATTTAAGGGAAGAAAAATTAGATGAGTGAGAGACAGGAGGACGGACCACACACTGACATCACTCACCGAGGACTCCCTGACAGCCAGTCACTCCCACCGGCCGGGGAGAGACACTCAGGGACCCACCCTGAGGGCACACTGGGAGATCCAGACTCTCAGAGAGACTGACACCCATGCACCATGCATGAAGACATATTCTTACACTCATGAAGATTCCTAGACACCCGAATCCTGAAAGCCACAGCAGCCATCTTAACTCTGGTCAGGAGATTGCCATTATGGAATGGGTAGATATGCCATTTTTGATTTTATCTTGAATTCATTGTTGTTCTCAAAATTGTTGAAGTATTGAATATTCTGCAATCCTGATTTATTCTCATTAACCAACAACTGGTAGATGTTTTTTTTGTAAAGATTAAATTTTTCATTATATTTTTATTTTTGCATAGTTCCAATCTTAGTGACAAAACAAACGTCCAATTTATTTCATATTGTTAACCACTTACTTACCTGCAGTATAGTAACGGTTGGATGTGTGAAATACAGACGTTCTGTTTCATTGTCAATTATACAAGGTTGTTGAACCTATTGAGAATTTATCATGACAGCATTATGTCTAAGGGACTGTATGCCCATTTTGCGGGTAATTGTATTGATTTTGAAGTCGTTCATGTAACAGAATTGGTATTTTAATTTCATGTAAATATTTACTTTTTGTCAACCAATAAATGTAGCTATTTTGTATGATCACACGTCTCCGTGAATAAGTTTCATATTATAGACTGTATCATATAGATTGACTTGTATTTAAAAATATCCTTCGTTAAAAAGAACTTAAAATTAATATATTGTGCGGACAAAACTGTCCCTTAAAAGCACAACATATATTATGGAGGCACTGCTGAGATAACGTCGATGTTTTGTACAAGATCAATCATAGTTATGGTGGTGACATTAATAATATTTTGCATGAAATTATTAATTATTAATTTTAAAAATATATATTTTTTGGTTTGCCTAAAAATGCCTGGTCAAAGTAAATTGTATGTTGATAGGGATTATCAAGAGTCAGACCTTAGTGGTAATATGAGTACTCAGAAAAAGTTGGTACATGTACAGGAAATGTTGGAAATTTCTAAAATTGAAATGGCGGATCATGTCAGAAAAAGATTGTCTGATGAGACTGATCTAAAAGCATACAATAAAGACTGTAATAACCGCACCCGTCATTTAGTAAAAGACGTATGGAACGCGGAAGGTCAAAGTTATGCACTAAAAGACAGCTCCTCTGAGACAAAGGAAATAGAAAGGCTTGATCACATTAATTTTGAACGATGCATTGTCCAAACGTATCTTCATAGAGAGTTTAAACGTCAAAATACCGAACAGGAAAGTGATAGCTTCAAATCCCAGCCACATTTAACAGAAAGGGAATGTGAGCTCACTAGAAATAAAAAGGAGACCAATGAAAAGGCAGATCATTATCATGAGTCTAAAATGACAGTGCAAAATGAAATAGAACAGTTGCTAGAGAACATTAAAATTAATCCGGACAAATGTCACAAGGTAAATAAAGAGTGGAAACAAGTAATAGAAGAAAGGGAGAGTTTTCTGCAGGAAAATGAGTCTCCTGACAAAAGAATTAAAAGAACAAGTGAAGTTTGTGCCCCAGGGTAATGCTCAAATGCCTAACCCTGAAAGTATAGAATCTGATCAAAATGTAATATCTGACTCTCAATCGGAAATGTGGGAGTTAGACCATGGAGAGGGATCACAAAAAGAACCCTCATCCTACCCCAAGCCATCTATAGAGCAAAAGGGGGTGAAAATTCAACTAACACATGAAAGTGGGTCTAATCATTTTTCCCTGGGATCAGAGGAAAAGTCAGGTACCCCTAAACAGGACGCCTCAGAAATAATAAAAATTTTAAATGATGCTTTTCCAGTCTTTGATGAAGAGGGAGCCATGTGCGTCATTGACCACATTAAGGCCTATGAAAATACCTTATCAGCTTTAGGCCTAGATGATGACCAGTCTAGGATTAATTTCTTACCGTGGGTATTTGAAACCAAACACCGTAGATTCTGCGAATCTTTAACAGGTCTGTCTGGTACTTCATGGCAAGAAATTAAACACCGCTGTCTTCTAGAATTTGGCCAGCACAAAAACGTTACAGTGGTTAGTGCGGCTATACAAAATCTGAGATGTGCCAGTAATCAAAGCCCCACAGAATTTTTGGCTGTGCTCAAAAGTGCTTATCACTTAGAAAAAAATGAGCCAGATTACAATCACCCTGAGTTTAAATCCATGTTCTTTGAGGCCCTACCTACCCACATAAAAGTGAGTTTAACAAAAGACTACAAAGGGGGGTGCCCACTGGAGTACTTGGTAAAAGAGGGTCACAATTTGTACTCTATCCAGCAAACTGGTGAATACCAAGGAAGGCCTCAACCCATAATTCAAATTGTGGATGAAATTAATGTTTCTCCTCAATTATTACAGTTTGAAACCCAGAAAATGACATGTGCTGATATAGTCAGAGGAGATATGCCACAGAGTCTCCCCAGCGAGGGACCAGATACCCCACCAATTAGAAGGGGGGAACAGAGACCACCCTTTAGAGGGGTAGCCCAAAGACCACCTCAGGAGTATCTCCCAAGGGAACCAGACCCGAGGTTTAAGAGAAACTATAGGGTGTATCTCCAACGGGTCAAATTTAAACTTAAAGGTAGAAACCCACACTATTACCGGTCCAATTCGCCCCGGGGACCTACACAGGTAAATAGGGAGCACTCACAGGGTAAGACACCCCAAAATCCTCAGAAAAATAGGGAGAAATTAAGGCCCAGACAACTATCCCAGAATCAGGACAGTGGTTCTGATGGGGATATTTCTGATCAAACTGAGCCAATAGTCCCCAGAAAATTCAGAAACTGGGTCCCAAAACCCTATTCTGATCAGCCTGTAGGCAATGCAGAAACCAAAATAAATCAAATTATGGATATGTTGCACAGCTTCATTGCTGTACGGAACGTGAGTAACGTTGTTTTCAAAGGGCAAATACTGTGGCCAACCAAGGGCCACAGAACCTTTGAAGCGCCTGTGTTAAAATAAATCAGAGGAATGCACTGAAAAGGCATAGGAGACAGAGGTTCTAACACCATGTTTTTCCCCAGGTTACAGTAGTAGGATCCTGAAATCCCTAACCGGGATCTTGGTCGTTAGATATTAACTATTCTCCTATCTTTCAGTGGTCACTTCATTCCTCTGACATAAACAGGTCGCTCCAGACAGCTTAATTTGAAGAAGTCGCAGAAGACGATAATTACAGAGGATGACCGAATCCTAAAGACATTAATATCAGAAGGCCTAAAATGGTTTGATATGTTGGTAAAAGATGAGGAGTCACCCGCATAAGGTAGTTTGATTGCCTCAAATGAGTTGTATTGACACCCCAAAGGGGGAAATTTTCTTTGTTTATTCCTCCCAAGTAGAAGGTTGACTGTCGTGTCAAATATTTTGTTACTGACAGTAAATGTCACGTGTCAAACTGAAGTGTTTTTCATTTTTATCATTCCAGAACCGCTACAATTAAGCTAAAAAAAAATGGTTCTGAAGATGTCAGTTAGTTATTGATGTCTGGTATCCACAGCTATAAACTAATGTCCTCATGTTAATGAGCCCTAGAGCTTTGTCTCCCATAGCAAATGTTCAGACATTGTCTTGCTAGCCAGAGTGTTTAGTTAAAGGACTGGTGACACAATGGGCTAAAGGGGGGGGGGGCTCTGAGGAAGCCAGGACAACAGCCTGACACTGAGATCTCAAAACGCAGGTCATGTAAAAAAAAAAAAGAAAAAATATTGTCTTTTTCTCATGGAATCCATTTTCCTTACAGGACTAAGATGTCCATAAGCCGGTCAACAAAACCGAGAGTCCGACATGTGTGAAACATCCATAGAAGGAACCGTATGGAGAATCCAGAGACACCACTGATGGCTATATAGAAAGAAGGGGGAGAAAATTGAAGGATCAAGAGTCCTTCAGCAAAAGAATTCTTCAACAAGTCTCAACTAATTATACAGACTTACAATGAGTGAACCGCGGTGTAGTAGAAAATTTCATTAATTTATTCAATTAGTTTTAAACAATACACAACATCAAAAACACCTGATTAAAATGAGACTAGTCAACAAAAACACTAAACAGGGATGGCCACCCAATCAACCATACACACCGCATTCATTCATCCGCTAATGATCTTGAATAGTAATACCGGTATTGAGAATGTTAAAATTATATATGTAAATTCATCAATATCAATTGAATAGTCCTGGTGAATGGAGATAATTCAAGTAATGGCTCCAAAAGTGGGATTACCGGGTTGGTCTATTAGATGGGTCAGAAAGGATGACCGGTTAGTATTCACGCATATTTGCTGGGTGATGAAGGGATAGCTTGGCTGGACATAGTGTACACAGGAGCATGCTATGAGAATAGTGCCTGATGCTGAAAACACAATCCTACAGCTCACCTTAGATGTCTTCACTGGGTCACTCGGTCACTCAGCCATCCAGATCGATAGTCTTTTGATTTGCATATGATCCCATATGTAACAAACACTCACCACGTTGCTGCGTGTCAGTCCAATGAGGATTCAATAATTCACATCTAGATTCTCTTGTGTGGGGCTGCTTCGCACCCATTCATTTACTTGGATCAATAGATGTTTCCATAGAGTAGCTATAGACCATGCCGGGGTTGTAGAGCTTTGGTATTTGACGTGCCGGTGAAGTATCTTCACATCAAGAGGCAATAGTATTGAGATCGGGGCAGATGATTCGGTAGTTAGTCATGTGGGTGGAACATCCATGTTCAGGAACTACATGAAATGTAGCATCAAACTGCTAAACTGCTTACATGTTTCGCTTTCATCAAGCTTCATCGGAGCATGCGCATTGGTCTGGTGTCTGTCCTAATATAGATGGTTTAAACAGGTGTTTCAAGTATAATCACCTGTTGCTTATGTGGATCAATCACACCACCATTCATGCTAATTCAAACAATTGTGTCACTGAAGACTATAGAAAAATTAAATAAAAAACGAGGGGGAATTTCTTCTGTGAAACAAAAACTAGTGCATCAAACTGTATTTTGCGGACTACCCAGGGTTTAAAAGTTCACAACTAAAGAATACCTTTAATGTTTGGAGATCAGTCAAAGCGTATCGTGACTGCACCAAAATGGTTGCAATACACGTAACGATCAGATCTGTCAAAATAATGGACCGAATCTGGTAGTGAGGAGATGGCTTGGTCTGCATACACATAGCAGGACTTTTTGTAGCAGTAGTTTATATAGAAAACATCCAATGGACATTAATAAATGCTTTTGTTAGTTACAGATTTATAGTAGATTTAGAGATAGAGGATATTCACATGGCTGCTTAAGAAAAGCCAAGAGAAGAGCCTTCCAAACCGATAGAAAGGACCTGCTAATCAAAAAGAAAAAAGAGAAAGAAACTCATTTACAAGCTCCTATTCGTATCATCACCAAATATGGTACCCAATGGGAACAGGTCAGGAGTATACTCAGCCGGCATTGGCATATTCTGTCAGAAGCCCCTATCCTTGGTGAGTTTGTGGGTGACCGTCCCCTACTCACGGCAAGGAGATCCCGTAATTTAAAGGACAGTCTTGTTCAGTCTGAATATGTCAGGTCAACCAAACCAAATTGGTTGACTGATTTACCCCCCCCCCCCCTTAAGGGCATGTATGCCTGTGGGAGGTGTTCCATATGTAAATATACAGACCGCACTGATGTGTTCACCAACTCTGATGGTACTAAAACCTTTAAAATTACCAACTTTATTAATTGTCTCACTACCCGAGTTATATATATGCTATCCTGTCCATGCGGGAAAATATATGTGGGAAAAACAAAACGACAATTGAGAATTAGAGTTGGTGAACACATCCAAACCATAATGAAAAAAGATGACGAACGGCCACTTTCACTTCATTTTTTAAAATATCACGATGGTAAACCAGACGGACTAACTGTTAAGGGAATCTACCGTCTAAACCTTCCCCATCGACGCGGTGATTTCGATAAAATTTTATATAGAAAAGAAAAAATGTGGATATACAATTTGGACAGTATGCAGCCGGCTGGGTTAAACAATGAATGTAATCTATCCGTGTTCCTTGATACCTAATCGATCTACTGTGGTTCGGGTACTAGACGAATTTTCAATTTCTCAGCCACTATTTGGGCTGTTAAAAATGATCGAAACTTATCTAGGCAATAATACCCTTAATCCACCAGGGGTCTCAAGTATATGAACCGAGACAAATTATTTGAAGAAATATTTAACTAATCTTCATATACCAATAGTAGGGATGAGCTTCGTGTTCGAGTCGAACATACGTTCGACTCGAACATTGGCTGTTCGATCGTTCGACGAAGATCGAACGATTTGGGCCGTTCGCGCCAAATTCGAGTGACGCGAACGGCCCACAATGCACTACGCCATCGCAGTGTCATCCAGGCGCTGTGATTGGCCAAGCATGCACTGTGACCCCGCATGCTTGGCCAATCACAGCGCCGGCAGCGAGGAGAGCAATGATTGGCCACAGGCAGGATGCCTGTTGCCAATTATTGCTGAGGGTGTTTAGTACACGCCCCACACTATAAAAGGCCGCCAGCACGGCGGCCTAGTGTAGTGTGTTCCGGAGCAGGGATAGAGTAGCATAGGCAGGGACAGTGACTGTTATTTCTTTCTTGCTTAACCTGGATTCCTTTAGTTTAGGGAAAGAGAAGGATAGGTAGGGAGAGTGTCAGTGTGTTTTGTGCTTCTGCTATAGTGTGCTTAAAAAAAACATTTATTCTAGGGACAGAAAACTCTAGGTAGGGACAGTGTCAGTTTCTTTCACTCTGCAAGTCCTTGTTTCCAGGGACCTGTAAGGACAGTGAGTTAATTGTCCTTGTGCTATATTGTGCTTAAAAAAAACATTTATTCTAGGGACAGAAAACTCTAGGTAGGGACAGTGTCAGTTTCTTTCACTCTGCAAGTCCTTGTTTCCAGGGACCTGTAAGGACAGTGAGTTAATTGTCCTTGTGCTATATTGTGATTAAAAAAAACATTTATTCTAGGGACAGAAAACTCTAGGTAGGGACAGTGTCAGTTTCTTTCACTCTGCAAGTCCTTGTTTCCCGGGACCTGTAAGGACAGTGAGTTAATTTTCCTTGTGCTATATTGTGATTAAAAAAAACATTTTTTCTAGGGACAGAAAACTGTAGGTAGGGAGAGTGTTTTTTTTCTTTCACTCTGCAAGTCCTTGTTTCCAGGGACCTGTAAGGACAGTGAGTTAATTGTCCTTGTGCTATATTGTGCTTAAAAAAAACATTTATTCTAGGGACAGAAAACTCTAGGTAGGGACAGTGTCAGTTTCTTTCACTCTGCAAGTCCTTGTTTCCAGGGACCTGTAAGGACAGTGAGTTAATTGTCCTTGTGCTATATTGTGATTAAAAAAAACATTTATTCTAGGGACAGAAAACTCTAGGTAGGGACAGTGTCAGTTTCTTTCACTCTGCAAGTCCTTGTTTCCAGGGACCTGTAAGGACAGTGAGTTAATTTTCCTTGTGCTATATTGTGATTAAAAAAAACATTTTTTCTAGGGACAGAAAACTGTAGGTAGGGAGAGTGTTTTTTTTCTTTCACTCTGCAAGTCCTTGTTTCCAGGGACCTGTAAGGACAGTGAGTTAATTGTCCTTGTGCTATATTGTGCTTAAAAAAAACATTTATTCTAGGGACAGAAAACTCTAGGTAGGGACAGTGTCAGTTTCTTTCACTCTGCAAGTCCTTGTTTCCAGGGACCTGTAAGGACAGTGAGTTAATTTTCCTTGTGCTATATTGTGATTAAAAAAAACATTTATTCTAGGGACAGAAAACTCTAGGTAGGGACAGTGTCAGTTTCTTTCACTCTGCAAGTCCTTGTTTCCAGGGACCTGTAAGGACAGTGAGTTAATTTTCCTTGTGCTATATTGTGATTAAAAAAAACATTTTTTCTAGGGACAGAAAACTGTAGGTAGGGAGAGTGTTTTTTTTCTTTCACTCTGCAAGTCCTTGTTTCCAGGGACCTGTAAGGACAGTGAGTTAATTTTCCTTGTGCTATATTGTGATTAAAAAAAACATTTTTTCTAGGGACAGAAAACTCTAGGTAGGGAGAGTGTTTTTTTTCTTTCACTCTGCAAGTCCTTGTTTCCAGGGACCTGTAAGGACAGTGAGTTAATTGTCCTTGTGCTATATTGTGCTTAAAAAAAACATTTTTTCTAGGGACAGAAAACTCTAGGTAGGGAGAGTGTTTTTTTTTTTCACTCTGCAAGTCCTTGTTTCCAGGGACCTGTAAGGACAGTGAGTTAATTGTCCTTGTGCTATATTGTGCTTAAAAAAAACATTTATTCTAGGGACAGAAAACTCTAGGTAGGGACAGTGTCAGTTTCTTTCACTCTGCAAGTCCTTGTTTCCAGGGACCTGTAAGGACAGTGAGTTAATTTTCCTTGTGCTATATTGTGATTAAAAAAAACATTTATTCTAGGGACAGAAAACTCTAGGTAGGGACAGTGTCAGTTTCTTTCACTCTGCAAGTCCTTGTTTCCAGGGACCTGTAAGGACAGTGAGTTAATTTTCCTTGTGCTATATTGTGATTAAAAAAAACATTTTTTCTAGGGACAGAAAACTGTAGGTAGGGAGAGTGTTTTTTTTCTTTCACTCTGCAAGTCCTTGTTTCCAGGGACCTGTAAGGACAGTGAGTTAATTGTCCTTGTGCTATATTGTGCTTAAAAAAAACATTTATTCTAGGGACAGAAAACTCTAGGTAGGGACAGTGTCAGTTTCTTTCACTCTGCAAGTCCTTGTTTCCAGGGACCTGTAAGGACAGTGAGTTAATTTTCCTTGTGCTATATTGTGATTAAAAAAAACATTTATTCTAGGGACAGAAAACTCTAGGTAGGGACAGTGTCAGTTTCTTTCACTCTGCAAGTCCTTGTTTCCAGGGACCTGTAAGGACAGTGAGTTAATTTTCCTTGTGCTATATTGTGATTAAAAAAAACATTTTTTCTAGGGACAGAAAACTGTAGGTAGGGAGAGTGTTTTTTTTCTTTCACTCTGCAAGTCCTTGTTTCCAGGGACCTGTAAGGACAGTGAGTTAATTTTACTTGTGCTATATTGTGCTTAAAAAAAACATTTTTTCTAGGGACAGAAAACTGTAGGTAGGGAGAGTGTTTTTTTTCTTTCACTCTGCAAGTCCTTGTTTCCAGGGACCTGTAAGGACAGTGAGTTAATTGTCCTTGTGCTATATTGTGCTTAAAAAAAACATTTATTCTAGGGACAGAAAACTCTAGGTAGGGACAGTGTCAGTTTCTTTCACTCTGCAAGTCCTTGTTTCCAGGGACCTGTAAGGACAGTGAGTTAATTTTCCTTGTGCTATATTGTGATTAAAAAAAACATTTTTTCTAGGGACAGAAAACTGTAGGTAGGGAGAGTGTTTTTTTTCTTTCACTCTGCAAGTCCTTGTTTCCAGGGACCTGTAAGGACAGTGAGTTAATTTTACTTGTGCTATATTGTGCTTAAAAAAAACATTTTTTCTAGGGACAGAAAACTGTAGGTAGGGAGAGTGTTTTTTTTCTTTCACTCTGCAAGTCCTTGTTTCCAGGGACCTGTAAGGACAGTGAGTTAATTGTCCTTGTGCTATATTGTGCTTAAAAAAACATTTATTCTAGGGACAGAAAACTCTAGGTAGGGACAGTGTCAGTTTCTTTCACTCTGCAAGTCCTTGTTTCCAGGGACCTGTAAGGACAGTGAGTTAATTTTCCTTGTGCTATATTGTGATTAAAAAAAACATTTTTTCTAGGGACAGAAAACTGTAGGTAGGGAGAGTGTTTTTTTTCTTTCACTCTGCAAGTCCTTGTTTCCAGGGACCTGTAAGGACAGTGAGTTAATTTTCCTTGTGCTATATTGTGATTAAAAAAAACATTTTTTCTAGGGACAGAAAACTGTAGGTAGGGAGAGTGTTTTTTTTCTTTCACTCTGCAAGTCCTTGTTTCCAGGGACCTGTAAGGACAGTGAGTTAATTGTCCTTGTGCTATATTGTGCTTAAAAAAAACATTTTTTCTAGGGACAGAAAACTGTAGGTAGGGAGAGTGTTTTTTTTTTTTCACTCTGCAAGTCCTTGTTTCCAGGGACCTGTAAGGACAGTGAGTTAATTGTCCTTGTGCTATATTGTGCTTAAAAAAAACATTTATTCTAGGGACAGAAAACTCTAGGTAGGGACAGTGTCAGTTTCTTTCACTCTGCAAGTCCTTGTTTCCAGGGACCTGGAGAGACATTGAGTGAATTGTCCTTGTGCTATATTGTGATTAAAAAAAACATTTATTCTAGGGACAGAAAACTCTAGGTAGGGACAGTGTCAGTTTCTTTCACTGTGAAAGTCCTTGTTTCAAGGGACAGAGAAGGACACCTGAAGGTAGCCCTTATTGCTTTTTTCCCATCTCCCTGCAGGCCATCTATTAGAATGTCTGGAAGGCAAACAAGGAGAGGCAGACAGTCAGGAGGCAATAAAAGAGGGCAAGCAGGCTCTGTGTCTGGGGGCAACAGTGCTGGTCGTGGACGCGGTGCATTGTCATCAGCACATGGCCATGGGACACGCTTGTCCTTCTTTTCGGCAGCTGGACATGTTGAGCCACATCATGCCGAAGACTTGGTAGAGTGGATGACCAAGCCCTCCTCCTCCTCCTCATCCTCTCTCACCCAGGCTCAGGGTACTGGAAAAGCAGCTGCCAAAGCGTCGTCTTCCCTGGTATCAATGTCAGACAAATCATCAGTCACTCCTTCCCTAGACCCACCATGTCCTCCTCCTGAGGAGTCCCCCGAACTGTTTCAGCACAGTGTTGGGTACATGCTCCAGGAGGATGCCCAGCGTTTCGAAGGGTCTGATGATGAAACCCAGCTAGAGGAAGGCAGTAGCGTGAGAGCAGACAGAGGGGATGCTCAAGAAGGACACCAATCTGGCAGTCATGTTCCAGCAGCTGCAGCATACTGCCAGATTGGCTCCAGTGATGAGGAGGGAGGGGATGATGAGGTCAATGACTCCACGTGGGTGCCTAATAGGAGAGAGGAGGAGGAGGAGGATGAGGAGGAGGCACATCTCCAACGAGGCAGGATGCCCTTTGGTGGCCAGCGTAAGGGCAGTACACCGACGGAATCACACCGCAGAGCTCCGCCTGTGCAGGGCGCTGCCTCTGCCCGTCATTCAAAAAGTTCTTTGGTGTGGGCCTTTTTTGAGGCTAGTGCATCAGATCGCACAGCTGCTGTTTGCAACATATGTCTCAAGCGTATATCGCGTGGCCAAAACATCAGCCGCTTGGGTACCACATGCCTGACCAGACATATGTTGACCTGCCATGCAGCTCGTTGGCAAGCCTACCTCAAAGACCCACACCAAAGAACAAAGCGGACCTCTCCTTGCACCGCATCAGCTGGGATCTCCAACCCCACTATAACTTCAGTCCTCTCTGAAACATGCACTGAGAGGAATGAAGGTGTAGAATTAGGTGTGTCACAGCCAAGTACTTGCGCCCACTCTGCTAGCAGTACACCGACGTCCGATTCTAGCAGGCAAATTTCCCTGCCCCAGCTGCTGGACCGTCGAAAGAAGTTCACTCCCAGCCATCCACATGCCCAGCGGTTGAATGCTAGCTTGGCTAAATTGCTAGCGCTTCAACTGCTGCCTTTTCAGTTGGTAGACTCGGCCCCCTTCCGTGAGTTTGTGCAATGTGCGGTTCCTCAGTGGCAGGTTCCCAAACGCCACTTTTTCTCACGGAAGGCTATTCCGGCTCTCTACCGGCATGTGGAAGGCAATGTCTTGGCCTCGCTGGACAGGGCGGTCAGCGGTAAGGTGCATATTACCGCTGACTCATGGTCCAGCAGGCATGGACAGGGACGTTACCTTTCTTTCACGGCCCATTGGGTCACTCTTTTGGCAGCTGGGAAGGATTCAGGACAAGGTGCAGTAGTGTTGGAGGTTGTCCCACCGCCACGCCTCCAAAATGCTACTACTGGTTGTGACACACCTCTCTCCTCCACCCCCTCCTCTTCTTCTTCCTCCATGGCCTCTTCCTGTGGTTTGTCCTATGAACCAGCGGTGCTCCGTAGCCGTTCACGGGGCTACGCAAGTACGCAGGCAAAAAGATGCCATGCCGTGCTTGCGCTGGTGTGTTTGGGGGACAGAAGCCACACTGGGGCAGAGGTCCTGTCTGCTCTGCAGGGCCAGGCCGAGAGGTGGTTGACGCCACGCCAGCTTAAGCCAGGAATGGTGGTTTGCGACAATGGCACCAACCTCCTCTCCGCCCTCCGACAGGGACAACTGACCCATGTGCCCTGTGTGGCTCACGTCCTTAACCTGGTGGTGCAGCGCTTCTTGGGCAGGTACCCGGGCTTACAGGATGTCCTGAGGCAGGCCAGGAAAGTCTGTGTGCATTTCCGCAGATCTTATAATGCCAGTGCTCGCCTGGCTGAGCTGCAAAAGGAGTTGAACCTGCCCAAGAACCGCCTTATATGTGACATGCCCACCAGGTGGAACTCAACGTTGGCCATGCTGCAGCGGCTGCACACGCAGCAGAGGGCCATCAATGAGTACCTGTGCGACTACGGCACCAGGACAGGGTCAGGGGAGCTTGGTTTTTTTTCTCCACGCCAGTGGGGCATGATCAGGGATGCATGCACTGTCCTGGCACCATTTGAGGAGGCCACGAGGATGGTGAGCAGTGACAGTGCATGCATCAGTGACACTGTACCTCTTGTCCACCTGTTGGAGCACACGCTGCGTGGAATAATGGACAGGGCACTTGAGGCAGAACAGAGGCAGGAAGAGGAGGACTTCCTTGCCTCTCAAGGCCCCCTTTACCCAGACAGTGTTCCTTCTGTCCCACCCATCGCACAGGAAGAGGAGGAGGAGGAGGAGGAGGAGGAGGAGGATTGTGTCAGCATGGAGGTGGAGGCTGGCACTCAGCATCATCAGCAGCAGTCTTTTAGGGATGATTTACAGTCCCAAGAAACCAGTGGACTTGTACGTGGCTGGGAGGAGGTGGCTGCGGATCATGTCGTCCTTAGTGACCCAGAGGACTCCGGAGCGAATGCCTCAGCAAACCTACGCTGCATGGCCTCCCTGATCCTGCAAAGTCTGCGGAAGGATCCTCGTATTCTTCGGATCAAGGAGAGGGACCATTACTGGCTGGCCACTCTCCTTGATCCACGGTACAAGGGTAAGGTTGCGGACCTTATGTTACCGTCGCAGAGGGAGCAGAGGATGAGACAACTCCGGGAGGCCTTGCAGAAAGGTCTGTGCAACGCGTTCCCAGAGACTGGGAGGTTGCAAACTCCTGGTCCTGGACAACGAGTTGCTGAGGCTTCGGCCAGTCAAAGAAGGAGCGGTGGGGAAGGTGGCCGTCTGACCGATGCGTTCAGACAATTCTTTAGTCCGCAGCCCCAAAGTATGATCGGTTCCAGCAACCATCGCCAGCGTCTGATAAACATGGTGCAGGAATATCTAGGGGCAAGGTCAGACTTGGACACCTTCCCCACCGAAAATCCTCTGGCTTACTGGGTCTTGAGGATGGATCACTGGCCAGAGCTTGCACAGTATGCAATTGAGCTACTGGCCTGTCCTGCATCCAGCGTTCTTTCGGAACGCACATTCAGTGCTGCTGGAGGATTTGTCACGGATCACAGGGTGCGCCTGTCCACCGACTCGGTTGATCGACTGACTTTCATCAAGATGAACCAGTCTTGGATCACCACCAGCTACCACACACCTGATGCTGATATAACAGACTAATTGATTTTAAAATGTCACATCCCTTCAAGACTGATGCTGATGCTGAGTGCCTGTGCTGTTATGTTGACTGGCTATCCTCCTCCTCCGAGTCCTCAATGATACGATTGATGATGATAGCTTGGAAGATCATTTTTGTTTATGGGTGCCGCCACCAGTGCCTAACGCCCAATTTTTCAGCCCCTGTTTAACAGGGGCGTGTAATTACAATTTTTGAAGCAATACTTTGCAACAGGGCTCATTGCTGTGCTCCAAGTACAGTATCTGTGAGGAGTTGCAGTGTTGTGCCACCAGTGCCTAAGGCCCAATTTTTCAGCCCCTGTTTAACAGGGGCGTGTCATTACAATTTTTGAAGCAATACTTTGCAACAGGGCTCATTGCTGTGCTCCAAGTACAGTATCTGTGAAGGGTTGCAGTGTTGTGCCACCAGTGCCTAAGGCCCAATTTTTCAGCCCCTGTTCAACAGGGGCATGTAATTACAATTCTTGATCTAATAATTCACAGCAGGGCCCATTGCTGCACCCACCAAGAGTAACTGTCAGGGCTTACAGTGTTGTGGCACCAGCACCACCATCAAAGGCCCAATTTTTACTACCACTGTTCAACAATTATATGTAATTAAAATTCCTGATATAATAGTTGACAGCAGGGCGTTCCAGCACCAACCAAGAGTAACTGTGAGTGCTTACAGTGTTGTGCCAACACCAACAACTAAGGGGCCTATTT
The DNA here is from genome assembly GCA_029206835.1 of Rana muscosa. NCBI lineage: Eukaryota > Metazoa > Chordata > Amphibia > Anura > Ranidae > Rana > Rana muscosa. The sequence goes on from CM055117.1 coordinate 7,649,048, forward strand.
CTGCAGAGTATATACGGCAGGTCCCTACTTTCAAACATCCAACTTACAAACGACTCCTACTTGCAAACGCAAGAAGACAACAGGAAGTGAGAGGAAATCTACCACTAGGAAGGAAAATTCTCTCCTGTAAGAATAAATATGGGAGAAAGGTGTCTCCTCTGTACTGATGCTTTATCAGCAATCCTTGTTTCAAGAAAAACACCACATTTCAAAAACAGTTGTCATTAGGACGGAAAGTGAGGTGAAATGTTCTGAACAGGGGCACAGACAGCAAAACAAATGTTACAGGGGTGATAACCCTTACCTATGTTTTCCAAAAAGTTTAAAAATAGATTTTTGGTCTGGAGCTACACTTCAACAATGTACCTGTTCAAAATTACAAACAGATTCTACATAAGAACAAACCTACAGTCCCTGTCTTGTATGCACCGCCTGTATACGGCTGTTCAGAGTATATAGGGCCTTTTTTATTTTATGTGCGGGGTTCCCCTTAATATCCATACAAGACCCAAAGGGGCTGGTAATGGGCTGGGGTAGGGGGGGGGTCATGGGGTAGCTATGCCATTTTTCTTAAAGATTTTCATCCATATTACCGGGACCAGACATTACATTAAAGCCGCAAGCAGTTTTAAATGGCTTTTTTTTCCTTTAGAAGTGTCATTTTGTGCAGGGACAGTTCTAAACACGGGAAACACGTGGCACTTCACAGGCATACTTTAGACACCCCCCAGGTACGATATTTAAAGGAATATTTGACTTTTTTTTTTCACTTTATGCATCATTAAAATGACTGCTCCCGGAAAACGACCGTTTTTAAAACTTATTTTTGCATTGATACATGTCCCCTGGTGCAGAACCCGGGTTCCCAAACCCTTTTTAGGACAATAACATGCATAATAGTTTTTATAATTAGCACTTTAGAATTCGAACGTTCGCATCCATTGTATTTAATAGGGTTCTAATGTTCGTTCGAACTTTCGGTCCGTTCGCGGGTTCTGGTGCGAACCGAACCCGGGGGTGTTCGGCTCATCACTAACCAATAGTAGTTTGTGCTTATTATGGAGATAACCTATCTTTGGTTAACAGTGAAATATATGACTTAACAGGGTTACATGAGAATGATGGAGTAATATGAATAGCTTGATCGTCCTGTCATACACACCTATCACCAAGGATAAATAGAACTGTGAGGAATGGTCTTGAAAATCAAGTAGTATAGTACTGATTGATTCAATCGGCAAATGCTGCCAACTAAGTACTTTCTGACGATATGCCTACTTTTTTATTTTATATGCTCTTTCTATTACTGTGCCACAAAAAACAACTGTAGAAAGCTTCTCACTATAGTGATGACCGATTTTAGCCTAATGGGGAAATATGCCCCTTAATATGGCTATACGAGACTTATGGTGTGATGTGTACGGCACGATCAGCTAGTCATATATATATTCACTGTATAGAATGAACCAATCTCGATGAATTTAGATGAGAACAGATCGGCCCAGCATTGACCGATTAAATCGGCAAATCTTTCCAACTAAGGGCTCCTGTCACAGGCCCACCAGTATATAACTTGGGCCATTCTTATTATAGCGTGTACATTGTTTTGTCCAATTTTTGATCTTTCCATGCGATTTATTTGTTCTGAAACCGATGAGCTGAGTGCCGTGATAGCTTTTAACTGCAGTAGAGACCGTCACTGGCAAGCAGCTATCATTTTGAAATAATATTTATAGATTAATTATGAACACTGCGCTTAATAGTTCCCTGTATGGCTACTCTTGGTATAATGAAAAGGCTGACTGATAGTTTGAGAAGATGGAATAATCTGTAACTAACAAAAGCATTTATTAATGTCCATTGGATGTTTTCTATATAAACTACTGCTACAAAAAGTCCTGCTATGTGTATGCAGACCAAGCCATCTCCTCACTACCAGATTCGGTCCATTATTTTGACAGATCTGATCGTTACGTGTATTGCAACCATTTTGGTGCAGTCACGATACGCTTTGACTGATCTCCAAACATTAAAGGTATTAAAGGTATTCTTTAGTTGTGAACTTTTAAACCCTGGGTAGTCCGCAAAATACAGTTTGATGCACTAGTTTTTGTTTCACAGAAGAAATTCCCCCTCGTTTTTTATTTAATTTTTCTATAGTCTTCAGTGACACAATTGTTTGAATTAGCATGAATGGTGGTGTGATTGATCCACATTAGTGATGAGCCGAACACCCCCGGGTTCGGTTCGCACCAGAACCCGCGAACGGACCGAAAGTTCGTACGAACATTAGAACCCTATTAAATACAATGGATGCGAACGTTCGAATTCTAAAGTGCTAATTATAACAACTATTATGCATGTTATTGTCCTAAAAAGGGTTTGGGAACCCGGGTTCTGCACCAGGGGACATGTATCAATGCAAAAAGAAGTTTTAAAAACGGTTGTTTTTCGGGAGCAGTCATTTTAATGATGCATGAAGTGAAAAAAAAAAGTCAAATATTCCTTTAAATATCGTACCTGGGGGGTGTCTAAAGTATGCCTGTGAAGTGCCACGTGTTTCCCGTGTTTAGAACTGTCCCTGCACAAAATGACACTTCTAAAGGAAAAAAAAGCCATTTAAAACTTCTTGCGGCTTTAATGTAATGTCTGGTCCCGGTAATATGGATGAAAATCTTTAAGAAAAATGGCATAGCTACCCCATGACCCCCCCCCCCCCCTACCCCAGCCCATTACCAGCCCCTTTGGGTCTTGTATGGATATTAAGGGGAACCCCGCACATAAAATAAAAAAGGCCCTATATACTCTGAACAGCCGTATACAGGCGGTGCATACAAGACAGGGACTGTAGGTTTGTTCTTATGTAGAATGTGTTTGTAATTTTGAACAGGTACATTGTTGAAGTGTAGCTCCAGCCCAAAAATCTATTTTTAAAATTTTTGGGAAACATAGGTAAGGGTTATCACCCCTGTAACATTTGTTTTGCTGTCTGTGCCCCTGTTCAGAACATTTCACCTCACTTTCCGTCCCAATGACAACTGTTTTTGAAATGTGGTGTTTTTCTTGAAACAAGGATTGCTGATAAAGCATCAGTACAGAGGAGACACCTTTCTCCCATATTTATTCTTACAGGAGAGAATTTTCCTTCCTAGGGGTAGATTTCCTCTCACTTCCTGTTGTCTTCTTTCGTTTGCAAGTAGGAGTCGTTTGTAAGTTGGATGTTTGAAAGTAGGGACCTGCCGTATATACTCTGCAGAAATAGGCCCCTTAGTTGTTGGTGTTGGCACAACACTGTAAGCACTCACAGTTACTCTTGGTTGGTGCTGGAACGCCCTGCTGTCAACTATTATATCAGGAATTTTAATTACATATAATTGTTGAACAGTGGTAGTAAAAATTGGGGCTTTGATGGTGGTGCTGGTGCCACAACACTGTAAGCCCTGACAGTTACTCTTGGTGGGTGCAGCAATGGGCCCTGCTGTGAATTATTAGATCAAGAATTGTAATTGCATGCCCCTGTTGAACAGGGGCTGAAAAATTGGGCTTTTCGTGGTGGTGGTGGTGGTGGTGGTGTTGCCACAACACTGTAAGCCCTCAGAGTTACTCTTGGTGGGTGCAGGAATGGGCCCTGCTGTGAATTATTAGATCAAGAATTGTAATTACATGCCCCTTTTGAACAGGGGCTGAAAAATTGGGCCTTTCGTGGTGGTGGTGGTGGTGGCGTTGCCACAACACTGTAAGCCCTCAGACTTACTCTTGGTGGGTGCAGGAATGGGCCCTGCTGTGAATTATTACATCAAGAATTGTAATTGCATGCCCCTGTTGAACAGGGGCTGAAAAATTGGGCCTTAGGCACTGGTGGCACAACACTACAACCCCTCACAGATACTGTACTTGGAGCACAGCAATGAGCCCTATGGCAAATTATTGCTAAAAAAATTGTAAGTACACGCCCCTGTAAAACAGGGGCTGAAAAATTGGGCCTTAGCCACTGGTGGCGGCACCCATAAACAAAAATGATCTTCCAAGCTATCATCATCAATCGTATCATTGAGGACTCGGAGGAGGAGGATAGCCAGTCAACATAACAGCACAGGCACTCAGCATCAGCATCAGTCTTGAAGGGACGTGACATGTTAAAATCAATTAGTCTGTTATATCAGCATCAGGTGTGTGGTAGCTGGTGGTGATCCAAGACTGGTTCATCTTGATGAAAGTCAGTCGATCAACCGAGTCGGTGGACAGGCGCACCCTGTGATCCGTGACAAATCCTCCAGCAGCACTGAATGTGCGTTCCGAAAGAACGCTGGATGCAGGACAGGCCAGTAGCTCAATTGCATACTGTGCAAGCTCTGGCCAGTGATCCATCCTCAAGACCCAGTAAGCCAGAGGATTTTCGGTGGGGAAGGTGTCCAAGTCTGACCTTGCCCCTAGATATTCCTGCACCATGTTTATCAGACGCTGGCGATGGTTGCTGGAACCAATCATACTTTGGGGCTGCGGACTAAAGAATTGTCTGAACGCATCGGTCAGACAGCCACCTTCCCCACCGCTCCTTCTTTGACTGGCCGAAGCCTCAGCAACTCGTTGTCCTGGACCAGGAGTTTGTAACCTCCCAGTCTCTGGGAACGCGTTGCACAGACCTTTCTGCAAGGCCTCCCGGAGTTGTCTCATCCTCTGCTCCCTCTGCGACGGTAACATAAGGTCCGCAACCTTACCCTTGTACCGTGGATCAAGGAGAGTGGCCAGCCAGTAATGGTCCCTCTCCTTGATCCGAAGAATACGAGGATCCTTCCGCAGACTTTGCAGGATCAGGGAGGCCATGCAGCGTAGGTTTGCTGAGGCATTCGCTCCGGAGTCCTCTGGGTCACTAAGGACGACATGATCCGCAGTCACCTCCTCCCAGCCACGTACAAGTCCACTGGTTTCTTGGGACTGTAAATCATCCCTAAAAGACTGCTGCTGATGATGCTGAGTGCCAGCCTCCACCTCCATGCTGACACAATCCTCCTCCTCCTCCTCCTCCTCCTCCTCTTCCTCTTCCTCTTCCTGTGCGATGGGTGGGACAGAAGGAACACTGTCTGGGTAAAGGGGGCCTTGAGAGGCAAGGAAGTCCTCCTCTTCCTGCCTCTGTTCTGCCTCAAGTGCCCTGTCCATTATTCCACGCAGCGTGTGCTCCAACAGGTGGACAAGAGGTACAGTGTCACTGATGCATGCACTGTCACTGCTCACCATCCTCGTGGCCTCCTCAAATGGTGCCAGGACAGTGCATGCATCCCTGATCATGCCCCACTGGCGTGGAGAAAAAAAACAAGCTCCCCTGACCCTGTCCTGGTGCCGTAGTCGCACAGGTACTCATTGATGGCCCTCTGCTGCGTGTGCAGCCGCTGCAGCATGGCCAACGTTGAGTTCCACCTGGTGGGCATGTCACATATAAGGCGGTTCTTGGGCAGGTTCAACTCCTTTTGCAGCTCAGCCAGGCGAGCACTGGCATTATAAGATCTGCGGAAATGCACACAGACTTTCCTGGCCTGCCTCAGGACATCCTGTAAGCCCGGGTACCTGCCCAAGAACCGCTGCACCACCAGGTTAAGGACGTGAGCCACACAGGGCACATGGGTCAGTTGTCCCTGTCGGAGGGCGGAGAGGAGGTTGGTGCCATTGTCGCAAACCACCATTCCTGGCTTAAGCTGGCGTGGCGTCAACCACCTCTCGGCCTGGCCCTGCAGAGCAGACAGGACCTCTGCCCCAGTGTGGCTTCTGTCCCCCAAACACACCAGCGCAAGCACGGCATGGCATCTTTTTGCCTGCGTACTTGCGTAGCCCCGTGAACGGCTACGGAGCACCGCTGGTTCATAGGACAAACCACAGGAAGAGGCCATGGAGGAAGAAGAAGAGGAGGGGGTGGAGGAGAGAGGTGTGTCACAACCAGTAGTAGCATTTTGGAGGCGTGGTGGTGGGACAACCTCCAACACTACTGCACCTTGTCCTGCATCCTTCCCAGCTGCCAAAAGAGTGACCCAATGGGCCGTGAAAGAAAGGTAACGTCCCTGTCCATGCCTGCTGGACCATGAGTCAGCGGTAATATGCACCTTACCGCTGACCGCCCTGTCCAGCGAGGCCAAGACATTGCCTTCCACATGCCGGTAGAGAGCCGGAATAGCCTTCCGTGAGAAAAAGTGGCGTTTGGGAACCTGCCACTGAGGAACCGCACATTGCACAAACTCACGGAAGGGGGCCGAGTCTACCAACTGAAAAGGCAGCAGTTGAAGCGCTAGCAATTTAGCCAAGCTAGCATTCAACCGCTGGGCATGTGGATGGCTGGGAGTGAACTTCTTTCGACGGTCCAGCAGCTGGGGCAGGGAAATTTGCCTGCTAGAATCGGACGTCGGTGTACTGCTAGCAGAGTGGCCGCAAGTACTTGGCTGTGACACACCTAATTCTACACCTTCATTCCTCTCAGTGCATGTTTCAGAGAGGACTGAAGTTATAGTGGGGTTGGAGATCCCAGCTGATGCGGTGCAAGGAGAGGTCCGCTTTGTTCTTTGGTGTGGGTCTTTGAGGTAGGCTTGCCAACGAGCTGCATGGCAGGTCAACATATGTCTGGTCAGGCATGTGGTACCCAAGCGGCTGATGTTTTGGCCACGCGATATACGCTTGAGACATATGTTGCAAACAGCAGCTGTGCGATCTGATGCACTAGCCTCAAAAAAGGCCCACACCAAGGAACTTTTTGAATGACGGGCAGAGGCAGCGCCCTGCACAGGCGGAGCTCTGCGGTGTGATTCCGTCGGTGTACTGCCCTTACGCTGGCCACCAAAGGGCATCCTGTCTCGTTGGAGATGTGCCTCCTCCTCATCCTCCTCCTCCTCTCTCCTATTAGGCACCCACGTGGAGTCAGTGACCTCATCATCCCCTCCCTCCTCATCACTGGAGCCAATCTGGCAGTATGCTGCAGCTGCTGGAACATGACTGCCAGATTGGTGTCCTTCTTGAGCATCCCCTCTGTCTGCTCTCACCCTACTGCCTTCCTGTAGCTGGGTTTCATCATCAGACCCTTCGAAACGCTGGGCATCCTCCTGGAGCATGTACCCAACACTGTGCTCAAACAGTTCGGGGGACTCCTCAGGAGGAGGACATGGTGGGTCTAGGGAAGGAGTGACTGATGATGAGTCTGACATTGATACCAGGGAAGAGGACGCTTTGGCAGCTGCTTTGCCAGTACCCTGAGCCTGGGTGAGAGAGGATGAGGAGGAGGAGGAGGGCTTGGTCATCCACTCTACCAAGTCTTCGGCATGATGTGGCTCAACATGTCCAGCTGCCGAAAAGAAGGACAAGCGTGTCCCATGGCCATGTGCTGATGACAATGCACCGCGTCCACGACCAGCACTGTTGTCCCCAGACACAGAGCCTGCTTGCCCTCTTTTATTGCCTCCTGACTGTCTGCCTCTCCTTGTTTGCCTTCCAGACATTCTAATAGATGGCCTGCAGGGAGATGGGAAAAAAGCAATAAGGGCTACCTTCAGGTGTCCTTCTCTGTCCCTTGAAACAAGGACTTGCACAGTGAAAGAAACTGACACTCTCCCTACCTACAGTTTTCTGTCCCTAGAAAAAATGTTTTTTTAAGCACAATATAGCACAAGGAGAATTCACTCACTGTCCTTCCAGGTCCCTGGAAACAAGGACTTGCACAGTGAAAGAAACTGACACTCTCCCTACCTACAGTTTTCTGTCCCTAGAAAAAATGTTTTTTTTAAGCACAATATAGCACAAGGAGAATTCACTCACTGTCCTTCCAGGTCCCTAGAAACAAGGACTTGCACAGTGAAAGAAACTGACACTCTCCCTACCTACAGTTTTCTGTCCCTAGAAAAAATGTTTTTTTTAAGCACACTATAGCACAAGGAGAATTCACTCACTGTCCTTCCAGGTCCCTAGAAACAAGGACTTGCACAGTGAAAGAAACTGACACTCTCCCTACCTACAGTTTTCTGTCCCTAGAAAAAATGTTTTTTTTAAGCACAATATAGCACAAGGAGAATTCACTCACTGTCCTTCCAGGTCCCTGGAAACAAGGACTTGCACAGTGAAAGAAACTGACACTCTCCCTACCTACAGTTTTCTGTCCCTAGAAAAAATGTTTTTTTTAAGCACAATATAGCACAAGGAGAATTCACTCACTGTCCTTCCAGGTCCCTGGAAACAAGGACTTGCACAGTGAAAGAAACTGACACTCTCCCTACCTACAGTTTTCTGTCCCTAGAAAAAATGTTTTTTTTAAGCACAATATAGCACAAGGAGAATTCACTCACTGTCCTTCCAGGTCCCTGGAAACAAGGACTTGCACAGTGAAAGAAACTGACACTCTCCCTACCTACAGTTTTCTGTCCCTAGAAAAAATGTTTTTTTTAAGCACAATATAGCACAAGGAGAATTCACTCACTGTCCTTCCAGGTCCCTAGAAACAAGGACTTGCACAGTGAAAGAAACTGACACTCTCCCTACCTACAGTTTTCTGTCCCTAGAAAAAATGTTTTTTTTAAGCACACTATAGCACAAGCACAAAACACACTGACACTCTCCCTACCTATCCTTCTCTTTCCCTAAACTAAAGGAATCCAGGTTAAGCAAGAAAGAAATAAAAGTCACTGTACCTGCCTATGCTGCTCTATCCCTGCTCCGGAACACACTACACTAGGCCGCCGTGCTGGCGGCCTTTTATAGTGTGGGGCGTGTACTAAACACCCTCAGCAATAATTGGCCACAGGCATCCTGCCTGTGGCCAATCATTGCTCTCCTCGCTGCCGGCGCTGTGATTGGCCAAGCATGCGGGGTCACAGTGCATGCTTGGCCAATCACAGCGCCTGGATGACACTGCGATGGCGTAGTGCATTGTGGGCCGTTCGCGTCACTCGAATTTGGCGCGAACGGCCCAAATCGTTCGATCTTCGTCGAACGATCGAACAGCCGATGTTCGAGTCGAACGTATGTTCGACTCGAACACGAAGCTCATCCCTAATCCACATAAGCAACAGGTGATTATACTTGAAACACCTGTTTAAACCATCTATATTAGGACAGACACCAGACCAATGCGCATGCTCCGATGAAGCTTGATGAAAGCGAAACATGTAAGCAGTTTAGCAGTTTGATGCTACATTTCATGTAGTTCCTGAACATGGATGTTCCACCCACATGACTAACTACCGAATCATCTGCCCCGATCTCAATACTATTGCCTCTTGATGTGAAGATACTTCACCGGCACGTCAAATACCGAAGCTCTACAACCCCGGCATGGTCTATAGCTACTCTATGGAAACATCTATTGATCCAAGTAAATGAATGGGTGCGAAGCAGCCCCACACAAGAGAATCTAGATGTGAATTATTGAATCCTCATTGGACTGACACGCAGCAACGTGGTGAGTGTTTGTTACATATGGGATCATATGCAAATCAAAAGACTATCGATCTGGATGGCTGAGTGACCGAGTGACCCAGTGAAGACATCTAAGGTGAGCTGTAGGATTGTGTTTTCAGCATCAGGCACTATTCTCATAGCATGCTCCTGTGTACACTATGTCCAGCCAAGCTATCCCTTCATCACCCAGCAAATATGCGTGAATACTAACCGGTCATCCTTTCTGACCCATCTAATAGACCAACCCGGTAATCCCACTTTTGGAGCCATTACTTGAATTATCTCCATTCACCAGGACTATTCAATTGATATTGATGAATTTACATATATCATTTTTACATTCTCAATACCGGTATTACTATTCAAGATCATTAGCGGATGAATGAATGCGGTGTGTATGGTTGATTGGGTGGCCATCCCTGTTTAGTGTTTTTGTTGACTAGTCTCATTTTAATCAGGTGTTTTTGATGTTGTGTATTGTTTAAAACTAATTGAATAAATTAATGAAATTTTCTACTACACCGCGGTTCACTCATTGTAAGTCTGTATAATTAGTTGAGCCTTGTTGAAGAATTCTTTTGCTGAAGGACTCTTGATCCTTCAATTTTCTCCCCCTTCTTTCTATACGGTTTTGCAATTCAGAGGCCAACTTAATGGATAAATCCCTAAATTATTGGGTAATTAACCACTTAAGCCCCGGACCATTTGGTAGCTAGAGGACCAGAGGTGAATTCAGAATTTTGCACTGCACTGCTTTAACTGTAAATTGTGCGGACATGCAATGTTGTACCCAAACAAAATTTGCGTCCTTTTCTTCCCACAAATAGAGCTTTCTTTTAATGGTATTTGATTGCCTCTGCGATTTTTATTTTTTGCGATATAAACGGAAAAAGACCGAAAATTTTGAAAAAAAATGATATTTTCTACTTTTTGTTATGAGAGAAATCGAATAAACTCAATTTTAGTCATACATTTAGGCCAAAATGTATTCAGCCACATGTCTTTAGTAAAAAAAACGTCAATAAGTGTATATTTATCGGTTTGCGCAAAAGTTATAGCGTTTACAAACTAGGGTACATTTTCTGGAATTTACACAGCTTTAAATTTATGACTGCCTATCTCATTTCTTGAGGTGCTAAAATGGCAGGGCAGTACAAAACCCCCCCAAATGACCCCATTTTGGAAAGTAGACACCCCAAGGAAATTGCTGAGAGGCATGTTGAGCCCATTGAATATTTTTTTTTGTCCCAAGTGATTGAATAATGACAAAAAAAAATAAAAAATTACAAAAAGTTGTCACTAAATGATATATTGCTCACACATGCCATGGTTATATGTGGAATTGCACCCCAAAATACATTCTGCTGCTTCTCCTGAGTACGGGAATACCACATGTGTGGGACTTTTTAGGAGCCTAGCCGTGTACGGGACCCCGAAAACCAAGCACCGCCTTCAGGATTTCTAAGGGCGCAAATTTTTGATTTCACTCCTCACTACCTATCACAGTTTTGAAGGCCATAAAATGCCAAAATAGCACAAAACCCCCCCAAATGACCCCATTTTAGAAAGTAGACACCCCAAGGAAATTGCTGAGAGGCCTGTTGAGCCCATTGAATATTTTTTTTTTTTTGTCCCAAGTGATTGAATAATGACAAAAAAAAAAAAAAATTACAAAAAGTTGTCACTAAATGATATATTGCTCACACATGCCATGGTTATATGTGGAATTGCACCCCAAAATACATTTTGCTGCTTCTCCTGAGTACGGGGATACCACATGTGTGGGAGTTTTTAGGAGCCTAGCCGCGTACGGGACCCCGAAAACCAATCACCGCCTTCAGGATTTCTAGGCACAAATTTTTGATTTCACTCCTCACTACCTATCACAGTTTCGAAGGCCATAAAATGCCAAAATAGCACAAAACCCCCCCAAATGACCCCATTTTGGAAAGTAGACACCCCAAGCTGTTTGCTGAGAGGCATGGTGAGTATTTTACAGCTCTCATTTGTTTTTGAAAATGAAGAAAGAATTTTTTTTTTTTTTCTTTTTTTTTTTTTCAATTTTCAAAACTTTGTGACAAAAAGCGAGATCTGCAAAAAACTCACAATACCTCTCAGCAAATAGCTTGGGGTGTCTACTTTCCAAAATGGGGTCATTTGGGGGGGGTTTTGTGCCATCTGGGCATTCCATGGCCTCCGAAACTGTGATAGGCAGTGAGAAGTGAAATCAAAAATTTACACCCTTAGAAAGCCTGAAGGCGGTGATTGGTTTTTGGGGTCCCGTACGCGGCTAGGCTCCCAAAAAGTCTCACACATGTGGTATCCCCGTACTCAGGAGAAGCAACAGAATGTATTTTGGGGTGCAATTCCACATATGCCCATGGCATGTTTGAGCAATATATCATTTAGTGACAACTTTGTGCAAAAAAAAAAAAAAATTGTCTTTTTTCCGCAACTTGTGTCAACATATAAAATATTCCATGGACTCGACATGCCTCTCAGTATATAGCTTGGGGTGTCTACTTTCCAAAATGGGGTCATTTGGGGGGGTTTTGAACTGTTCTGGCATTTTATACACAACATTAGGAAGCTTACATCCACTCTTCTAACCACTTGAAGACAAAGCCCTTTCTGACACTTTTTGTTTACATGAAAACATATTTTTTTTTGCAGGAAAATTATGTTGAACCCCCAAACATTATATATATTTTTAAAGCAAAGGCCCTACAGAATAAAATGGTGGGTGTTGCATTTTTTTTTCTACACAGTATTTGCGCAGCGATTTTTCAAACGCATTTTTTTGGGAAAAAATACACTTTTTTTTATTTTAATGCACTAAAACACACTATATTGCCCAAATGTTTGATGAAATAAAAAAGATGATCTTAGGCCGAGTACATAGATACCAAACACGACATGCTTTAAAATTTCGCACAAACGCGCATTGGCGACAAACTACATACATTTTTAAAAGCCTTTAAAAGCCTTTACAGGTTACCCCGTTAGATTTACAGAGGAGGTCTACTGCTAAAATTACTGCCCTCGATCTGACCTTCGCGGTGATACCTCACATGCATGGTGCAATTGCTGTTTACATATGACGCCAGACCGACGCTTGCGTTCGCCATTGGGCAAGAGCAGGGCAGGACAGGGGTGCTTTTTTTTTTTTTTTTTTTTTTTTTATTATTAATTTTGCTTTTTTATTTTATTTTTAAATTGTTCCTTCCATGTTTTTTTTTTTAATCATTTTTATTGTTATCTCAGGGAATGTAAATATCCCCTATGATAGTAATAGGTAGTGACAGGTACTCTTTTTTTGAAAAAACTGGGATCTAGACCCTAGATCTTTCCTCTGCCCTCAAAGCATCTGACCACACCAAGATCGGTGTGATAAAATGCTTTCCCAATTTCCCAATGGCGCTTTTTATATCCGGGGGGGGGACATTCCCTCCCACTGCTTGTAAAAGCAGTCCAGAGGCTAATTAGCCACTAGGGTTGCTTTTACATTAAAGCCGGCCGCTGGCTGAAAAGAATGATACCAAGATGATACCTAAACCCGCAGGCATCAATCTGTACGTTGCTGGTCCTTGTTGGACATGTATTGTAATCTTTTTTTTTCATGCAGCCAGGTGGCTGAACGAAAAAAGAGATTGATCGGTGGGTATGCCCACCATTAGAATACCGCCCTTCATCCACCCACTTCTAATGATGGGCATACATGCACCATTTATATATGCCGAAGCATGGGGGCATCCTCCCGCAAAAAAGTTATGCTGCACACACATGGTCTGACTTTTCCACGGGCAAAATCGCTCCTCCGCCCCTGCTGCCCCAATGCTTCGGCATATTTGCTTCTTTTTTTTTTTAACTGTGGTGGTGAAATCACCTCCTACAGCACTGGAGTCGCAGGGATCAGGCCTGTCTCTGCGAACGCTGCAGTTATGTGTGTTGTGTTTTGTAAGTGACAGTGATCGATCGATACTGCACTTCGGTGGCCTGGGCTGGACGGAGGGGCAAAACGCAGGTGCTAGCAGGTATCTGGGCTGATCCCGCTAACACTGCGTTTTTGGGAACCCTAAACTGCTGGGGACGCTAGTATAGATCTGATCAGATCAGATATTGATCTGTTCAGATACTATACCACTAAGGGAGGTGTATGCTTCACGCGTGGGTGTTAGCGTTACTGGCACTAACCTGACGCTGCCTGGGGTGTGACGCAGACCCTCTCTGACGCTAAAACCTAATTGATATCACCCGCCGGGCGATCAGGGGGTTAAACCTTTATTGGGTTATATACGGCGGGTGCCCTGACACTATAAAAAGCAAACTAACTAACCAGCGTCACCCGTAACACTTATATGATGATTACTGGTGAAAGGGTTAACTAGGGGCAATTAGGGGGTTAAAACCTTTATTAGATAATATATGGGGGTACCTGACGCTATAAAAACCTGCGGCGAACCTAAAAAAAATTACTGGCTACCGATCTGCATCACCGACACTAAGACAGCGATCAGAAAAACAATTGCTTAGTGACAGTGGTGATAGGGGGTGAAAGGGTTACCTGGGGGGCGATCAAGGGGGTTAAACCTTTATTAGATAATTTATGGGGGTACCCGACGCTATAAAAACCTGCGGCGAACCTAAAAAAAAAATACTGGCTACCGATCAGCATCACCGACGCTAAGACATCGATCAGAAAAACGATCGCTTAGTGACAGTGGTGATAGGGGGTGAAAGGGTTACCTGGGGGGCGATCAAGGGGGTTAAACCTTTATTAGATAATTTATGGGGGTACCCGACGCTATAAAAACCTGCGGCGAACCTAAAAAAATTACTGGGTACCGATCTGCATCACCGACGCCAAGACAGCGATCAGAAAAACAATTGCTTAGTGACAGTGGTGATAGGGGGTGAAAGGGTTACCTGGGGGGCGATCAAGGGGGTTAAACCTTTATTAGATAATTTATGGGGGTACCCGACGCTATAAAAACCTGCGGCGAACCTAAAAAAAAATACTGGCTACCGATCAGCATCACCGACGCTAAGACATCGATCAGAAAAACGATCGCTTAGTGACAGTGGTGATAGGGGGTGAAAGGGTTACCTGGGGGGCGATCAAGGGGGTTAAACCTTTATTAGATAATTTATGGGGGTACCCGACGCTATAAAAACCTGCGGCGAACCTAAAAAAAAAATACTGGCTACCGATCAGCATCACCGACGCTAAGACATCGATCAGAAAAACGATTGCTTAGTGACAGTGGTGATAGGGGGTGAAAGGGTTACCTGGGGGGCGATCAAGGGGGTTAAACCTTTATTAGATAATTTATGGGGGTACCCGACGCTATAAAAACCTGCGGCGAACCTAAAAAAATTACTGGGTACCGATCTGCATCACCGACGCCAAGACAGCGATCAGAAAAACAATTGCTTAGTGACAGTGGTGATAGGGGGTGAAAGGGTTACCTGGGGGGCGATCAAGGGGGTTAAACCTTTATTAGATAATTTATGGGGGTACCCGACGCTATAAAAACCTGCGGCGAACCTAAAAAAAAATACTGGCTACCGATCAGCATCACCGACGCTAAGACATCGATCAGAAAAACGATCGCTTAGTGACAGTGGTGATAGGGGGTGAAAGGGTTACCTGGGGGGCGATCAAGGGGGTTAAACCTTTATTAGATAATTTATGGGGGTACCCGACGCTATAAAAACCTGCGGCGAACCTAAAACAAATTACTGGGTACCGATCTGCATCACCGACGCCAAGACAGCGATCAGAAAAATGATCGCCAAGCGACGGCGGTGCTAGGGGGTGAAAGGGTTATCTGGGGGGTGATCAAGGGGTTAAACCTTTATTAGGGGGGGTTAGGGGGCTACACTGGACCTAAAACTAAATGTAGTGACACTTTTACAGTCACAAATGTCACTGATTGCAGTGATCAGTAAATAAATGGTCACTGCAATCAGTGACACTGTGACTGGGGGCTGGGGGGTGATCTGGGGGGGCTGGGGGGTGATCTGGGGGGGCCTGGGGGGGCGATTTATGTGCCTATGTGTGCTGGTGTTAGTGTAGTGTTAGTGCACTGACCTGTGTGTCTTCTCTTGTACGACGCTCGGTATATGTGAGCGCCGCACAGGAGATGACATCACTTCCTCCTGCTTTCTCTATCTGTGTAAACAGTACACAGACAGAGGGGGCATTTCTATTCGCCGGGAGCGATCGCGGGGGGGTGGTCGGAATCGAACGGCCGCCCCCCCATCTCGGAACGCTCCCAGACGAATTCCGACTGCTCACTGTACAGAAGGGGGGTCCGATCGGACCCCCCAACTGTACAAAGGCAATCACGTACACTCTACGTGATTGTGCCTGTCGGTGCCATTGTGCCGACGTATATATACAGTGAGCGGTCGTTAAGTGGTTAAAAATAGTAGGATTTTTAAAACAGCTTACCTGTAAAATCCTTTTCTTGGAGTACATCACGGGACACAGAGCAGCATAGTCATTACTATGTGGGTTATATAGAATTACCTTCAGGTGCTGGCACTGGCAACTTCCAAAACAGGAAGTACCCTCCCCTATATAAGCCCCTCCCATCCGGGAGCACCTCAGTTTTGTAGCAAAGCAATACGTGTCCCCAAAAGAGGGGTGGGAGCTCTGTGTCCCGTGATGTACTCCAAGAAAAGGATTTTACAGGTAAGCTGTTTTAAAAATCCTACTTTCTTGTTCATACATCACGGGACACAGAGCAGCATAGTCATTACTATGTGGGACGTCCCAAAGCAATGCCAAATGAGGGGGGGGGGGATACACCATACATAAGCTGGGCGCCATCAGGCATGAGGATCTTTTGCGGCCTGCCACACACTGCGCCCAAAGGCGACATCCTCCTGACTACTAACGTCCACCTGGTAGAACCTAGTAAACGTGTGTACTGAAGACCATGTTGCGGCCTTACAAATTTGAGCCAGGGAGGCCTGGTGATGCACTGCCCATGAAGTTCCAACTGCTCTCGTGGAGTGCGCCCTAACTTTGAACGGAGGCGGTCTACTTCTCAAGCCATAGGCTTGTATTATGACCTGTCGAATCCACTTGGCTAAAGTAGATTTTGACGCTGCCTGACCCTTTCTGGGGCCTTCCGGCAGAACAAACAAAGAATCCGTTCTACGAATCTGAGCAGTGGCTTTTAGATAAGCTTTAACTGCTCTTACTACATCCAAAGAATGCAATAACTTTTCCTCTACCGAGCTTGGTTTGGGGAAAAAAGAAGGAAGAACCACATCCTGGTTCAAGTGAAACCTCAATACCACCTTAGGAATATAGGCTGGGTGAGGACGTAATACTACTCTGTCCTTATGGATAACCAGATATGGCTCTTTACAGGACATGGCGGCTAATTCCGACACTCTTCTAGCCGAGCATATGGCTACCAGGGATGAGCCGAACACCCCCCTGTTCGGTTCGCACCAGAACCTGCGAACAGACAAAATGTTCGTGTAAACTTTAGAACCCTATTAAATACAATGGACTCGAACGTTCGAAATCTAAAGTGTTAATTATAAAGGCTAATATGCAAGTTATTGTCCTAAAAAGTGTTTGGGGACCCGGGTCCTGCCCCAGGGGACATGTATCAATGCAAAAAGAAGTTTTAAAAACGGCCGTTTTTTCGGGAGCAGTGATTTTAATAATGCTTAAAATGAAAAAATAAAAGTGAAATATTCCTTTAAATTTCGTACCTGGGGGGTGTGTATGATATGCATGTAAAGTGGCGCATGTTTCCCGTGCTTAGAACTGTCCCTGCAAAAAATGTCATTTTTGAAAGAAAAAAAATGCATTTAAAACTGACTCGCGGCTATTAATGAATTGTCGGCTCCCGGCAATACATACAAAAGTCATTGATAAAAAAAAAAAAAAGCGTGGGGGTTCCCCAGAATTCAATTACCAGGCCCTTCAGGTCTGGCATGGATTTTAAGGGGAACTCCACCCCAAGTTTAAAAAAAAAATGGCGTGGAGTCCCCCTAAAAATCCATACCAGACCCCTTATCCGAGCACGCAACCTGGCCGGCCGCAGGGGAAAAGGGGGGGACGAGAGAGCGGCCCCCCCTCCCTCCTGAACCGTACCAGGCCACATGCCCTCAACATGGGGAGGATGTCCCCATGTTGATGGGGACAAGGGCCTCATCCCCACAACCCTTGCCCGGTGGTTGCGGGGGGCTTATCGGAATCTGGAAGACCCCTTTAACAAAGGGGACCCCCAGATCCCGCCCCCCCCCCCCTATGTGAATTGGTAACGGGTACATTGTACCCCTACCATTTCACGAAGAAAGCGTAAAAAAATGTTTAAAAAAACACACAAACACCTTGAAAAAGTCCTTTATTTAAAAAAATAAATAAATAAACATTCCAGCGGTGAAATCCAGTGTCCCGCGGCGATCCCGATGTCCAGCGCTGTCCTTCATTGGTTGTGCCTGAGCGGACCTGATGGGGAACTCCCTCTCAGTATTTTAAATGTATAGACCCGCCCCTTCTAATGTTCCCCATCAGGTCCGCTCAGCGGACCAGATGCGGAACATGAGAAGGGGCGGGTCTATACATGTATTACCAAAGTGAGAGCAGTTCCCCATCAGGTCCGCCCCCTCGGTATGTCGGACCCGCCTACGTCATTGGCTTGAGCGGGGAACTTCCTTCACTATGTAAATTTAAATTACACAGTGAAGGAAGTTCCCCGCTCAAGCCAATGACGTAGGCGGGTCCGACATACCGAGGGGGCGGACCTGATGGGGAACTGCTCTCACTTTGGTAATACATGTATAGACCCGCCCCTTCTCATGTTCCGCATCTGGTCCGCTGAGCGGACCTGATGGGGAACTTTAGAAGGGGCGGGTCTATACATTTAAAATACTGAGAGGGAGTTCCCCATCAGGTCCGCTCAGGCACAACCAATGACGGACAGCGCTGGACATCGGGATCGCCGCGGGACACTGGATTTCACCGCTGGAATGTTTTTTTTTTTTTTTTTCTTAATAAAGGACTTTTTCAAGGTGTTTGTGTGTTTTTTTAAACATTTTTTTACGCTTTCTTCGTGAAATGGTAGGGGTACAATGTACCCCTTACCAATTCACATAGGGGGGGGGCCGGGATCTGGGGGTCCTCTTTGTTAAAGGGGTCTTCCAGATTCCGATAAGCCCCCCGCCCGCAGACCCCCACAACCACCGGGCAAGGGTTGTGGGGATGAGGCCCTTGTCCCCATCAACATGGGGACATCCTCCCCATGTTGAGGGCATGTGGCCTGGTACGGTTCAGGAGGGAGGGGGGGCCGCTCTCTCGTCCCCCCCTCTTCCCCTGCGGCCGGCCAGGTTGCGTGCTCGGATAAGGGGTCTGGTATGGATTTTTAGGGGGACTCCACGCCATTTTTTTTTAAAATTTGGGGTGGAGTTCCCCTTAAAATCCATGCCAGATCTGAAGGGCCTGGAATGGATATTTGGGGGAACCCCACGTCAATTTTTTTTTTATTTGCGGCGGGGTTCCCCTTAATATCCATTCCAGACCTGAAGGGCCTGGTAATTGAATTCTGGGGAACCCCCACGCTTTTTTTTTTTTTTTATCAATGACTTTTGTATGTATTGCCGGGAGCCGACAATTCATTAATAGCCGCGAGTCAGTTTTAAATGCATTTTTTTCTTTCAAAAATGACACTTTTTGCAGGGACAGTTCTAAGCACGGGAAACATGCGCCACTTTACATGCATATCATACACACCCCCCAGGTACGAAATTTAAAGGAATATTTCACTTTTATTTTTTCATTTTAAGCATTATTAAAATCACTGCTCCCGAAAAAACGGCCGTTTTTAAAACTTCTTTTTGCATTGATACATGTCCCCTGGGGCAGGACCCGGGTCCCCAAACACTTTTTAGGACAATAACTTGCATATTAGCCTTTATAATTAGCACTTTAGATTTCTCCCATAGATTTTTCGAATTTGCCGCGAACACCCCAATTTGTTCGTTGTTCGGCGAACGGGCGAACAGGCAATGTTCGAGTCGAACATGAGTTCGACTCGAACTCGAAGCTCATCCCTAATGGCTACTAAAAATATCAATTTTCTGGTGAGTAGAACCAAGGAAATGTGCCGCAAAGGTTCAAACGGCTGCTTCTGCAGAACCGACAGAACCAAATTTAGATCCCATGGGCATATGGGAGCTTTAATCGGTGGAATAATACGAGTCACACCTTGCATAAAGGATTTGACAAGTGAATGCATAGCCAGGGGCCTTTGAAATAGTATTGATAAGGCCGAAACCTGGCCCTTGATAGTACTTAAGGCAAACTTCCTGTCTACAGCCCACTGCAGGAAGTCCAGAATTCTGCCTATAACGTACTTACGTGGATGCCATTTTCTGGCCTCGCACCAAGTGATGTACGCCTTCCAAACTCTATAGTAGATCTGCCTGGATACAGGCTTCCTGGCATTGATTATAGTTGATACCACAGAGTTAGAGAGACCTCTCTTCTTTAGGATGTGGGATTCAATAGCCAGGCCGTTAAACTTAGAGTTAGTAAGGAAGGGTGGTATATCGGTCCTTGCGAAAGCAGGTCCGGACGACGTGGAAGGGTCCAAGGACTCCCCACAGACATTTTGATGATCTCCGCGTACCAGGCCCTTCGGGGCCACGCTGGAGCCACCAGGATCACCGGCTTCTTCTCCAACCTGACTCTGCGAAGGAGTCGAGGCAACAATTGTAGCGGAGGGAATGCATATATCAGTCTGAACTGATCCCAAGGGAACACCAGAGCATCCGAGCCGCAAGCGAGGGGATCCCTTGTCCGGGAGACAAATCTGTCCACCTTTGCGTTGAATCTGGATGCTAGCAGATCTACATCCAGTGTTCCCCACCACTGACATATTGCTCGGAAGACCTCGGGATGAAGGGACCATTCCCCTGGGCATAACTGTTGGCGACTCAGAAAGTCCGCCTTCCAATTCTCCACCCCTGGAATGGAGACAGCTGACATACATGGGACATGCTTTTCTGCCCATTCCAGGATGTGACTTACTTCCCTCTGGGCTGCACGACTCCTGGTGCCTCCCTGATGATTGATATATGCCACTGCTGTGGCATTGTCTGATTGAATTCTGACAGGGGACCCTTGGAGTCTGGATGTCCAGGCTACTAGGGCATACCGGGCTGCTCGTATCTCTAAGAGATTGATGGGCAGTGTTTTTACTACATTTGACCATCTGCCCTGGAGAGACCATTGCTCCAGTACTGCCCCCCAGCCTATAAGGCTGGCATCTGTAGTGACCACCTTCCAAGATATCGGACTGAAGGGTTTTCCCTTCTGGAGATTCTGGGGGATCAACCACCAGCAGAGACTCTTCCGAACGGAAGGGGACAAAGCCATCGGGAAGTCTAGAGCCTGAATTTTTCCGTTCCAGGCTGACAATATGGCCCTCTGTAAATTCCTTGAGTGGAATTGGGCGTATGGCACAGCTTCGAATGATGCTACCATCTTTCCTAGCAGCCTCATGCACAGGCGTATGGACGGCTGTCTTTTTGCACAAAGCAGACGGACCAAGCCCCTCAAAGAGGATACCTTGTCTAGAGGTAAGAAAATCTTCCTCTGGTCTGAATCCAGCCGTAGCCCTAGATATACCAGGTTTTTCACTGGTTGTAGGGCTGACTTGTCCAGGTTGATGACCCAACCGTGAGATTCTAGATACTTGATTGTATCGACAATTACCACTTCTAGCTTGGCAACTGAGTGGTCCATCAACAACAGGTCGTCTAGGTATGCCATTATCGTTACACCTCGTGTACTTAGATCGGCCAACAGTGGGGCCAGAATTTTTGTGAACACTCGTGGTGCTGTGGCCAGACCGAATGGTAAGGCTCTGAACTGAAAATGGCGCCCTTCTACTGCAAAGCGTAGAAATTTTTGATGACCTGGAAAGATGGGAACATGCAAGTAAGCATCTTTGATGTCGATCGAGGCTAACCATTCCTCCCCCTGTAGGGCAGCGGTGACCGATCGGATCGACTCCATCCGGAAAGACCGGACGTTTAGAAATTTGTTTAGACTCTTTAGGTCCAATATGGGTCTTATGTCCCCGTTTGGCTTCGGGACTGTGAAAAGGTTTGAGTAGAAACCCAACCCCCACTCTTCCATAGGAACCTCCATAATTACTCCTTGGAGCAATAGTTGTTCTAACGCCAATAGGAGAGACCCTCTTTTCAGAGGGTCTCTTGGCATGCCTGACCACATAAAATGGGAAGGAGGAGACTCTTTTAACTCCAACTTGTATCCCAGAGTTACTGCGGAGAGCACCCATCTGTCTTTGATCGTCTCCCGCCAGGTCTCTGCGAACAACTGAAGTCTTCCCCCCACCCGTTTGAGTGGGGGCAGCCCTTCATAGGCTTGACTTGGAGGCTGGTTTAGTACCCCTTCGGATCCAGGGTTTCTTATTACCCTGTGACTGTCCCTGATTTTTACCCCCTGAGTTTGACCGAGGAGGCCGTCGGAACTGCTTAGTAGCAGACGTCGCAGGGATAGGAGAGGTAGTCCTCTTAAAAGATGGACCCCTAGACCTCTTCTTACTCGGTAAGAGAGTACTTTTACCACTGGAAATCTTCTGGATATACTTATCCAGGTCCTCGCCAAAAAAGGCGTTCCCCATGAAATGGGAAGCTAACTAAGAGCTTCTTACAGGGAGCTTCAGCAGACCAGTTTTTGAGCCACAGAAGCCTACGCATATGTACCAAAGACAGCGTGAGGCGGGAGGCCTGATGGATAGAATCCTTGATGGCGTCAACCGTAAAGCATAATGCTCTAGGCAGATCAGCCAGAGCCTGGGCCTGCTGGTCTGGCAAATCCCTCAGGACCATTTTCATTTGATCCTTTAAAGCTTGGCAGACCCCAATAGCTGCCACTGCTGGCTGTGTAACAGCCCCTGCTGTGGAAAAAGCAGATTTTAATAAAGATTCCAATTTTTTATCTACTGGATCTTTGAACATTTGAACATTATCTACTGGACATGTCAGTGATTTGTTCACAGAAGAGATGGCTGCATCCACCGTAGGAACATTCCATCTCTGGGTGAACTTTTCCTCCATGGGATAGATCACCGGAAATTTCTTAGGCGGAACAAATAGTTTATCAGGATGTTCCCAGTCCTGGTATATAAGTCCTTCCAATAATGGATGTATTGGAAAGGAGCAATTAATCTGGGGAGCTTTTAGCGACCCCAATGAGGAGACAGCAGTAGTTGATGGTTCAACAAGAGGCATTTTAAATGCAGATCGAACCATGTCAGTTAGGGTCTGGACCCACAATCTTTCAGTCTGTGATGCTGAAAATGGTTCATCTACTGTCGATTCCTCAAAAACAGAGTTAACCTCCTCCTGATTAGGGATGAGCTTCGTGTTCGAGTCGAACATACGTTCGACTCGAACATTGGCTGTTCGATCGTTCGACGAAGATCGAACGATTTGGGCCGTTCGCGCCAAATTCGAGTGACGCGAACGGCCCACAATGCACTACGCCATCGCAGTGTCATCCAGGCGCTGTGATTGGCCAAGCATGCACTGTGACCCCGCATGCTTGGCCAATCACAGCGCCGGCAGCGAGGAGAGCAATGATTGGCCACAGGCAGGATGCCTGTGGCCAATTATTGCTGAGGGTGTTTAGTACACGCCCCACACTATAAAAGGCCGCCAGCACGGCGGCCTAGTGTAGTGTGTTCCGGAGCAGGGATAGAGTAGCATAGGCAGGGACAGTGACTGTTATTTCTTTCTTGCTTAACCTGGATTCCTTTAGTTTAGGGAAAGAGAAGGATAGGTAGGGAGAGTGTCAGTGTGTTTTGTGCTTCTGCTATAGTGTGCTTAAAAAAAAACATTTATTCTAGGGACAGAAAACTCTAGGTAGGGACAGTGTCAGTTTCTTTCACTCTGCAAGTCCTTGTTTCCAGGGACCTGGAAGGACAGTGAGTGAATTGTCCTTTTGCTATATTGTGATTAAAAAAAACATTTATTCTAGGGACAGAAAACTCTAGGTAGGGACAGTGTCAGTTTCTTTCACTCTGCAAGTCCTTGTTTCCAGGGACCTGGAAGGACAGTGAGTGAATTGTCCTTTTGCTATATTGTGATTAAAAAAAACATTTATTCTAGGGACAGAAAACTCTAGGTAGGGACAGTGTCAGTTTCTTTCACTCTGCAAGTCCTTGTTTCCAGGGACCTGGAAGGACAGTGAGTGAATTGTCCTTTTGCTATATTGTGATTAAAAAAAACATTTATTCTAGGGACAGAAAACTCTAGGTAGGGACAGTGTCAGTTTCTTTCACTCTGCAAGTCCTTGTTTCCAGGGACCTGGAAGGACAGTGAGTGAATTGTCCTTTTGCTATATTGTGATTAAAAAAAACATTTTTTTCTAGGGACAGAAAACTGTAGGTAGGGAGAGTGTTTTTTTTCTTTCACTCTGCAAGTCCTTGTTTCCAGGGACCTGTAAGGACAGTGAGTTAATTTTCCTTGTGCTATATTGTGATTAAAAAAAACATTTTTTCTAGGGACAGAAAACTGTAGGTAGGGAGAGTGTTTTTTTTCTTTCACTCTGCAAGTCCTTGTTTCCAGGGACAGAGAAGGACACCTGAAGGTAGCCCTTATTGCTTTTTTCCCATCTCCCTGCAGGCCATCTATTAGAATGTCTGGAAGGCAAACAAGGAGAGGCAGACAGTCAGGAGGCAATAAAAGAGGGCAAGCAGGCTCTGTGTCTGGGGGCAACAGTGCTGGTCGTGGACGCGGTGCATTGTCATCAGCACATGGCCATGGGACACGCTTGTCCTTCTTTTCGGCAGCTGGACATGTTGAGCCACATCATGCCGAAGACTTGGTAGAGTGGATGACCAAGCCCTCCTCCTCCTCCTCATCCTCTCTCACCCAGGCTCAGGGTACTGGAAAAGCAGCTGCCAAAGCGTCGTCTTCCCTGGTATCAATGTCAGACAAATCATCAGTCACTCCTTCCCTAGACCCACCATGTCCTCCTCCTGAGGAGTCCCCCGAACTGTTTCAGCACAGTGTTGGGTACA
The DNA here is from genome assembly GCA_029206835.1 of Rana muscosa. Taxonomy (NCBI): domain Eukaryota; kingdom Metazoa; phylum Chordata; class Amphibia; order Anura; family Ranidae; genus Rana; species Rana muscosa. The sequence continues at coordinate 7,673,557 of CM055117.1, forward strand.
TGCTCCAGGAGGATGCCCAGCGTTTCGAAGGGTCTGATGATGAAACCCAGCTAGAGGAAGGCAGTAGCGTGAGAGCAGACAGAGGGGATGCTCAAGAAGGACACCAATCTGGCAGTCATGTTCCAGCAGCTGCAGCATACTGCCAGATTGGCTCCAGTGATGAGGAGGGAGGGGATGATGAGGTCAATGACTCCACGTGGGTGCCTAATAGGAGAGAGGAGGAGGAGGAGGATGAGGAGGAGGCACATCTCCAACGAGGCAGGATGCCCTTTGGTGGCCAGCGTAAGGGCAGTACACCGACGGAATCACACCGCAGAGCTCCGCCTGTGCAGGGCGCTGCCTCTGCCCGTCATTCAAAAAGTTCTTTGGTGTGGGCCTTTTTTGAGGCTAGTGCATCAGATCGCACAGCTGCTGTTTGCAACATATGTCTCAAGCGTATATCGCGTGGCCAAAACATCAGCCGCTTGGGTACCACATGCCTGACCAGACATATGTTGACCTGCCATGCAGCTCGTTGGCAAGCCTACCTCAAAGACCCACACCAAAGAACAAAGCGGACCTCTCCTTGCACCGCATCAGCTGGGATCTCCAACCCCACTATAACTTCAGTCCTCTCTGAAACATGCACTGAGAGGAATGAAGGTGTAGAATTAGGTGTGTCACAGCCAAGTACTTGCGCCCACTCTGCTAGCAGTACACCGACGTCCGATTCTAGCAGGCAAATTTCCCTGCCCCAGCTGCTGGACCGTCGAAAGAAGTTCACTCCCAGCCATCCACATGCCCAGCGGTTGAATGCTAGCTTGGCTAAATTGCTAGCGCTTCAACTGCTGCCTTTTCAGTTGGTAGACTCGGACCCCTTCCGTGAGTTTGTGCAATGTGCGGTTCCTCAGTGGCAGGTTCCCAAACGCCACTTTTTCTCACGGAAGGCTATTCCGGCTCTCTACCGGCATGTGGAAGGCAATGTCTTGGCCTCGCTGGACAGGGCGGTCAGCGGTAAGGTGCATATTACCGCTGACTCATGGTCCAGCAGGCATGGACAGGGACGTTACCTTTCTTTCACGGCCCATTGGGTCACTCTTTTGGCAGCTGGGAAGGATTCAGGACAAGGTGCAGTAGTGTTGGAGGTTGTCCCACCGCCACGCCTCCAAAATGCTACTACTGGTTGTGACACACCTCTCTCCTCCACCCCCTCCTCTTCTTCTTCCTCCATGGCCTCTTCCTGTGGTTTGTCCTATGAACCAGCGGTGCTCCGTAGCCGTTCACGGGGCTACGCAAGTACGCAGGCAAAAAGATGCCATGCCGTGCTTGCGCTGGTGTGTTTGGGGGACAGAAGCCACACTGGGGCAGAGGTCCTGTCTGCTCTGCAGGGCCAGGCCGAGAGGTGGTTGACGCCACGCCAGCTTAAGCCAGGAATGGTGGTTTGCGACAATGGCACCAACCTCCTCTCCGCCCTCCGACAGGGACAACTGACCCATGTGCCCTGTGTGGCTCACGTCCTTAACCTGGTGGTGCAGCGGTTCTTGGGCAGGTACCCGGGCTTACAGGATGTCCTGAGGCAGGCCAGGAAAGTCTGTGTGCATTTCCGCAGATCTTATAATGCCAGTGCTCGCCTGGCTGAGCTGCAAAAGGAGTTGAACCTGCCCAAGAACCGCCTTATATGTGACATGCCCACCAGGTGGAACTCAACGTTGGCCATGCTGCAGCGGCTGCACACGCAGCAGAGGGCCATCAATGAGTACCTGTGCGACTACGGCACCAGGACAGGGTCAGGGGAGCTTGGTTTTTTTTCTCCACGCCAGTGGGGCATGATCAGGGATGCATGCACTGTCCTGGCACCATTTGAGGAGGCCACGAGGATGGTGAGCAGTGACAGTGCATGCATCAGTGACACTGTACCTCTTGTCCACCTGTTGGAGCACACGCTGCGTGGAATAATGGACAGGGCACTTGAGGCAGAACAGAGGCAGGAAGAGGAGGACTTCCTTGCCTCTCAAGGCCCCCTTTACCCAGACAGTGTTCCTTCTGTCCCACCCATCGCACAGGAAGAGGAGGAGGAGGAGGAGGAGGAGGAGGAGGATTGTGTCAGCATGGAGGTGGAGGCTGGCACTCAGCATCATCAGCAGCAGTCTTTTAGGGATGATTTACAGTCCCAAGAAACCAGTGGACTTGTACGTGGCTGGGAGGAGGTGGCTGCGGATCATGTCGTCCTTAGTGACCCAGAGGACTCCGGAGCGAATGCCTCAGCAAACCTACGCTGCATGGCCTCCCTGATCCTGCAAAGTCTGCGGAAGGATCCTCGTATTCTTCGGATCAAGGAGAGGGACCATTACTGGCTGGCCACTCTCCTTGATCCACGGTACAAGGGTAAGGTTGCGGACCTTATGTTACCGTCGCAGAGGGAGCAGAGGATGAGACAACTCCGGGAGGCCTTGCAGAAAGGTCTGTGCAACGCGTTCCCAGAGACTGGGAGGTTGCAAACTCCTGGTCCTGGACAACGAGTTGCTGAGGCTTCGGCCAGTCAAAGAAGGAGCGGTGGGGAAGGTGGCCGTCTGACCGATGCGTTCAGACAATTCTTTAGTCCGCAGCCCCAAAGTATGATTGGTTCCAGCAACCATCGCCAGCGTCTGATAAACATGGTGCAGGAATATCTAGGGGCAAGGTCAGACTTGGACACCTTCCCCACCGAAAATCCTCTGGCTTACTGGGTCTTGAGGATGGATCACTGGCCAGAGCTTGCACAGTATGCAATTGAGCTACTGGCCTGTCCTGCATCCAGCGTTCTTTCGGAACGCACATTCAGTGCTGCTGGAGGATTTGTCACGGATCACAGGGTGCGCCTGTCCACCGACTCGGTTGATCGACTGACTTTCATCAAGATGAACCAGTCTTGGATCACCACCAGCTACCACACACCTGATGCTGATATAACAGACTAATTGATTTTAAAATGTCACATCCCTTCAAGACTGATGCTGATGCTGAGTGCCTGTGCTGTTATGTTGACTGGCTATCCTCCTCCTCCGAGTCCTCAATGATACGATTGATGATGATAGCTTGGAAGATCATTTTTGTTTATGGGTGCCGCCACCAGTGCCTAACGCCCAATTTTTCAGCCCCTGTTTAACAGGGGCGTGTAATTACAATTTTTGAAGCAATACTTTGCAACAGGGCTCATTGCTGTGCTCCAAGTACAGTATCTGTGAGGAGTTGCAGTGTTGTGCCACCAGTGCCTAAGGCCCAATTTTTCAGCCCCTGTTTAACAGGGGCGTGTCATTACAATTTTTGAAGCAATACTTTGCAACAGGGCTCATTGCTGTGCTCCAAGTACAGTATCTGTGAGGGGTTGCAGTGTTGTGCCACCAGTGCCTAAGGCCCAATTTTTCAGCCCCTGTTCAACAGGGGCATGTAATTACAATTCTTGATCTAATAATTCACAGCAGGGCCCATTGCTGCACCCACCAAGAGTAACTGTCAGGGCTTACAGTGTTGTGGCACCAGCACCACCATCAAAGGCCCAATTTTTACTACCACTGTTCAACAATTATATGTAATTAAAATTCCTGATATAATAGTTGACAGCAGGGCGTTCCAGCACCAACCAAGAGTAACTGTGAGTGCTTACAGTGTTGTGCCAACACCAACAACTAAGGGGCCTATTTCTGCAGAGTATATACGGCAGGTCCCTACTTTCAAACATCCAACTTACAAACGACTCCTACTTGCAAACGCAAGAAGACAACAGGAAGTGAGAGGAAATCTACCACTAGGAAGGAAAATTCTCTCCTGTAAGAATAAATATGGGAGAAAGGTGTCTCCTCTGTACTGATGCTTTATCAGCAATCCTTGTTTCAAGAAAAACACCACATTTCAAAAACAGTTGTCATTGGGACGGAAAGTGAGGTGAAATGTTCTGAACAGGGGCACAGACAGCAAAACAAATGTTACAGGGGTGATAACCCTTACCTATGTTTTCCAAAAAGTTTAAAAATAGATTTTTGGGCTGGAGCTACACTTCAACAATGTACCTGTTCAAAATTACAAACAGATTCTACATAAGAACAAACCTACAGTCCCTGTCTTGTATGCACCGCCTGTATACGGCTGTTCAGAGTATATAGGGCCTTTTTTATTTTATGTGCGGGGTTCCCCTTAATATCCATACAAGACCCAAAGGGGCTGGTAATGGGCTGGGGTAGGGGGGGGGGGTCATGGGGTAGCTATGCCATTTTTCTTAAAGAATTTCATCCATATTACCGGGACCAGACATTACATTAAAGCCGCAAGCAGTTTTAAATGGCTTTTTTTTCCTTTAGAAGTGTCATTTTGTGCAGGGACAGTTCTAAACACGGGAAACACGTGGCACTTCACAGGCATACTTTAGACACCCCCCAGGTACGATATTTAAAGGAATATTTGACTTTTTTTTTTTCACTTTATGCATCATTAAAATGACTGCTCCCGAAAAACGACCGTTTTTAAAACTTCTTTTTGCATTGATACATGTCCCCTGGTGCAGAACCCGGGTTCCCAAACCCTTTTTAGGACAATAACATGCATAATAGTTGTTATAATTAGCACTTTAGAATTCGAACGTTCGCATCCATTGTATTTAATAGGGTTCTAATGTTCGTTCGAACTTCCGGTCCGTTCGCGGGTTCTGGTGCGAACCGAACCCGGGGGTGTTCGGCTCATCACTACTCCTGATCCCCTTCAGGTAGGTCGGTCCCTTCCTGGGACTGTTGCTCTGCCAACAGGCACTCTAATGGAGGTGATGGAGATCTGGCGCGCTTTCTTTCCTGTAGAGAAGAAGCGATCAATGCTGCCAATCTCTGCTCCAATCCCTCCAGAGTTGAGGAAAAAACCTCCTCTGTTATATATGCAGGAGCAGGTGGACTGAGGACAGCCGCAGTACCTGGCACTCCCGGGGGTTCCTTATGGGTATTAACCTCTGATTTCTCAGGGGAGGAGGGTGCAGATGACTGCTCCAGATCCTCAGAGCCCGATGGAGACCCCCTACACTTCCTGAGAGGTATATCTCGGAGTTTTTTATTCGGCATATTCCTTAGTTCAAAGCTGAGGTATTCCAGCCGCAATACACCCCTTTACTGAAATAGTCTAATGCAATCTGCTGCTATGTACATCAGTGGGTGTCTACTAATGCGTCTTTCTGGGGATGCCTGTATCAATTGCCCGCTGTAAGCCCCTATACCATGCTACCAGCTCCTTTTCATGCTCTGTGTCCATAGCAAGCAGCGTGGACTGAGTCCTTTTATCTTGCTGGGACGCCCGCACATGCGCAGAAGCGCTGGGCGCACAGAGCGCGTCATCCGCCAGGCTCCGCCCACTTTTTTAAGCTAAATCTAAAAAAAGAAAGCGTGTGTGCGCGCGCGTGCACGTGTGCGCTCTTGGCGCCCTGTAGGGAGAGGAGCCAGGGTCCCTGTTTCACCAGGACTCGGGGATGGAAGGAAACTACTTGGCAGCATGACAGAGGAATGCAGCTTCCCTGATAGAGAGCTCACTCATCTGCCTGGACTTTCACCATGGAAGGAATAGTCCCAAGAAAAAAAGACGTTCCACAGCGGCCTCTAGTGGCCAAACACAGGTACCGCACTTTTGTCTTTTTTTTTTTTTTTTTTTTAAAACCACCTTTATGAAAAACATTTCCAGGTTTACAGTTTTTAAAACTTCCTTTATGAAAAAACATTTCTAGGATTTCTTAGGCATATACAGCTATTAGCGGGAATACCTTTTAGGTAACAGGCAGAAAGACATATTAGGCTTGGGGGTCCCCTCAATAGAACCAAGTTCCTGAGGGGCCCCCACTTACCTTTTCCCCGCCGCAGGACTTTGTTTGGTCCACAGAAGCCCAAACTTCACCTCTCACGGCAGGCATTGTACTAGACCTTCAGGGACCGGGTTCCCAAGGATTCCACTCCCCTGGACCTGTATAGCACCCTGCACAGATAGCCTCTTGGTTTTGGGTATGACCAGAGCTCTGGATCCCAGGGTCCAGCCCTCCTAAGAGAGGCATTACAGGCAAAACCCTGCTCTTCTCTGCAAGGCCCGGGTACCGACCGTTTAGCTATGAAGCTTTTTTGGTCGGATCCGGAATAGCTTGCTAAGGCCCAGAGAACCTGTACACAAGCCCAGATGAATACATGTTAACCTTGGCCAACACCTTAGACACTGGCAAAAAACTGAGGTGCTCCCGGATGGGAGGGGCTTATATAGGGGAGGGTACTTCCTGTTTTGGAAGTTGCCAGTGCCAGCACCTGAAGGTAATTCTATATAACCCACATAGTAATGACTATGCTGCTCTGTGTCCCGTGATGTATGAACAAGAAAGTGGTTTTTATACCTAGTAAATCACTTATATTACCTAGCATTATACATTGGATGAGCTCAATATATACCTACCCTTTTGTTTTTTCCATATGAGTTTTCTTGAGATATTACTTCTCTTCTAGGTATAGCTCTCCAAAACCGCAACACACATCACAACTCTGTGTTTTTAATTAATATAGAGTGGTGGAATCTTTTCTGTGAAACACTGGTAAGGCAATCTTCTATGCGGGTGGTTTGCTTTTTCGGTTTTTGTGCTGTATAAATCCCATCCTATACAATATATAATTGTTTCATGTACCCAGTCTTGCTAATAGTTAAAATATGGCTTATCTCTTAGATGAGGTGATCGAAAGTGAAATTAGCTCCGCCTTTCTTTGTGACCCCTCAATTTCAGAGGAAACTAATGATACACTGAGAACACTATTTAAAAACCATAAAAAACTCACTGTAAAATATCTCAACCGTAAATGGGATATTTCATCTCTAAAGTCACATATTGAACATAAAATCATCCCGAGGGGTCTCAGGGAACGAATAATCCCAGCAGGCCATCTCCATACACCAAGATTTTTAGAACAATGGAAAAAACGCTGCCTAGCTCGCGGGATTGATACCCTACAAATGATAGTTGATGAAGAATTATTACAGCTAGATGAAATTAAGCTAGAAATTGACAAAAGTGTAGAACTATTTGAACCCTTTAAAAACTATCCCACTTTTGAGACAAATAATGAATTTCTGAAAAAAGAGATAGAGAAGCTTCAAAAAACTCTCAAAACTACAAAACAAGAACGCTTTAGACAGAACCTTCATGACTGGGAGAAAGGTGATATTTTTGATCCCACCATCCACAGAGGAAGGAGCCAGTCCCGGAGTAGGCAGAATTCAAAATCCAGAAGGAAAAACGCTCCCTTATATACATCCTCAGATAGTGAACAGGATCTAACTGAAACTAGCCTAGCCAAATCGGTGAATTTTTTAGATTCCAGGGGGACCCAGGGAAAAGGTCCCGGCCCCAGAAAGCCGGCACTAAACAAGGTATCACAGAAAGGCAAACAAGAATCACTGACACACGAATCCGGGCAGGTAAACAAACACGACGCGGACAGATACAAAAGGGAATTAAGATCAAGGTCACACAAGAATTAGCGAGAATAGATACTCTAGAAACTCATGAAGGGGAACAGACTGTAACCACCGATATGAAAATAGTAAACTTGACGGAATTCCCTTTAAATAAACACCATTTATCCCTTCTAAAAAGAGGATTGTCATTTTCACCCAAAGCAACAATGAGTGAGTTCGAGGTATATAAAGATATCAGTTTATTTCTAAGGAAACTAGTATTTAGAAGTTGGCATGGCCAACAACAGAGTAAATTGCCAATGACCGATATAGATAGGGAAGAACAAGAGGCATTACAGAATCTTGTCTCCCTTTTAGAGGAAAATGACGAAACTGACATAGACTCGCTACATGAAACCGAGACAGAATGTGCACGCCAATCAAATCTATTAATTAAATCACTAAAAATGCCACCACTAGCGAAACATCGCTGGATTTCACTTTTCCTTGACCAGGTCCGCAAAGACTTGTCCAAGGTTAACTGGAAGTGGAAAGGCGCTGATAATTTAACTAAGAATGAACGAACCGCACTTAGACAACTAGAGGAGGCAGATGATATAATAATCAAGGACAGTGACAAAGGCGGTAATACTGTCATCCTAACACAAACAATGTATGAAGGGGAAATCGAACGTTTATTGGGTGATAGGGAAACATACCTGAGATTAGAAAACAATCCGTTCCCCAATATAATATATGAATTAAACTTCAAATTAAGCTTCGCTTATGAAGAAAAACTAATTTCCAAAAAAGAATTTAATTACCTTAGGGTAATTGAATATAATATTCCAACGTTTTATATTATCCCTAAGCTCCATAAATCTATTACCAACCCCCCAGGAAGACCCATAGTCTCTGCCATCAAGGGACCGCTGGAGCGGGTGGGCAAACTAGTGGATGCTCTAATTAAAGACCTGGTTGTGGAGCTTCCCTCCTTTGTACAGGACACATGAGATGTGCTTGAGCATCTTGAGGGAATTAAATATCTCCCGGGGACCCTCCTGGTGGGGATCGACGTTGAATCATTATATACGTCGATTCCCCACACGTGGGGCCTCAAAGCCATCGATCATTTTTTACAACAAAAATTTCCACTTTTAGCAGCTCAAAATTAATTCTTGGTAGATACTCTAAACTTCATGTTGACAAATAACTGCTTCCAGTTTCTAAATAGAAACTATAAACAAATAAGAGGAACATCGATGGGAGCACCCTGGGCACCTGCTTATGCCTGTCTCCACTTGGGGCTATGGGAGGAAGAACTGGTGTATACATCCACCTTCTATCGGGAGCATAGCCATTTATGGCTAAGATTCATTGACGATGTGATCATGCTATGGGCTGGGTCCCCAGATGAACTTAAGCTATTCATGAGTGAACTCAATTTAAATGATAGGAACATTAAATTGACCTACACATGGGACCAGCACTGCCTCTCCTTTTTGGATCTATCTATATCGGTCATTGATGATCAATTATGCACCAGGACTTTTAGGAAGGATACAGCAGCCAATAATCTCCTCTTTGCTGGTAGCCATCACCCCAGGTCACTAATACAAGGAATTCCTGTGGGGCAATTCTTAAGAAGCAGAAGAAACTGCTCTAGGGATGATGATTTCCACACCGAGGCGAGCCAGCTATATAGTAGATTTAGAGATAGAGGATATTCACATGGCTGCTTAAGAAAAGCCAAGAAAAGAGCCTTCCAAACCGATAGAAAGGACCTGCTAATCAAAAAGAAAAAACAGAAAGAAACTCATTTACAAGCTCCTATTCGTATCATCACCAAATATGGTACCCAATGGGAACAGGTCAGGAGTATACTCAGCCGGCATTGGCATATTCTGTCAGAAGCCCCTATCCTTGGTGAGTTTGTGGGTGACCGTCCCCTACTCACGGCAAGGAGATCCCGTAATTTAAAGGACAGTCTTGTTCAGTCTGAATATGTCAGGTCAACCAAACCAAATTGGTTGACTGATTTACCCCCCCCCCCCCCTTAAGGGCATGTATGCCTGTGGGAGGTGTTCCATATGTAAATATACAGACCGCACTGATGTGTTCACCAACTCTGATGGTACTAAAACCTTTAAAATTACCAACTTTATTAATTGTCTCACTACCCGAGTTATATATATGCTATCCTGTCCATGCGGGAAAATATATGTGGGAAAAACAAAACGACAATTGAGAATTAGAGTTGGTGAACACATCCAAACCATAATGAAAAAAGATGACGAACGGCCACTTTCACTTCATTTTTTAAAATATCACGATGGTAAACCAGATGGACTAACTGTTAAGGGAATCTACCGTCTAAACCTTCCCCATCGACGCGGTGATTTCGATAAAATTTTATATAGAAAAGAAAAAATGTGGATATACAATTTGAACAGTATGCAGCCGGCTGGGTTAAACAATGAATGTAATCTATCCGTGTTCCTTGATACCTAATCGATCTACTGTGGTTCGGGTACTAGACGAATTTTCAATTTCTCAGCCACTATTTGGGCTGTTAAAAATGATCGAAACTTATCTAGGCAATAATACCCTTAATCCACCAGGGGTCTCAAGTATATGAACCGAGACAAATTATTTGAAGAAATATTCAACTAATCTTCATATACCAATAGTAGTTTGTGCTTATTATGGAGATAACATATCTTTGGTTAACAGTGAAATATATGACTTAACGGGGTTACATGAGAATGATGGAGTAATATGAATAGCTTGATCGTCCTGTCATACACACCTATCACCAAGGATAAATAGAACTGTGAGGAATGGTCTTGAAAATCAAGTAGTATAGTACTGATTGATTCAATCGGCAAATGCTGCCAACTAAGTACTTTCTGACGATATGCCTACTTTTTTATTTTATATGCTCTTTCTATTACTGTGCCACAAAAAACAACTGTAGAAAGCTTCTCACTATAGTGATGACCGATTTTAGCCTAATGGGGAAATATGCCCCTTAATATGGCTATACGAGACTTATGGTGTGATGTGTACGGCACGATCAGCTAGTCATATATATATTCACTGTATAGAATGAACCAATCTCGATGAATTTAGATGAGAACAGATCGGCGCAGCATTGACCGATTAAATCGGCAAATCTTTCCAACTAAGGGCTCCTGTCACAGGCCCACCAGTATATAACTTGGGCCATTCTTATTATAGCGTGTACATTGTTTTGTCCAATTTTTGATCTTTCCATGCGATTTATTTGTTCTGAAACCGATGAGCTGAGTGCCGTGATAGCTTTTAACTGCAGCAGAGACCGTCACTGGCAAGCAGCTACCATTTTGAAATAATATTTATAGATTAATTATGAACACTGCGCTTAATAGTTCCCTGTATGGCTACTCTTGGTATAATGAAAAGGCTGACTGATAGTTTGAGAAGATGGAATAATCTGTAACTAACAAAAGCATTTATTAATGTCCATTGGATGTTTTCTATATAAACTACTGCTACAAAAAGTCCTGCTATGTGTATGCAGACCAAGCCATCTCCTCACTACCAGATTCGGTCCATTATTTTGACAGATCTAATCGTTACGTGTATTGCAACCATTTTGGTGCAGTCACGATACGCTTTGACTGATCTCCAAACATTAAAGGTATTCTTTAGTTGTGAACTTTTAAACCCTGGGTAGTCCGCAAAATACAGTTTGATGCACTAGTTTTTGTTTCACAGAAGAAATTCCCCCTCGTTTTTTATTTAATTTTTCTATAGTCTTCAGTGACACAATTGTTTGAATTAGCATGAATGGTGATGTGATTGATCCACATAAGCAACAGGTGATTATACTTGAAACACCTGTTTAAACCATCTATATTAGGACAGACACCAGACCAATGCGCATGCTCCGATGAAGCTTGATGAAAGCGAAACATGTAAGCAGTTTAGCAGTTTGATGCTACATTTCATGTAGTTCCTGAACATGGATGTTCCACCCACATGACTAACTACCGAATCATCTGCCCCGATCTCAATACTATTGCCTCTTGATGTGAAGATACTTCACCGGCACGTCAAATACCGAAGCTCTACAACCCCGGCATGGTCTATAGCTACTCTATGGAAACATCTATTGATCCAAGTAAATGAATGGGTGCGAAGCAGCCCCACACAAGAGAATCTAGATGTGAATTATTGAATCCTCATTGGACTGACACGCAGCAACGTGGTGAGTGTTTGTTACATATGGGATCATATGCAAATCAAAAGACTATCGATCTGGATGGCTGAGTGACCGAGTGACCCAGTGAAGACATCTAAGGTGAGCTGTAGGATTGTGTTTTCAGCATCAGGCACTATTCTCATAGCATGCTCCTGTGTACACTATGTCCAGCCAAGCTATCCCTTCATCACCCAGCAAATATGCGTGAATACTAACCGGTCATCCTTTCTGACCCATCTAATAGACCAACCCGGTAATCCCACTTTTGGAGCCATTACTTGAATTATCTCCATTCACCAGGACTATTCAATTGATATTGATGAATTTACATATATAATTTTTACATTCTCAATACCGGTATTACTATTCAAGATCATTAGCGGATGAATGAATGCGGTGTGTATGGTTGATTGGGTGGCCATCCCTGTTTAGTGTTTTTGTTGACTAGTCTCATTTTAATCAGGTGTTTTTGATGTTGTGTATTGTTTAAAACTAATTGAATAAATTAATGAAATTTTCTACTACACTAACCGCGGTTCACTCATTGTAAGTCTGTATAATTAGTTGAGCCTTGTTGAAGAATTATTTTGCTGAAGGACTCTTGATCCTTCAATTTTCTCCCCCTTCTTTCTATACGGTTTTGCAATTCAGAGGCCAACTTAATGGATAAATCCCTAAATTATTGGGTAATTAAAAATAGTGGTTTTTATACCTAGTAAATCACTTATATTACCTAGCATTAACAATGGATGAGCTCAATATATACCTACCCTTTTGTTTTTACCACTGATGGCTAGTCTGCACGGACAAAACTCACCAGGACGGCCAAGCCCACAGGTGCCCGGAGTGATCCATTTCCCGCCAACCGACGGATGACGGCCTCGAGATGCACACATCAATCACATACCCATCTTTTTCTCAATGAATTTCTCCCATCTGCAGATGTCAACACCCCTTAAATGCTATATTCAGTACCCACAATCCGGATACAAGGCCGAATGAAGCCAGATCTCCTCAACCTTTTTGCGTTTTGAAGTCTCCCAAACGACTTACGGCATTTGCCAACTTCAAAAAGGGGGATTATGTTATGGGTTTCCTTAATAATAATATTAATAATAATAATAATTTTAATATTTACGGGCAGAGACTTGAAAGTTCACTTAGGCCTCAAAAGCTGATGAACACGTTTTTCCCATAACAATTGGGCTAGCCATCTCTAACATTTAGAAAAACCTGGTTTGAAAGTTAAAACAATGACAACTTTCCTCAGGACAAATTAGAGATGTTTAGAGAAGTCAACACTGCCATTGAAAATACTCTACAGATAGTTAACCAAATTACAAACCTTCCAACTAGAGCAAACAAATCCTTTGTAAGAGAAAGACTTTAGTAAACAGAGATGCTAATACTAGCCGTGTAGAGACAAAGGAATGTGTTGTAAGGTATATGGCAACCAAAAAACTGGACAATCAAATGTATGGACATGGCCAGAGCTATGTTGACCAAGAAGGATCCAGGTGAAGGATTTGTTTATATAGCTGAACTGGTATCTTGTCTTAAGGAAAACCCAGTCCATTATTAACAAGCAACTGAAACTGGAATAAAAAAATGACATTACGGTTCATATAAATATACATATATAAATGTATATTACAACATGCCATACATTTTGTATACTGCTTAATAGAGCGTCCTAGCACATAGTAGTAATGGAGGAAGTTAGGTCAATCGAAATGCCTTCTTACAAACCATAAACAAATCAAACCAGGTATAGCTTTTCCTATATATCTGCCTATATAAATATAGGTTGGGAATAAATGAAAAATTATGTTTAGATTACCAAACGACATGTTAAGCCATAGGGAAATTATGATTTTAGTATCTGTTGACCTAGGGACTGTGTTAGAAGAATAAATATAGATACCAGTGTGACTTTATATATAGAAGTGTCATAAAGAGTTAATTAGCATTATGAAATACGTCAAATTATGATTATAGAATACAAAAGGAGTCTACGTTTAGAAATGACCACATATTCAAAAGATATAGATAAATATTGAATGTTATATTGATTGACATATAATCTGTACCCTGTTTAGAAAAACCAGCTTATAGATATATTTTTATACAGGAATATAAAACAAATTATGTTATGTGAATGAATCAAGAAGTATATTAGAAGTATGTTATATATACTGGATTACCAGAAGATTAAAATCCATATATTCTTCCCACAATATACAAATTACACACATTCTGAGAATAGAATATATCAACTTAAAGAATTGATGCCCTAGTGGCTGAAAGTGGTATTACTTGAGGTTCCCAAAAATACAGAGAACAGTTAATTATTAAATTACCAACCTATAGAAACCAGAGATTTTTGTACAGTAACTCCCCTAACTGCAGCCACCAATAAGTGGAAGAACCACCTCCTTTGGGAAGAACTTAGGATAATTTTTATAATCTTATTGTCCAGAGACAAGATTTAAGGAAAAAAAATTAGAGGAGGACGGAGACAGGAGGACTGACCACACACTGACATCACTCACCGAGGACTCCCTGACAGCCAGTCACTCCCACCGGCCGGGGAGAGACACTCAGGGACCCACCCTGAGGGCACTCTGGGAGATCCACACACTCTCAGAGAGACTGACACCCATGCACCATGCATGAAGACATATTCTTACACTCATGAAGATTCCTAGACACCCGAATCCTGAAAGCCACAGCAGCCATCTTAACTCTGGTCAGGAGATTGCCATTATGGAATGGGTAGATATGCCATTTTTGATTTTATCTTGAATTCATTGTTGTTCTCAAAATTGTTGAAGTATTGAATATTCTGCAATCCTGATTTATTCTCATTAACCAACAACTGGTAGATGTTTTTTGTAAAGATTACATTTTTCATAATATTTTTATTTTTGCATAGTTCCAATCTTAGTGACAAAACAAACGTCCAATTTATTTCATATTGTTAACCACTTACTTACCTGCCGTATAGTAATGGTTGGATGTGTGAAATACAGACGTTCTGTTTCATTGTCAATTATACAAGGTTGTTGAGCCTATTGAGAATTCATCATGACAGCATTATGTCTAAGGGACTGTATGCCCATTTTGCGGGTAATTTTATTGATTTTGAAGTCGTTCATGTAACAAAATTGGTATTTTAATTTCATGTAAATATTTGTTTTTTGTCAACCAATAAATGTAGCTATTTTGTATGATCACACGTCTCCGTGAATAAGTTTCATATTATAGACTGTATCATATAGATTGACTTGTATTCAAAAATATCTTTCGTTAAAAAGAACTTAAAATTAATATATTGTGCGGGCAAAACTGTCCCTTAAAAGCACAACATAACTCAGCAACCAAATATCACCAAATTTAGTTGAGGTTCCTACAACACTACACAAGGCTGAGATATAAGGGCAGATTAAACCACTTGCCTACAGGGCACTTTCACCCCCTTCCTGCCCAGGCCAATTTTAAGCTTTCAGCGTTGTCACACTTTGAATGACAATTGCGCGGTCATGCCATGCTGTACCCAAACAAAATTGTTATCAATTTTTTGGAGACAGATAAAGCTTTCTTTTGCTGGTATTTAATCACCACTGGGTTTTTTGCTAAACAAAGAAAAAAAGACTGGAAAATTTGAAAAAAAAAAAAAGTTTTCCTTTGATTACTAGACTCTAAATAAAAAAAAATTCTCCTTCACTGATGTGCGCTGGTGTGGCGGTACTGATGAGGTAGCACTGATGAGGAGGCACTGATGTGTGGCATTGATGGGCACTGATATGCGGCACTGATGGGCACTGACAGGCATCACTGATGCGCACTGACAGGCATCACTGATGGGCACTGACAGGCAGCACTGATGGGCACCGACAGGCAGCACTGATGGACACTGACAGGCAGCACTGATGGGTGGCACTGATAGGCACTGACAGGCATCACTGATGGGCACTGACAGGCAGCACTGATGGGCACCGACAGGCAGCACTGATGGGCAACGACAGGCAGCAATTATGGACACTGACAGGCAGCACTGATGGGCAATGATGGGCACTGACAGGCATCACTGATGGGCACTGACAGGCAGCACTGATGGGCACTGATTGGCTGCACTTGTGGGTACTGTTGGGGCTGCACTGATAATCAGGACACTGATGAAGAGTGCCCTGACAATCAGTGTAGATGTCCCCTTTGTGGATTTTCCAGTTATTGGCTCTCCTCTCCTTATGTGCTGTCAGTGTGGGGAGAGGAGTGCCGATAACCGTCAAATCCTGTTTACATTGTGATCAGCTGTGATTGGACACAGCTGGTCACATGATAAAGAGCTTTTAGATTGGCTCCTTACCCCGATCTGTGATCAGCTGTGTCCCAAGGTCATGGCAATCACAGATATGTGCCGATGCGCACTTCAGGGGGTACGTGGGAAGCGCGATCACGGGAGGACGGCAATGTGAGTCCGTGCTGTAGCCATCTTTCAGTTATAGCGTGGGCAGGAAGTGGTTAAATATGGTGATTAAATGTGTCCGTGCTTTGCCGGTACTAATGACACTAAATGGACTAGTTCTACCTCCTCAGGACAGAAATGGGAAATCTGGCTATCCAGTATATGAAATGTAAAACAAGAATTATTGTTCATCTTATGACTTGTAATGTGTGTGGAATTTCATATGTTGGTAGGACACCTAGAAGAGTTAATGACAGGATAGGAGACCATTTAAGAGCTTTTAAAGGGGTTATAAAGGTTTGTGTTTTTTTCACCTTAATGCATCCTATGCATTAAGGAAAAAAAACACCTGGCAATCACTGCCCCTCCCCCGTTTTACTTACCTGAGCCCGTTCACCTGCTCTGCGCGTCCCCCGGCATCCTCTTCTCCATGGAGTCTCGGCATTGATTGGATAGATTGATAGCAGCGCAGCCATTGGCTCCCTCTGCTGTCAATCAAATCTAATGACGTGGCCACCGGGGGGGCGGGACCGAGTCATACACTGTGACTATGGACGCCGAGTATATGAGACGGGAGCGCGCCCGCAAGGTAACCCCCTCGGGAGAGAGCTTCCCAGAGGGGGTTAGCTATTGCGGGGAGGAGCCACGAGAAAGCCGTCCGTGGGACCCCAGAACAGGAGGATCGGGGCCACTTTGTGCAAAACGAACTGCACAGTGGAGGCAAGTATGACATGTTTGTTATTTAAAAAAAAAAAAAAATGAACCTTTACAACCCCTTTAAGTCCAATAAATGCTCCAATTTAGCAAAATATTAGTTGGGTTTCAGTACAACACATAGTCACCCCTAATATGTTTTTTTCTAAATGGAAACCAGAATCCCAAAACACTCTGAATTAGAGATTTCATATTATTATGAACAAATGATCTCTCTGGGGAGATTGGGAAGTGAACATGGTTATAATATCTCTTAGATCTGTGGTTATATTCTGTATGAGGAAACTTGTTATAGGAAGCCGCACACCGCAATGGGACACCAATAAAACGTCTTTATTGTAATGCAGACAGATGCAGTCACAGGAAGGAACGGAAGGTTAACATGTTTCACACATCTTGTGCTTAGTCATTGTCAGGAACGAGTATGGAGATCGAGATGCTAAGAGGGCTCCCCTTGCGGCTGAGTGCAGCGCGCCCCTGGAGTTGGGAACAGGGAGCGCGGTGCCCACAGAAGCACGGTTGGCCAGGTGCTTGCTTGCAGTCTGATGAGCTCAGCCACTGAGGGATGGCGGAGGTAGGCAGGAATTTTTAAAAGTCCTAAACTTTCTTCGGTCCCCCGAGAACCGTTCAGGGGTCGGCACACGTGGTTCAGGAAGCGGGATCGGCACGGTGAGAGGAACCTCCTGAGACATTGCAGCAGAGGGAGTACAACTGGAGGTAGGTCTTGGATCAGGAGATATAGGATTGGAAGACAAGTGATGCAGGTGACCCTCTAATTGCTCATGGGCGTCTTGTAGTCTTTGCACTGTTTGGGTAAGTGCGGTGATCTGCTGGCACATAGCCTCTATAGGGGAAGCGCCTCTGTCGATCTCTGACATGGCTGGATTATGCTGTCAGGAACGAGTATGGAGATCGAGATGCTAAGAGGGCTCCCCTTGCGGCTGAGTGCAGCGCGCCCCTGGAGTTGGGAACAGGGAGCGTGGTGCCCACAGAAGCACGGTTGGCCAGGTGCTTGCTTGCAGTCTGATGAGCTCAGCCACTGAGGGATGGCGGAGGCAGGCAGAACTGAGCTTGTTATATTCAGATGAATGGAGATATCGGAAGCCAGGCCGGGGGTCAAACACAGGAGATCAGTCCAGAGCATATACAGGGGCGAGCCGGGGTCATACACGTGCAGGGTCCAGGTACAAGCCGAGGGTCAAGCCGGGTGGTCAGGAAGCAGAAGCAGAGTCCAGAAGCAGGCCGAGGGTCAAACACAGGAGATCAGGAAGCGAGGTCAAGGCAAGCCGGGTCACAACGGATAAGCACGGATCAGGAGACAAGGTCAAGGTACACAGGAGACTGAAGAGATAATCCAGCAATGAGCAGCTCCAGCAGCAGGCTTAAATAGACCAGGAAGTTAGTCATGTGATCTGTTCAGGTTACAAGGAGGAAGTACCGCCCACCTTAGTCATGCTGTGCACCATGGCAGCCATGATTGTCTTGGGCAGAATTGCCAGTCCTTCGGCTATTTCCCTGACAGTCATATATGACGTTTGACTTTAGCACCACTTTAAGCTGTAAGTGGTTTTTCAGACCATAAAAAATCTCAGAGACAGCATCAGTAATGCCATACTGTGGCATCAATTAATTTGCATGTGTATTAATTGAGTTTACTTTTACATCATTTATCGTCTCACATATAACAACAGCAACCCAATATGATCCATTTCCATTCCCAAAAAAAGTCATTCCATTGTAGTTTTTGCAAAGACAACTGATTTTTTTGTGTCACAGTAAAAGGACATAATTGAGTAGTCTCATTGTGTGACCCGTGTCCTCCTTAGCGTTTCAAAGACATGCGTTATTACCGCAATTTTGTCGACATTTTTACTGCGTTTTTGCCGCCATTTTGTACAGGTCACCAATGTAAAAAGCATAAAAACTCCTGTAATCTGCCCCAAAGAAGCTCATGTTCTTTTTTGAGCTTAATGCGTTTTTCAGGCGTCTTGCTTCAGGTGACAAAACGCTCAGGTGTGAACAGGTGCCATTAAAAAGAATGGGATTTTGCTTGTTGGGCGTATTTCAGGCATTTTTTCAGTTTTTTTTTACGAGTGTTTTATGAGCTGAAAATGCTCAGGTGTGAATGCAGCCTGATGCCGCGTACACACGACCGTTTTTAATGTCATTGAAAAAAAACGGCGTTTTTCTCGACGTGATTCTTCTTGAACCTGCCTTGCCTACACACTATCGTGTAAAAAAATTGCTAGAGTAAAGCGCGATGGCGTACAACACGTACGACGGCACTATAAAGGGGAAGTTCCATTCGGATGGCGCCACCCTTTGGGCTGCTTTTGCTGATCCTCGTGTTTAGTAAAGTTTGGTAAGAGACGATTTGCGCTTTTCAGCCTCGTGCTTTTCAGTCCGTTACAGCGTGACGAATGTGATATCTCCACTACGAACGCTAGTTTTACCAGAACGAGCGCTCCCATCTCATAACTTGCTTCTGAGCATGCACATTTTTTTTCATGTCGTTAAAGCCCACACACGGCCATTTTTCATGACGAGAAAAACGACGAGGTGAAAAACGACGAGAAAAATTAGAGCATGTTCAAAAGTTTTAATGGTAATTTTTCACGTCGTGAAAAATGCTCTGGAGCCCACACACAATCATTTTTAATGATCAAATAATTTTTTTTAATTTTTCTCGTCATGAAAAACGGTCGTGTGTACGCGGCATAAGGCTGAATATTTTTCTTCCTATACTGGTATACTGGGATCCCCATTGAGGTATTTGTAGATTGCTATCATGTCTCCTCTCAAGCGTCGCTTCTCCAGCGAGAATAAATCTGGGAAAGGAAGAGGGAAGGGAAAAATAAACAGCAACCACAATAAGACATGAAAATGCACCCATTTCACGTCATCTAATAAAACTGAATGCCAGTGGCACTGACAACATTTAAAATAAAGGTAGTCCAAGACTGAGACTATGATAGTAAATATCGTAAAGTGGAGTTTCGCCAATTTTTTTTTTTTAAAGTCAAATACTCAAATACTGCAGCTGCTGACTTTTAAAATAAGGACACTTACCTGTCCTGGGCACCAGCGATATCGGCACCCGAAGCCGATCTGTCCCTCGGCTCTCGGGTGGAGGCTCCGCCATCTTTGGTAAGGGAATCAGGAAGTGAAGCCTTTGTGGTTTCACTTCCTGGTTCCCTACTGCACATGCGAGAGTCACGCTGCACGTCCTCACTGGTCCCTGCTGCCTTCTGGTCTCCCAGAAGACAATAGAGGGAACGGAGGAGGGGCCGGACATGGCGTAGGTATCCGCAACTACTGCGGCTATCTATGCCCGGAAGTGGAAGCAAATACCTGGCTTAGACAGGTATCTGCTCCCCCCCTCCCCCCTGAAATACAAAAAAGGGGGGAAGGCGGGACTTTGAGTGAAGCACGCAGTCGTCAGTGAGGGGTTAAAACACAGTGGATTTATTAACCATACAAGTTCATACAATGTCAGGAAAGGTTCCATCCGCTGGTGATATTTATTATATATCTTGCAGTACTGTGGTCCACCAGCAGGTGTCTCCTGGCAGTTTGGAACTGTCAGGAGAATCCTTCCCTGCTGGTGTTGTACTATCCTTTGGATGCAGTACTGGTTTCCACCAGCGGATGGATCCTGGCAGTGAGGAGCAAACTGCCCTTCCTCCGTTTGGCTGTGACCTGAAGCCAATTAGCCTTCCCATAAATACCCGGCAAGCACAAGCACTCCTTGCCCTGATATCTCTCTCCCTGACCTAGGACCTGTGACCCTGATTTAAGCCTGCATCTCATCCCTACCTTGAACCTCCATCCTGTATCCTGCTTGACCCGATCCAACCTGATCCCTACCTTGAGCTCATCCTGCATTTGTCTCCCCGGTTACCCAGATCCCTGCTCTGCAGCCAACCCATCCGTCCCCTCCCTGTTCCTGCTTTATTCCCATCCTTGCCCATTTGCTTGATCCCCTTGTGTATGACCTCGGCCTGGCTTTTTACTACGATTCCGGTATCTCCCTTACTTGTATATACATTGTTTATAGTCACTGTTATTTGTTGATTTATTGCACTGTGTTCTATTGGAGGTGGTTGTATGTTGTCTATTCACTACAATAAATTGTTATATTTTCACCTACACCCGTTTGGTCTCCTCCATGCAGTCACACAGTCTGGTCTACTAACCCTCTCTGACATACAAACAATGAATAATCTCACGGTAAAATTTCATATATGTACAAAAGGAACATGATAATTGCATGACAGTGGAAGGGATTTTGCCTACACAAACTGAGAACATCCTGATGTATTAAAATTAAAACTCGTGATCATATAAAATGATGCGTCACTGCCTAGAAGATGGAACAAGCACCAAAAAG
Organism: Rana muscosa; assembly: GCA_029206835.1. Lineage (NCBI taxonomy): Eukaryota > Metazoa > Chordata > Amphibia > Anura > Ranidae > Rana > Rana muscosa. The sequence goes on from CM055117.1 coordinate 7,694,785, forward strand.
AATGTAACTAGCACCCTTGTGGAGAATACTTACAACCAACATGTGGAAGTGCAGCATTGAGAGCTGGAGACTCCCCCTAGGGGGGCATCCTTTCCGGGAGCTATGGCAGCATGAGGCGCAGAGGGGCCCCCACATGGCCACATCAGGGCAGAACAGATAAGCCAAAAAGTAATGGTCTTTGGAGTGTAGTTGTATATAGTAGCCAACAGTGTCTTGTAGGACTTCTGTAGAAATGTAAGTATAAATGATAAACATTACCATTTAAGCCCAGTAATCTGTATAATGTGTAAACAGAACACTAGGACTATGTTGAGAAAGTACTAAATGTATTACCTGGTACTTAGGCATATAAGACCATGATGTAGATACAGACGGTTTGGCCATGATGTAGAGAGGGCCGTAGCAACAAATGAGCTGACCATAGTGAAACCTATAAAGGTCCATGCGCCAATTACACTGCCAAACGGCACGTTCACGGGCTCAGTGTGGGGGAGGCACCAACAGGACGGAGAACCGCCCGACGTTTGGCGCCAAACCTGGACCACCACGAGCCGCAGATGGATTGCAATGATGGCGCAGCTGCGTATAGATGACGCCGTACGCACGCCGTGTGACGTGACGTCGATGCACAGCACGGAAGAAACCACCCGCCCCATAAGGGGAAAGGTGAGTTCCCATGGTGTGCCTCGAACTCCCGGAAGTTGATGTGGGCGAAGGCCCATGATTCCAGATCAAGATACACTACCATCACAAGTGTGATAATTGTAAGTGTAGACGATAATGTGAGAAACAGTAAAAAACCGACATGGTGGGTGTCTGAATCCTAGGACGACATATAAGAATAAAAAACTGAACCAAGGATTGGTAAAAAGGGGTGACAACTGTAACCTAATACACATTGGGTATGCCAATTGATAATATCAACCCGGCTCTGTGGAGACTGTGTGCTTCTATCCCTATATTATGAAAAAAAAATAATATCATGTCATGCAATTATGTTCCTTTTGTACATATATGAAATTTTACCGTGAGATTATTTGTTGTTTGTATGAACTTGTATGGTTAATAAATCCTTTGTGTTTTAACCCCTCACTGACGACTGCATGCTTCACTCAAAGTCCCACCTTCCCCCCTTTTTTGTATAGCATACAGGGATGGAGGCATGAGACCAATCCTGGTCCTTGCCTCACTCAAAGTCCCAAACCTCCCCCCCCCTTTTTTTTCTCCCCCCTGAAAGGTGCCAAATGTGACAGCGGAGGGGGGGAGGATTCCAAAAAGCAGAAATTCCATTTTTGGGTGGAACGCCGCTTTAAGATTGTATCAGAAAATACCCTTTCAAATTTGTGAAGGGTAGAGTCCTGAGAGAATGGATTTCAAGATCATTTCCTTCAAGGTTTAACACACAGATGTGTCATCTGTAACTTGGCCACTGGACTATTGATGGTTTGAAAAAGGGTAAAGATCCCGTTCCTCCAATTGGTAGTCTCGCCATTTAGACTTGGGAAGTTGGAGAATGAAAGCTTAATTCAGCATCAAGTTCTTCATTGAGGTATACATATTGAATAGCCCAAAATATTCAATGAAAATGTATTTGTGCTGGAATTCCATATAAAGCCAGGTTCACATATTCTGCGGCCGCAGCTCACAGCAAGGGGCCAGGTGCATCCTTGTTCTCCATTTCTGGTGTGAATCAGATCCAAATTTTTGCCTGAATTCGGACCTGAAACAAAGCCAAAGATAAACAGGACCCTTTTCCAGTGTGGACCACGGCTGCTCCGGAGCTGTGTGAACTTGTTCAATTGAGAGCCAGTCACAGTCTCCTGTCATGCGAATTGGATTTGGCGAAACCCACATCCAATTCGCATAAGTCTGAACCCAGCCTACAAGTTGAACAGATTTAAAAGAGTTTAATGATTTTAAATAAAAGGCAATTTTACAAATAGAGAGAAGTCGTATGTCAGCCAGAAATAATCAATGAGACTGATATTTGTCTCAGACACTACAGACCGGCTCTTATATTAATTTTGGCAACAAAAGACACACTAGGGCTTATTCATGGGGTAGGTCTTATCATGTAATGTGTATTTTCCAGTTCCTGTGCCCCCTGTGTTCTCTCCCCCTCTCCCTCCCTGGCTGTCAGCTCAGGAGTCATTAGCAATTAGCATTATGAGTTATAGTGCTTGTAAAATCCTATAATTCTCGCTATTAGTGTATTATATAATGGACAATGTGTGTGTTTCTGTAATATTATTGTGCCAAATACCTTTGTTCCAGCACTGCTGGGTGTTTACGTGACCCGCTGGAGCTCTTTTCTGCCTCCGAGCACTGCAGAGAGAGGGGTCAAGATCCCCCGATGACAGCTGGGAGAAAAGGAGGAGAGCAGCGGGAGGTCAACTGGTGCTGTAACAAAGGTATGCGGCACAATATAATTACAGAAACACACACATTGTATATTATATAATACTGTAATAGAGTGGATTATAGGATTTTACAAGCACTTCAAGCTAGGGCTTATTTTCGGGGTACGGCTTATATTGCAGCCCTCCTGTAAAAATCACAGAAGATCTTATTTTCAGGGTAGGTCTTATTTTGGGGGCAAACACAGTATATTAAAATGACATTACTTTGCTGCACAGAAGCTCATCTTTATTAACAGGTGGCAATTTTAGAAGCAGAGGTTGTATATTCATTCAGGTTTCAACCACAACATTTCTATTACATTGTCATTTTATTTAACTATAGAAAGGATAAAAATGATTAATTATCATAATCTCATCCTTTCAAAGAGGATATAATTGTAGAAACAGAAAGAAGTCATATTACAATCATGTGTAATCAAACACACAAAATCAAATTCCTTTATCTAGGAGACAAATCAAAAAGGGAGAGAGCAGGCAGACTCCATTTTTATTACAAAAAAAATATTGTATTCTGTTAGTGACAAATGGTGTACAAATTATCAGCACAGATTTTAACAATTTTTCATAGGCCATAACTAGGGGTGCAACGGATCAAAAAACTCACGGATCGGATCGATCCTCGGATCAGAGCCACGGATCGGATTATTTTCGGATCGGCAAAAAAAATACAAAAATACTAATATCCACGTCATCCCCCCACTGTAATATCCATGTCATCTCCCCCTGTAATATCCACATCATCTCCCCCTGTAATATCCACATCATCTCCCCCAGTAATATCCACACAATCTCCCCCAGTAATATCCACACAATCTCCCCCAGTAATATCCACACAATCTCCCCCAGTAATATCCACACAATCTCCCCCAGTAATGGCCATCTCCCCACTTACTTCAGTCTCTCCCGCCGGCCAGTTCAGATCCACGAGCAGCGAGGGGTGATGACGTCAGCGCGCACAAGGCAGCCGCCGCCGGGTGTACCAAGATGGCCGCGGCTCCGGAGCTAGGCCGAAGCCGCGGCCTTTCCTAAGGCTGAGGCCGCGGGGTCGCTCTGCGGATCGAGTGGTGATCCGATCCAAACAGGGTGACCTGTTCGGATCACGGATCACCGCCAATCCGTTGCAGCCCTAGCCATAACTTTTAGAGGTACAGAGGAGTCTATTTAAGAAATCAACATTAGTCCACACTGCTGCTGTATCTAAAAATATTCAGGGTGCCAATTCACTCAAATAGGTCCAAAAGATGAATACAAACATCACAATGTAGTCTGTATCAAAGCAAAAAATAAATAAAAATTACAACCCAGAAGCAGCATGAGGAACCAAAAAGAGTTGTCCAATTGTAATGACAATACGCTGTAATAATCAATGCAAACATGAATGGCCAATGTAGTATATAAGAACTAGAAGCAAAACAATTAATTTAATTTTTAACACTGGGGAACAGCAGCAGAAAAATAGAAATGTGGTAGAGCAAAAGTCACAACTTGATGGTAGAGGTCTATATCCAGTAGCTGAAATGACAGAAGCTGTAAAGCCAGGAATTTTACCAAGCTAGTATTGAGATGCTGGCAAGAAGGTGGTTGGGGTATACTTTTTCTTTAGTTTCAGCAGCAGGGGCAGACATGGTTAGCTGAATCAGAGCAGGGTTGTAGCCTAAGCCTACGTCTTCCCATTCAAATCTTCTTCCTATCTGGAGGTGCCATAAGGTAAACCTCTGACAGCCCTTGAAATACTTTCATTCCTATCATTTGAGGCTGATGATAGGTAATCTCGTATAGAGGGGGTGGAAATGGAGGTGCTGGAAGTAGGAGGAGGAGAGGGACTTGTTTACTCGCTATCACTTGTCTTTGTAAATTGTAATCAGAACAATTTGAATACTGTATTTATTGGCGTATAACACTCACTTTTTCACCCTGCAAATCGGTTGCAAATAGCGTGTGCGTGTTATACGCCGATACTGCAATTTGGGCTGCCTCGGAGAGAACGGGGAGGGGACGGGAATGGCGCCGTCAGATTACATACAGCGAGAATCTCCTGTTTACTCAGCGGCCTCTGTAATAGGAAGTCCCGTCTCCTGGGCCTGTTCTGTCTAGAAGCCGGATCAGGAGGGGGGACTTTGTATTAAAGAGGCCACCGAGTAAACAGGAGATTCTTGCTGTATGTAATCTGATGGCGCTCATCCCGTCCCCCTCCCTGTCCCCTCTGAGTCAGCAGTAATCTGAGGTCAGATGGGCATTGATCAGGCTGCATTCATGGCAATGGTGAGGCTGCAGGTGGGCATTGATCAAGCTGCAATGATGGGCAATTGTGAGGCTGCAGATGGGCATTGATCAGGCTGCATTGATGGGCACTGACCCATATTTTGCTTCAAAGTTCTTTATTTACATTTTTTTTTTTCTGAAAATTCCCTCTTAAAATGAAGGTGCGTGTTTTACGCCTGTGCGTGTTATATGCCGATAAATATGGTACTTTACTAATTTCTCTCCTAGTAGAGATTTGGCACCTTCATGACAGTCAAAGCTCTTCTTCTTTGCTCATGATTCTCAATGAGGTGGGGGATTTTTAGGGTGATGTACCAATGAGACCTTTGGGGTAGGAAGTGGGATGAGAAGGAGGTGGGACTGAAGCAGAAGTTGGTATTAACGGTATAAGAAAATGATATTGATAATACACAAGAAAAATAATATGTATGTAAATCAATAATAAAAATTCTCCAACACAACTATTGAATAACACGACTACTAACTACAAATAATAGAAGAAAACATTCGGATAGAGCCACCAATGGTCACCAATCCTTCAAGTCGCTTGTCATCTTTGAGCCAAAGTCTTAAACAGGCCCTGGATGGCCCAAATTTCAACCGATTCCTGCTTAATCAGGTGAAATTCGAGAAGTTGGTGGCCCGATAAGTGTCACCAGAGATTGAGTTTCTTTACATACTGTGTGCTTTGTTCTCATACAATTTCCAGGCTGACAATTAGGGATGAGCTTCGTGTTCGAGTCGAACATACGTTCGACTCGAACATCGGCTGTTCGATCGTTCGACGAAGATCGAACGATTTGGGCCGTTCGCGCCAAATTCGAGTGACGCGAACGGCCCACAATGCACTACGCCATCGCAGTGTCATCCAGGCGCTGTGATTGGCCAAGCATGCACTGTGACCCCGCATGCTTGGCCAATCACAGCGCCGGCAGCGAGGAGAGCAATGATTGGCCACAGGCAGGATGCCTGTGGCCAATTATTGCTGAGGGGGTTTAGTACACGCCCCACACTATAAAAGGCCGCCAGCACGGCGGCCTAGTGTAGTGTGTTCCGGAGCAGGGATAGAGCAGCATAGGCAGGGACAGTGACTTTTATTTCTTTCTTGCTTAACCTGGATTCCTTTAGTGTAGGGAAAGAGAAGGATAGGTAGGGAGAGTGTCAGTGTGTTTTGTGCTTGTGCTATATTGTGCTTAAAAAAAACATTTTTTCTAGGGACAGAAAACTGTAGGTAGGGAGAGTGTGTCAGTTTCTTTCACTGTCAAAGTCCTTGTTTCCAGGGACCTGGAAGGACAGTGAGTGAATTCTCCTTGTGCTATATTGTGCTTAAAAAAAACATTTTTTCTAGGGACAGAAAACTGTAGGTAGGGAGAGTGTGTCAGTTTCTTTCACTGTCAAAGTCCTTGTTTCCAGGGACCTGGAAGGACAGTGAGGTAATTCTCCTTGTGCTAAATTGTGCTTAAAAAAAACATTTTTTCTAGGGACAGAAAACTGTAGGTAGGGAGAGTGTGTCAGTTTCTTTCACTGTCAAAGTCCTTGTTTCCAGGGACCTGGAAGGACAGTGAGGTAATTCTCCTTGTGCTAAATTGTGCTTAAAAAAAACATTTTTTCTAGGGACAGAAAACTGTAGGTAGGGAGAGTGTGTCAGTTTCTTTCACTGTCAAAGTCCTTGTTTCCAGGGACCTGGAAGGACAGTGAGTGAATTCTCCTTGTGCTATATTGTGCTTAAAAAAAACATTTTTTCTAGGGACAGAAAACTGTAGGTAGGGAGAGTGTGTCAGTTTCTTTCACTGTCAAAGTCCTTGTTTCCAGGGACCTGGAAGGACAGTGAGGTAATTCTCCTTGTGCTAAATTGTCCTTAAAAAAAACATTTTTTCTAGGGACAGAAAACTGTAGGTAGGGAGAGTGTGTCAGTTTCTTTCACTGTCAAAGTCCTTGTTTCCAGGGACCTGGAAGGACAGTGAGGTAATTCTCCTTGTGCTAAATTGTGCTTAAAAAAAACATTTTTTCTAGGGACAGAAAACTGTAGGTAGGGAGAGTGTGTCAGTTTCTTTCACTGTCAAAGTCCTTGTTTCCAGGGACCTGGAAGGACAGTGAGGTAATTCTCCTTGTGCTAAATTGTGCTTAAAAAAAACATTTTTTCTAGGGACAGAAAACTGTAGGTAGGGAGAGTGTGTCAGTTTCTTTCACTGTCAAAGTCCTTGTTTCCAGGGACCTGGAAGGACAGTGAGGTAATTCTCCTTGTGCTAAATTGTGCTTAAAAAAAACATTTTTTCTAGGGACAGAAAACTGTAGGTAGGGAGAGTGTGTCAGTTTCTTTCACTGTCAAAGTCCTTGTTTCCAGGGACCTGGAAGGACAGTGAGGTAATTCTCCTTGTGCTAAATTGTGCTTAAAAAAAACATTTTTTCTAGGGACAGAAAACTGTAGGTAGGGAGAGTGTGTCAGTTTCTTTCACTGTCAAAGTCCTTGTTTCCAGGGACCTGGAAGGACAGTGAGTGAATTCTCCTTGTGCTATATTGTGCTTAAAAAAAACATTTTTTCTAGGGACAGAAAACTGTAGGTAGGGAGAGTGTGTCAGTTTCTTTCACTGTCAAAGTCCTTGTTTCCAGGGACCTGGAAGGACAGTGAGGTAATTCTCCTTGTGCTAAATTGTGCTTAAAAAAAAACATTTTTTCTAGGGACAGAAAACTGTAGGTAGGGAGAGTGTGTCAGTTTCTTTCACTGTCAAAGTCCTTGTTTCCAGGGACCTGGAAGGACAGTGAGGTAATTCTCCTTGTGCTAAATTGTGCTTAAAAAAAACATTTTTTCTAGGGACAGAAAACTGTAGGTAGGGAGAGTGTGTCAGTTTCTTTCACTGTCAAAGTCCTTGTTTCCAGGGACCTGGAAGGACAGTGAGTGAATTCTCCTTGTGCTATATTGTGCTTAAATAAAACATTTTTTCTAGGGACAGAAAACTGTAGGTAGGGAGAGTGTGTCAGTTTCTTTCACTGTCAAAGTCCTTGTTTCCAGGGACCTGGAAGGACAGTGAGGTAATTCTCCTTGTGCTAAATTGTGCTTAAAAAAAACATTTTTTCTAGGGACAGAAAACTGTAGGTAGGGAGAGTGTGTCAGTTTCGTTCACTGTCAAAGTCCTTGTTTCCAGGGACCTGGAAGGACAGTGAGTGAATTCTCCTTGTGCTATATTGTGCTTAAAAAAAACATTTTTTCTAGGAACAGAAAACTGTAGGTAGGGAGAGTGTGTCAGTTTCTTTCACTGTCAAAGTCCTTGTTTCCAGGGACCTGGAAGGACAGTGAGTGAATTCTCCTTGTGCTAAATTGTGCTTAAAAAAAAACATTTTTTCTAGGGACAGAAAACTGTAGGTAGGGAGAGTGTGTCAGTTTCTTTCACTGTCAAAGTCCTTGTTTCCAGGGACCTGGAAGGACAGTGAGGTAATTCTCCTTGTGCTAAATTGTGCTTAAAAAAAACATTTTTTCTAGGGACAGAAAACTGTAGGTAGGGAGAGTGTGTCAGTTTCTTTCACTGTCAAAGTCCTTGTTTCCAGGGACCTGGAAGGACAGTGAGGTAATTCTCCTTGTGCTAAATTGTGCTTAAAAAAAAACATTTTTTCTAGGGACAGAAAACTGTAGGTAGGGAGAGTGTGTCAGTTTCTTTCACTGTCAAAGTCCTTGTTTCCAGGGACCTGGAAGGACAGTGAGGTAATTCTCCTTGTGCTAAATTGTGCTTAAAAAAAACATTTTTTCTAGGGACAGAAAACTGTAGGTAGGGAGAGTGTGTCAGTTTCTTTCACTGTCAAAGTCCTTGTTTCCAGGGACCTGGAAGGACAGTGAGGTAATTCTCCTTGTGCTAAATTGTGCTTAAAAAAAACATTTTTTCTAGGGACAGAAAACTGTAGGTAGGGAGAGTGTGTCAGTTTCTTTCACTGTCAAAGTCCTTGTTTCCAGGGACCTGGAAGGACAGTGAGTGAATTCTCCTTGTGCTATATTGTGCTTAAAAAAAACATTTTTTCTAGGGACAGAAAACTGTAGGTAGGGAGAGTGTGTCAGTTTCTTTCACTGTCAAAGTCCTTGTTTCCAGGGACCTGGAAGGACAGTGAGGTAATTCTCCTTGTGCTAAATTGTGCTTAAAAAAAACATTTTTTCTAGGGACAGAAAACTGTAGGTAGGGAGAGTGTGTCAGTTTCTTTCACTGTCAAAGTCCTTGTTTCAAGGGACAGAGAAGGACACCTGAAGGTAGCCCTTATTGCTTTTTTCCCATCTCCCTGCAGGCCATCTATTAGAATGTCTGGAAGGCAAACAAGGAGAGGCAGACAGTCAGGAGGCAATAAAAGAGGGCAAGCAGGCTCTGTGTCTGGGGGCAACAGTGCTGGTCGTGGACGCGGTGCATTGTCATCAGCACATGGCCATGGGACACGCTTGTCCTTCTTTTCGGCAGCTGGACATGTTGAGCCACATCATGCCGAAGACTTGGTAGAGTGGATGACCAAGCCCTCCTCCTCCTCCTCATCCTCTCTCACCCAGGCTCAGGGTACTGGAAAAGCAGCTGCCAAAGCGTCCTCTTCCCTGGTATCAATGTCAGACTCATCATCAGTCACTCCTTCCCTAGACCCACCATGTCCTCCTCCTGAGGAGTCCCCCGAACTGTTTCAGCACAGTGTTGGGTACATGCTCCAGGAGGATGCCCAGCGTTTCGAAGGGTCTGATGATGAAACCCAGCTAGAGGAAGGCAGTAGCGTGAGAGCAGACAGAGGGGATGCTCAAGAAGGACACCAATCTGGCAGTCATGTTCCAGCAGCTGCAGCATACTGCCAGATTGCCTCCAGTGATGAGGAGGGAGGTGATGATGAGGTCACTGACTCCACGTGGGTGCCTAATAGGAGAGAGGAGGAGGAGGAGGATGAGGAGGAGGCACATCTCCAACGAGGCAGGATGCCCTTTGGTGGCCAGCGTAAGGGCAGTACACCGACGGAATCACACCGCAGAGCTCCGCCTGTGCAGGGCGCTGCCTCTGCCCGTCATTCAAAAAGTTCCTTGGTGTGGGCCTTTTTTGAGGCTAGTGCATCAGATCGCACAGCTGCTGTTTGCAACATATGTCTCAAGCGTATATCGCGTGGCCAAAACATCAGCCGCTTGGGTACCACATGCCTGACCAGACATATGTTGACCTGCCATGCAGCTCGTTGGCAAGCCTACCTCAAAGACCCACACCAAAGAACAAAGCGGACCTCTCCTTGCACCGCATCAGCTGGGATCTCCAACCCCACTATAACTTCAGTCCTCTCTGAAACATGCACTGAGAGGAATGAAGGTGTAGAATTAGGTGTGTCACAGCCAAGTACTTGCGGCCACTCTGCTAGCAGTACACCGACGTCCGATTCTAGCAGGCAAATTTCCCTGCCCCAGCTGCTGGACCGTCGAAAGAAGTTCACTCCCAGCCATCCACATGCCCAGCGGTTGAATGCTAGCTTGGCTAAATTGCTAGCGCTTCAACTGCTGCCTTTTCAGTTGGTAGACTCGGCCCCCTTCCGTGAGTTTGTGCAATGTGCGGTTCCTCAGTGGCAGGTTCCCAAACGCCACTTTTTCTCACGGAAGGCTATTCCGGCTCTCTACCGGCATGTGGAAGGCAATGTCTTGGCCTCGCTGGACAGGGCGGTCAGCGGTAAGGTGCATATTACCGCTGACTCATGGTCCAGCAGGCATGGACAGGGACGTTACCTTTCTTTCACGGCCCATTGGGTCACTCTTTTGGCAGCTGGGAAGGATGCAGGACAAGGTGCAGTAGTGTTGGAGGTTGTCCCACCGCCACGCCTCCAAAATGCTACTACTGGTTGTGACACACCTCTCTCCTCCACCCCCTCCTCTTCTTCTTCCTCCATGGCCTCTTCCTGTGGTTTGTCCTATGAACCAGCGGTGCTCCGTAGCCGTTCACGGGGCTACGCAAGTACGCAGGCAAAAAGATGCCATGCCGTGCTTGCGCTGGTGTGTTTGGGGGACAGAAGCCACACTGGGGCAGAGGTCCTGTCTGCTCTGCAGGGCCAGGCCGAGAGGTGGTTGACGCCACGCCAGCTTAAGCCAGGAATGGTGGTTTGCGACAATGGCACCAACCTCCTCTCCGCCCTCCGACAGGGACAACTGACCCATGTGCCCTGTGTGGCTCACGTCCTTAACCTGGTGGTGCAGCGGTTCTTGGGCAGGTACCCGGGCTTACAGGATGTCCTGAGGCAGGCCAGGAAAGTCTGTGTGCATTTCCGCAGATCTTATAATGCCAGTGCTCGCCTGGCTGAGCTGCAAAAGGAGTTGAACCTGCCCAAGAACCGCCTTATATGTGACATGCCCACCAGGTGGAACTCAACGTTGGCCATGCTGCAGCGGCTGCACACGCAGCAGAGGGCCATCAATGAGTACCTGTGCGACTACGGCACCAGGACAGGGTCAGGGGAGCTTGGTTTTTTTTCTCCACGCCAGTGGGGCATGATCAGGGATGCATGCACTGTCCTGGCACCATTTGAGGAGGCCACGAGGATGGTGAGCAGTGACAGTGCATGCATCAGTGACACTGTACCTCTTGTCCACCTGTTGGAGCACACGCTGCGTGGAATAATGGACAGGGCACTTGAGGCAGAACAGAGGCAGGAAGAGGAGGACTTCCTTGCCTCTCAAGGCCCCCTTTACCCAGACAGTGTTCCTTCTGTCCCACCCATCGCACAGGAAGAGGAGGAGGAGGAGGAGGAGGAGGATTGTGTCAGCATGGAGGTGGAGGCTGGCACTCAGCATCATCAGCAGCAGTCTTTTAGGGATGATTTACAGTCCCAAGAAACCAGTGGACTTGTACGTGGCTGGGAGGAGGTGGCTGCGGATCATGTCGTCCTTAGTGACCCAGAGGACTCCGGAGCGAATGCCTCAGCAAACCTACGCTGCATGGCCTCCCTGATCCTGCAAAGTCTGCGGAAGGATCCTCGTATTCTTCGGATCAAGGAGAGGGACCATTACTGGCTGGCCACTCTCCTTGATCCACGGTACAAGGGTAAGGTTGCGGACCTTATGTTACCGTCGCAGAGGGAGCAGAGGATGAGACAACTCCGGGAGGCCTTGCAGAAAGGTCTGTGCAACGCGTTCCCAGAGACTGGGAGGTTACAAACTCCTGGTCCTGGACAACGAGTTGCTGAGGCTTCGGCCAGTCAAAGAAGGAGCGGTGGGGAAGGTGGCCGTCTGACCGATGCGTTCAGACAATTCTTTAGTCCGCAGCCCCAAAGTATGATCGGTTCCAGCAACCATCGCCAGCGTCTGATAAACATGGTGCAGGAATATCTAGGGGCAAGGTCAGACTTGGACACCTTCCCCACCGAAAATCCTCTGGCTTACTGGGTCTTGAGGATGGATCACTGGCCAGAGCTTGCACAGTATGCAATTGAGCTACTGGCCTGTCCTGCATCCAGCGTTCTTTCGGAACGCACATTCAGTGCTGCTGGAGGATTTGTCACGGATCACAGGGTGCGCCTGTCCACCGACTCGGTTGATCGACTGACTTTCATCAAGATGAACCAGTCTTGGATCACCACCAGCTACCACACACCTGATGCTGATATAACAGACTAATTGATTTTAACATGTCACATCCCTTCAAGACTGATGCTGATGCTGAGTGCCTGTGCTGTTATGTTGACTGGCTATCCTCCTCCTCCGAGTCCTCAATGATACGATTGATGATGATAGCTTGGAAGATCATTTTTGTTTATGGGTGCCGCCACCAGTGGCTAAGGCCCAATTTTTCAGCCCCTGTTTTACAGGGGCGTGTAATTACAATTTTTTAAGCAATAATTTGCCATAGGGCTCATTGCTGTGCTCCAAGTACAGTATCTGTGAGGGGTTGGAGTGTTGTGGCACCAGTGCCTAAGGCCCAATTTTTCAGCCCCTGTTTAACAGGGGCGTGTCATTACAATTTTTGAAGCAATACTTTGCAACAGGGCTCATTGCTGTGCTCCAAGTACAGTATCTGTGAGGGGTTGTAGTGTTGTGCCACCAGTGCCTAAGGCCCAATTTTTCAGCCCCTGTTCAACAGGGGCATGCAATTACAATTCTTGATCTAATAATTCACAGCAGGGTCCATTGCTGCACCCACCAAGAGTAACTCTGAGGGCTTACAGTCTTGTGGCAACGCCACCACCACCACCACCACGAAAGGCCCAATTTTTCAGCCCCTGTTCAAAAGGGGCATGTAATTACAATTCTTGATCTAATAATTCACAGCAGGGCCCATTGCTGCACCCACCAAGAGTAACTGTCAGGGCTTACAGTGTTGTGGCACCAGCACCACCATCAAAGCCCCAATTTTTACTACCACTGTTCAACAATTATATGTAATTAAAATTCCTGATATAATAGTTGACAGCAGGGCGTTCCAGCACCAACCAAGAGTAACTGAGTGCTTACAGTGTTGTGCCAACACCAACAACTAAGGGGCCTATTTCTGCAGAGTATATACGGCAGGTCCCTAATTTCAAACATCCAACTTACAAACGACTCCTACTTGCAAACGAAAGAAGACAACAGGAAGTGAGAGGAAATCTACCCCTAGAAAGGAAAATTCTCTCCTGTAAGAATAAATATGGGAGAAAGGGGTCTCATCTGTACTGATGCTTTATCAGCAATCCTTGTTTCAAGAAAAACACCACATTTCAAAAACAGTTGTCATTGGGACGGAAAGTGAGGTGAAATGTTCTGAACAGGGGCACAGACAGCAAAACAAATGTTACAGGGGTGATAACCCTTACCTATGTTTCCCAAAAAGTTTAAAAATAGATTTTTGGGCTGGAGCTACACTTCAACAATGTACCTGTTCAAAATTACAAACAGATTCTACATAAGAACAAACCTACAGTCCCTGTCTTGTATGCACCGCCTGTATACGGCTGTTCAGAGTATATAGGGCCTTTTTTATTTTATGTGCGGGGTTCCCCTTAATATCCATACAAGACCCAAAGGGGCTGGTAATGGGCTGGGGTAGGGGGGGGGTCATGGGGTAGCTATGCCATTTTTCTTAAAGAATTTCATCCATATTACCGGGACCAGACATTACATTAAAGCCGCAAGCAGTTTTAAATGGCTTTTTTTTCCTTTAGAAGTGTCATTTTGTGCAGGGACAGTTCTAAACACGGGAAACACGTGGCACTTCACAGGCATACTTTAGACACCCCCCAGGTACGATATTTAAAGGAATATTTGACTTTTTTTTTTTCACTTTATGCATCATTAAAATGACTGCTCCCGAAAAACGACCGTTTTTAAAACTTCTTTTTGCATTGATACATGTCCCCTGGTGCACAACCCGGGTTCCCAAACCCTATTTATGACAATAACATGCATAATAGTTGTTATAATTAGCACTTTAGAATTCGAACGTTCGCATCCATTGTATTTAATAGGGTTCTAATGTTCGTTCGAACTTTCGGTCCGTTCGCGGGTTCTGGTGCGAACCGAACCCGGGGGTGTTCGGCTCATCACTACTGACAATCCGGGGAGATGTTTCAGTTCCTTACATTGCAGTAAATTGGTTCCATTTTCATCTCTGTCTGATTCCCATTCCTCGTCCTCCTCTCACTCCGATTCTTCCTCTTCCTCAGGTTGGTGAGTATAAAGATGAGAAGCGCAGTGCAGAGGACACCGACCACACCATAAAGCAGGTACTGACCCCAATCTGACCACATCCCAGACCAACCTTCGAAATAGAGATAATGGGGTGCAATGAGAGAGTTGTACAGAATAGTAATATTATATATCAAACCCAGGCAGATCTTCAGTACAGCAGTGTCAGTATAACAGGACAGCCACACTGGTAACAGGGCAGAGATTCTGGTTGTCTTGATAAAGACGTAGCCGGCCATTTAATAACTTGTCCAGTAAACATGGAGAATAGAAGAAGGTCAGATTATCATCGCGCAATGACAGCGGGCCAGTTGAGGACATGACCATGTGAGAGCGTCACCAACCAATAGTATACTGTATGTTCTATGTTTAAACCCTATAAGCTATAACAGGGTCCCACATATCCGTCATGGTGGGTTATGTTATAGTGGGTTTGTTTATACCATGTTTTTTTTTTCCTTTCGTTTTCTATGTAAGGTGATTTTTTTTTTTTTACTATATGGCTGTGTGTTAATTGTATAGAATTATTTTTGGATAAGTGAAATGTTTTTGTACTGGATTCTCTAGGGCAGTCTTCTCAGCTGGTTTCATATTTCTTTTGGATTACACAATTTGTTGATTCCGAGGACTCCGAAGTGAAAAGGATAATTGGTGGGCCCCTTTATTTTCAGTTATATGAGCTAAAGATGAAGAGAATCCCCAGCCATATAAACACAGGAGCCAGGGATAGTTAAAAAAAAAACAGTATATTCTCACCATGGGGAGGGGGGGGGTGTCTTGCCAGCAGGGACCCCCCGGGCAAAGGACCTTGTCAAAATGTTGATGAGGACAAGAGTCTCTTCCCCACAACCCTGGCCTGGTGGTTGTGGGGGTCTATGGGCAGGGGGCTTATTGGAATTTAGAAGCCTCATTTAAAAATGAGGGGGCACCCAGATGCCACCTTCCCTCTTTGTAAATGAGTACATAGTACCCTACTCATTAACAAACAAATTGTAGAGTGTACTGGCAGCTCTGGTGGGTGACAGCTGATATATATATATAAAGGGACAGGATCTTCTGGATGATATAATTTACCATACATGGATATGACCATATTTGGTGAATGACATCACAGGATCACAGTTATTCCTGACCAGCCCCGGGGATCTGACCAATGTTTTCTCTATAATGGGGTACACAGTATACAGGATGAACACTGCTCTGATATACAGAGTTAAAAGAAGGGACTCAGTAAGCATAGGACACACTTCACTCACCTTGACAAGCGTCATGCATCTGATTGGTGGATCTCTCACTGATGTCATTCTTTGCTGAACATCTGATATTCCAGGAATCGGGGGATGATACAGGAGGCACAGTGACACGGACCGTCCGCTCTGAGCTGGTGACATTATATGCCTCCAATCCTTCACTCACAGCCAGATAGATGGAGGGGTCAGTCCCGTTCTTCATTGAGCAGGAGATCTCAGCGCTGCCATTCTGGAGACACCTCACATCCAGGACCGGATCTGATACCGGAACTGAGAGACACAGAGATGGGGAGATCTGTAACATGGCACTAAAATCCTAATATCCCATCCACCCCAATCCATTACAGTCATAAAAAGTCACCAAAATCCTGAAATATCTTCACTGCAGAAACTTTTACTGCAAGATCCCACAGGGGCCAGACATGTGATTGGGGCCAGCAGCCAATGAAAATCTACTCCTCCCTTTCAGACTAGGCATTGGGTCACATGACCATACTTTGGGGGATTGCACACAGTGATATCTGCATTTGAGATATTCAGGGTCGTTGTTGGCTTTAATATGTTTGTTGGTAATTTTATTATTGTTGTTCTTGTTAAATGAGGGCCAGCAATCCTCCTCCCTATATCTATCTTCCATCATCTTATCCAATGGACTTCATAAGGCTGGCTGAGCTGAACCTCGCTAATCTAACCAAACGTCAGCTCTGGTATCTTAGCTAAAAGGATAACAAGCCTGAAACTACACATGGAAGGAAAGATGGAACACATTAAAGCCTAAGGTCAGCCAAGAACACAAACAGAAAAATCAGCACAAGGGACATAACTTACAGTCAGTAGGATATATCCCGTGTGCCAATTCCTTTTCTGCAAGTAGTAATCCTCCCCCATCCCACATCCCCCAATCTTATGGTGTGGTGGGGATTAATACATCTAAGGGGCTGTCACAGGCTCCCATCATGAAAATCCGGCTATGGCCATTGTTTCCTGACAGATCCACCTATCATAGAAGTCGTACTGCAGCTTCTATTAATGACACAGAATATAAGATTGGAGGATGATTGATAGCTCAGCTTTTATGACTGGTGGATTTGGCAGGAAAGGGTGGGCATCTTCAAGGTCTCATGATGAATGCCTATGACAGCCCCTTCTTTGGTATGTGTTGGGGGTTTGTAAGAATTTGATTCCAGTCACTTTCTTGAAGGAAAGATGTAATCTCTCACCACATCACAGGAGAAAGGGAGAGGGCATCAGATGTAGCTAAAAAAAGTCCCATGCCTCCAACAATGGCCCCGACTTGGACAAGACCCAAGAAGGAAATATCCTCCTCACCAGGCAGAAGCCCAAGAGGGGAGACACATCAGGAAAGTTTGCAACAAATATTTATCACCTTCACCCAAGTCATACTATTGTTCCTACGTGGTCAGGGCCGTCGGAACAGGACAGGCAAACCAAGCAACTGCTTGGGGCCACAGCCTAGGGTGCCTGTCTGCTGCCTGTCACTGTCCATGATTTCCGCCCTGGTGCATGATCGATTTGACCTAGGAACCCCCTAGCCTAGCTGGCACTGTCTGTGCTGGTTGCTACGTGATGCCCGCTTGGCGTGTAGCAACCAGTGACGTCAGGAGCGGAGCAGGAGAGAGGCACAGTTGTGCCTATTACAGCGGAGGACTCGGAAGAATCAGGAAGATCATCTAGCTAGCTCCACCCACCTCCTCCCGGCTTCCGCTCCCTGTATGTCCTCGAGTCCACTGTCCAGCCAGGCACTGGCATGCTGCTGCGCAGAACACAAAAACATGTGCAGCCAGCCAGATTTCTGTCCCTCCACCACTCTGTGGCCCCACCCATGCAAAACCACCTGGTGTGATCACTAGGGGAAGGTAAAAGGCTCTGATAGAAACTTATCATTCTGTTATGTTAAACATTCCCTGGATTGTAATCTTTCTGTCTGGAATATTTTATCTCTCAGTAAAAACTTTAGTAAAAAAATCAGCCTGGAGACATTTCTCTCACTCACCTGGACAGAAGATGTTGATGGATCTACTTAGAGTATTGATCTGATTGGTGACATCACAGCGGAGGGTTCCGGAGACCGGAGGAGGAAGAGTTACCTGGCTGTGTGAGGAAACGGATCTTCCATCCAAACTCCAGGAATAACGTGGATCTGATCCTTTCACCGAACATTCGGCCACTGCGCTGCCATCCGGGAGACAGGAGGAGGTCACAGAGATGTCAGAGAGGGGGGCTGGGGGAG